>JANXHW010000001.1:166068359-166668359 GCA_026170595.1 Plestiodon gilberti rubricaudatus
GTGCCCCAGAGAATGATCTGGTGCTGACCCTAGGGTTCTTAACCATGGTTAGCACAAAGAATAGTTTTGCATTGTGTCTGAACCCAGCCAGTTTGAAGATAGGTTGTTTCTTTGCTATATAATGCCAACAGTATCACTCACCATCAGGTATAAAAGTACTGTATAAATTGGAAATATTCTGAAAATTGATAAATGATTTGACTTTACAGATGTTGCAAGAGGGAATACTGAGGAATGAGCTTTTTTAAAAATAAAAAACCCATCTAGTCAGCAAAATGGCAGTCTCATGTATCTGCCCATATTTTAGTTTCTAGATTTTTCCCTGTCTACCTTGCAATTTTGGGTATTTTTTTCTTCCCAGCTCAGAAGTTCACATACTGTAGATAGCTCAGAATACAGCTGTGTTCCTGTTCATTGCAATGGAGCCCTTTGCCAAAGACAACACTCATCTGCTTCTCTGTAATTGACTACCCCACGAAAAGGCATCCTGCAGTTTATACAATGGGTGTGCTCATCCTTTGGTGTGTTCTCTTAAAAAATGTGCTCTTGTGCTGGATTGTTCCTTGGTTTTCTGCCACTGTTCAAATAATTTGCACCGCACCAGAGAATTATTAACCTGTGACAGTTAGAAAGAAAGAAATCAGTTTCTTAGCCAGTGCTCTGAATAAAGGGCTAAGTCAGCTATTTTTCCCCAACACCTGGTTTTTGTTATTTCACTGCCAGTGGGATTTGCGTGACTGACGGCATGCCTCATTGCCAATTTCTTTCCTACTCCTCCTACTCCTCATCATCTGGTCAAGAATATGAAAGCAGGATGCTTGCTTTCCATGACCTTGTCAAAAAAGTTTGTGTTGTTGTTGTTGTTGTTGTTGCAATCTCTATTATGAAAAAAGAACTTGCACCCACCAACTATCTTTGATACTGTATTTACCACAAAAGTGTCAACTAACTACGCACGAAGCAAACCAAATTGTAGAATGCTCCATAGGTAGTATCATGCCAGACCACAAGTGAAAGGGTGCTTTTTTAAAAAAAAAAATGCTCCCCATAAAAAAAAAAACTCCCTGGATGTAGAAGCTAGCACGCAAGGGAGAGGTTCTAATTTTGACACCTCTCTCAGTTTATTTTCTGTATGTTGGGAAACGAGCTGGCACCACAGCATCCAACTTCACGTTATTCCTTTATTTTACTCTTTAAAAAAAAAGATTCCTAGTTTTATTGTTGTCAGGCCGCTGTAGCTCAGCGGTAGAACATCTGCTTTGAGTGACGAAGGTTCCAGGTTCAACCCCTGGGATCTCCAGGTAAGGCAGAGAAAAATTTCTGCCTGAAACCCTGCAGAGCAGGGGCAGAACTCGTGCGGAGCGCGTGGAACAGCAGCTCCAGGCGCGGGGGCGGGGCAGGGGGCGCACTTGGCGCAGGGGGAGCACTTACCGTCGCGATGCGCCACCTTGTTTTGGCTCTCCCTCCCTCCCTGGAGCTCGATCAGCTCCAAAATGACTGCAAAACCGGCGGGGGGGGGGGCGTTGACGTGACGTGACGCAGGCCCCGCCCCTTGCACCGGGCGCCAGGAGGGTGTCCGTCATTTCTGCTGCAGAGCTACTACCATTTTTTTAACAAGTATCTTCTTATCAAGTGGTGGGCCCATTGTCAAAAGCGTTAATGCAGTTTTGTTTCTGGCAATCGCCAGTTTGCAAAAGAGATGAGAAGAGCAAATGAGCCTCTTGAATTGCAGAAGTGAAGAGCTCTCTCCTACAGTTGCTGCAAGTGAATTTAAGACACCTTGCACTCTTTGAAAAAAGAGAAAAGCACACTACAGCCACCTGAAACCAGTGCAAGTAGATACGTTTACATTCAAGTTGTGTATAAGGCTGCTTAGCAGATATGGTAACTCCCCAAGTTACAAACATTCATACATACAAACAAAGCTCCATAAGACATCATGATTTTAACACTTTGGGTATACCAACCCCAACTTGCACATACAAACAAGTTGTCGCTCTTGGGAACTACTTGAGTCAGTACGTACATGCAACTTTGCATGTTTCCAAACAACCGACTGGCAAATGAACTTTTGGAACACAACCCTTTCTAAGTTGGGAACTTCCTTATTTTAAGTTTATGATGGTAAAAGAAAATACACAGGACCAAACTTCAAACTGAAATGCATAAACCAGATATTTGGTGTGCTAAAATTAAAGCATATCTCTGGAGTTTTTTGGGGGGTGGGGGTGGGGGATAGGATGAGTCTTGCCAATTTTTCTTTTTCTTTTACTAAAAAAACCTCCACTCGGATGTTTCCTCCCATTAAAGACACCTTTTGGAAAATCATTTTGTTTTCTGTACCTCAGAACAGTGAACAGGCTAGTCTCAATAAGAGTAAGCAGAAACTATTTTGCATCTGTACAACTGTTTAAAAGCTTGGTTCTGTGGGACAGGGATTTTCTACTTCATTTGGAAAAAAATGTGCTAAAGCCTTGGAAATTGTGCCCACAATGATGCATGGCCTCTCCAATGGAACCAAAGTGTAGATTCTTTTGAATCCTGCTGACTTCATTGGGTGACATGAAGCAATTGCAATCTTCTCTGGAAGAGGACAGAGTCAGCCGATGCAGTAGACAGGTAAATGGGATGGGAAGAAAGGGGGAAGGGATACAACAATTGCAGGGTGGGAAGATAGGGTTGGGGTCTGGCCAGTGGCATCGCCAGGCGCCCCCCGACCTGGGGCGGACCCCCCGGATCCCCCCAATAAAACTGTCAAAATTTTTAGGTTTCGTTTTCAAAACCTATTTTTGACAGTTTTATTGGGTTTTTTTTTTTTTTAGCGATTTAAAGTGCAAAAAACCGAGACGTTAAAGTGAATGTTTGCTTTGCCGGCACTTATCTTGTATAGGACGTTCCCTCGACGATCTTAACGGACTCCGTAACGCCCCTACCAGCGCTTTCCGGAGTTTGCGCAAACCCACGGAGTTTCCAGGGACGGTTTGCGCATGCGCAAACTCCGGAAACAGCTGCCGGGGGCGGTTCAGAGTCCCGCGCCTGGGCGCAGTGCCAGGAGCCGAAAAAAGAAAAAAAAAAGCGAAAAAGACAGCCTTTTTCGGAAACCCCCCCGGAGCCTTTCCGCCCCTACGCCCTGGGGCCCACCGCCCCAGGTCAGACGATGCCTCTGGGTCTGGCTGGGAGAAGGATGGGGGGAACATTCTTCCCTGGTTCAGATTAAAATCCAAACAGGAGGTGAGTCTGAAGACCATAATGCCTGACTTGTGTTTTATTCTTGGGCAGAGGCGTAACAAGAGTGGAGCGGAGGCAAGTAGTTCTGCAAGACTCCGTTACACTGGAGTCAGCGGCCCCTCCCCCTTGCTGTTGGAGCCATTCTGGCAGCAACAGCAACACGCAGGACACTCCCCTGTCGCTGCCGGAATGGCTCCAACAGCAAGGGGGAGGGGCCACTGACTCCGGTGTAACGGAGTCTTGCAGAACTACTTGCCTCCGCTCCACTCTAGTTACACCACTGTTCTTGGGGTATCATCATGCCCAGCCCAGCCCAGAGCTTGGTAATATGAGTTTCACTCTTGGTGATGTATCTAAACCTGTAGCTCTAATTATATGGTGATCGTATCAGATTTTCAGTAACAGTGTTACTCTATGTTTCCCCAAAGGATTCCGGCTTGCAATTTTGGGAGGAGAAATGGCATCACTGGATACTCATGGCATCTTTGTAATATTTGGTTGCTATACAAATATGCAGTTCTCATAACAAAGTTATGCTGCCCTTTTACATTCAGGGCATTAAGAGATCTCTGTGTAGGCCTCTAAGGGCCCAATCCTATCCATAATTTTGAGACGTATAAAATTATGCATGGGATGGAGAGAGTGGATAGAGGGAAATTCTTCTCCCTCTCGCACAACACCAGAACCAGGGGATGTGCACAAAAATTGAGTGGAGGGAGAGTTAGAATGGATAAAAGAAAATATTTCTTTACCCAGTGTGTAATTCATCTGTGGAACTCCTTGCCACAGGATGTGGTGATGGCACCTGGCCTAATTGCCTTTAAAAGGGGTTTGGACAGATTCATGGAGGAAAAGACCATCACAGGTTACAAGCCATAAGCAATATCCTGGTTTTAGAAGTAGGTTTTCTCTGTGCCAGGTGCAGGGGAGTGGCAGCAGGAAACAGGTTATCTTGTTGGCTTTGTGCTCCCTGAGGCATCTGGTGGGGCCACTGTGTGATACAGGAAGCTGGACTAGATGGGCCTTTGGCCTGATCCAGCAGGGCTCTTCTTATGTTCTTATGTTTTTATCCCACGCGAGTCCATAGGATGCAGCACCGTTCCGGATTACATGCTGCATGCAATGAGGTGTGTGTGTGTGTGTGTGTGCGTGCAGTAGCGTCACTCGGGATCAGGAGGGGGGGTGTGCGTCACCCCCCCGCCCCCGGGCGGCGCCCAGCGACGCTCTTTCCAGGGGAGAGGGCCTTCTGAGAAGGTGACCCTCTTCTTCCGGCATCTGGGGCCTTCTGAGAAGGCCCACGGTGTTGGCGCGCTATTTATTCTTTTTTTCGCGCATGCACAGAACGTTTTTGAGGCAAGGGCTGCCCATTTCCGTTTTGCACATGCGCGAAAAAGAATAAATAGCGCGCTGACGCCGTGGGCCTTCTCAGAAGGCCCCGGACTCTGCCGGTCATGCTGGACTTTCTGGGGCTTTCTCCAGCTCCGAGGCCGGGAGAAGCCTTGGATCGCCCGCCCGCGTCGCCCGTCCAAAGGCTCCGAGCCCGGGAGAAGGTCTTGGGACGCTCCCGGGGGCTCGGAGCCTCCGGACGGTGACGCGCGCGCGGGTGCGCGCGACCCCCCCGGTGGTCCACCCTGCGCGCCACGCTCCAGCGACGCCGCTGTGTGTGTGTGTGTGTGTGTGTGTGTGTGTGTGTGTGTGTGTGTGTGTGTGTGTGTGTGTGGGTCTCCTCATACCTATGGAAGCTATTTAGGATCTCAGCATGTGTGGCTGCTGCTGTTTTCCTGCCCTTCTGCTCCTTGCCCAGCGTGCTCCCCACCCTGAACAGACCCCCCCAAACTGACCCTGCCACTGACTTACCTGGTCCGGCAGGGCATTGGGGAGTTGCTGTTGCACGTCTGGGGCTTCTGACCATTTGTGTCAGTGCCCCCCCCCCCCAGTGTGCACGACAGTGGGGCAGCTTTCGGGACATTGGTCCAGGACTTATAGTGGCGGATCATAAGATCCACCACCATAAGCCCCCGATAGGATTGGGCTGTAAGCCAGTAAACTCTGCCCATCCCTTCCTTAAGGCACATCTCTTGCCTATAATCCAGTAATTCCCATCACAAAGAAATAGTTAACAAGCATTCATTACAATTTCATAACAATAGATGCGTGTGCCATTTTTTAGTACCCATTACCTGGCATTTCTTCTAGGACTAGATTGGAGGATTGCATTAAGGCAACTTTTCTTATGAAAAATTAACAGTTATTAACCGGGCCGGGGGGGGGGGGGTTGCTTGTACAGTAAATCGATGCTTATTGTACACATGGGGTGTGTACCAGTGCAAATGATAAGTCTTTTAATATGACTGGAATATGCAACTTTTTTTTAACTCCTAAAAGTCTTTGCTTTATGTTATCATACTATTTCAATAGAGTGTTCTAACAAGACTTCCTGATCAGTCCCAGATGCCCATAAGATTACTTTTCCAGAAATACAGGAAGAGAAGGATTCAGACATCCCACTACAGAAACTGCTTATCATTTGTTTCTGTTTAAACGGATTCATTTTTGATTTAGGATAGATTGGGTTAGAAGGAACCTTTTTCTTCACTACAGAGTGGACGGCTGTGTAGGTGGGACGTGAAGTCTTCTGTGTGCGCTGTTGCAAAAACACCGTAAAGTGCTTTGCAACAGCACAAGGTGCCTGGCCACGCCAGCAGGAAAGCTGAAGCCTTCCCACTGGTGCTGGAGAACATCGGGACACATGTGGGGAATTAGTCAGGCTTGGGCTGTTAATCAGCTAATTTGGACCCATGTAGGCTTAGCTTATTATGACAAAAGATCTTGGGTGCTTTATAGCTAACGAACCTGTGTACCGATTCCATTAAAAAAGTAGCATAGGAGGTAATGTGCAAGTTCCGTGGACCTTGATTTGTGACATCAGAGGAGAACACGCATAGCTGTGCCAGACCTAACAGGTGCCATTCTGACAGTGTGTCAGACAGTGGTTGTCTAAGCACTCCAGGAGCACATATTTTTTAGCTATCTTTATCGCATATTCAAAGGAGATCATCCAAGTTAGGGCAACAATTACAAGAGTTACAGCGCAATCTTGTAAATAAAGCCGGTGACGGAATGAGCGTTCCGTTGCTGGATGACGTAGCGAACGTCCCATAAAGCACGTTTGCAACACCTCAAGAGTAAGGGAGTCCGGCGCAAGGTTGGCCTCTCTCACTCTGGCGCCGGACCAGGACGCGAATGGCGGCGGAAGGTAAGAGCTCCGTCGCTGGCCGTGTGGGCGGTCTGGGTGAGGGAGGGGGGCCATTGGCCTAGCCAGCCCGGGAGGGGGCAGGGGATTGTGTCGGCCATATCCCCGTCAGGCCGGCTACGCCCTTACATGGCCTCCTCTACTTCCACCAGCTAATTAGCTGGCGGAAATCTGAGGAGACCGATAGGGCCGGCCTGAATTTACACCCGGGGAAGGGGGCGAGCATCCCCTTCCCCGAGTAGACCTCCGGCCCAGTGGCAAAACGGCCGCCGGGACTCAGGATCCGGCGGGCGGCCATGGGCCGCTTGCCGGATCCTTACACAGGATTGCGCTGTTATTTATTCATTTTATTTAAAAGATTTCGATACCGCTTTTCTAATATTCAAAGCGGTGTACACCAAAATAAACATACAAAGATAAAACAATTCAATAAAGCCATTAAAACCAATTAAAACAATTCATAGTTAAAAGTAAAAGTTAAAAAAAAGTTTTAAAAGATTACACAATGAAACACATCTATGATCTATTCATAGCATAATAATGCTAAGACTGAAACATATTCAGAGACCACATCCACTTCATGACAGCCTTCAGATACTAGTTGCTTCTAGCTGCTTATATGGAAAAATCTAGAGTTAGGCATCATCAGCACATTGCTACGGCCACATTCGAAAGCTGTGAACGATCTCATTTAGCAACTTCATATTGATATGAAACAACATTGATGATAATGCTGAGTGCTGTGCAATGCTGCATGATGATCCCTGTGGAACTGAGTCGTTGCCTCACAAGTCCACCCGTTGAGTTCACATGGCAAGTGTTCAAGGCCACATCTAATGATCTCAATTGCATAGCCACATTCCCTTGTCCACCATGACAAAAGTTGCTGAAAGCTCTTGGATAATCTGCAGAAGGGGAATCTCTGATCTACAGAAAAGAGCAATCAAAGCTGTCTCAATTCCATACCCAGGCCAAAGTCAAACTGAAATGGAAAACAAATATATTATTTTAATCTAGGGGTGTTTTGCTACCACGTGTTCCACAACCTTTCCCAAAACAAGACGCAATGGAACAACAACAAACAAAAAAACAGGAAGAAGGCAGCAGCTGGCAAGATCATCCCTATTCAATACTGTATTGCTTTATTCAGAAGAGGTTGGAGAACTACCTCCTTCATAGAAGGGGACCATCCTTCCACCTACCCACCCAGCCAGGTATGCATCTGAAACCAACAGCAGGCAGTCCAATTCCAGCTGTGAACCACCAGATTTAGCAAGGATCTAAACTGCACAAGTCGGTGAATTGAACAAGAGGTATGTTTAAAACTTGTTCTATGAGAAGAGAAACACCAAATGGTCACAATGGCGCTTGCTGGACATTTCATTTTCACAGAAGCATGGGAAAAGCCTATATGTATGTGCCTCTCTAGACATTTATTAAATATGCAACACAATCCTATCCACGGTCAATTGGAAGCAAGCCCCTCTGTTTCCTGTGGAATTTCTAGGTAAGTGGTAAGGATTGCAGTATTATATATTGAGGCTGCAATCCTATACATGTTTACCTGGGAGAAAGTCCTATTGAACTCAATAGACAATACTTCTAAGTAGCCCTGCATAGGATAGTGTTGTAGAAGATATACTGCCCTTGAATAATCTGGTCACGTTATTGCCTATGTGAGTGGAAGTTTGTTTTTGTGAGATCACACGGCACAATCCATAACTCGCCAGTTATGCTGGCATAGTGTGCGCTATGCTGGCCTAGAGTGTCACAGAAGGCTGGCAGAAGGCTGCGCACACTGGACTCAGTGAGTACCATGCCGAGCGGTGCGAGGGCAGTGGAGGGGGGGTGTAACATGGTGGGGGAGGGTGGCGACAGGTGGATTGGGCCCAGGAGGGGCGGGATTGGTGGCCTCGTTATGGGCCATGGCCTATCCCCCTCCCAGGCCTTTTTTTCTTATATGGGGCTTCCCAGTTCTGAGCCAGCTTAAGAACTAGCGCCGATCTGAGGAGCAATATTGCGCAGGCTGGGGCTTTACACAGGTTAAGAGGATGAATGTCCCCTTACCCCGAGGAGACCTCCAGCCTCCTGCAGGCACGGATAGGATTGGACTGCCCAACTGAACCATAACAAATAAGTTCTAAGAATTATCTTTGTAAAAATTCAAAGCAATAATTGACTCTTCACTTTGACAAGCAATGTAGTACCACAATAAATGTTCAAACAGGCTTTTACTGTGACTTTTACGAAGGATGTAAAAATCTGTTGCACACAGGCTTTCAATCCATCACCATTTAAAAAGCTTGAAAATATTGGAAAGCAGACAAGAGGGAAAGAAAATGGAAAAGTAAAGAGAAGACATAAAATATCTCTCCTTTTAATAAGTCTGCTTTTCATTCTATACTTAACTGGGCAACTGTTTTCATAGTTTTACGCTACTGTTATCCTGGGCTATAATTCCATTGCTGACTTCACCAAAAAACAGTACAGAATACTGAACTATATATATGCTGGTTACTCAGTATGTACACCCAAACCTTAGAACTTAGTCTGACTTTCACATCTTTCCTACTTTTTCCAAAGACACTCTCTCCAGTTGTAAATGTCACTTAGGGCTCAGTCCAGCCCAACTCAGCCCAACTCAGGCACAGTTGAGGCCCAATTGTGGCACAATTGGGGCCCAAAATAGGACCGAGTTAGGCTGCAACTGTGCCTGAGTTAGGCAGGAGGCAAGAGCAGTGGGCCAGGATCGAGGCAAAACTTACCGCAGAGGCAGGCAGGCACCTGTGGGGAGCTGTCAGTCTTGTGGAAGCGAAGAGCCCCCTCCTCAGCTCGTCTGTGTGTACCTACCACAGCTGCTGCAGCGTTCGCAGCAGATGGGCAGCCACAGGTGGGCCTGCAGGCACTGGGCGTGCGACAGTCAGCAGAAGGGCAGAGGTTGTGCCAGTGCCAGCTGCCCCAGGGCACCCTGGGCATTAGCCACCTGCCGCAGGGGGGAGTGCCACTGCCCTCCCTCCTGCAGAAAGCGATGCCACCCCCAAGCCACGTTGAGGCTGCACGTGGGAGTCAAGGGGGGGAGGGGGTGGGAACGTCACACACAAGGGGGGTCTCATGAAGTCTGGAACCGCCTCTGCCAGGACATGCCCGTGCGCTGCCTAAAGCCCTGGGCCTCCAGGGCCGTGGCTATGCCCACAAAGAAGGCATCCCGGCATGCCTTCTGCTCCGTGCCCTGGCCAAGACCGAGAGATGCCTTGGGCTTGTCTGCTGCGAGCGTGAAGGGCTCACGCAGCTCATCACACCCAGAAGCGTCGCTCCGGTAGGGGCGGGGCTGTAAGTATCGCTGCGGTCATAGTCTCTTTACCGAGCGAGGAGGAGGCAGCCCCGCCCCCTCACGGTCCGAGCCAGTCCCCTACGGAGAAACCGGCAGGGAAGAGACCCTGCCTGCTGCTTTCTCCGTAGGGGACTGGCTCGGACCGTGAGGGGGCGGGGCTGCCTCCTCCTCGCTCGGTAAAGAGACTATGACCGCAGCGATACTTACAGCCCCGCCCCTACCGGAGCGACGCCTCTGATCACACCCCCAGATGGGGCAACATCGGCGCCTCGCGGCAGGCGCTCCAGCGGGGTGGGGGGTGCCAGCTTCCATCATCAGGGAGTGGGAGGGGAGGCAGGCACACAGACAGGGGGTGCTGGGGAGGGGCACGGGTGGGTCAGAAACAGACAGACAACAAGGCTGGTGGGAGAGGGATACAGGGAGAGGGGTCTGCAGAGACCAATAGGGACACAGGAGTCACTTCGCAGATGGAGGCAATGCAGGAACGGCCGCCTCTCATGCAGACGGACCGAGGGCGGTAACGGACGCCGTTGACGGGCGGAAACGGACGCCGTTGACGGGCAGACTGAGGGCGGAAACGGACGCCGTTGACGGGCGGAAACGGATGCCGTTGACGGGCGGACCGAGGGTGGGTGAGAGCCCCAGTTGCTGAAAGGGCTCTTCACGGACGTGGCGGACATGCGCCATGTCGCCTGTCAGTGGTTGCCTGCCTGAGAGGCCCCCCCCAACTCCCCCCTCCCCTCTGAGCCCGGAGGGTCTGGCAGCCCCCCTGCTGTGTTGTCCCTGGGCTGGCTGTGGCAGGCCCTGGCTGGGATTCATGCAGGGCCTTTTGTGCTGGGCGCTGTCTCTGTGTGTGTGGGGCAGTGCTTGTGTAACATTGGGGTCATGTTGTTCAAGGGGCCTTTGCCCAAGGGGCATCTTTATTGTTCTGGAACATTGGCAGAGATGGCCAGGCGAGGCTGCCAGGGGTAGGCACAGCAGCCACTCAGAACGTAGTAGCAGCAGCAGCAGGCGTGCCCCATGGACCTGGAGACGCAGGCTCTTCCCCTGTGGAACCACAGCCTGCTCCATAGAAAGGGGAGGGACATCAAGTAGGCAGCCAGGGAGGTGGAGCAGCAGCAGCAGCTGAGGAGGGTTGCAGGGCAGGCTCCCGGACCTCTGGCAGCGAGGCAGACGACCATGGGGCAACCAGACTGCAGGCCCAGGGGTGCTCCCCAGAAGGTAGGTGGTGGTGGACATTCCTGGGGAGACATAAATCACAGGGGTGTTCCATGGCAGCTGGTGTGTGGTAGCAATCGCCATTGAAGGAATGCCAGTGTGCCGGTTGCAAAGGCCTGCAGGGAGAGAAATCAAACACAGCTGAGTGGTGTGAGACACATAGCCTGGTCTGCGCTCCTTCCCTGGGTGTAAGGTGAGCATGATCCTGTAAGGGAAAGGGGTCAAAGAGAGAGACAACAACACAACTTGGGGGTCACAACCATGGCAATCCTAGCAATACTGACCTGTCAGTAGACCCTGTGGAGAAAAGAGGGGGGGGGAACAGCTGGTGTCTACATATGGGTTACAGTTCCACACTCATGGCATTGTGTGCTCACATTAATACAGGCAGCTATGAGACAAGACATTGGTACAGAGGCATATCATGGCAGGCATTGCAGGCAGACATGATACAAGACATTGGTAAAGAGGCATATCATGGCAGGCTATGCAGGCAGCTATGAGACAAGACATTGGTATAGAGGCATATCATGGCAGGCTATGCAGGCAGCTATGAGACAAGACATTGGTATAGAGGCATATCATGGCAGGCATTGCAGGCAGCTATGAGACAAGACATTGGTAAAGAGGCATATCATGGCAGGCATTGCAGGCAGCTATGAGACACAACCTTGGTAAAGAGGCATATCATGGCAGGCATTGCAGGCAGCTATGAGACACAACCTTGGTAAAGAGGCATATCATGGCAGGCATTGCAGGCAGCTATGAGACACAACCTTGGTAAAGAGGCATATCGTGGCAGGCATTGCAGGCAGCTATGAGACAAGACATTGGTAAAGAGGCATATCATGGCAGGCATTGCAGGCAGCTATGAGACAAGACATTGGTAAAGAGGCATGTATCCTACCTATATTTCTCTATGCAAAGAGGCAGATGTCAGACCACATGTCAGCACGTACCCTGCTCTTACCTGCACTTACCTGCTGGTGTTGTTGCCTGTGGGGGGGAGGGGCTGGGAGAAAGACATGGGTTAGCAAACACTTGCATTGAGACAGCTGCCCAGGCACAGCAGTAAACAGTTTGGCCACAGGCGGCACAGCCCTCTCTGCCCTAGAGGGGGGCAGAGAGGAGAAGGGAAGAGAGAAGTGGGGTGTTTGAAATTTTTCAAAGTCCCACTTTGTGGCTGCTGGGGGATAGGACCCCACGCCACGTGCTCAGAGAGAGAGTGGAGGGCTGGGACTGGGCTTTTGTGGGAAAGAGGCTGGGTGGGGCTGGGTGCTGATAGGGTAACTATTTGGGTCCGTGTCCAGAGTTAGGCCACAACTGTTCCGTCCTAACTCAGGCATAACTCAGGACCAGGGTGTTAGAACTTTTCAGGAGAGGGCTGGTGTGGGTAAGGTAAAATGGCTCCTATGGGTCTCCTCACATTTGAGTCCACCCTTTTTGTTGACCCAAATTTTGTGCCTGAGTTGGGCTCGAGGGGGCATGTCAGGGGCTCTCCAGCGTCTGGAACCGGAACAAATTTGTAACCGCCCCGTCGCTCCCCCGACACGCCCCCAACACGCCCACTTTTAGGCTGCAATTGTGCCTGAATTGTGCAGTTGTGCCTGAATTGTGCCGGAACCCAATTCAGTCACAATTGCAGCACAAATTCGGCCTCTGCGGCACAATTCAGGCACAACTCGGGCCTAAAGCACTTAGGCTGCAATTGTGCCTGAATTGTGCCGCTGAGGCCTTGGGCTGGACTGGGCTGTTAGCATCCTTTTTGCTGTACGAATCAATCTGCCACTTTTGTTGTGCAAACGTACTCCCCCATTGTCCAAAAACCATCAGTCCCATAACTGCCAAAATGAAGGAAAATGACATGAAATTACTCCAAATGGAAAACTTTTGTGTTTCCTGGCAACTATCACAATGGCCCCCTTTCCATTGAAGGATGGAACTAGTTGAATCAAATTATGATGGCCAGCATTATGATGTATTTGATCCATACAGAGCAAAGTCAGAAACTGCCTCAGTAAAAACGTACTGTACTCATTTTGTGCAGATCAATCCTCTGTATGACTAATCAGAAAAAATTATTTTTGTTTAATGAGAGTGGAACATACATTTACATAAGTGTGCATAGCAGCTGTAAATCTGTATGTAATATGTACTCAGTTTGTTTCCCACATCCCCCATTTGAAAGGATACAAGGCATAAAGTTATAGTTATTTATGATTGCACAGTTTTAGTAAATATTTACTTTTATTTTCAATAAGGTAAGCCGTTTTGGATGAGCCAGGATGGCGTAGTGGTTTTTGGGAGTTGGACATAGATCTGGAAGATCCAGGTTCAAATCCCTGCTCAGCCATGAAGCTTCCTGGGTGACCTTGGGCCAGTCACTATCTCTCAGCCTCACCTACCTCACAGGGCAGTTGTGAAGACAAAAGGAGGGAAGCAACTATGTACACCACCCTGAGCTCCTTGGAGGAAGTGCGGTATAAAAATATGAAATAAAAAAAATATGGAGGGACCAAAGTAAAACAGCGGGTTGAACAGTGGTGAGCGTAACCCCCCGTGGGGGGGACGTGACACCCCCCACAAACCACGGCCCTTGGGGGGCGTGACGTCATTTTCGCATGCGCCATCGAATTTCAGCGGCGGCACGGCTTCAATCACACACACAACGCCATTTTGCTTAATGTTTTGGAGCCAAACGGCTCCAGGGCGGGCTGGAGGGCCCAAAGAGAAGACAGCCAGCGCCGGACGATGACTACAACGACGGGAGCGGTGGCGGAGGGGACGCATCCAGGGGCCATTTACTCACCCCTGCCACCTTGTGCGCCCGTCATCTTGGGGCCCGTGGCCCCCCTAACAACGTTACTGGGGTTGAAATCTACAATCAACAAATCAACGTATCTCATTTGATCATTGAGACATAGGAATGAAAGTGAGAGCGTATATTCAGGACAATATATTGCATCTCAAGCTGAATCCTTTGCACAATCCCTGTATACCCATTTTCACCAGCTGCAAGAGCAATTGAAGAGCACTGTGCTTTACTAGTGTGAAACACCTCTGAAAAATTCCAATAGAATTATTAGCATTCTTTTAAATTCTCCAGACATCTCTACAAAGAATGACCCGACAAAGAAGGCCAAGACTTTCTAATTTACCTTCAATTTTGTTTTAGAGATAATGTGTTTTTGTCTCTAGAATGAATAACTAGAGATAGAAGGGAAAAACCAGGATCTGGCCAGAGCTGCAGATTCCCCCTGAGACGTTTCGCATCTCGGGGAGCTTGCTCTGCTCCCCTGGAGCGAGCTGGCCAGGCAGGGAGTGAGTCCGGCCGGCATGCTGCCGGTCACGTGACGGGCGGAGCTGAGGGGAAGTCTCGCGAGACTTCCAGCGATCCCTCAGTTGCCGCCCGGAATGCGATCCGCTCCCTCCCTCCCCGTGTATAGTCTGGGATTAGCCGGTTGCCTTTTGGGGCTAGGTAGAAATTTTTGGCTGCCAACTGATTGGCCGTTTTGGTTGTCTTTTTGCCTGCCTCAGACTGTGGCGGCAAGAGGGTGTTTTTTTTCTGCAGCCAGTACGTCACCTGGCAGGGGGTGAGCGGGCTTTGGGTAGATAGGATAAAGGGGGGTTGGCGTGCATTCTGAGTTCAGCAAGGTCAGGAGGTGAGCCAGTACCGCTTAGACAACACTTGACCGGGTTGTTGAGGCTGGCTGGCAAGCCCCCTGGCTGGAATACACGAAGACTACCGCATGGCTTGGCCTGTGGGAATCTAAGCGCTTCTGCTGGCTCAACCCTTAGGGGTTGGCGGTGATAGGCTCCCCTGGTCGTGACCGAGGGAGCCTGGAGTTGGGATGTTTATGCCAATAATTGGGTGGGGGGAGTAGACAGCTAGTGCTGTTTCCCCCAGTTAGGCCCGCACGCCTGGGGTGGTTTTTCAGTACGCCCTAGTTAGTTCCTTCTGCAGGTTATTTTGTTATAAAATAAAGTGACATTTATCCAACATCTCTTTGCCTGGAGTGCCTTTCTTGGGGGGGGGTGTAAGGGTAAACAGCTTTGCCACAGTTTCCAATATGCTGACAAGAAACCTCTGGAAACACAGACAATTCCCAAACAATGGGAACTGTGTAAGTGGAACCAGACTTGTGGGGTCATATATTAATGTCATATAGAAATGTAATTACCTTCAAGAAAAGTGAGTGATTGAATATTTTCCCCAAAATTATTACTCAACACTTAACTTTATTGTCCTGGCCCCAGAATGGAATGTGTGAAGTATTATGTTTGAGAATTACAATTTAGAACTTTAGTGGGATGTAACAATATGGAATTGGGATTCACAGAAAAGAGCTCACATGTCTGAAAAAAAATTGTTCCTCATTGGAGTCCCTAAATTTGAGAATTTGACTTTGAGTCCCCTCTCTGAAGGGCACAATTAAGGGAAATATTGCTTAGGTCAGGATATTGTTTGTTGTCTTGGATTTGGAGTCACTTTTCATTTTATTATTAACGGCGTAATCCTGCATAGGCCTGCGCAGGGGGAGTGTGCTCCCCCCAGCGCAGGGTGTTGTGAAAGTGCCGTAAAGCACTTTCACGGCACTCGGCGAGTAAGGACTGCCGGTGCAGAAGCCAGCGGCCCTTACCCCGGCTCCTACCCCGCCCTGTGTCCACCGGAGCAGGTAAGGCCTACACCGGCAGAGGTAGGGCAAACCGGGTGGTGAGGGAGTGACAGGCCTGCAGAGGGCAGGGATATCGGTGGCAAGATACACCGATATCTAAAGCCCTCTCCAGGCCTGGCCCAGCCTTACATGGAGTAGAATGTATGCGAGTTCTGGAGCTTGCGAACATTCGGGGAGGCCCATTGGCAGTAATGTCACTAGGGCATGCGTCACCCTGTGGCGAGATAGGCGCGCGTCACCCCCATGATAGACCTCGCCAGAAGTGGCTGGACCGCCGGCCCGGGTCGTTGGACGCTCCGAGGCCTTCATCCAGCCTCGGTCGGGAGAAGGCCTTGGGAGCGTCCAACCCGGCCGGCGGTCGGGCCACTTCTGCGACGCCCTATGCTATGCGGCTTGTTTCCGCAGTTTTGCGCATGCCCACACCACTGGGCATGCGCAAAACTGCAGAAACAAGCCGTATAGCATAGGGCGTCGCAGAAGCGGCCTGACCGCCGGCCGGGTCGGACACTCCCAATGCCTTCTCCCGGCTGAAGCTGGGAGAAGTGCTCGGAGCGTCCGACGACCCGGGCTGGGTGATGCACAGAGCCGGCGGCAGCGGAGGTGACACATGGGGGCGGGGTGACGCACGTCACCCCCTGTGCGCGTCACCCTGCGGCAGCCCACCCCCCGCCACGGGCCAGTGACGTTAGTGCCCATTGGGAGTCCAACCGCTTATACCTGGTGCGAGGTGCGCCTGGGCTGCCCTAGGGCAGCCCGGATCCTGCATAGGATATGGCGGCTGGCCCTTTAGGTCAGCCACCATATCTTACACAGGATTGGGCTGTAAGTTAGGGATGGGTTTCAGAAAGTCACTCATAGCTTTGAACCAGTGGTTCCTTGCATTCACATAAGTGGCAGGGCAGCTCTTCATGGCCAAGTAGATGCTTATGCTGAGATTTCTCTTCCATTGAAGTGAACAGGAATCCCAGATACTCTGGTTTGGTTCAAATGTAGCAGGATATCATGGTTTCTTTCTGAGCCATGAGTTCCACCCCCCTCCCCATTTTTGTGCACACAAGAAGAAAGCTTTCACTTTGAAATACGGTAAACCACAGTTCTGTGCTGCACTCAAACCTGTGAACTGTGTGTGTGTGTGTGGGGGAAGCCAGAAATCAAACCTTGGCCCCAGATCCTGGGTTCAAACTGTTTGCAATAAACCACAGTTTCTCAGTTTTAACATAACACAGAAAAGTGGTGCAGAAGTAAACACTTTCTTCCTTTCAAGTGCAAAAGAGGGGATGGAGAAGGGAGTCAGGGCGCAATCCGATCCTACTTAGGCCGCTGTGGTAACCAGCAGCCCAGAGAAAAAAGGAGGCCCCAGAACGGAAAGGGGATTCAAATCCCCTTTAACTATGTGAATCTATGTGTTTCCCATTACCTCAACTGGTAAGTTTCCCATTACCTCAACTGGGCCACTGGATGAGCACTGCAGAGGCTACTGACCTCTGGATTGATGCCTAAAATTAAGCTTACCATTCGTCCCGGTTTCGCCGGGACAGTCCCGGAAATCGGGCTCGATTCCCGGTCCGGTCCCGGGGGACGAATGGGCACCGCCATCCTTTTTTTAAATTTTAAACTTACCTGGCAGCATCTTGGACCACGAAATCTCGCGTGATCCAAGATGTCGGCACCCAAATCTCGTGAGGGCATGATGCCCTCACGAGATTAGGGCGCCGACATCTTGGATCACGCGAGATTTCGTGATCCAAGATGCAGCTGCTGCCCGGTAAGTTTAAAATTAAAAGAAGATGGCGGCGCGGCGAGCGATTGTCCGCCCGCTCTCTCACCGGCATGGAGCCAGTGAGGGAGCAGGCCAACCGACAGCCTGCTTGCCCGTGCTGCGCGAGCCTCCGGCAGGCTCGCACAGTGCGGGCAAGCAGGCTGCGACCTGGTCTCCCACTCCCAGCAGCTCCGCAAGGAGCCGCTGGAAGACGGGGTTGCAGCCTGCTTGCCCGCGCTGTGCGAGCCTGCTGGAGGCTCGCGCAGCACGGGCAAGCAGGCTGTGTTTCTCCCGGTGCCGCTGCGAGACCAGCGGCACCGGGAGAAACACAGCCTGCTTGCCCGCGTTGCGCGAGCCTCCGGCAGGCTCGCACAGCACGGGCAAGCAGGCTGCAACCCCGTCTTCCAGCGGCACCATGCGGTGCCGCTGGGAGACCGGGCCAGCCTGCTTGCCCGCACAGCGCGAGCCTCTGGAGGCTCGCGCCGCACGGGCAAGCAGTCTGTGTTTCGCCCGAGGCCGGAGGAGCAGCAAAGCAGGAGGCCGGGGAGCAGTGCCGGGAGCAGCAAAAGTAAGTTAATTTTTATTTATTTATTTAATTTAAATAATTAAATAATTAAATTTCGGACACGCTTCGCGCGGCAACAGGGGGCGCTTCGCGCCCCCTTCACTTAATTAATTATTTAATTAAAAATGCCGGCCGCGCTTCGCAAGGCAAAAGGGGGCGCTTTGCGCCCCCTTCAAATGATTAAATATTTAATTAGAAAGTAATAATTGGTCTTATTGTATTGTATATTTGTGTACTTGTACTTTGTAGGTTGATTTTTAATGTTGATTTTTGGTTGTGGTTGTTTTGGGGTTGAGGTTTGTAGTTTGTGGATTATTTTTGAGGTTGTTTTTTGGTTCTGGTTTGTAGTTTCTGGATAATTTTTGAGGTTCTTTTTGGGTTATGGTTTGTGCTTTATGGTTGATTTTTGTTGTTTGTGGTTGATTTTTCGTTGTGGTTTGTGCTTTATGGTTGATTTTTGATGTTTGTGGTTGATTTTCCGTTGATTTTAAATTAATTAATTAATTACCTTGCCGGGGGGGTGTGTTATGGGGGGGTGTCCCGGTTTGAGCTTTCTAAAATATGGTAAGCCTACCTAAAATAAATAATAAAGACTTACGTTCATACTTGTTTTGAAATAATATGCAGCTATTTCTGTGGCCTAGCATACTGATGTTTGCATTGCCAGGCAGTACATGTTTGTGTGTGTACATTTTTTTAAAGGGGAGTGACTTGTAACAGAGCTGCAAGTTCAGCTCTTGGTTAACCAGACTCTAATGTGTATTCAAATCTATTCAGCCCATCATTGCTATTTTAAATAGGGAACGTTTATGCAATTCAACTCATGCTAAATATGAAATTCTGATCTCAAAATACAAGGCAGCATCATTTCCTAACGTTGAGTATTGTACTTATATTTAAGATATGGTAATCACCTTTTCATTTACAAAGATGTATGAAAATCTTGTACAAAGTATTTCGAGTTTTAAGACCATGTTAAAATTAAACTTAAATACACTAAAATCCTACGTTTCACTGATATGTTTAGTCAGCTTCTTCAGGGAAATTGGTTTGAAATGTATGAAAATGTTTATTCAGTGTTAGTAAGGAGAAATTGGCCAGTCTTGGCTGTAGTGTACTGGTTTCGTCATTCTTGCATGTAATTGAATTCAAGCTATTAGTATTTTCTGTTATGAATTACATAGATAGTAGAAATGCATTCATTCATTTCACAATTCATACACTCACTGACCCAGTCACTGAACAATACAGAACGAATGAATTCAGCCACTCACTGAAACTGAAACTGAAATAATTTATGATCTCTTTTATGTTAATTGTTTTCCCATACCAGATTTTTATTTCAGTTGCAGGCAGGATTTGATGTAGCAGTGGCTTTGTTTGTTTATTTTTTGCTTGTTTGTTTGTTTGTTTAATGGATTTTTATCTGCCTTTCTCCAGATGAAGGCGCTCAAGTCAGTTTCCTTTGTATATGTACTGTAATTGTTTGAAAACATTTCGAAACAATGAGCGGTTCATATATTTATCCAGCTGATGACACTCTTTGCATGGAATAAAAGTGGGCGTGTGCCCCCCTCCACAACGCACATAACATAATGTGCGAAGTGGGCATTTCACATGCGAACCAAACTTACAGCTCTTTCCCTTTGTCTTGAGGAGGAACAATCGCACAAATTTGGCCTCAGTGCACATGGGTTTCTGTATGCAGCAGCTGCTTTGCACATTACCTTAGAATAGATGCATGGTGGAAGACCATGGTAGAAGATGCAGGGTACACATTCACTTCCCCTCCATGCTAAAAGGATTGCCTGCTGGATTTCTGTCTGAACTGTCTGTTGTTTCACTGTGTTGACAATAAAAACGAAGGGCTCCTCCTTGCATTATACTGGTGGTCTGGTAGCAGTTCTAGCACAGCTCCTTTATGCGCTGCTTGGTTGGCAACTCCATGCTGGTGGAGTTACGCTGGCGGGCGACCCATGCATGTCCGGTTTGTGTCGGTGCAGAGTTTCAAGCATGTTGTGCCAGCATCAGAGGCGTAGCTGGCATCCGCTGGGGGGCAAGGGCGGCTTGGCACCCTCTACGGACTGTGACACTCCCATGGGGCATGATGTCACATGCCCCGCCCCCAACCCGGAAAAAATCTGAAAACGCCCTCCAAATGTTTTTTGGCCCGAAACTCTGGAGGATTGACCAGCGAGACTAAGAGCATGCGTGCTAGATAGGCTGTGCTCACTGGTCCTCATGGTGGCAGGGCAGGCTCCTGCCGTGCCTGGAGTACGTGATAAGGAGGAAGAGTAAAGATAAGTAGACTGTCCATCCCCCCGTGCCGCACTCCCTGGCTGCTGCCGTGCCTAGGGAGTGCATGAAGAAATCTGAAGAAAGTCTCATGCACCTCCCCATTGCTGTCGCCTCTGCACTGCCTGGGTTGTTTTTTGTTTGTTTGTTTGTTTTTGCAAAATTGTTGCCAGATTCGGTGATGGCCAGGTGACAGCGGCAAAAACGCCAGGGGTGCATTTTCGCCGTGCTGCCGGTGCTGGATCCGGCGGCAATTTTGTACACACACACACACACACACGCACACCAGCGAGTCACCCCCTCTGCCCCTGGGGCCCACCACCCCATCACTCCCCCTGATGACGCTTCTGGCCAGCATCAGGTTTGAGTCCATTGGTGGAAGCTGTCATCTGCTGGTGCAGCTCTCGTTGCGCTGGTGTATCATGTTTTACACCTATGTTTCCCATGGATAGGATTGTGCCATAAATGTTTCTAAAAGACCAGGGTCTAATTTGTGCCAGGGCTCAGCCTCAGCGTTTGTTCAGTGTCTGGGCAAAATGTGGGAGCGTATGAAGTAAGAACAGATGAAAGTGCTTGAGAGCAGATGCAGACTGCATTTCCTCAGCACGGAGTAACGAGAGAGTCCCTACACAGCAGGGATTAGGACATATGGGTTCCAGATCAGAGGATGCTGTTTCCAAACAGATGTGAGCCCTGGCACCTCTGCCGTTAAGTACCAACATACAATTTGTGAATGTGGTGTATAGAAACAGGCTTAGCACACATCAATGGCTGCTGCCTTATTGCTTTGGTAGATGGGTTACCTTCAGAGATACAGCTAGATAGAAGAACAAGGTGTGTGCCTCAGTGCTCCAATATTGGTGCATCTTGGAGTGGGTAGCTGTGCATTAATGAAAATCAATAGGTAACTCTGGGAGAGGGTTACATTGCACATTTCTATTCCAAATTGCTCCCTCCCAGTGCTGATTTGCAACAAGGAAATGCTCCATTAAGCTGTTCTTACACCCTGTTGCATGTACTGTGCTGTATTTATCTATTATTTTGTTCTGCCTTTTGCTGTAAAATGGCCTAAAGGCAGTTTAGAACAATAATATGTAGCCCATGAGTGGGGAACATCCGGCCCGTGGGCCGGATTCGGCCCCAAGGCCATCCGGTCCAGCCCGCGGAGAGATTGCCGGGAGGCCGCTCAACCGGCCCCCGGAGGCTCCGCGTGTCACCCCCGAATCGACTCGCGGAGCCCAAAGGCTGGGAGAGGAGCTCGACGCCTCCTCCTCGGCTACTGGTCTGCCCCTTCTGACCAGGCCATTGTTGGCGTTTTCATTCATGCGTACAACGCCGATGAGGGCAAGAGCTTGCCCTATTGCCCTCATCGGCGTTGTGCGCATGAGCGAAATTGCCGACGACGGCCTAGTCAGAAAGGGCAGACCAGCGGCTGAGGAGGAGGCGCAGAGGCCCTCTCCTGGCTTCCGGGGTTGACGCGCGGAGCCGGCGGTGGCCTTGGACGGTGAGCGCAAAGCCTCCGGAGATCGGGGCAGGGGGGGTGTACAAGAATTAATTAATTAAATAAAAATCAGGG
Organism: Plestiodon gilberti rubricaudatus; assembly: GCA_026170595.1. NCBI lineage: Eukaryota > Metazoa > Chordata > Lepidosauria > Squamata > Scincidae > Plestiodon > Plestiodon gilberti. Next base: position 166,090,261 of record JANXHW010000001.1, read on the forward strand.
CGGCCTTATGGCCGGCCCACAGGCAAATTTGGGGTATTTCAAACGGCCCTTGCCACGGAAAAGGTTCCCTGCCCCTGAGTAGCCGAACCCTCAAAAGCTAAAGGAAACTCTTCTTTAGGCTGCAATTGTATGCACACTTACATGGGAGTAAGTTTTATTGAACTCAATGGGCTTTTCTTCCCAGTAAATATGCACAGAATTGCATTGCGAGTGTAGTGAGTTCAGCTTGCAATCCTTGTAATCTGCTTTTCCTGCTTGAAAATTCCTTAGTATATTTGCAGTATGCAGTTTGGTACATGAATTACAATTAATATATTACACAGTACAGAAGTACTTAAAACCCGTTTAACCCCAATGAGTGCTTTGAGCAATGCCTGAAAGAAAATAGTTTTTTAAAAAAGGGCTTCCCCCAATTTTTCTGGATTTTTTTTTCTGCAATTAGACAGGTGAAACTATTTTTTAAAACAATTTTCAGAGTTTTAGGGTCACCCCACTGACCCCCCAAAAGAGCAAAGATCACTGTTTTTAGGGAAAATGAGGTGCAGGAATTGGTTTCAGGGTACCCGCTCCTCAATGAAGTTAGAAATGAAACTTTGGCTTTTTTTTCATGGCCAGGGCCCTGGCTTTTGAATCCACTTTGTTTCCAGCACCTCAGGTGCAGGTGATCAGTTTTACAGAGCTGTAAGCAGGAGCAACACAAGGCATTGCTCAAAACACTCAAGGTGTTGCTCAAACAACCAACTCATGGATCCTTAGAGGGTAATCTAATGCTGTTCCTGTAAGTTGGCTGTTTCTGGGTTTTTTTTCTATTCTCCCTCAGGCTGAGCCTATCAGGGCAGGGGTGAAGTTTGGGGTACTCAGAATTATGTCTCCAGCCTCAACTGAGTGTTTGCAGGGACCTGGCATTATATACTGATTTTTAGCTGGATTGTTGCAGAGAGCTCAGTCTAGCTGTTTATTTCTGGAGGGTCTCCCCCCCCCTCCGGCTGAGACTAGGGCATGCTGAGGACAGGGGGTGAAGGTTGGGCTACTCAGAATTATGTCTCCAGCCTCAACTGCGTGTTTGCAAGAACCTGGCAGGTAGCTGTCGTTATATACTGATTTTTAGCTGGATTGTTGCAGGGAGCTCAGTTTAGCTGTTTATTTCTGGGGGTGGTGGTTTCTTCCCCCCCCCCCCAGGCTGAGCCCAGGGCATGCTGAGGACAGGGGGTGAAGGTTGGAGTACTCAGAATTCTGTCTCCAGCCACATGCAGCTACTGCAAGGTGCCTGTTGCTTTTGAGCAACACGGGTAGGGTGAGCTGTGAGCTCATTGTAAAACATATTGTTTTCACAATAACATGGTATTTTTCAAATAACAAGTGCATTCAAGGGTCAGGAGCTAGCCTCCAGCTATGTGGGGGTGGGTGGAATAACAGCCTTTGTTATAAGGCTTAAATCTCCCTTCAAAAAAGATCCTTGCAAGACGATCTTGCAAAAATGAACTCTTAAGAGTGATAAAAAAAACTAGCAGGCATGGACTTGTAACTTTGTACACACTGTGCTGGGATATGCCCCTACACAACCCTAAAGCACAGGAACTGTGTGTACAACACAACTATGGTTTTTGTGCGTTTTTGTGCTGAACTCACAACTAAAGCTGCAGCACTTACAGGGTTTGAAGGATCATAAAAAACTCTTGCAGTCAGGGACTTGTAACTTGGGGTACACTGTGCTGTTACATCCACCTACACAACCCTAAAGCACAGACGTTGTGTGCACAACACAACTATGTGTTTGTTTGAGATCTTGTGTTGTCAGGTCTATGCTTTACATAGGAATGAATGGACAAATTTGTTATGCCTTAAACCCCAATGAGTGGTGAATGCAACGCCTATGCTACAGGTGTATGGAACACCTGAGAATTTTTTTGCAGGTGGTTATATCTCTTTGGGGGTCCCTTAAACATGTGGAACACACTAACATTTGGGAATTCTGGGGAAATCTGACCTCTGGGACAAAGTACAAAACTACTTTCAACTCTCTGTGACAATGACAGTAAGTTCAAATCATATTAAAACAATTATAATTAATATCTAAGTAGTATTGTGCTCTCATAAATTTAATCAGAGAGGATCACTTTTTAGAACCACTACAGAGCCACTACATATGAATGAAATTAACCCTTTCTTGGTTATATCTCCATCACCTATCATTGTCAGATTTATAGATTTTCTTTATGTGAGAGGGTGTCACGTACCATTGATACATGATTTTATACTTTTTAAAAGTGCTTATACAAAAGGAACTTGTTGTGTTTTTGTAAATATAGTCTTGCAGGCTGAAGCTGGAATCAAGACTCCTAACATTTTCTTCCACATAATCTTAAACTTACAATTTTTATATCACCCAGCAAGTCCAACAAAACCGACATAGATCTGAGAGAGCAGTCCCTTTATAGATTTTCTGTCATGCTACAGAGCTTCAAAACGTGTCAAATCAGGTCTCGGACATTGGCTTGCCAGAGGCGTTGCTATGGTGGGGGCGGTGTTGTAAGTTCCGCGCCGTCCTAGTCCCCATTTACTCCCCGGTACAAGGAGGCCCCGCCCCCTCCTTGTTGGAGCCTTTCAATGCAGCGCCGTCCTAGTCCCCGTTTACTCCCCGGTACGAGGAGGCCCCACCCAGGTGATTCCCTGCCTGTTTGCCTTTGCCGCACTGAATGGCTCTGACGGCAAGGGGCAGGGCCTCCTCGTACCGAGGAGTAAACGGGGACTAGGATGGCGCGGAACTTACAACACCGCCCCCACCATAGCAATACCTCTGTGGTTTGCAAGATTTTACTGAACATAAGTATGAAGTTGAAAATATTGGAATCTCAAGGGGTTTCATCTAGGACCTACATTGTAGGTGTTAAAATCATGGGGGGGGGGGGAATAGAACCCTAAGAGACATCACTACCAACAACCACAGTGCTCAACAGGAGTTCTCCAGCATCACCTTTTGAAACCTACCCACCCACCAGGAAGGAGTGCCGCTGCCGCAAAATAGTGCCCTCAATCTCAACCCGACAAGGCATTCCAGAAGGATACTCTGGCCGATGGTAGTGAAAGCCACTGCAAGTTGACGTTTGGTCAAGATGCTTCCTCATCCTTCTCCCTCCTCAGGTGAGGGCAGTCTGTTGGCAGTCAGGCCCCCCTCCCAGCTGGGTGAAAGTGGTAATGTGACCTTGACCCCTGGTGGCAGCAGGTACCTACCTCATGTGTATGGCTGCATGACTGTATATGTGGTTTGACATGATTTCAAGGTGGGGAGAAGCACCAGATTCATGTGCCAGAGGAGATCAATAGCTCACCCTGCAAATGACATTAGCTGCAAATGACAAGAGAAAATACGCAAATCTTGATATTTTTTTCAAGATATGGCCCAATTATCATGTGGGCTGCCCTTTCAGCAGCAACACCTCAGCATAGCTCAGCAGCTGGGAGCAGCTGATGGTGGTGCTGGGAGAGCCCGAGGGCCGATAAAGAGCTTCTGCGGGTTGCAACCAGCCCACGGACTTTATGTTTGACACCCCTGGTTTAGATTGTCTGAACCAGCCCTCTGTTTCTGGTATTGCAACACCAGAGTAATTGCTCCTGAAGAAAAAGTATCTGGTGTTTGTTCTCTCAATTCTTCCATCTACCCAGTTTCTAAGTCTCCACTTGTATAATCCAAATTATGACATTAGCAATTTTAAAATGATGCAGGATGATCCATTGTTGGGGCTCAGGAGATTTATCATCTAGATCAGCGTTTCTCACGACCCGATTTCTGGTGGGTCCCACAGAGTCTCCAATGAAAATGCACACTGGTGCTGGAAAGATCAGATAACTAATTGCCTCAAGGCCTGAGGCTATTCAGAAATCAGAGAGCTGATTTGCCCTGCAAGCAGCTGAGCTCCTGCAGTTTGCAAACTTGTGTAAATACTGGGAGATAAATGTTTGAGCGTCTTTTTTTCTGGTGTGTGTGTGTGTGTGTGTGTGTGTGTGTGTGTGTGTGTGTGTGTGTGTGTGTGTGTGTGTGTGTTTGCAAGTCTGTCAATAATAGATTTGCAAAACACACACACACATACACCAGAAAAAAGACGCTCTAGAGTCGGACACGACTGGACTTAATTGTCAGGGGTCACCTTTACCTTACCTTACAATGACAGATAATGGGGGCAGGTGAAGCCTGGGTCATATAACTAAGTCCCTCAAGCCTTGGGGCTAATCATTAGGGCTGCCTCATTACGAGAAATGGATTGAGTTCTTTATAAATAGATAAATAAAATATTACTTATAAATTATAATATTGGCCACTGCAAGGTCCAGCAGAACCAACAACGTGAACAAAGTCTTCTTGGTCCCAACTCCTCCTGTCGCCCATCAACGTGAACAGAGTCATCTCGGTCCCAAAGCAGACTGGAAGCCAGACTAAAATGGAGCCAGAGGCGTCTCTCCGGTAGGGGCGGGGCTGTAAGTATCGCTGCGGTCATAGTCTCTTTACCGAGCGAGGAGGAGGCAGCCCCGCCCCCTCACTGTCCGAGCCAGTCCCCTACGGAGAAACCGGCAGGGAAGAGACCCTGCCTGCTGCTTTCTCCGTAGGGGACTGGCTCGGACAGTGAGGGGGCGAGGCTGCCTCCTCCTCGCTCGGTAAAGAGACTATGACCGCAGCGATACTTACAGCCCCGCCCCTACCGGAGCGACGCTAGTGAATGGAGCTAGAAAGCTGGTTTCTTCCAGGAACCCTTGGAGCTGAGTTGTCAGCCACCGTTCCTCTTTAAGGGGTCTGCATCACTGCGAAGACCCCTTTTCTGGCTGCACTGCAGCATGGTGGCATCGCTGGAAGCTCAGTGATGATGTCATATGTCATCACTGGACTTCTGGGACCACCAAGCTCCAAGAGAGGGGACACTGGTTGCCACCACATACTCCACCTCCTTCCTTGACCAAGAATGGCACAATTAGAGATTGGCTAATAGCTGTCAAGGATATTGGAGTCTAGAGAGGGTTTGTTTAAGTGGGGCTGGACAACCACCATCTTCAATATAGCAGGAGAGCTCAGTACGTCACCCAGTGCGAGAGCTCAGTGTGTCACCCCGATGATGGATCCCAGAGGTGAATAGGGAGCAACAAGGTTGGGCTGAGCTGGGTTCTACAAAAGATGCCCATCAGGCAGGGCTATGTTTTTTCTACAGATTTCTCCTGGTCAGTGGTGTCACTAAGGGTTGGTTGTCACCAGGTCCGGTAATTCACGGTGTCATCCCCATTAACATAATTTATTTAATATATAACAGTACAGGTCACCCAACAAATCAGTAACCAACTCGGCTCTCAGAACAATCAGTCTCATTGGTCTGGTTTGAGTTAAGGAAATCCACTTTTTGTTACATACGGCAGTTGTGTTTTCTGTTTCCGGTTATTTGGCCATAACATTTGATAGAGCACGAATAATTCAAATCGGTCTGTTTCACTGCATTCTGCATGAAATTACACATCGAATGATATATAATATGATGATATTAGTCATACATACAAAGTTTTCACAATTTTGGCCACTAGTGGTGTCAACCCCACCTGAGGGTGTCACCTGGGGTGGTCCCCCCGCACCCCCTACTGTGGTTCTATGTGCCATCCAAGCACAGAGGACTGTGCTTAGCTTAAATGGGTGGTTTTTTCAAACCAACCAACCAACAACTGTAGTTTCAGATCCTAGTGTCTGAACTAACCACATTTCATACAAGTCACCGTTTCCCAAATTCAGATAATATGCAGAGCTGTGGTTAGTTTAAAATCTAATCAGTACACTTTTTGTCTTCTCCTCCAGTGCATGAAGGAAAAGGTCAGGTGAGGGATGAGTCAATGAGCCCACAGTCCCCCTTGGGGATCGTTCATAACCATCATTCTAAACCATGGTTTAGTTGAATGTCTGAACCCACCCGGCTAGAGTACAAGAACGTGTCCAGAGAAGCTTGTGGTAGCCTCTGTGCAACTGGATTCTGGACAGTAAGGTAAGTAGGGTGGGATGATGGAGTGCAGCTTGGACAGGGGTGCAACATTTTGTTTGTTTATAACATTGGCATCAAACATCTTGTCATGGTAATAGTTATTCAAGCAATGTTAAATACCATAACATTTTCTTTTCAGTATGAACTAGTTTAACACATTGTCAAGGTATCTGATGAAAAGTTAGATAGCAACTTGCTTGGGGGCTTAGTGAGGGCAGCAGACCAGGCAGGTTGGCACTGTTGCAGCTCTTCATTGGTCCTGTGTCAGCAGCCTAAAACAGTGGGGTCTATTCACCCACCAAAACCCACCAAGTCAGGGAGGAGAGCAACAGGTCAGTAGATTTTATTGCCCAGCAGCCTCTGATCAGGACAGTATCTGAATAGTGAGCACCTCCTAGATCTTCAGCAACAGTGATCTTCAAGACTCAGAGTCAGAGATGGTGTGACCCAGAACACTGCCCAATGTCGTCTCGGGTCTTCCACCTCTACACAATTATAAAAGAAAAGTAGCCACTTGCTATGCTTCTCACATGGTTTTTTTTTCAGTTGCAGAAATGTAGGGCTTCTGGTTTGATTTAAAGGGACTGGGCAAATGAAGGAGCTCCTTTGTTTGAGTGGTCCCTGTAAATCAAACCAGAATTCCTGCACTTCTGTGTTTGAAGAAACCATGTGAGGAGAAAGGCAAGGGAGTGGGTGATCCACTTTCCACTTTTTTTTTTTTTAGCAGGCAGAGAGTGGATCAGTGTGGGTTGCGTCCTTGGCAGGCTGCTGGGAGGTGGTGGTGGTGACTTGGGGTGGCCACCGGAATCTGCCACCCTCTCCTGCAATCTGCTGCTGATGCAACCTGCAGCACCTTGCCTAATGGATGGGCCACCCCTGTCAAGGCCCTGCATTATTCTTGATTCATCCCTGGTGCCAATTCCCAGAGGAGACGGAATAAAAGTGGGAGGCACCTTTCTATCTTATTACTGCATTGGAATCCCCAACCAGTATTAAGAGAGAATATTCACTCTGTCACCTAGGAGACTAGGGTAGCTTTAGAGAATGCATCAACCAGAGGGGAAGGGAAGGGGAATAGTTAAACTCTCCGGCATTCATTCACAATGAAGGGGGAAGCCTCCTCCCAGAAGTCTGGAGGGGGTAGGTTCCCTTTCCCTGGCTGCTTGCTATAAAAGATTTTAGCATTGTTGCCCCTTCCATAGCTTCCAAGAGTGTGAGTGGTAGAATCATCTCCTGTCAGCCAAGTATGTTCTGCTCCCAATAAATTCTTTACATAGAAGATCTTTTCCTGAACAACAGAAGCAGCAACAGCAAAGGGGAAAAAATCCTCTCCAAAACTGCATAAAAAAAGAAAAGAAAAGTTTGAGGGGAGCGTGAAGCTAGTTCTGATTCGGTTGTTTACCATCAATCACGTTATTCCTTGCCAGGGACTGGATGATTATGAGCCTGAAGAAGCTGAAAAGGGGCAGGAAAAGAGGCTTTCTTCCTATTTAAAGCTGCATCACTTGGGAGGGGGAAAAAAAGCATTTGCAGACTGTGCAAGCGCGAGTGCTGTTTAAAAAGAAAGCCTGGGGAGCGAGCAGACTTTTTTTTTGTCCTGAGCGAGTGCTGAAAGGAAGAGAGCTGGCTTCATGGTGTTCAAATAACTTTTTTAACACTTTTTTGTGCGCGCTTTCCCCTGCCCTAGGAGGAGGATATACATGTCTAATACTTAGACATGATGGCAACCTGGACAGAAGGAAGAACGTTTGTCATTCTTGTGGCTTTCCTAGGACAGTTGGGAACGATACGAGCGCAAGAAGAGGAAGAGTTTGAGGGGGGTGAGTTGTCCTTCTTTGCAGTCCAGGGTGTGTATGCATGCAGGCTTTGAAGAAAAGTGCCCGGGAAACTCAGGATGCACGGTGTGTGTGTGTGTGTGTGTGTGTGTGTGTGTGTGTGTGTGTGTGTGTTGAGAAACGGGAGAATTGAAGGGTGGGGGTGTGTGGAAACCGACGAGCCGGAGACATATCTGAGATGGGTTAAAAAGCGTTGCCTTCTGTGCATTGTTCTGCAAACACAGAGAAAGACGGGAGGAACAATTAAACGAAAAGAACTCCGTGGAGCTTTTAGGGAGAAATCCTGTTGCCTGGCATGATCTCCGTGTGTGAGACAGTGGAAAGTTTGCAACAAAAAAATAATAATAGTTGAGATGTTGGAGTCTTTGGATCTGGAGGGAAGTCTGAACAGTTTGAGCTGGGAGAGAGAAGTAAACACAAGGGCTTGGAAGGGTGGAGTCCGTATGCACTGCCTGAACTACATCTGTTTTATTCAATTCTTTGTCTGGGGCATGACATAGGACTTTCTTTGCTTTAGAGTGCTTCTTTCCTTCTCTGCCCTCCCCCTCCTCTCACTTAGAGAGACCCTTTTCCCCATTACTCAGAGTCTTGATGGAATCCAGGCTTCTGTGACATACTGTTTTCTCACCCTTTAGTTATCTCGACATTGGCATTTTGTTCCCTGATGGTTCAGGACAGGAAGTCAGGAAGCTTGGTACTTGTCTTCGTGGCATGGCAGTGGATTCCATTCACTAGCATCTTACTAATCTCAGTTCAAATGCAATATACGCTGGACGGTTTCCCTAATCGCTGTAACCACCCGCCAGAGCCAGATGTCTCGATTTGCTCTGGTATCTGGCTTGCTGAAAAGTCTAACATAGCCCTAAGATTGTCTCTTTCTTTTGCGCATTTGTGCTCGGCTAAACACCATCTCGATTGGTCACCAATGGGAACTGAGAAACCGGCTCAGTGTATTGGTATCACAACCTACTTGTTGCTGGATTGGACTTTTAAAACGGTTTGAAAAATATATGTATTCCTCCTTTTTCTACAACCTGCAGTAAAATGCTTGGGTGTGTGGTCAGCAGGTGAACAAGGTCAAAAAAGTTTCTGTAACGGAAAACAGGAATCTGTACATTATGCAAGAAGACCCATAGAGGGTGCACTTTATGTAACCCTTCTGAGTAGGCACAAAATGAATGTGCAATTTGCACCAAGCAGAGGTTTCCGAAGGAATGGATTTAAAATGAGAAGGACACGAACAACCGTGGTGGAAATTCGGTGTTGGGTTTTTGAAGGAAGTCAGTGGAATTTCTGGCATAAAATGTGAACTGAAAAGTAAATAAAAAGGCATGTTTCGAACGAGATTTCTGAAGGGTTAGGTTAGTACATGCCATTTCTCTGTTTGCTTCTATTATGGAAACCCAGGGGTGATCCAGGGATGTTGCAACATCCTTTCTAATGCATTTTGCACGCAGAGAGAGAGAGAGAGAGAGAGAGAGAGAGAGAGAGAGAGAGAGAGAGCACTGACTAAACAGAGGATTGATTTGACAGGCCAGAATGCAAGCAGCTTTACAGCAAGATTGTGTCTCCTCTGCCTAGTGATAGCACTCAGTTCGTGTTGCGCCTAAAGTGGCCATTGATACCGGTGTGGTTCCCCTTGAGTTGAAGACTGTTGATGAGCACAGTTATAACCTCTTTTTCAATGGAAGTGCCAGCTTGTTTGGTGGTAGAGTTTATCCCACGACTTGATCTGCGATTCCAAAAGCCTTTGTTTCACAATTAACGTGGGAATATACCCAGGTCCGCCAGCTGAGCAGCCTGCTGGGAGGTGCTGCTGATTACCTGGCTGATGTGCTTGTCCCCCACTGCCTCTGCTAGGTGTAGGACAATCGCAGAAGCACTGTGATACCTGGAGCCAGCACTGAGAACGTACTTGGGTGACGGCCCCCATAGAAAAAGACATTTGGATTCCATAAAGCTGCTTAGACAATACAGGGCCAGGCAACTTCCTTGATTTCTAAGGGAGCCTCTTCCCGGTACGCTTCCCAAATGTTCTTGCAAGAGCTCTGTCGGCTTTGGTATGTTTCAATGGGCCAAAGGGTCTATGGGTCAGATGATTTGTAAGATACGCTAGAGACCTTGGAGTGCCCTTTTCAGCCCTCTGTGCATTGCTCTTCTCATCTTTCATTCAACTGGCATTGGCTGCTACCGCTCTGGGTGTTAGTTTTGCAGCCAAGCTTCTGCCCTACCACCTAGTTCCTCTTCATCTGTATTATGGCTATGGGTGGTTGGTAATGATCAGTACCAGGTTGCTGTGGTCCCTAGGGGCACACACGGGGGCGCCCAACCACATGGCCACGTGACTGGGTACTGGGGCTTCAGGGATCTGTCTGGTGGGCCCTCCAGAGGGTGTGCTCCACGTGGCTTTCCTCTGATGCTACTCTGTAACAGATGAGGCATTTCCTCAGCAGTTACGCAGATTTCCCCCTTTCCTACTCTGGAGCTTCTGGGCATGCTCAGAACTGACCTATGGTTATTTCAATCAACTGAAGCCACAACTGTGGCAATTTGCCCTTAGGGCAAATTCTGAGCATGTGAGATTCTTGCCCTGTGAGAGCAAATTCTGACTCACTATCAGTTGTTCTGAACATCTGCAGAAGATTCCGTTTAATTTAAGCCCTGAACTATGTAAATGTGGCCTTTGGAAACGCTTCCACATTATGTCCATACAAAACCTGACATAAATTTGGAAATGGGGCATAAATTTAGGTATTACTTTTATTTGTTAATTTTATATATCACCTTTCTGCTCATCAAGGGCCCTCAAGGCTGCTCACAATAAATAAATAAATAAATAAATAAAATGAACCCTTGATTTAACAGACTAATGGGGGGAAAGGGGTGCTTGCTAATGCTAAAAGTCTATTAAATCTGAATCTGAATGTGGTGGAGTGAGCGGTGCCAGCCTCCATGCTAGCGCCGCTGACTCCCAAGTCATCAAAAGTGCCTTATGGCACTTTTGTGATACTTTAGGGTGGCATAGCATGTGCTCCGATGCCCTAAAGGTACGCAGGATTGCACCATAAACCAAGAGTCAGTGTAGTTAGAGTGTCCTAGAGAAAAAGTGTGTGCGTGCGTGCGTGCGTGCGTGCGTGCGTGTGTGTGTGTGTGTGTGTAAATCAACAAGCAATCCTCTGAAAGGCCTTATAGAATCAAGAGGACTTAACAAATCCAAAAATGACGAGGAAGGAACTGTTTGACTAAGCTTCTTTGGGCAGGGAGTTCCACAGTAATAATATGCAAAAGCCCCCACTCCTCCTAACCATCAGCTTGGCTTCAGAATGCTGACTCACTCGGATGAGGGTCCTCTCAGGTGATCCTATGGCTGGGTTAAAATGCCTGCCGTTTTACTGCCTCCTTTGCAGGCACCAAATATGGAGGCATTTCAGCAGCCTTAGGTATGTGTGTGTAAGGTAAAGGTGAAGGTGACACCTGACAATTAAGTCTAGTCGTGTCCGACTCTAGGGTGTGGTGCTCATCCCAATTTCAAAGCTGAAGAGCCAGCGTTGTCCGAAGACGCCTCCATGGTTATGTGGCCGGCATGACTATCCTTGCCGCAGCGCGTAGCATGCAGCTGGAACACGAAGCGCTGTTTACCTTCCCGCAAGCGGTACCTATTTATCTACTCGCATTGACATGCTTTGGAACTGCTAGGTTGGCAGGAGCTGGCCAAGCAACGAGAGCTCACCCCGTCGCGGATTCCTTCTGGTGGCAGCCATTTTTCCCCCAGAACCCACCATGGAGTGATACTGAATGATGATATAGCATTCTAGGGAGATGGAGAATGAAAAAAATGGCAGCCAGCTCCACTGGAGGAGCACCGCTGCTGCTGCTGCAAAACAATGGAGCAAATTAAGGTAAGATGAGGAGTGTGTTTCGGCCCAATCTATCCAACGTTACAGTGCCAATGAAGCTGCAGTGCAGCCCCAACATTTGTTCCCTTACCTTGAGGAGGCCTCCATGATTGCCCTCCCACCACAGGATCTCCCTGTTGGCACAACTGCATCAACACTGAAGAGCTGGATAGGATCGGGCCCTTTTCTTCACCCCTGCCCACCAAGTCTTTGAGCTGAAAGTAAATGGACAAGCTGCCCCAAAAGACACCAATCTTCTCCATAGTATCTAGTATCGATGTCTTGGCACCATGACATTGAGGTTCCCTGCTTCCCCTTTATCGCTGGCTACTTATGGTAAGGTGTTGGTCAAATTTGGAATGTTGAGATGTCAGGATATACATAAGAAAATAAGAAGAGCCATCTAGTCCAGCTTTCTGTATCTCTGTATCTTTCTGTACCTCACAGTAGCCCACCAGATGCCTCGGGGAGCACACAATACAAGATACATGTATTCTGTACCTGTTCCCTTGCATCTGGCATTAAGAAAGAGCCTACTACTAAAACCAGGAGGTTGTATAATACCCATCATGGCATACCAAAAAGCTGCACCTGCCAAAATTTCCTCTTCTTTACAGTGGTTAAAGGTATAGGCACTTTGTCCTCCATTGTATCTGGTCACCCCCTTGGAGGACTATGTGCTCTCTTAAATACCCTTGGCCAGGCTGTTTAAGGCTTTAAAGATAAGCTGTCAATATTATCATTTACACCTGGAAACTAATTGGGAATCTCGTACAAAATAGGTGAAAGCTAGCTCCCCTCAGAAATAGTGTGGGGTGTGATATGTCACAGATGGAGGGGAGAATTCCTTGAAACTGGGCACAAGCGCCTTCTGGGAACATGTCTCCACTCACAGAAGGTGTTTGCATCTGGTTGCTGGAGATTCCCTCCTCTGCTGCAGCACCCCAAGCCACAGCATTCCTGAGGGTCCCCTGAACCTCACGAGTTTTTCAGGGGGCTTGGTTGGGGTGTTGCAGTGAGAAGGAGGGGATAGGGAAGATCCCTCGTGCTGGCATCATTGCTCAAGCACAAATCTGGATCCAACCCATTCTTTTTCAGTTATAAGACCCTGATCTAGTTAGTACTGTGTTGGGATCTTGATAGTTGTGTTATATCAGTATTGCCCCTTTATTAGTATTGCCCCTTGAAGCACATTGCTTAAAGTCAATAAAGTTGGGCTGAAGGTCTCTATTTTGCTGAAGAGATTCTCTTTGGCAAAAATGGAGGAGGATTTCTGCGACTTTTGTGGGGGGACCACATGAAAGCGAAGAAACGATTTTTGGGGGTTGGGAGGATTCCCAGCAGTGGGAAGGCAGCTTCCTTTTTTCCATTAACAGCAAACAGCCCCTGTCCAGTATTGTTCCTCTTCCTGGCAGCTGCTGGCCACCATTTGCTTTCCAGGAATGCACTGGGGAATGACGCTTTCTTCAGAGCTTTCAGGGAAACAAAATGGCAGCCAGCATCTGCTACGAAGAGGAACAGCGTTTGAAGTGCTACACCTACCACCATCCACAGAGAGAGTGGCTGTTTACTGCTGCAGGAAGAACAGAAGTTGCTCTCTTCCACTGCAGGCAAACTGCTCACTCCCCAACATTTTTTTCCAGATAGTTTTATGGCATCTCCCCATAAAAGTACCAAACAATCTCCCCTCCTCTCAACAGTTTCCCAGAAGTGCTGGGGTAAAAATTTTCAGGCCAACCCTAGCTCAAACCATGTTTGTCAACACTAGAAATGATTATGATATAATAATGGATATTATAGTTTTTTATGCTGTGTTGTAGCCCAGGCTATTTTATCTGGCATGTAAAAGGGAAAATGGGCAGTTACTTGTAGGCCAATCAGCTGTCCAGTATTGACCTGTGGCCGTATGAGCGTCATTCATCAATCTTCCTCATTTTGAGTTTGACAGAGAGATGAATGCAGCTGAATTGGTTCATGCTCCAAGGCTGGATTAACTATTTTGTTAAGTATAGCTTGGGGACCCCAGTAAATTGGAAGCCTTATTATGGCATAATGATCATGGACTCCCTACTACAGGGAGAATACTAAAACGACACTAAAAAATTTGGCAAACTGTTGCAGTAGATCATGACTTCCACTAATGACTTCCAGATCCAACAAAGAGAAGCAGTGGTTGGAAAAATATGCAATTCCTGCCTACTCAATGATGACTCTTCCAAAGAATCTCTTTCCCATGGAAAAATCATGATATTATTAGGAATATATTTTAACATGTATAAGAAACTGTTATTGAACTGGCATATGGTATAAAACAGTGTTTCTCAAAGTTCTCCCTGTGAGTAGGGGAGAACTTTGAGTGCTTGCGGGGGTGGGGTGATGACGGCAGCGATCCGGGGATCGTGCCGCTGCCAGGGACAAAAGGGTTTTCTTAGACTTACCAGGGGTTGGGCTGTCCTCTGGAGGGTGCGGTGGGGCATATGACAGGGGTGACCAAACTGTGGCTCCTGAGCCACATGCAACTCTTTGATGTATAATGTGCGGCTCTCAGAAAATACGTTGGCTCAGCTCCTTTTTGCACCACAATTAATATAAAAGGTAAATAAGAAATTTTCAAGCTTTATAATTATTGTCCAGGTATAAACTGAGAGTGCACTGGATTAAAACATGTTTAATGTTCATAGTGCGTAAATATTATTTAAGAATTTAAATGCTTCTTAAATATTGTGGCTCTCAAACATCTCTCTTGTGGCTCTCTGAAGTTTATCTTATGTGGCTCTTACATTACATGGCCACCCTTGGCATATGAAGTATTTTGCCTTCCTCGGTAGCATGAGGACACTGTCTACTTGCTTGATCGATACGGCTTTCTTTAACTGGAATTCTTTATAGTGTGTCCTACAGGCACATCTGGCATGTGTCCCTCCTTGATCCTGACATCTGATTATAACTTTCGGTACTCTGAATACAGTATGGTTGCATTTTTCTATAATATGGGCTTATCTGTCAAGGATACTGGTTAAAGTAGCGTTACTTTTCTCCTAGTCCCATTATAGACATTTAGTGCATGGAAATTACATTTATTTTAACTGAATCACATAACCTTGAGCAATGTGTATTCTTCCATGGTAAAATGCGTGGAATCAGGATGAAGGAACATGCATGTGGTGTTGTCACAGTTTGGTCCATATGGAGTTGTGGCCATCATTTTTATTGCAGAACCAAGTTTCACAATTTTGCTAGCATGTGGTGACTTTATATACAGTTTTGGTTGAGGAGCCCTGTGATGCCTCATGTTCTTTCAAAGGTCTGTAGCAAGGTTCCTATAACCACAAGACAACAGATGGTCAATCTGTGAGGAGGGATTGTGGGAGTATAGAGGCTTTGTGTGAGCCATGTGTTCCATGCGTAGGCTAGGACCAGACTTGGATTTTCATGATTTCCACCTTCCCTGGTTCACATACTGTCTTATACATGTGGTGGTGGACAGTGCTGGATAAATGCATAACTGGCCTTATTCTATTTGTTGTACTTCTTACCTGTTTTTCAATTAAGCAAAGCTTACAGACCACTGCTTCTTTTCACAATTAATGATGTGGTTATGCTTGACAGCACATCTAACCTGACCACCCTCACGGCACGATCCTGCCTAAGTTTAGGCCAGCGGAACGTGTGCTTTGCTAGGCTAAGGTGTTGCAAAAGTGCAATAAGGCACTTTTGTGGCACCTCTAGAGTAAGCAGCGCCGGCGTGGAGGCCGGTGCCGCTCACTCTGCCGCCCTTCTCTTCCCGCGCCACTGGACACAGGTAGGTGCTGTGCCAGGAGGCAGGAGGGTGGGAGGGAGGATGGGCCAGTGGAGGGCCAGTGGGTGGCGGTGGAGGCTGGCCAGTGAGGAGGCAGGAATATTGACACCAAGCTGCACCGATATCCCCGTCCTCTTCCCGGGCCGGGCCAGCCTTACACAGATTCCCCAGACGTGCGCCAGATAAAGAACTGGCGCACATCCAAGGAGGCCCATTGGGGCCTCCGGTGCTTACACCAGGAGAAGGGGACAAACGTCCCCTTCCCCCGAAGTGAGCCCCGGCCATGCCGGCATGGGCCACATCCTGCACAGGATGCAGCAGCCGGCCATTTAGATCAGCCGCTGCAACTTGTGCAAGATTGGACTGTCAATCTAATTTGACCATTTGATCAATCACACTATCACAAAACACTTTTCATGGGCTAAAAGCAACAGGTGGCAGTCCTAGGATGAAGATCCCCCTATTTTTTCCATCTTACTTCTTTCCTCATCACTGGTAATATAGTCGGGGGGGAGGTATCGAGTTCGTCTGAAGTCAGAAGTTGGCAAGGCACGTGATGAAGCACATAGCACAGACCACAAGCCTGCAAGGTTGAAACAAGAAGCTTATAGACGTTTAGTGGTCAATAAGAAGAAGCTGGATTCAACCACTTACAAACCAAACACATTCAGGCTCCGCCTGTCCTGAAAGATGAAAGATGAAGTTTCTCGAATCCAGCTGTTGCTGACTTCAGATGTGATAATAGAGGTATCCGCCTACTTCGCTACAAGTAAAATACCTTGCCGCTCTTGCCACCCTCCTGCCACTTGCCACACCTACTTCCTCCCATCATGCAGCTACAGCGAAAGACTAGATTAAGAACCATGAATTAGACCCGAGGCTAGCATACAAAGTCTGTCCAGCAAGCATATGAAGGAAAGTCTTCATAAGTTAACAGCAACTTCAGACCTTCTATGATATCCGCATGCCTGTTATTGGACTAGTCCTAACATTTCTTTCTTGTACACATTGTTGGTATGCATTTTCTTGCCTGTACCATTCCCATCCTGCATTTGAATGGGAATGAAAAGCAACAGTTGTGTGCATGGCTGTGTTTTTGTTTTTATAAACGGATCCTTTTGCATGAGCTTCAGCACATGTATAATGCTTTGTGGTACAAATGGTACTGTACTGTACCGTACATGATACTAGGTATATAGAGGCAGTCATGTTTACAGTCCATGTGAGTGCTATAGAACATCCCAGTTCTCAAGCTGTGCTGCAGCCCATAGGAAAATAACGTAAGGAAGGGGCTCTCGCCACCAGACTCTTGCATGTAACTTACATAGCCAGTTGATTATCTTGTGAGGTACAATGGGATCTGGGTGAAAGAGAGGTGGGTGGTGTGAATCGTACCTGCTGCACCAGACAGGAACTTGGACCTTACTAAATATTTTCGCAAATTATCACGACGTGACCAGATTTCATAATTAAAAATTAGCATTTTACTGTTGACATGAGAGGACCAGCCCTTTGTTGTGTCCAAACCAGCAGATATGCTTCCAATTTTTCACCTAAAGTTAAATAACAGCTCTCTCTCTCTCTCTCTCTCTCTCTCTCTCTCTCTGTGTGTGTGTGTGTGTGTGTGTGTGTGTGTGTGTGTGTGATAGCAACGGACAATCAGACTCGAGTCATAGCATACAGGGAGAGGGTCTTTAATCCCTGTGCTCTGTGCCACAGTCCCAACCAAAATACCACAGGTGCTGTTGGAACTCCCCTCCAAGGTTAATGTGGGGGGCGGCGGGAGAGATTTTGTTTGGAATTGTGGTACTCAGTAAAGGGGTTAAAATACTCCCAATGCACTGCAGTTTCAATTCTGATGGGCCATCCCCTTCAGCTGCCACTTTAATTAAGAAGAAAATTAGTTTATTTTATTAGTTAATTATTAATTATTAGTTAATTATTTAACTAATAATAATTAGTTAATTATTAGTTAATTAGTTTCCCCGCAGAAACTATAAAGATGCATTTAATGTCATGCCTGGCTTAATCCTCAGTTTCCCATTCATATAACCTCTCCGTAGTGTCTGCTTATATTTTCTTTGCTTGATGCGCAATAGTTGACAGAAAATTGTACCTTCTTTTACGGACACCTTGATGTAAATTCTTTAGAGGTTATACGGTACTTTTTTTGCTGTTACTTTCCAACAGTGATTTGTTTGTAGGATATTTGCTGCTGATTAATATACCATTTTATTAGTATGAAATTACACTGCTACAAAATGTACTGTTTCATTTGTACATTCTTTTCCATACCAAAAATGGAAAAATAAAACCTCAGCCAAAAAAAGCTGCTATTTTGCTCTATACTTACCTAGGAAAACCCAGCTCAGAGGTAGCATCTGGTTTTAAGTAGGATCCACCCAAATTTCCAGCTGAGCTAATTGAGCCACAGGAGGTTATATGATTTAGCCATGATCAGGATTTAGGACCCCAGCACCGCTTGTGTGCTTCTCTGCCTTGTTCAAACGATTAGACCACACAAGATTTGTTGCTTTATGAGATATCTTATATAATAATAGCTTCTCCTGTGAAAGTGCTGGTTAGAGTGGGGGGGAGAAGGGGGGTCTTCTGCATGTGAATTGATTACAATGTGGCAACTCTTATGCAACTTGCATAAGAACAAAGAACAGTGGGGGAAAGTGCATGGTTTTTTTATCCCCCTTTTTTGAGTATTCTCCAATCAGACTGGAATGTTTACTTTGACACTCCAAATGCTGCTTATGGCCCTGGGAAAAGAGGAATAGCTGAGGACATGTGAAATTAAAATTTATGAGTCATGAGGTATGTCATCAAAGGGCCCGGGCAAGCAAAACTCACCCCGCAGCAGAAAATCCCACATCTACTTCTGTTACCACACCAGGCACATCTGCGGTCACCCTTACAGCGCAATCCTATGTGCCCTCTAGGCCTGGCCTAGGATGTCGCAAATGTACCGTAAAGCAGGTTGCGACATCCTGTGAGTAGTGAGCGCCGATGGGAAGGCCTGTGCCATCCTGCCGATGCTGAATCCAGCCCCCCCCATGCGACGGAGCAGGTAAAGCCGCTCTGAGTGGAGCGGGGGAGGGCAGGGGGAGGGCAGGGGAGGGTGGAGCAGGCCTGGGAAGGGGAGGGATCAGCGAAACTGCTACATGCTATATCCTATCCCCCTTTTAGCCATTAGGTGGTAAGGCCTCAGGGTTGCGCCCCCCCGGGCTTACGCCCAGGACAGCTGCCCCTCAGGCCCACTAAAGTTATGCCCTTGCTTCCACGGATCATATCTGGCCCACAGGCCTTATGTTTGACGCCTCTGCTCTAGTGAATACATGTGAACAATAATGAACTGTTTAATCCCCAAAAGCCAAAATGGGGACAGTACTTTAAGGACAGGTTTCAGCCAATGGGGCCAGGCACTGACAAAAAGGCACAAAAGGTGTGTATATAATGATTTTGCCTGTAATAGGCATTGGGCATTTAGAATATATTGTACAGTACTGACAGAATATATCTGTATTAACAGAAATACCAAGTTGCTTACCTCAAGTATCTGAGTCCAAAAGTTTACTGTCTCTTTCAGATGATATCTTAAGAGTTGCTATTTCCTTTGGTTATAAGCCGATTGTTACTAATATCAGATGTCACAATCTACATGTTATATGTTTGGTTAACAATATATTGAGGCACATTAAGTACTACTGAAATGAAAGAGCAGGCGTTAGCTACATGCTCTAGGGCTAGGCTACTGTGTAAGTGATACATAAGATTCATCAAGTAGCCTGCATCTTGCCTGTTATTTTAAAGAAAATAAGGCTGCAATCCTATGCACACTTGTCTGGGAGTAAGCCCTATTGAACACAGTGTGACTTACTTCTGAGTAAATATGTATAGGATTACACTGTAAGTTAACTTGCAGAACTATGATTTGTCAGAGTGTAAATTTTAAACCATTTACTGCAATTATTGTACCTCCTCGCCTGTTGTTAAAATAATGTCTTTTTACATTTTGTAAAAAAGTAGGCCTTTAGCAGGAGGGATTTATTTTCTTCTCCCCCCCCCCCCAAAAAAAAAGATGAGAAAAAAGCTGTGAATTTCTCATCTTTTTCAATACTGTATATCAATAAAAGACAAATGTGTGGAAATTCAGTGCTTTTCTCACCGTAGTGTTTTTTTTTAATAATGTGGGTCAGAGTCACCGTGTGGGACTCCTTCAAAGGGGAATGAGGACATTTTAGGCCCCTGCCCAACAAGCATCTACAACAGCACTCAGTGCTTCAATGCAGACACACCAAACCATGTTCTGTGCTTACCATATGCAAAACTAAACATGATTTGAGCTTCCAAAAACACCCCCTCCAAAAAGACAAATTACAGTTTAGAGCTGCTTGACCATTTTCATTCTCTGTGCTTTTATTCTCATAAGTTCATTCCTATCTTCATGGTGCAATAGACTCTAGAGGCAGAGTGATGGAGGTAACTATGGTTCATCATCAATGGCATCATACCAAGTCATAGTTTAATACAAAACATGGTTTCACAGCCACTTCAAAACATTACTTCTAATGCTAGTTAGCTGGCCAATTGCAAACCATGGTTTGTACATTCAAACAAAACGCTAAACCATAGTTAAGCTTTCTTAATCATGGTTTGGCATGATGTTTTAATGTTGAATATTTATATATTGCTTTTCAACAGCACCATTCTCAAAACAGTTTACATAGAAAAAAGAATTAAAAGGAGGTCCCTAGTCCCAAACAGGTTTGCTGTCTAAAAACTGGCCCCCCACGCCCCGCCCCCTTAAGGGTAGACCGCTCCCGTCCCGGCGAGGATCTGGTAAGCCTGTCATGGGGGTCTCTTCCTCCTCCCCCCAGGAGGCTGACTCCACTTTTAGCAGGTTATGATGGGACATGTTTAGGCATAGATTAGGCAACAAATCACTCTAACTTAAAGATTTTATCCTTGTCCACATGGGCTCCAGACCAAATGAGCCAATGGTAGGATTTCAGTCACCCTGATCCAGGGGTTGCATTACCTCAGGTGTAGTACTTCCTCGTGGGGGATGAAACATCCCCAACCCAACCCCTGGGTTCAGGCAGGGGTTCTTAAGTCTGTCTGGCTTTGGATTAGGAGGGTGGGGTTGGCCTCGACTGTTTCTACCTAGTCATCTGGCAGGCACTCTTGAGGGGTTTTCAGGGAGGCTGTAACCCTCCAGCCACTCCTCCTCCAGCCATGATGTCCACTCTGATCTCTGGGCTCCTCTCCTCTCCAGGGCTTCCCCCTTGGACCCTTTTTGTCACACCTGCTGGTGGTGTTTCATTCTGTTGGCCCCTCTCCGTTGCCCCAGTGTGCCTTCTTGCCTTTCATGCTCCTTTTGCCTCTTCTCCTGTCTCTCCCCAGCTCTTACAGCCCTCCCTCTTCCCCTTCCCTCTTCCCCTTTGTCCCTCCTGGGCCTGACCTGGCCTCAGCATGGAAGCCCTGCCCTTTTTTTCCCCTGGGGAACTGATCATTGGCAGCTGGGGCGTGTTCTCATGTTCCTGCATCCTCTGGCAGGCCGATGCTCAGTGATGATGTCACTGCCAAGTGCCGCAATGCTTGGCCAGATGTTGCATCATCCCATTCTAGCCTGATTGACTGGTTAGCGTGGTACAGGTCACACAGAAAGAAGACACTAGCAAACAGCCATGGGAGGGAGACTATGGGCTGAATAGGGACAATTGCTGCTTCTTCCTGCTACAATATGAGAGCCACCACTTTAAAAAGGTGCTTGTCTGAACTGAACCAAAGTGTGTGGTGTCCATACAGCTTCCCAATATGTACTGATGCTCTTCACATGATTGGCCAGGACTAAAGTTATCACAGTGGGTTGTTGGCTGGTAGCTATGCGACTGCAAGTAAGTGTCAAGTAATGCACATTGGGGCAAGAAACCAACACTTCACGTATACGCTGATCTTTGACAGATCAGAAAAGTGATCTTGGGGTGCTGGTGGACAGATCGATGAAAGTGTTGACCCAGTGTGCTGCAGCTGTGAAGGCGGCCAATTCCATGCTTGGGATCATTAAAAAAGGGATTGAGAACAAAACGGTCAATATTATTATGCCGTTGTACAAATCGATGGTAAGGCCGCATCTGGAGTATTGCATACAGTTTTGGTCACCACACCTCAAAAAGGATATACAGTTGGACCTCGCTATCCGTGGGGAGGGTCTGTTCCGGACCCCCCCTGCAGATAGTGAAGATTCACGGATAGTGGGTCTGCCATAAAAAATGCTAAAAGAAGAAGAAAAAAGCCCCCAAAGTGCCATTCTACCTTTAACTAGCAAAATCGCTGCGAGAATGCACCCTGGGTCAAGTTTGGGATGGGGGAAGAGCCTTCGTGTGACCTGGAAGTGGGTCTTGCAGCTTCAAGAAGCCTTGTGGAGGCTTGAAAACGCAGCAATTTTGCTAATTAAAGGTAAAACGGGGCTTTGGGAGCTTTTTTTTTTCTAAGCATTTACATTCGTGGGTCAGGGACCCACGGTGTAACAAATCCGTGGATCCCGAATCCGCGAATAAGAACATAAGAACATAAGAACATAAGAAGAGCCCTGCTGGATCAGGCCAAAGGCCCATCTAGTCCAGCTTCCTGTATCACAAAGTGGCCCCACCAGATGCCTCAGAGGCCCACTGTAAAAAGGGGCCCACTGTAGTTGAATTGGAAAAGGTGCAGAGAAGAGTGACCAAAAGGTTTACTGGGCTGGAGCACGTGCCTTATGAGGAAAGGCTATAGTATTTGGAGCTCTTCAGTCTAGAAAAAAAGGTGCCTGAGGGGGGACATGATTGAGACATATAAAATTATGCATGGGATGGATAGAGTGGGTAGAGGGAAGTTCTTTTCCCTCTCGCACAACACCAGAATCAGGGGACATGCACTAACATTGAGAGGAGGGAGAGTTAGAACGGACAAAAAAAAATTATTCACCCAGCGTGTAATTAATCTGTGGAACTCCTTGCCACAGGATGTGGTGATGGCACCTGGCCTTAGATGCCTTTAAAAGGGAATTGGATAGATTCATGGAGGAAAAGTCCACCACAAGTTACAAGCCATAAGCAACCTCCTGGTTTAGAAGTTGGGTTTGATTTAAATCTTATAGTCCCTATGTGGAGGCCTCAGAAATGCCACTCCCTATGATGCTACTCTCCATGAATTACATGTTTAATCCATGTGTGTTGCCCCAGTTGCATGCTTATAGTAAGGAGTGGTGAGTCATAGAGTATTTTTAATGTAAACGTGTTGTGTACCCCTATGGCAAAGGGCATTTAGTAATTTCCAAATAGTGGCTGTAATGCTTAAAACATCTTTCTACCTGTCCTTAGTTGAGGAACTGGAAGGCCTTGCCCTTGAACATAAAAAATTAGGGTGGCTCAGAAATGATTTTTAGAAAGAAATGATCAGGGACTTATTGGATAATGAAGAATAGACTATGCATTCATGGTAAATGGATTAATGGCCTGGGGTAATTCATAGTGAATGATTAATATGACATAACTTGGGACTGGAAGGGCATCTTGTCCCATTTTTTTCTCGTAAAAAAAGGATATTATGATATCCTAAGAAATGTGCATGAGAAGAATGTTAAGATTAATGCAGCATCTCGCTGGTAAAAGTGATGGAGGAGGTTTTCCAGATGTTTAATGCTTATTTTGGCAATAGTAAGGGAATATTGAAACATGTATTAGCTAAAGAAGAATAAAGGAAGTGAAGCACTGATGTAAGAAGCATAGAGTTTAGAGAGAAGGCAGAGGATGCAGAACATGCAAAACTAAGGAACACATACAGAATACAGGAGCCAACAGAGTAAAAGGGATGCCCTGAAGACACTGACTATTACAACTATAATTCATATTTGGTAACCAAGAATCACACACTTGGAATCAGACCAAGAATCAAACACTATGTTTTTCAGACAGCTACATGACTGCTAGTCTATTTTTATTCATCCTTTCCATTTGGGAATATAGCCACATTTTTCTCAAGGGTGCACCCTGTCCGCTTGGTCCAATGCCGCCTTATAATTCATTCATCTAAGGCAGGGGTTCTCAACGTCTTACCTTCCACGTACTACCTCCGGCACCGCTCTCTCACCGCGTACCACCGGAAGTAAGTGCCGATGATGTAATCAGGGAAGCTGCCACTGGTGCCTTTGCGCTGATGTATGATGATAAAGAGTGAAAAACGTCTTTCCTGCCCCATCCCAATCCTGACTACCACAGTCCCAATCCTGACAGTCCCTGATTGTCACAGTCCCAGTCCTGATTACCCCTCCCCCAGGGGGAGGAACCAGGATACCGGGAGGAGGCAGGCAATGGTGCACACCAGATATTATTCCCTCATTTGTAAACCTCCCCACCCCTTTTCCCCCTTGGATATATGCCAACAAAATAGGTGGTGTACGTCTGAGGAGACCCATAGGCATTCCCGCCCAGAAACACCTCCATTCCTCCCACTGTCCGCCACAGTGCCAGTTCACTGACACTGGCGGACAGCAGATGGCCATTCTGCTGGCCTGAGTGTGTGGCCACGATCCATTGCGCCGGCGGCCTTGTTGTGCTTGCCAGTGGAATGTCACTTCTGCTGGATGGGCTTGGGCTGAACGTCTCCCCCCTGTAATCAATGAGACTACATGTTACGCTAAGCACATAATTATAACTGATGTGCCTAGCTTTTCTTTACTAAATAGAGGCAACAGACCCACCCAGTATGGATTAGGACTGTTGTGTGGGTGTAGGAAAGCTTTAAAACTTTGTCCATGCTCCTATTTCAATCCTGATTGGGGGTCCTGCAGAGAAATATTTGCCCTGAGAGAAATATTCCCCCCCAAAAGGCCAGATTCATTGCTTAAAAATCCAAGTCCTATCCCTCCTTTTTATCCTCTTCTTGAAGTGTAACTCCTACAATATTACCACCACTTGTCCCAATCCTTAAAATAAGTTAAGTGACAAAGTCCTGAGCTCACATATTTTGCTACACCAGAGCTGTACCATGAGACTCATTGAAAAGAAGGTAGCATACAATGATGGGCACAAATGTCCATTTTTAATATTTGTAAACTTTTTTATAGGGTCTCTAGTACCATACTAGAAGCTTAGAAGTTCTCCAAAAAATGAAGCATGGTGTGTGGCGATAGAAAGTCAATTTGGCCATTGACATTTTGTCTTAGAATATGCAGACCAGACATTGTGGACTGTGCAATATTTCACTATTGCATTCATTGTTGTTGGCTGATCTCTGCCAGCTCAGAGATCATATGTAGTTGTGAATTGCCTGCATTGGCAAAGAGCAGTGATCTTGTAGACTCAATGATCAAAGACTCAATGATTTTGTAGGTCTCTTTCGATTCAATGAATGCACACTTCCAACCTCTTTAAAAAAAGAAGAAAACCCAAATCTTAAAACTCATAAAAACTCTTTAAAAAAAAAAGAAGAAAACTCTCTGATCTTGGAATCCAGTTATGTGTTAGCATTTATTGTATTGCATAATTTGACTACATTTTTTTGGCAAGGTACATTGACTGTGATCAGAATGATATACAGAAGCCATAAGATCATAGTGTGTATTTCTGTAGCGGTGCCTGATTACTTAGTTCCATAATGTGTATGCCTTTGCAGAGGAAGTTTGCCAGTAATGACTAGTGTTGAGTTTTTCAAGTCTACCTCACGTGGCTCACAATTACATAAATTATAGTAACCATAACAACTGAGTCCACACATAAAGTATACATTACAGAAGACTTCTAAAAGTTTGTGAGGCAGTTAAGCTCAATGACAGAGTTGTGGAGTCTGTCTCTTATTTTCAAGCTTGCACAGTGGCTACACCCACCACTGAACATCTCCTAATTTTCAGGCTGTGCAAGCTGTGGGAAGTTTAAGCACTGTTAGGGTAATAATGATGCGCTTATATTGCCACCAAATAGCTGTGAACATCTGCATCATTAGCATGGGAAAGAAACATTAAGTTTGCGCCACAGTAGGTACTGTTGCATTTGAACCTGAGAGAGCCCCAGTCTCTACTTCCTGAAATTCGCCATGATAGCTCAATGGTCTGTTTGCAAAAGCAGTGATAGCCATGGTTCGTTAAAGTTGGTGTGAGTGACAAACAGGGTAGTACAGTAATACTGTTACTAAAGATGTCATGAGAAATCCATCAGGGAAGCTTGGAATAGCAAGCTCCCACGATCAATTTTTTGCATGCAGGATCAGGACAAACAGAGCGCTGATTGCAAATAAACAATCACCCCAATTCTGTGAGCCATCACCACGGTTGCTGCCCCCCTTCCCCAGCCCAAGGCACCCTAAAACACCGGTATCCAGGGCCTCTGAAAGGGTACAAAGTTTCTTTTGGGCCTCTCTTCAAAGGGGGAGGGGGCAAAATAGGGCACAAGAAGGGCAGCAACATCCAGAAAAGTCTCTGGAGACCAGGTCTACCTGGCTTCCCAATGTGGCGCCCAGGTCTTCCTGCATGGTAGACCTGGCCTCCTAGTTAGCCTGGCCTCCGTCTTTCACTCTCTGTGAGACCAGCTGAAATCCCAGGAAATTTCCGGGGTCCCTCCTTTGGCTCCTGGGCCCTCCCCACAGGGACAGCTGGGGTCTGAACTTGCCCTGAAGCCTCAGCTGCCAGTGCACTTGGGACTGAGGCAAGGGGAGGCAGTGGTGGTTTGACACACCCAACCAATGCTGCCAATACTGTTGCCTCCCCTCCCCTCTCTCCATCCCGAGGAAGACTTGGGTGTTTTGGAACAGAGGGTGGTGGGCTGCCAAGGCAGCAAGGCTTGGACACATTTGAGAGCTTTGCTATCCATCAATATGATTGCTTACAAATCCTCCAGGATTTGCAGACATTTCTTGGAATGTGTGTGCAAGTCACTGAGCCAGGGGATGCTCCTGGATCCCTAGTTCTAACTCTTTCAGAGATTCATCCAAGCCACAGCACAACAAGAGTCTCTGTGATATACAGTAGAGGTTAAACAGATGATGTGCTCGGATACAAGGTCTACCAAGGCTCCCACCTCTCTTGCAATGTTCTGGTAGTTGTACACGTGCTTTCAGAGTTCTTCATATAAGGGCCAAATATAGATCAAATGAACAAGAACCAGGGCTCAATATATTATTATTATTATTATTATTATTATTATTATTATTATTATTATTATTATACCGCCTTTCTGTCGTCAGATTTCTCCTCAGACGTTCTTCAAGGTGGTTTACATAGGCAGGCTTTTCTAACCCCCCATAGGGATTTTTACAATAAATATTCTATTTGCATAGAAACCCGTCTTCTCCAGCTGTTTCCTTTCAATGGTGTGGTATCTCCCTGGCTGCACACGCCTTTCTGAGCTTGTCCGAAAGCGACTCCTCTCTTCCACAGAGGGTCAGCGCAGGCTATCTCAGCTTGTCGGCAGCTTGTCGGCAACTTCAGGCCGTCTTGAACTGATCTCGTCCCAGCTGTTCTTCGGACAAGGCAATAGCTCAACCACTAGACCCAGTAGTGTAACAAGGGTGGTGCGAAGGCAAGTAGTTGTGCAAGACTCCGTTACACTGAAGTCAGCAGCCCCTCCCCCTTGCTGTTGGAGCCATTCTGGCAGCAAAGGCAACACGCAGGACACTCCCTCACTCCCTCACTGTTGCTGCTGGGATGGCTCCAACAGCAAGGGGGAGGGGCCGCTGACTCCAGTGTAACGGAGTCTTGCACAACTACTTGCCTTCGCACCACCGTTGTTACACCACTGACTAGACCACACCTCATTTCCAAAATCCCTTGGAAATTATCCAGGTGTCCTGCTAGGAGAAAACATAGCACTGTATTTCCAGTATTTCCTCAGGTCAGTTCCTGTATTTCCAGGTATTGAGAAGGAGCCAAGTCTTGTGCACTTTGCTTTGCTTCAGAACTTTCTTTCCCCAGCTGATGATGAGACTTGCATGCACATACAGCCCCCCCGCTATCTGTGGATCTGCTATCCGTGGATTCACTTATCTGTGGATAGTGGGTGGCCCCCCAGCTCCCCACACGCGTGCGCGGGGGCCCCTCAGAAAACTGCAGAGGGGGCGTTCGCCCCTATCCATGGTTTTCACATATCCACTGGGGAGGGGCTGGAGCGTATCCCCTGCATATACGGGGGCCCTACTTTAAAATTTAAAAACCTTATACAGTGAAGCTTTGAGTTAACAGACTGGAAACAATGGACATTTTCTGCTTCCTTAAAAACAAGTCATATACATTTTGCACATGCATGTCTGCATTGACTTCAAAGCATTCGGATGTAACGGACGTTCAGCATTAACATTAAATTGAGGGCTTTCTGTGGATGAATAAATTATCTGTGCAGATAACTCCCCTGAGAAATTTCACTTGTCTTTTAGAAATTTGTTGACTTCCCTTGAAAATTCACAGATGTTTAGTGTTGAGAGGAACCCTGAAATTCACTTCTAATTTCACTTTGTATGAAATGTTGGTCCCACTCCTGTTAAATAATAAACTTTTTAAGACAGAGGCCTCTATTTGGACATGTGTGCTTGTCAATTGATAGTGCTTGCCCAGTGAATGAGCAGCACTGAAACGTCTGTTGATTTCAGTAGGGATTTGGTAAAGCTCACTAGGCAGCTGGGTTGAAAATACTGCAGTAATATCAACTGAGACCAGGATGGTGTAGTGTAGAGGTTCCCTAACTCCTGGGAAGGCCCTCCGCTGCTCTAGCAGCGGGGCCTTCTCAGGGGTCGCGATGACGCGCCCGGGATCGTGCCGCTGCCGCTACCGCCGTGCCCGGGATCGCCCTTGTTACCTTCATTGGTGGGCAGGGGATGTCTGGCGGGGGTTGTGGGGAGCCTGCGGACCCCTCCGCAGGCCTCCCCAAGCGTCGGAGCAGCGCTCCGACGCGATCGCAACTCACTTCCGGTTTCACGTAAACCCAGAAGTGGGTTGCAATCGCGTCGGTGGGGAGGCCTGCGGAGGGGTCCGCAGGCTCCCCACAACCCCCGCCGGACACCCCCTGCCCACCAATGAAGGTAACAAGGACGATCCCGGGCACGGCGGTGGCGGCGGCGGCGCGATCCCGGGCGCGCCATCGACGTCACCGCGGGTTGCCATGCCCCTTAAGGGCATAGCAACCCTTTGTTCCCGGCTGGGGCGTCGCGACGCCCCAGTTAGGGAACCACTGGTGTAGTGGTTTGGGAGTCGGACTTAGACCTGGAAGATCCAGGTTCAAATCCCCGCTCAGCCACGAAGCTTCCTGGGTGACCTTGGGCCAGTCACTATCTCTCAGCCCCACCTACCTCACAGCGTTGTTGTGAGGACAAAACGGAGGGGAGGAAATATGTACACCATTCTGAGCTCCTTGGAGGAAGGGCAATATAAAAATGTGAAAAATAAATAAATAAATAAACTCCACCAGTTTTGAAATTGTTTACTGCGCAATCCTATCCAACTTATGCCACTGGCTGAGCTCTGCTCAATCCTATCCAGTTTATGCCACCGGTGTAACCAGAGGTGCAGCGAGAATGGGAGGCCCCAGAACAGAAAGGGGATTCAAATCCCCTTTAAATTCCCCTTTTGGAGGGGATTTGAATCCCCTTTCCATTCTGGGGCCTCCCGTTCTCGCTGCAATGCTGGTTACACCGGTGGCATAAGTTGGATAGGATCAAGCAGAGCTCAGTCGATGGCATAAGTTGGATAGGATTGCGCTGTTAGCACTGGCGTTGACGGGGGGAAGCGGTGGGGCGGGCCGCCGGGGGGTGTCGCGCGTATAGGGGTGACGCGCGATGCCCCTTACTTACAATTTCGCGGTGCTGGTGGGCCCGCCCGCCCTCCCTCGCCTCCGTTTGGCTCCAAAATGAGCCGAAAATGGAGCGGGGAGGGCGCTCCGCTCCTGCGCGTGACGTCACACGCGGGGGCAGAGCCTCCCCCTTAAGGGTGACGCGCGCCCCCGCTCAGGGGTGTCGTGTGTCGTCGCGACGCCACTGGCTGTTAGTAAGGGAACTTGGAGCGAAATGCTTCCTTCCTTCAAGATCCATTCACTGGACAATAATTTAATAACAAATGACAAACCTTTATATGGAGAACCTATGAAGAACAGCTGCAGACTACTCAGAGTATCTTAGGTTTTTTAAATGTATACTTTAATGTCAACATGTCCTGGAAAAGTGTGGATCCAAAAGTACGCTTCTGCTCATGGAAGGGCTGTTTTACATTTAGCACGACAATGTTTGGTGAGAAAAATGACACTCAGTTTGCAGATGTTGTGCTGCTTGTGCAACCTCTTGCGTAAGCTGGAGCATGTGAACTGCTGTAGAGCCTCCCTATGGTAACATTGTGTGAAGCCTTAAGAAAGTGACGCTAGCAGCTATTTTTCTTGCACTCACAGTTCTTTGACTCCAATTCCATAGTTTGAATTCAAAGCAATGTTTTCAAGATCCGGTAGTTTTTGAGTATTTGATTTCTGTTTGACAGAACTCCTGTAAATTTCTCTTCCTAGAAAGCACAACTTCTCTTTATTTGATTTCCTGAAACCTGAAGCTTTCCCCCGATAACAGGTTCCAGGGAGAGGCTGTGGACTTCAGAAGTATGGAAACGCACTCTGCCAAAGGAGGATTGAATGAATGTAAAGTTTTTATGTGCTGCTGGTTGTGAAGGTAATTAAACGCTGGAGAAGGGAGAGGTGTTCTAATCTGGATTTTCTGTTTCAAGAGCCAAAAAAGGTCTTGGGCTGGCCCAGCTTGCCACAAACTGTGGGACAGTGGCGTCACTTCGGTAGGGGTGGGGCTGTAAGTAACGCTCCGTCGTAGTCTCTTTACCTAGCGAGCAGGAGGCAGCCCCGTCCCCTCACTGTCAGAGCCAGTCCCCTGCGGAGAAAGCAGCAGGCAGGATTTGCCTGCTGCTTTCTCCTCACGGGAAAGGCTCCGACAGTGAGGGGGCGGGGCTGCCTCCTGCTCGCTCGGTAAAGAGACTACGACGGAGCGTTACTTACAGCCCCGCCCCTACCGAAGTGATGCCAGTGCTGTGGGACAAACCTAGTCATTTGCCCCTCCAGGAGCATACATTTCTTATCTGATCTATGAGAGGAATACACTCCTACAATATCTGAATGGGGAAGAATGGAAACAGGGAGACCGGTTTAATTAGTAACCATTGGAGTCACAGTCTTCCATTTTTTCATTTTAGAATTTTCTTTTGGGATACATTTGGTCAGAACCCTATTCCCATCTTCTACATCTCTACCAGGCAAGTACCTGAGGAGGGCTCACCACTGAATGCGACAGCAGGAGTTCTCCTACAACATAAGTGGTGACATCATCAGCAAGAGCTCTCAGGTGCTGCCTTTGAAACGTTTTTCAAAGGAACTGAGCGGAGAAGCATCAGGCTTAGTAGTAGGGAAACTGAGGGATTTGCCTAAGGGCTTAAACACCAGGCTGTTTTGCCTCCCAAAAGCAGATGGATAATAGGAGAAAGTAGGAGGCGAAGAGATGGAAGGAGATGGCAAGACTTGATCATGCCACACACACACACACACACACACACACACACACACACACACACACACACACACACACACACACACACACACACACACCCGGGAGGGGAGTTTGTTTATTTCATTTCATTGCATGTTAAAAAACAAACTCACAAAAATCATTTTATTTTATTATTTGGGTAGCCAGATACAAAAGATGGCAAATGGCACAGTTTAAACTAAATTTCAGGCTTTGCCCAGTTTAGTAAGCACATATTACTGCACATATTACCGGCTTCTTCCCGCCGCGGTCTTCCCACGGCTTTCTTCATCCTGGCCAGTCGGCTGTGTCCTCCGTGGCCTGTTTCTGTGGCCGGCCAGGACGGCTGCTGGGAAGCCCCCCCCCAACCGGGACTGTACATGCCAAACAGGGATGTCTTGTAAGCCTATCTCTAGGGGATGCTCTCATTGTCCAGCAGGGAGGGTGGGAAGAGTCATTGTCATCTACAACTAGTAACCTTGAGGACACCTGGGCGCCCAACATTGGGGGAGGGGGAATTGCTGGGCTTTGCCCTATGTCCTCCAGCAATCTCGAACCAGCTCTGCTAAACTGGTTGTTGTCATGTGCCTTAGATACTATTGTACTATTGATAACTATTGGTGTAAGAAAGGAACAAAATATTTGGTAAAAGCAACAAGTAAGCAGTGAAAAAAGAATGCCCTCGGTGCTTAACATCCCACAAAATTTCCACAGTTCAGCTGGTCCTGTTTTCAGGTTTTTTTTAAAGCTGTAGGAACAGAAATATGGCCATGATGATACGTTCCAGGAGATCGCTAAATTGCCTGTCCTCAAAAGTTGTCTCTGCCAAGCTTCTCTTATATAGACTTCAATTTCCTTTCTGAGTGGAGAAGCATCTGGTCCGTCTCAGCCCCGACTGTGGTATCCTTCCTCCACGTCAGCAGGGCAGGCTTCCAGCTTCAACTAGTCAATGTCAGCTGTATGTTCAATGTCAGCTGTATGCTTCTTGCAAACTTTTTGTTTAAACATGTCAGTAGTGCTGAATGCAAACAAAGTCTTTACAGGGTAAACTGGATTCCTACCAAAGTTATTTTTTTAGGACAGGGCAAATACCAGTTGTTTTGCTTGGGGCAGATCTAGCCCTAAGAATTGAAGAGGAAATGGCAGGTGAATTCATGATTTTCAGACTCATGAAAATCTATGGTTGAAACTGAAAACAGAGTCCAAAATTGGCAAAAATGCTGCCTGAATATCAATTGGGGCAGCTCTAGTTTTCCTGTCCTGATGTCTTCCACTATTGCTTCTGAGGAGATGTATGAGCCCTCTTTAGACTTTACTAATACCACTGATGTTTAAGAGGCAGATTCTAAACCATCTAATGGGGCAATCCTGTCTACATTCAGTCACAAAGTGCCATAAAGGCACGTTTGCGGCACTCAGAGAGTAAGCAGCACTGGTGGTGAGGCTGGCGCCGCTCCTCTGGCGCCACAGATCACAGCAGCTTCGCTGCAGAGGGGCGGGGGGAGGGCAGAACGGGACATTCTGGGAGGGTGGGATTGGACCAGGGGAGGGATCAGCGGAGGCCTCCTCTGCCATATCCTATCCCCCTTCCTGGGCCTGTTGGGCCTTATATGGCCAACAATATTGCTGGCGTGCATTCGAGGAGGCCCATAGGGGTGGCTGGTGCATTACTTGGGGTAAAGGGACAAATGTTTAGGACAAAGGGGCAGGCCCAATCCTGCATAGGATGCGGCAGGTGCCTTATGTGCCACCATGTCTTGCTAGACAGGATTGCGCTGTTAGTCTTCAAAAGCGGGATCCAGTCACGTGCCTCATCACCCCCAACTTCTTCCACACATGTACTGCCCTTCACAGGGAACCCACCTTCCCATTGGCAGCCCTCCTGTGAATGGAAAGAAAGTGTCCCAGCTCCCATGTGTACAATGGATATGAAAGCAAAATAAAACACAGAATGTATACGTGAATGAAGTACAAGGAAAAGAGTGTACACTGCTAGAGGAAATGTGGGGTCCTTTGGAAAGAATATTACTGCAATATGCTTATACATTTTCTTGTGATTGTTTCCTATTTGAACTGTGCAGAGTAATGTGAAGCACGTAGAATTCCCCTCTTCCAGCCAAGTTCCTGGACATATGTTGCAAAAGCAGAGCTAGAGGCACAGGGAATGCCATCTGTTTTGAATAAACAGTGCTGGCATTTCTGGTAGCTTTTGTTTATGTGGAGAAAGTGCAGTGAGACGGCATCATTTATGCAACTGGATGTGGTTCACATGATCCAGTAATTGTTTGTTCTTATCACGATTAGTATCATCATAAATTGATATCCTGACTGCAAGCCTATATTTTAGCAAAGCTAAGAAAACAGTACATTAAACCAGGCTGATAGGGACATGCCCCCCCTCTCCCAGGCATGTACCCTTATCGAACGTGTGTTTTAGAATGTGCGTTTTTCAGCACAACACATTATGTTTTTAGCATGTACGGTATGGGAAGGCTCTAACAAAACATACAAAGGCTTCTTTTTCACAGTTCAACCAATGTGGCAGTGGCTCAGGGACAAGGGGCCCACACTACTAATGGAATGCTCGCTCAGTGAATACAAACATTTTCCATGAGGAGCCTAGTGCTCTAAATACAGTCAAGATGGAAGATTTAGAGAAGAGACAGTCACTGGGAAAGCACTTGCAGATTGCTCGTGCATATCATGTGATGTCATAGCCGTTTGCTGATCACTATGGAAATACATGTGCAACCAATTAAAGCTGGGTTGCCAGCAAGAGAAGAGGGAACATTCAGAAATGGAAAGCTTGAACAAAACACGCAGCAAAGGCAGGATTCAGCATTTGATGATAGCAAGACGATTCAGGTGATGGAATTTAACTGAATTACTATGGATTGTTGCTCACTTGCTAAGATCCTGTCTGACTAATTTGATTTCTTTTATTAAGAGGCAGATTTATACAGCAAGCAACAACTGTTATGGAATTTGAAGCATGATTGGCTGAGGCAGCTAAGGCCAAAGAATGGCTATTATTATTAAGACCACATTTTAATGTTTTTGTACATTTATTAAATTTTCAAAGAACAGTACATTAAATCCAGCCAACCTGTGAAAAATGTTCCTTCTAGGTCCACACATCATGCATACATTCATGCAGCATGGGCAACTGGACACTATTTAGTGCAGGGGTGTCAAACTCGTTTCATATAGTGGGTCGAATAGGATTTGTGGTGCCTGCTGAGGGCCAGAAGTAACATCATTAAGCAGGAAGTGATGTCATTAAGCAGATGATGGTCAAAAATAAGCACTTGGTTCTCATATAGGAACTCATTAGCTGCAAATGACACAAGAGAAAATGTGCAAATCTTGATCATATTTTCACCATATGGGAGAGTCCAATTATCGCATGGGCCGCCCTTTCAGCAGTGCTGCTTCTGCCGAGGTGTCACTTTGCAGCTCAGCAGCTGAGAGGTGGTCTGTGAACTGACACCTCGGCAGAAGTGCTGCTGCTGAAAGGGCAGCCCATGTAATAATTGGGCTCTCCCAACTCCTCGGCATTGTCTGCCTCTCTTGGTCTGCCACTTCCCTCATAGTGTTTCTTGCCTTTTGAGGCCTCCTTCCGTCTCTCCCTCCCGAAGCCTTGGCAGAAGCGGTGCTGCTGAAAGGGCAGTGCTGGGAGAGCCCAGTTATCAGGGGGGCCAGATAGATTTTGCAGGCCATATCCAGCCCATGTTTGACCCCTGATTCAGTAAGATGTAGATGAACTTTCATAATAAATATGCATTGAACAAATGCTCTCTTTTTCTGAGAATCTGATATTAGAATAAGGCATTAGAGAAACGTGTGTGTGTGTTTGTTTTCAAATATATTCAGTCGAAGCTATTATTATGATTAAGAATATTTATAGAAGACATTTCAACCAAAGAAGTTCACAAAGTGGTTTACATAGCTAAATGTTTCGCTGCCCGCAAAGGACCCACAAACTAAAAATACGGAGAAGACACACCAGCAAACCGCCAACAGAAAAGATGCAATGCTGGGGTGAATAGGGACAGAGGCTCTCCCTGCTATATTTATAAGAGGAGCACCTCTTAGTCTAGTTAGCAGGGATGGACACGCACCTCTAGTACATTTACAGCGCAACCCTGTGTAAAGATCCGTGGGCAGCCCATACGGCCGTCCGCAGGATCCTATGCTCTTGCCGCCGGGCTGCTCCAGTGTAGAGCTGGGAGACTCTGCTGGGCCTCCTCGGATGTCCACTGGCTATTGAGCCGGCAGAAATCCAAGGCAGCCGTGTAACAGCCGCTGAACCTAGGAACAGGATAGCAATATCGCAGCTGACATCCCCATCCCCTCCCGGGCTGGATCGCCAACCGCTGCCCTCCTTACCTCGCTGCCCGGCCCACCCTTGCGCCCACTGGTGGCTGCAGCAGGGTTCCGCCAGCGGAGTGAGGGCTGCCAGCGTCCACGCCAGCGGCTCTTACTCATTGGGTGCTGAAAATGCGCTTTATGGCCCCCTCCGCCTGCGGAGCACGCTCCACAGGCAGATTATTTACGCAGGATTTTGCCGTTAAACTGTAATATTACCATTAAAATGAGTATCTGAAATATTTGAAATACTGTATAATAAATGTTGCTCACCATCCCATAGCACGAGCAGTGTTTATGATATTTAAAATGAGCATGATCCAGCCCAAAGTTGCTGTGTGGAATGGAAAAGAGACAAGTCAAGTACATACTTAATTCCTCCACTGACATCAGCAGGGGTTTAATGTGCTTAATGTTGACTGGATCAGCCCCACTATATTTGTGATGCCAAATTGAAGCTATACAGGATATAAACTGGGATTCTAAGAGCAAGTAGAGACTTTATTCCTCTAATAGCATCAGATTGGATTGGATGAAAAACTACTGTGGTGTTTTTCTATCTGATTTGTTTACCGATGCTCGAGCTGCCTATAGTGCAGTTGATATAGTGGAAATGAATGCATTCCAATTGTCTCCTTGTCATGTGTCTTATGCTTGGCTATGAACTCCAGCTATCTCATTTTGTTTGTATTTTAATTACTTTTATGACTACAGAAATATTTCTAATGATATTTTGTGGGTTACATTTTAAAAATAATGACTTTGGAGTATATTTCTCACAGCTTTTAAAAAAAGACAAGATCTGGCTGAAAGCTCTGAAGGATTATTGCTTTAACTCAGTGTTTCTCAAACTGTGGGTTGGGACCTATTTGGTGGGTGGCAACCTAATTTCTGGTGGGTCCCAGGTGATGGAAAGATCAGATAAGTAATTGCCACAAGACCTGAGGCTATTCAAAAATCAGATAACTACTAATTGCCCTTCAAAGAGCTGAGCTGCAGTTTGCAAGACAGCTGTTAATTGCCCTGCAAGCAGCCGAGCTCTTTACTTGTAAATTTATTTATTTATTTATTTATTTATTTATTTATTTATTTCTAGATCACTTTTTTAACTCTCGTAAAGCTAGGTGGGTCCCGATACAGCGTCATTTTAAAAAGTGGGTCCTGGTGCTAAAACGTTTTGTTGAGTGAATTCATTGCTTAAATTCCAGAGTGCACACTTGGCATCAAGCAGTTTTCTTGAGACACATGTATAATCTCTAAACTAAGTGCCCTTTATAAACTGAATTTCTACCACCACCTGTTGGCAGCATTAGTTGACTATAAAAGACAGCTTTCCTAATGTGTAACTCATTAAAGTATCTGTCTGTGGATGAACCTGCAGAGGTAACTGTACATGAGAAGGGTTGTCTTTGTTACGGCACAATCCTATCCCCTCCCCTGCCGGTGTAACTAGCGTTGTACCAATGGAGGCTGCTTTACGGCAGTTGCAAAGCAGCCTCCTCTGGCGTGTGCTGCAGGCCCGCTGGCAGCAGTGGCATTCCCAGCCCTCCCGGCGCCTGGGGGGGTGGGGTTGGAGTGCCCCCCCCAAGTAGCCGGGCTCGGGGCTGAGTGCCCACTCCGCGTGTCCCTGGCCTCCGGAGGCTGCGCTCCGAAGGCTGGGGATAAGCCCTCCTTAAAGCGATTGCCCCGTTCGGTGGTCGAGAGCTTTATGAAGAAGCCGAACGCGTCGCTGGCTTTTATAGGGTTTGCGCATGCGCAAACCCCCAGCGACGCGAAGCCGAACGCGTCGCTGGCTTTTATAGGGTTTGCGCATGCGCAAACCCCCAGCGACGCGTTCAGCTTCTTCATAAAGCTCTCGACCGCCGAACGGGGCGGTCGTTTTAAGGAGGGCTTATCCCCAGCCTTCGGAGCGCAGCCTCCGGAGGCCGGGGACATGCGGAGTGGGCGTGCTGCTTCGGAGGGGTGCGCCAGCCGGGCTCTGGTGCCGCGCCGCTCTGCGCAGCCCCGAGCCCGGCTGCCGCGCCCCTCGCCCACTCAGTGCCTGGGGGGGAGCACACCTGCTCCCCCCATATAAGAACGCCACTGGCTGGCAGGGAGGCCGGAGCTGCCTCCTGTGTGCCGGTGGATCCACAGAGACCTGCCGGAAAAGGTAAGCCCGCACAAGGGGTTGGAGAGAAGCGAAGGAGGGGGTTGAATACGGTGGGGTTGGGTGAAATGGAGGAGGAGCTGGGTGGAATGGGACTGTGACAGGGCAGGGAGGAGGGTGGATCAGGCCTGGGAGGGGGTCAGAATCGGCGGTGGAGCTGGCGCAGGTCCAAGTTGACCCATAGTGGTTGTTGGGGCTTACCGGACAAGGGGGCAAATGTCCCCTTACCATAAGGAAACCTCCAGCAGCCAAAAATCCCCCATGGGATGCAGCGGTAGCCACGCCGTCACAGCTGTATCACTGCGCGGGAAGGATTTAGGTAGGATTGGGCTGTTAGTCTTTACTTGTGATGACCCAAGTCAGTTTTCAGGTACTGTTTGGAAAAGGAAAACTCTTACTTTATTTTAATTGAGGAAGCTAAAGCAATAACACCGGAATAAAAGTACATGGAGTTGGTTACTTGTTCAGTATGTATTCGAAGAACAATTATCTCTCTGGAACATGAGAGCAATGTAATCTGAATTTGTCAGAGTTTGTATTTTCACTTATGGCCTGGCTGTTAACATTTGTTTTTCACAGTAATATATTAAGTATAAGATATACTTAATTTGTTTATATCATGTAGCAGGAACAGGAAGTGCCTGCACGTCCTTTTCTCTGAAATATCGGAAGTGGAACTTCCATATTAATACAAAATTGAGGTGTCCATGAAAAGTAGAATGGAACATTGATGCAGGGGAGAGCAAGCAAAAAGGGAGAGAGGAAGCTCGAATCTTGGGAGGGAAGCAGACAGGCTCACTGTCAAGGAAGGGTACGGCAGAGGGAGGGAGCCACACAGAAAAGAGCACGTTGTCATTGTTGCTCAGACAAAGAGCGAGATTGAGGCCTGACCTGGAAGCATTTATAGGCAGGACAGGTCAGGAGAAATCAATGGGCTGACTGGAGGGCTCAACCCATGATGGCACCTGGGAAAACATTACTACTCTTCCTTTGCAAGCTCCACAGGGCTGACTGGTGCAGACTAGGAGATGCCTCGTTTGATCAAACAGCAGTGCAAATTCAAACATGCATTTTAGCAGTGCTCCAGCATGGCAACGTTCATGATTAAGAGTTTTCAGTGTTTTTTTACCTGGGCCTCCAAAGGTTGAGAACCCCTGTACTAGAGTCTTTGTTTTAACATTTGTACAGTGCCTCAAGTTTTGAGATACATATACCGCCGTTTCTTTGATAATAGGATTTCTCCTTTGACTTTAATTCAAGGGCGGTTTACACAGGCAGGCTTTCTAAACCCCGAGGGGTTTTTACAATACAATAATATGTTCTAATCTTTCATAGAACTCTTCATTAATCTAGATGGTTTCTTTCACAGTACAGCTTCTCACTGGCATCCGTCTCATCACGCTTCAACTGACTCCTACTCAAGGTGCTAGCTGCAGCTTCTCTGCCTCTCAGAGGCTCTGCAGCTTATCAGTGGCATGCCAGCAGCTCTCCGACAGACTTCCGGCCATCCTAAACTGCCATCCTTGAGATCTTCAGGCATACGAGACGGCCGCTCTACCAATTGAGCCAGACCTCCTGCCCAATTATTGTTAATAATTATTAGTACTAAATATTAAGTATATTAATTAAATTATAATATTTAATAATAGTAATATGCATGTTATTTGCCTAACATACACATGAGAGAACTGTGCTTTTCTCAAAACCTCGTGATTTTCAGTCAGTAATTATGAAAGAGAAAGTCAGTAATTATGAAAGAGACATTTCAGTGTGCCTAAAATGATTGGCATACAAGGCACATCAGGGTAAAGAATAAGACCTCAAAGACATTGTCTGCAGATCTTGCAAACTGGGAAAGAATTAATCTGAGTTTGTACAGTGTGCTTAGTGTGCTCTTTCATCAGTTAAATTCACTTTACTGGTATTTCTGAAGCCGTTTTGTACACAACTGTTGGTGTACGGAATATATTCTAAAATGATTTGACCTTGCATAAGATAACAAGGGTGCACATGAATCTTTCACTGTGAATTTCTTGCATCTATTGCCATATTAGGAGATTGGAACCAAATGTTTGTCTGTGCTTCAGCTGTATGAAATGGAGGCCATCCAGCATTAATTTTGTGTCTCAGAACAAAATCACTCATAAGAATGAAGTTAAGTTTTTATTGTTATATTAATGATTGGATAGACTTCTAAGGTATTTTAAAAGTGATTTATTAGAAAAGCAACCTTCTGAGACAATATGTTAATGAGAACTGTGAGTGTCTAATTTACAGGATTTGGATCCAGTTTTATTGTGCGTATCTTCGTGTAGTAGGGTGAGCTGCCCCACCATTGCTCAGCTAAGATGGCTGAGTGAGGCCTTACAGGGAATGGCTTGCTCCAATAATGACTGGTGATGATGTCATCATCAGCTGTCGGCTCCTCAGCTGAGTGATCAGCAGGCAGAAGGGCTGGTGCTAAGGACTGGGAAGAGGTTGGATGGGACGAAGGAGAAAGGGAAACAAAAAAGAGAAAGAGAGAGGAGCATGTTCAGCAAATGAGGAGGTAAGGAGAGCAGGGTGAGTGCAGAGGAGGAAAGGAGAAAGAAGGAAGCCAGGGCAGAGACTGCGGAGAAAAGAAAGAGAGGAGTCAGAGTGGAGGAAGGCAGAGAGAAGAAGGGACAGAGAAGCCGGCAAGAAAGAGGGGTAGAAGTAGGAGCCTTGAAAGGTCAGGAGAGGAAGTAGCCCTCTCCATTAGGGCCAGTTGCAGGCACAACCTTCTATGTGTGGGACACTATCTTAAACCAATGGGATGCCATCCAGCAGTGGGGATCTGGGGAAGAGGACTCCAAGGACATTTCCCTGCCAGGAGCCTGTCATGAGGTTGGGAGGATGTAGTGACCACAGATGTAGGAGGACCGTGACTGAGCTGACAAGTGAACTGGGCGCTTCACCACCCTCACCTGCTGCAACA
The DNA here is from genome assembly GCA_026170595.1 of Plestiodon gilberti rubricaudatus. NCBI lineage: Eukaryota > Metazoa > Chordata > Lepidosauria > Squamata > Scincidae > Plestiodon > Plestiodon gilberti. The sequence continues at coordinate 166,130,800 of JANXHW010000001.1, forward strand.
AGGGTTGTGTTGAAGAGCCTCTTTCTGAGGACTGAGCAGGATCAGAGACCCAGAATGACTCCACTGCTGGGACAGTCACAGAGCTGTAACATGTGGGTGTCAGAACCCTACCTTTTATGTGCTTCAGCTCTGGCTTTTGTCAATCCCCCAATAATCCCTCTGACTTTTGTTGATTCCACAATACTGTAATCTGAAGGAGAGCTGAAGTCTCCACCTCTTGTCTTCTCCCTAACAATGTCTTATCCCTGCCCCCTTGACATTGATCTATCCACTCTGTAGGAGGGGGAAGATGCCCCGTAGCCACACTTGGCTTGCCCCAAGCACAAGGAGAATTGACTTTCCTTTTTAGAAACCCACTGAACATTTTATGAGGATAGCACATTTCGAAGTCTCCCAACTGTTCCTAATATATGCCAAAAACATGATGGCAAATGTCAAAACACTTTGGATATACCGTATTGTCCCGAGTATAAGACACACCTGATTATAAGACGCACCTGTAAAGTTTGGTGCTATTAAAAAAATAATTAAATCTCTGGCATTAAATTTATGCCAGTGATTTAACGAACAGTGCAATCATGTGCATGTCTACTCAGAAGCATGTCCCACTGTTCTCAATGGAGCTTACTCTCAGGAAAGTGTGCACAGGATTGCAGCCTAAACCATTGATTGCCTGGGGAGGGGGGGGATGAAAGTGTATGTGATCTTGCTTTACAAAAGGATGCAAAACCCAGCAGACCAGAGAACGAAAATTAACAACTGATTACAGTTGGAGAGGTATGTGTGCTCTTGTTTTAACAAAGAAAAAGGACATACCATAAGCCCTGCAGGGCAGAGAAGGAGCCCACTGTATCTCTGCCATTATTGCCACTAAAAACAAACAAACACGTGCTCCGAAATCTCCTCTTAGTCTCGCTGCTTCATCCAGCAATGTCCCACGCCATTCAAAGGCCCTCACTGCACAGCTGAGCAGCAGCAGTGAGTATTTTGCTGCCCTTTCTCTGCTGAGCGTGGGGGAGGGGCGGCTGCAAACCCGAATTGCAACAGCCTGATTATAAGACGCACCCCTAGTTTAAAAACTTAAATTAGGAGAAAAAAGTGAGTCTTATACTCAGACCAATACGGTATGTGTTTAATTTTGAATGGGCCACTTCATCATTCCCCAATCTATTTTGTCTTCTTGTATATGTCCGTATTCAGTTTGCTATATTCATTTTCCTGGAATAGGCTGAAAATAATGTCTTAATTCATTTAACTGGGTTAAGAGTAAAAGGGTAAAGGTGACCCCTGACAATTAAGTCCAGTCGTGTCCAACTCTAGGGTGTGGTGCTCATCCCCATTTCAAAGCGTTGTCCGAAGACGCCTCCGTGGTCATGTGGCCGGCATGACTCTCCTTGCCGTAGCGCGTAGCATGCAGCTGGAACACAGAGCACTGTTTACCTTCCCGCAAGCGGTACCTATTTATCTACTCGCATTGACATGCTTTGGAACTGCTAGGTTGGCAGGAGCTGGCCAAGCAACGAGAGCTCACCCCGTCGCGGATTTGAACTGCCGACCTTTCGATCGACAGCTCATGGTTCAGCGGTTTAACCCACTGTGCCACCTGCTGGTTAAGAGTAGTTGTGTGCAAAACCTTTGCAAAGTACGTTCTGTTTCCCTGACTCTGAGCAGTGAATTGATGGAAAATGCTTCTCCCTGTTTAAATTCTGCTCAGTTTTACTTGCCCTGCCATTCTTTCAATGTTGTTCAGATATTGTCAGGATTTTTCACATTTGCCTTTCCTTGCAGATGTCGTATATCATGGAGTTTATAGACTAAAGTTGTTGCAATTCTCTACTCACTTACCTGGGAGTAAGTCCCGTTGAACTGAATGGGGCTTGTTTCTAAGTAGACATGCATAGGCTTGTGCTGTTAAAGGTGGATACAAACATTGCAGTTTTCTCAATTTGCTGAATATAGCATCTGAGTTTTGGAGGATTCCCAAAAGGGTGGGGTTCCAAAGATGGTTTGGTACTAAACGGTTAAATATTTCAAAAACGAAAACATTGCAAGACTCTGGAATGCTATGTGCTGTGGCCCTGAATACACTGGAAGACTTCTGAATCTAGATAATTTGATGTAAGCAGTGAAGAGCTGGTATAGCATAGTGGATAAGAAACTGACAGTGCAATCCTATGCATGTCCCAATAAGGTCAAGGAGGCTTACTCTCAGGAAACTGTGCAGAGGATTGCAGCCTAAACTGCAAATCAGGACTTCTTTGAATCTCACTTCTGCCAGGAATTCACTAGGTGGCCTTAGATAAGCTGCTCCCTCTCAGCCCTAGCTGCGATAAGGGATAATAATAGTTCGGCGGGAAAGTGGCTCAATGGTAGATCACCTGCTTGACATACAAACAGCATTGGGTTCAGTCGCTGGTATCTCCAGGTAGAACAGAGAGAGAATAATTCCTGCCTGAAACCCTGGAAAGCGGCTGCCAGCCTGTGCTGACAATACTGACTTTGATGGACCAATGGTCAGAATCAGTATACAGCAGCTTGTGAGGATGGCAGTGATTGCAATTTGAGTAATGGGTAGTATTTGCTTTCACCACTGCAGCTTTCTGACCAAACAATGCTTTTAGCAGAATTCAGGAGCAGTTCAAGTTAAAAGACTGTGTGCCTACAAGATTACCTAAGAATGATTCACATTCTAAAAATAAGTGAGAGGTTTGGCCCAGTATAGTGGAGTGACTGGACTTTAACCAGGGAGACAAAGACAGATCTCCATTTAGCCATGGCTGGGTCACAGCAGAATGAAGTGGGAGAATGGACTGCACCACTTCACACACTATGGGAGGGAGATGCTCCTTTAAAGTACCCCCTCCACAAATTCTTTAAAAAGGAAATCAGCAAAAGCTCCTAGCCAAATCCTTTGCCAACTGTGCTGATTTTCTGTTTTGAAGAATTCTTTAACCCAAGGGAGCATTCAAAGATGACGTCTTCCGTCCAAAGTTCATTCTACCACCTCAGCTCTGTACACCTCATTCTGCTGCCTTTGCTGGGATGATTTTTGGTAGGCTTACCAGATTTTCCCGGGTCTCAATCAGGACACCTTCAATTAATTAAAATAATAAAATACAATAAAATTGAAAAATAAAATTTTTGCCTCATGTGCCCTCATGAGATTTGGGCACCGCCATCTTGGATCTCATGAGATTTCGCGAGATCCAAGATGGTGGTGCTGGAAAAAGGTAAGTTTTTAAAATTTTAAAAGCAGCGGAGGCTTCACCAGGCCCAGAAAGCCCGAGACTGACCCGCAACCGGAGTCCAAAAACCGGGGTGGTCTCAAGTTTTTCAGGATGGATGGTAAGCTTAATTTTTTGGACAAGTCACATTCTCTCAACTATCTAGCTCACAGAGTTGTTGTGAAGATAAAATAGAACAATCCTCATATATGTTACTGTGAGCTCTTTGGAAGAAGGATGGTGCGAGATACAAATATGATAGTTTTGTTTTTGTTTTTTAAAATAGGAATGCATATTGGTGCAGGGATCCTTTGTTTCCTTCTAGAAGGATGTTAAGGCAATTTGAATTATAATCATTAGTACTGCTGTCACACTCAGGGTTTGTTTACCTTCTCAAGGATTCAGAGATTATTTTAGAGATTGTTACCTCAAAGTGGTTAAACGTGGGCAAGAAGCCTTTGTCTACATTCCTGGGTGTTTAATCAGCATGCTGCTCCTCATTATAATTAAGGGGCCTTTATAATTATAATTACAGGTAGTCCCCAATGTACAGATAGCTGACTTATGGACGTCCTGACTTACAGACAGCTAGGTTGGCGTGTTTGCGCAGGAGCAGTCCATCTGGCCTTGTGCTTTTGTGCGGGCGATAGCGGTGTTCTGATTTACATTGGTTTCAACTTCCGGACGAACCTCCAGAACGGAACCAGGATGTAAGTTGGGGAGTACCTGTATATTATAATTAGGAACTTTGCACTCCACCAACCCACCTCTGCCTACAAGATAAAACAATCTGTTAACGTTCTGTTTCCATCTTACTTTTCCTGTGATAAAAATGTGTCTTGAAGAAACTTCTTATCCCACGTAACTGCAAACACACGCAAAAGGGAGCAACTGGTCTTCTAAGTAGTGTTGGAAAGTGGGCACATATTCAACCTGTGCAGTGCCACACTAGTTACCTATATGCTTCTTGGTTCAGTGTCTGGTTTCTAACATTTAAGGTTCTCTGAGGTCTTTTATTCAACAGATAATAATGCTGTGGTTTTTAAATATTGTTTTATGCTGTATCTTTTGTCGGTAGCATGCTGCCTTGAGGTGTTGGAAAAGTGGCCTCCAATATTTTAATGGCCAAATAAATAATAAATTGTGCCCTTCCAATTTTGGGGAAATGTGTTATTAATAATAGTAAGTGCAGACCTTAGAGGTGTTGGCACCCTAAGCAAAAAGTGAAAATTATATCCCAATCCACCCCCAGAGGCAGTGAGTGCATGCAAAAACTGGTGGCAGGGTAGATGCCTAAATGTGGAAACAGTGAAATAAAAGCACATTTCAGAGTTCCTCCAAGACATGTATTTAAGAATTTTAAAGGGAAGCCAAACACGTTTCTATAACACCGGTGAAATTCCTCCAGGGATTTCTGCACATTCCTAGAATCTGCAATCGAAAACACATGTACTAGGGAGTAAGCCCCATTGATCAAAGTAGGGTTTACATTAGTGGGGCTTATTTATTTAAAAAGCATTTTTACCCTATGCTTCCAAACGGTTAAGGAAAGCTCAAAGCAGCTTACATCATCAATTTAATAAATCTGTCAAATAAAACAACAAAACTTCAATAAAAGAGAAACACGATAAAGCAGCAACTCTAGAATTAAAATCAACTGGAGTCAACAGAATGAAAAAAATAATCAATGAAACCTCGGTGGAACAAAGCAGTTTTAATTCCCCTACAAAACACCAGTGAAGACGCGCATAGGATTGCACTCCACAAGACCTTTTCTTTTAAGACACACTACTTGAGTTCCCTTCTGTGTCTCTTGCCAAGTTTTAAAGGTTTTTATACTTTGAACTAGCTGTGTTTCTGTTTATTCATTTTCAGTTTGTCCTTTCAACTCCCTCTAAACTTAAGAAACTGAAGTCATGCATAAACTGTGTATTACCTCTTAAGAAATGTTATAGCTCCAGGAATAGATGAGGTCAGTTCCCTAGCCTTGCAGAACTGCAAAGTATCAGTCTGCAGTGGAAACAAAACTGAAACATGCCCATCCAGAACTAGGCTAAAATGGAGGGGGAGAAACACCCACCATGCATAGGCTTGCCATCCGTCCGGAAAACCCCTGGATGGTCCTGGACTTGCAAAATCTTGCAGGATTCAAGATGGCGGCACCCAAATCTCGTGAGGGCACATGAGGGCACATTGCAATGGCAATGGCAGCAGGACAGGTAAGTGGCAGTGGCGGGCGGCAAAATGGTCATTTATTTATTTATTTTGTGGCCAAAATAAATAAAAATTTCAGCCGCCATTTGGGCGGCAAGTGGGCGTTTTGTGCCCACACACACACACACACACAAGATTAGGACTTTACATTAATTAATTAATTAATTAATTAATTAATTAATTAATTAATTAAAATTGGGGGGAGTGTCCTGGTTTAGTGCAGGGGAAATATGGCAAGTTAGAAAGAGAAGACGAATAACATATGATGATATTGCACTGCAACCACTTACAATGAAGCTATAAGTATCCCTTCTGCAGCGGCAGAAGAACGGTGGAGCGCGTGGAGCAGGAGCTCCGGGCGGGAGGGCGCGATCAGGGGAACTTACGGAAGCGCTGGATCGGCCCTCCTGCCCTCCCTCGAGCCTGTACGGCTCCGAAATGGCATCGATTCTGGCGGGGGGGCGTCGACGTGACGTGACGCAGGCCCCGCCCCCTGTGCCAGGCACCGTGCGGGCTTCCGACATCTCTGCCCTTCTGCATTGCAAAGCACTCTCTGGAAGGTGGGTGGTGTGATTTATATTTCAGAAGGGATGGAGGAGAAAAGATATTGCTAAGACCATCCATAGTTAGGGCCCAATCCTATCCAACGTTTCAGCACCAATGCAGCTGCAATGCAGCCCCAAGGTAACGGAACAAACGTTCCCTTACATTGAGGAGGCCTCCGTGACTGCCCCCCCCAACAAAGCATGCGGTTTGTTGGCATGGCTGCATCAGCACTGGAAAGTTAGATAGGATTTGGCCCTCTGTTGATTTCCTCCTCAGACTTCCACTTATCTGACTGCCTTTTACCATCACCAGTGTTCTGGAGGTAAACACCTGTCTGGAATCTAGTGGGGGGTCAAAGGAAAAGTAGCTGGGGAATAGGAAATTTCAGGGGAAAGTAACTGACAAAGCACTTCTTCCTCTCTCACCTCCTGAAATCGCCGCCTCCGGAGGACACGTTGCAATGGAGAAGAGGCCCTATCATAATGGAGCAGTTTGAAGGGGAAAAATAAACTGAATACAGCTTCCAATAATCTACTTTTGGCAGAGGCGTAACAAGGGTGGAGCGAAGGCAAGTAGTTCTGCAAGACTCCGTTACACTGGAGTCAGCGGCCCCTTCCCCTTGCTGTTGGAGCCATTCTGGCAGCAAAGGCAACACGCAGGACACTCCCCTGTTGCTACTGGAATAGCTCCAACAGCAAGGGGGAGGGGCTGCTGACTCCAGGGTAACGGAGTCTTGCAGAACTACTTGCCTTCGCTCCACCCTTGTTTCACCACTGACTTTTGGCAAGAAACCTATATAGGCTTCAGTGGTGTGTGTGTGTGTGTGTGTGTGTGTGTGTGTGTGTGTGTGTGTGTGTGTGTGTGTGTGTGTGTGAATGAATATATAAATAGTTGCAATTCTGTGGTTAGGGTAGAGAAGAAAGAAGGGTCCTGCTCCCATTGCCTTGTATCCAAACGCTGTGCTTCCTTCCCCCACCTTTGCTCTGTTCACAAAATGGAAACAGCTCTGAGGTGATCTCAGTCTGTCTCACAGTGAGAGTGATCAGACAACAGGGGATGCCCTGGGAGGGGGGGGGAAATGTGTTCAACAGGGCAGTGGTGGAGCTACGACCTCCCCTCCCCCCACTGGAAGTGACATCACAGCCGGTGGCGGTTTTAGAGCACCCAGAGGCACAGGGCGGGCGGGAGGGCCAACCCTGTCAGCGCGGCCGCCGCTCACGCTGTCAAAATGGCCTGTTTCGCAGTACCGCCAGCCGCCATTACACCCCCACCCGCCTGCCGCCTGGGGCCTGCAGCTGCCGCCCCCTACCGCTAGGGCTCCCCCGCCCCATGCCCACCTCCGCTACTGCAACAGGGCTTAGTCTCAGGTCAGTGTGCATAGGATTGCAGCCTAATATACTTTTTCATTTATCTGAGATATCTTTTAATCCCATTTTTCAAACTGCATACATTTGATTTAAACTATTACAACCCACTCCAAGAGTTTGGGATGAAATGAGCTAGATCTTTAACAGCCCAATCCTAAACAACTTTCCAGCACTGATGCAGACGCAATGCAGCCCTGATGTAAGGGAACAAATGTTTCTTTACCTTGAGGAGGCCTCCATGACTGCCCCCTCACCGCAGAATATAGTCCATGCCCCATTGGCATGGCTGTATCGGCACTGGAACATTGGTGTGGATTGAGTTGTAAATGAATCATAATGGGTTTCAAAGTAGGAATATGTGGCAGAAGTAGCGATTATATTTTTATTTATTAATATAATACTAAAACATTCTACAACACATAATATCAAAAGATACAGCAAGCGCGAAGCAGTATATCCTACTAACATACAGTTCCTTATTTTCTAATTCTACTATCCAACTGAGCTGAATATATTTCTAACACTCTATTCATCAAATCCACATATCACATCATTATTCTCTCTCTTATGTAAAAATCCAATAAGTGATTTCCAAATATTCACAAAAAGGTTTACTGACTTCTCTTTAATTAAAATTGTGAGTTTGTCCATTTCTGCCAAATCTAAAACTCTTATCCACCAATCTTCCAGCGAAGGTATTTCTGAATTCTTCCAGTATTGAGCATACAAAATGCTCGCTGCACTTGTCATATATAAAAATAACGTTTCTTTTTTTCTTTTTCCAAAATGGGAATATGTGGCAGAAGTAAACACGCTCATGAAGTCATTTAAAGTTGATCTTTTTTTTGTAATAGTGTAGTCTTAGTGGGGTGTGTATATGAGTGTGGGTGGGTGTGGGTGTGGGTGTGATGACGAGCTCCTGCACTTCAAAATTTACCATGACACCACTGCTCAAGGGACATGTACCTTCTGATTTCCGTGTTAGGGAAGGACATAGGAATGTCAGCTGAGGATTGTGTCGGAGCACACAGAGTAAACCACAGCTCTCCAGATGAATTTTGTGGTGCCCAGCTTTTGCTCTGCCCTGGCAGCAGGGTTTGCTTTCTTTTCTAGTCCAATGACAACCCATTCACCACATAACCCAAGAGAATTCAGGCACAGCTGGAGTTGAACTGGGAGTCTTTCAAGAGCACCTTGAACCGCTGTCTCATTTTGGAAAACCATAAGGCGTCTTGAACCCAAGTACTGTAGTTCTTCACCTTGTTCCATTCCTTTCCACTGTGATTTATTACCCTTTCCTATCCTTATATAAACTTCACTTTCCTGTAACCAGACCCTTGCCAAGTGCACTCCCCCCCCATATGTTCAGTGTACAGTACAAGCAAACAACAACAGGACTACAGCCTTTTTTCCAGACATGATCAGCAGAAACTGGTTCTGTGTGTTTAAAAGTAGAAGCCAGCTGTGCACATGGGCTAGAAACTGGTGATATCGCTAACTCCTTCCCTGTCCTTCCCAAAGTAATATTTCAGCATTTTAAACATGGCCCAATCCTACCTGGGCCTTGTGATGATGGAATTCATGTAAAAGTGTTTTTTTCATGTTTCTTCCCTTTATTGGTGAATAACGAAAAGTAAAAGTTCTTTACTTACGGTACCTCGCTGCTGCTGCCTGGACCCCGGTCAGCCTACACCATGCAGTGGAGGCTGTGCCAGCGTTGCTGCAAACTCTGGGCCAGTCCAGGACAGGATTGGGCTGCTAATTCAATAAACGGAGATGTTATTCCTTAAAAGTAAAGAAAAAAGGCAGGTAACCTACCTGAAGCATGGGAAGTGGAGGAGCAGGCCAGATGACTGATCAGTGTTTAATTTGCTGACAATTTGCTCAAATGTATTGAGAGGAAGCAGGGTTTGAATTGTGAAAGAAAAGTGCTTGATTTGCAAGTACTCCCCCTCCCCCGCAATCTGTGGATCTGACTTATCCACGGATCTTATCCGCGATTGACTTATCCGCAGATTGTGAGACCCCTCGCCCCCCCGCACGCTACCTCCCCGCAGGCTCTTACTTTTAGTGAAGCAAGGTTTGTTTCTTCCTTACACAAACGTGATAAGCAGCCTCGTGCAGGCAAGTAGAGCGAAACTAAGTGCTAGAGAGGCTCAGCAAGGTTAACAGAAGCACTTCCCTAGTGAGCTTTATATGCTAAACTTTGCTCCCTGCTTGGGCCACCACTACCGAGCATATCATATTTGGTTGCTGGAGTTTGGCAATGTGTATATAGAGTATCCATGTGAAATTGGGGGGGGGGGGGGAGAGAGAATGTCATTGAAGTTCCTTTTGAATATAATTTTAATGTGTCACATTTCACACCTTTTCAGACTACCTGTTAACCCTAAGCATACACGCTCCGTTTAGTGGTCAGGCCAATAAGTCCAACTGAATTCAGTGGAACTTACTTCCCAATATGCATGCATAGGATTATGCTGCACATCACCATATTTGAGCTCAAATTCATAAGCATGTGATCAGAGGTGTTGCTGGGGTGGTGGTGAACCGCACCAGGTGGCACCCCAGGGAGAGGTGACACCAAAATTCCTATTCTATTAAATACACATATCCCTGTTTGTTACTGGTGGTGTGAAAACGCACCAGTGGTAGACGATGGGTTTTAATGGTTCTGACTGCGATTTAAGGAAAAGGACCCTACTTGTTGGTTGGCATGCACAAGGTTCCAAATGCCTTCCCTGGCATCTCCAGTTGAAAAAGATCTCAAGGAGCTGCAGTGGGAAAAACCATTGCAGTAGGTAAAGTTATTTCCCTTGTAGGCATTCCCTGCATGCCCTGTCATGTTTTGTAGTTCTGTTTCCTGGAAGTTGGAGCCTGCTGGCATAAGATTACTTAACAGATGCTGTAATCCTTTGTTGGATAAGGCAGGAGCGCAGGTGCTGGGATTGAGAAGGCTTTGTCTTTTTGCCAAGAGGCTGGATTTTTGAGGACTGCCTCTGCCCCCATTGAATGCTGGGATCTCTTAGGAGGTTGACAGGGTTTATGTCACTACTTTTGCTATTACATTCAGTGATATATAGGAATTACGATTTATGAGTAACGTTAGTACAAAAAACATTACTAAGGATTCTGTATGGTCTGGTAGGGGAGGAGGTCAATGGGGGTGACACAATGAGATCTCGCCCCCCGGTGCGGCAAACCCTAGCAACACCTCTGTGTGTGATACAGATTCAAACTGTGCTTTGTATCACATTTTACCACAGCTGCTTGCATGTGAAATCTGGCACTGGTTATGCAGCTTGTTGAATCACTTTTTAAGCTTGTGTTTAGATGGGCTCACTCCTTGAAATGCCTGCAGCCACTCACTATAGGTGGGGCCTTCTGGCGGGTATTTGGTATCGATTCATTGAGCTCAGCTAAATAAATTGTAATTATTTACAGTTTTATACATACACACACATACCCCTTTGCCATTCTGGAGTAATTGACAGCCCAGTCTTGTCTAGGACTGCCGCAGCATGCAAAAGCACGCTGCGTCGGATCCTATCCAGGATCAGGCCAGCGGAGGCCTCCTCGGGGTAAAGGGAATTTGTCCCTTTACCCTCAGCCGCCCCGCCACTCTTGGATATCAATGTAAAAAGGTACTCAACTGACCAGGTAAAACAAACTTTACGACAGAACCAGTGTTGGTCAGGGAGACAATGTTTCAGGTCCTTGGCAGCTGTGAAGCTTATTGTGTCTTTCTGGGCTATGTCTTCCTCACAAGGTTGTGGAGAAAATAAAGTGGGATAACACTACGTATTCACTGCAGATCTCCTTGGAGGAAGGGTGGTGTCCATAATACAAATGTGATTTTAAAAAAAATCATTATGGAAAAAAATTACAGTCTGTTCCAAATAGTAGCAATTTTTGGTGCAGAAAAAACTCTCAACACATTTCTTTTAATGCAATTATTGTAAGTCTGCTAAGACAGATGGAGGGGGAATGTGTTTAGGAGGGGGAATGTGTTTAATTATGCTGTTCTTTTAGCCAAATGCATTTCCTAGAGGCTGCTCATTCATTACTTATGATTGCTGTGCTATTGATGGAAAATAAGGAACACACGTTTTCTCCCCCCCCCCAATTTTTTTTTAAGGCACTTAATATCAGTTGTTCTTCTTAATTTCAGTGGAAATACAGGCATGGTGGCCAATTGTTTTTTTGGCAAGTGCCACAAATTTATTTATTTATTTATTTAAAAAAATTATATCCCGCCTTTTCCTATGCCGAAGGCAAATGCCCAAAGCGGCTTTTGAATTCCAAACTATGAGATAACGCACTTGAGTGGCTATAGTATACATGTAGTCCCCACCATATGCCTTAGTTTGAGTTACCGTAATCTTAGGAACAGGCAGGAATGCAGCCCTGACTCATCATCCTGAACCCAAGAACATAAGAAGAGCTCTGCTGGATTCAGCCCAGAAGCCCACTTAACAGCACAATCCTATGCCTGTCTACTCAGAAGTAAACCCCCTTAAAAAGGTAAAGGTAAAAGTATCCCCTGACAATTAAGTCCAGTCGTGTCCGACTCTAGGGTGTGGTGCTCATCTCCATTTCAAAGCCGAAGAGCCAGCATTGTCCGAAGACGCCTCCGTGGTCATGTGGCCGGCATGACTCTCCTTGCCGCAGCGCATAGCATGCAGCTGGAACATGAAGCGCTGTTTACCTTCCCGCAAGCGGTACCTATTTATCTACTCGCATTGACATGCTTTGGAACTGCTAGGTTGGCAGGAGCTGGCGAAGCAACGAGCGCTCACCCTGTCACGGGAATCGAACTGCCGACCTTTCAATCAACAGCTTATGTTTCAGCGGTTTAACCCGCTGCGCCACCCGCTGGCCATTACCCCCTTACTTGAGACTTACTCCCAGGAAAGTGCATATAGGAAGTCAGCCTTAGGACACAATCATAGAAGCGGATCTACTGCCAATGGATTTGACTGGATGAGCTAGTATGAGGAGAGAGCCAAGAAAAAATCTCTCTATTCACCTTCCATCATACCATGCACAACTTGCTAAACCTGTCATGTCCCTCCTGTCCTACCCTAGGCATCCTTTTCCTAAATTAAAATGTCCCAAACATTTTAGCCTTCCTTTGTAAAGGAAGCATTCGAGCCCACTGATGATTCTGGTTGCCCTTTTCTGCACTTTCTCCGAAGTTGTTATTTTCTTTTTGGTATGGAGTGAGCACAATGGTACACAGCAGGGAACGTCCGTGGTGGGATGACATCTACACAGTGTTTTATTTTCACCCCATGTCCTAATAATACATAGCATGGAATGCACCTTTTCATAGCTGTCTCACTCTGAGTTCATTTTTATTTTTTTATTTATTTTTCACATTTTTATACCGCCCTTCTTCTGAGGAGCTCAGAGTGGTGTACATATTTCCTCCCCTCCTTTTTGTCCTCACAACAACCCTGTGAGGTAGGTGGGGCTGAGAGATAGTGACTGGCCCAAGTCACCCAGTACCCACAAGATCCCTTTCGTGGTTAATCACTATTGAGTCAAAGTCAGAGCCCTACCAATTCCACCAGAGCCTTTCCATCCCCTTTCTACCTGTGCGCTTTGCAGTGTTCACTTATGTGTTACAGCATATTGAAACTGCAGATGCAATGCCTATTATCTCAATGCCGTTGAGATAATGGAATAGGGATAAATAAATACTGTATTACATTCACGACAAATGTTGCTGTATTGTACATGTGGTTGGACGTACATAAAACGGAGAACATCCTGTAATTTTTGGGTGGAAAATTCTTAGAATAACTAGGGCAGCAGCATTTTATATGTCCAGGGCTTCTATGATCTCTGAAAAAACTAAACCACAATTCCTCCCTTGGTTGTCAAAGCCTTTACAAGAAAGAGCTCTAGCGACCGTGGGTGGATGTGGCAGGAAGCTGCCACTTATATCCCAGAGAACAGTTCTCTTATTCTTCAGAAATAGAAATGCAACGTGGCACAAAGACCTACTTGTATCTTGAGGCTGGCATGCCTTGCTGGATGGTTAGACAATTGATACAGAAATGGTCGTTGTGAAGGCACTTCTTAGAGCCATAGCAGTAAGCATTCTTTAAATGGGAACCTGAGGAATGCAATGTGGTTTCTGAAGCATTCTGAATTGCAAAACCCAACCACACACATCTACAAAGAAGACTAGCATACTTCGAATATGTTATGTCCATAGGCTTTTTCCACTTAAAACCATTCTTTATATATCTTTATATATATAAAATTTGCTTCACTGCATTACATAAGAACATAAGAAGAGCCCTGCTGGATCAGGCCAAAGGCCCACCTAGTCCAGCTTCCTGTATCTCACAGTGGCCCCACCAGATGCCTCAGGGAGCACAAGACAACAAGATAACCTGTTTCCCGTTGACACTCCCTTGCACTTGGCACATTCTTTCTCCCAGATATAGCAAATGCAAGTTGCCAAGTGGAGGGATTAGATGGATCTGTTCTACCCATAGCTCATAAGCCTGCTCCACTGGGAAGACCATAATGTGAGCAGCAGTGGGGTGCTAAATGCATCCTCCCACGCCTTATTTCATGGGGGAACCCATGGGATTCCACAGGGATCCTCCGTTTCATGCACCAGGAACTGTTTATCCATTGGTACAAGTGAATGCACTCAGCTTTGTTTAGATGCTCTGGATTCGGATCTTTGCATAGAAACACCAAGCCTTAAAATCTGGCATCTTTACTTAACGAATTTAAGGTACAGTAGTAGAACAGTGTAAGGCCCCAGCTGTGACAACAATAGACAGAAACTGGACATAAAAAGAATGGGAGCATGGAGAAACGGTGAGGGAACATCTCAATCTCTCTGCACATTTTATGGAGGAGGATCCTGACTCGCCACTCTTCATCCCTTTCCTAGAGACTTCCATAAGACTAGTTGCTGACCAAAGATACTGTGCTGAACTCCAAAACATTCAAAAGACATTTGGAACGAAAGACTGGAATTCATGAAGAAATGTGACGACATTCCTTGGGTTTGATCAAAGATGATGAGTATGGTAGTTTACGGTTGCTGCTAGAGCAATTGTCTGGTAATTGATTTAGGCTAAAATCTTACACACCAGTGGTTCTCAAACTGTTGGGTCGCGACACACCAGGAGAACCTCTGTTTTCCGTTGGCCCCTTAAGGGGGGGAAACGTGTCTCTTTCTGAACTCACTGGGGGTCCTGATGTCTTCTGGAGGGTGTGAGGAGGCCTACGGATCCCAAAGTGGACTTCCCCGAGCTTTAGAATGCCGCAGAGTGGCAATTTTCAACCACTTCCGGTTTTTATGAAACCGGAAATTGTTGCGGAGTGGCACCCTCCAGAAGACGTCAGGACCCCCCAATGAGTTCAGAAAGTCACTTTCCCCCCTGCCGGTGGCGTATTCTCTGGGATCGCTGCCGCCGTTGTCCCCACCCCCCGCACACACTTAGAGTTCTCCCTGCATCACGGGGAGAACTTTGAGAACCAATGCTATAACACTTTCCTGGGAGTAAGCCCCATTGAACAGAATGGGACTTCTGAGGAGACATGCATAGGACTGTGCTGTAAGTATTACATGTACGCAGTAGCATTTAGTTTTCATGCTTTTGGTAATCTAGTAGATACTTGAGTACTGATAGGGACCCAAGTTATCTGAATGTGGGGGTGGTGGGGTGGTGCTTTCTCTTCGCTTTAGTTCTGTTCCTACTGTACCTCACCTCATATTCTAATGAAACAGGCTGTTGTCTATAAGTGCTGTAGTCACAATAAGGAAATTAGTTAATAAGGTGCCAAAACAGTGGGGTTTTCTTAGGTAAACCCATCATGGAAGTAAGAGGGTATTGTGGAAAGCGAAGGAATCGTAAATACATCTCCGTCCCTGGCAACAACAACAACAACAACCCAATTCTACAATTTGAGTGTGAATGTTGTTTCTTTTCAAAACTTTCTTTTTGCAAAATTTATTTCTGCCATTATGACCTCTCACAGCATTGTGAGGCAAGCCATGTGTGCGTGGCTAAATTCTGTTAGAATCTGAATACTCACTCCATAGGCTCTTCTTTTATAAATGGATACTTGTTGCAAGACCTCTGAGCTCTTTTTTTTAAATTGCCCTAGTTGTGTTAAAGATATGGTGTGTGTGTGTGTGTGTGTGTGTGTGTGTGTGTGTGTGTGTGTTAACTGCTCTGCTTTGCATAGTATCAAAATAAACTAGTCCATGAGCAACAAAACTGTGTACTTTCTCCATGGGACATTGCAGAAAGGCCTTGGAATGTCTGAGGGGAAAAGTTATGGGGGAAATTAAAAACGAAAACTCTACAACAGGCCTGAATTCCTGAAATGTACCCTACAGAGGACCAGTATTCTAACTAACAACTATAATGATATGACTGTTTTATTTTGCTTTGGCTCTTTCTTTTAGTCTTTTTAGCCATTTGAAAAAACAGGGGTCAGCAAAACAAAATAAAGCATGTCCTCAGCTTTAAGCATACAGTTTAGTTCCACAGGGAGCAGGCAGAATGGAGCGCAGCAGGGATCAAGATCTGTGAAGGAAAAAAAATAATTAAGCTGGGCGCCCAGCAGCACTGACCATTAATAAGTTTGATGTCACAAAATCCAGAGCAGTTTTCATTTGTTATCTATCCACAGAGGTCCGATGACGCAGGAAAGGGCTACGTCAGATTTGGGCGCTACATCAACCATTTTGAGCATGCATTTGTAGAACTGATGGATAGATTTTTTTTTAGCAACCATATATCAGAAAATCATCCGCACATTTTCATGTCTTCTGATTTAAAAACCAATCTTAAAACAAACAATGCATGATTACTCAGAACTAAGTTCCACTGAGTTCAATGGCCTTCCTTTCCCAGTAAGTTAGGTTTGCAGCCAGAGGTTTGACCCGGCTTTAGTTCAGAGCAAAAGCTGGTGGCACCAGATTCATTCCCTCCCCCCATTCCAAATCTATTCAATCTATCATCCTCTCAGTTCCCTTAGACCCAAATGAGCATCACAAGGCAGATGAAGATGTAGCTCTCGACATGAACCTTCTTCCACATGCACATCTCCCTCATTGAATTGGGATGTTTACTTTCAGTCTAAGGGTCATGTTAGATGTGTTACATGGCATGTGTAATGTGGCCTGGTGGGGTTTTTTTAATAGAAGCTGGGGTGTGTGTGTGTCATGAAATGGGACAGAACTGTAGAAGGGGGTAGGAGGAGTGCTTTAAGACTTTGCTCCTGCTTTGATACCAATCAGGGACGTGCAATCAGGGGAAACTGGTGAGACAGAGCCTCACCAAACCCAACAAGTAAAAAAAAAAGTACCTTACCTTTCTGCACCTCTCCTCTCCAGCACAGTCAATGAGCTAAGCAGTGCGAGTGAGCACACACACACTACAATACACACATACACAGGCTTACCATATCGCCGACCGGGACGTTCCTTTTTGCCCTTAAGGGAGGTGGGGGGAGGGGCGATAGAAGCCGGAGCGTCGCTCCGGCTTCTATCGCCCCTCCCCCCGCCTCCCTTAAGGGCAAAAAGGAACGTCCCGGTCGGCGATATGGTAAACCTGCACATACACTACAATACACGAGAGCTGCTTTACAGTGCAATCCTAAGCATGTCTACTCAGAAGTAAGTCCCATTTATTTCAATGGGACTTACTCCCAGGTAAGTGTGTATAGGATTGCAGCCTCAGTCAGGCTGCAATCATGACTGCCTTCCAATGAAAAAAAGACAGGGCGCCTGCATCGTCAAGCTCTGGAGAGGCAACAGGCAGAGTTGCCTCAGTTCTCTTTTAAAAGGTCATGAAAAAGGGAAGGAAGCCTGTGTGTAGGGACTGGCTCTTTAAGGCAGCAGGAGAGGCATCTATTGAGCTGCCTCAGGGGGGCGTGTCACTGACCTCTCCCTAGCTCTGAGTGGGGGAAGAAGAGATGAGGTGTTTGTTTATTTCCAGGGGAAGAGAGAGAGAGAGAGAGAGAGAGAGAGAGCTTCAAGGAAGATAAGATCCACTGAGACTGTGGCTGCGTTGGTTTTTCAACTTGGAAATA
Source organism: Plestiodon gilberti rubricaudatus (assembly GCA_026170595.1). Taxonomy (NCBI): domain Eukaryota; kingdom Metazoa; phylum Chordata; class Lepidosauria; order Squamata; family Scincidae; genus Plestiodon; species Plestiodon gilberti. Next base: position 166,148,231 of record JANXHW010000001.1, read on the forward strand.
GCAGGAAGTGACGTTCCTAGCATGCTTCAATATCGCTGCTACCAGGGGCTCCCAAAATGAACGGAAATGATCAAAATCAGAATGGCTGCTGTTGCTCCTCGTCCCTCCCACTACATCTCTCACCTTCCTATTGGTGCATGAGGCTGCCATCATTATTTCCTCGTCTCTCGTACTACATCTCCCAAACTCCTTTGGTGCAGGAGGCCGCCATTTTTTCTAGCTTGGAGCTCGGAGTTGAAACTTCTAGCGTGGTGAGCCGGCTGGAAGGAGAGGAAAAAAAAATGCAACCCGAGCACTCTACAATGCAAAAAAAAAAAAAAGGTTTTCAAGTGCTCCTAGCACTAGAAGCCGAAAAACAAACACAGCCTGTATGTGTATTCATGTGGCTGTGCCTCCCCGGGCCTGGGCCTCACCACATGTCACTGATACCAATTGCAGTTGTGCCCCTCTCCACTTATTTTACTTGGAAGAAAGGGTTCCATTTAAAATAACAATCGGGGGTGTGATTGGAATGAGAACTGTAGCGAGGACAAAATGCTAAACCTCCCTCCTGTTGGTTTCACGCCATTTTGCTGCCCCATAACCTTTATTTAAAAAACAGCAAACCACCGGGTATGTTTCATGTAAACTTAGTTAAGTTTGTAAACTTAGTTTATTATGCTAAATACATAAGCTGACAGCACATTTCAGACGCTTGCCTGCAAACACTTCAAAAGCTCTTCAAATATTAGGCTCTGCAAAGATTAAGATTATTAAGTAGTAAGAGCTTCCTTTTCTTTGTGGAGATATAGGGGCAACTGGTTTGGAATATTTTCATTGTATTCAGTAAGGCCAGTTGTGCAATTGATTAAAATGTAGCTGTCACGTTTGAGTGTTTTTTATTCTTCCACAGAAAGAAAAACAAACAAAAAAAAGGCAAACTTGGGGGCCTTCCAAAATCCTCGCTTTATTGAACAATAAATGTACAGCTATTACTCCAGTTCTTGCAGGGAAACCAGAGGCAGCATTTTTGGTGCAGGGATATTGCAATTTCCCCAGTGCTCAAACAGCAATATTTTGTTGTTGGGAAAATGCGATTTTTCTCCTGAGTTTCAGTCTCTGCTGTATTTCAAAATGCTATGTAGAATGTGGTTGTGCGATCATCCACCTTTTCTTTTGTTCAACGCTGTGTCTTGGACTAGATAACATGACTGTGACAGAATTCTTTTATTGCTGGTGTCCCTGTGGTTGTTAAGACAATAATACGATGACACATGCCACAGCACGTCTAGTTTGACCATCAGACATCATAGGCAAAACATTACAGATGGAACTTCAATGGAGATAGTCATAAATAATGGGTGTAGTTGCGACATGTAGTTGCAACATGCAACACAATTATTGCAACAGGTCTTGCAACTGGGTGTTCATTTGGAGGTTGGAAGGTGCTACCTTTTAGGTGCTCCAGCTCCACTCTTTATTCTCCCCATGAAAGTCCCCTTGATGTTGGTGTTTGGAGATAATGTAGTCATTGAGATGATATGAGCTGCATGGAAACTTTGTCTCCAGTTACTATTTGTTCTACTCCATGTGCCCTGGCTCTCCTCCTATAGAAGGAAGAATATATTGTGTGCTTGGCCAACAGGACCAATAACTGGAATGAGGTGGAGTGTTTCATGTTCACTAATAGCGATAGCTGTTCTCCGCATAACCGCCCCCAGTGCATGATGGGAATTTACCAAGCTTGGCGGATCTGTGGCCAACAGGGCCCCTCAGGCTGCATGGTGCACACTTACATTATGTCACCTTTCAGGGAAAATCCAAATTGCCCTGTATTACGAGGGTGGGTGAGTATCTGAGCGGTCTGTGCAACTTAAGGTGCTTGTAGGGAGGGTGTTCCCGAGTCATACTTAGAGGTATGAGTTCCCTTCCTTGGGGAAGTAACCCTTTTGCTATCCTATCATAATGTCTTGTGTGTTTGTAGCCCCAATGGCCGAAGCAGAGTTGAGGATCTTGGTGGTAGTTTGTGTGTGTGTGTGTGTGTGTGTGTGTGTGTGTGTGTGTGTGCGTGTGTGCAATCTTGCATATCTCTTAAGTTTTCTGAGAGAAGACAAGTGCCCTTCATCTGCACATGTTATCCGCTTTTCAGTTTCTATGGACTGTGCTTACCTGTGTACCTACAGGGACACACAAACACACCCACAAGTACCTACTCTGTTCCTCAAGATCATGTTTATTCAGTGTTTTCCAAGCATATCAGGCCTGGAGTGAGAACTTGTTGGTAAGATATAGGAATTGTTACTGCCAATTTTCAGAGCACTGAAAAGAGGATGCTTATTGCAGAAACGCTGACACAGCTTTACCTATAATATAGCAGCTCAAGACATCTGTTTTCTATAAGTTAGTTGTTATTGTTACTTAGCAGTTTAGGTCACGATGTTATTTTTCCTGTCCTTTCACATCTGACATTTAGAGCTAATTCAAATATCAGAAAAAGAATGTGCTATGGGGTTATTGTGACGGTATTACTTCAGAATGCAGGTGAAGGATCATGCATTTAAAAGCTCTCCCATACCAAATTTCCATACATGTGGAAGCTAGGGTTCTAGCCATCTCTCTGACAAGCTAGCTTCAGGAATTTCTGATAGCAGGAAGCATTAAAATGCAGTACTTGATTCCCCCCCCCCCCTCATTCTGAAGCATTTAAGGTTGCCAACTATTCCTGGATATTTTGTTGTTGTCGTCGTCCCCCCAGTATGATGTAATGTCATTAAGCCAAGGAGATCCTGTTACAATCTCATGTTTGTTTTCAGTAGTCTCCTGGAGAATGATGCTGATTCCTGGAGACTCCAGGCCAATCCTAGAGGTTTGGCAGCTCCAGAGGCAGGAGTTTTTTCCCCTGAATGTTTGAGTGAGTGCTAAGGGAGCCCCTTTTCTTAGGACTTTTGTAATTGCCTTTCATGAAAGGAAATTATCCATTGGATCAGTACATTTGCTTTTTGTTCTTCAAAGGCAGAATACATCATTTCTCATTGTGGTAAATAACAGAACAAACTTCACTCATTCAGGGGGAGCATTGGCCCCCACCCAGTGGCGTAATCCAGTGGACCACTTTACTTTCTCTGATGGGATTTAATGGTTGCCATTCATTTTGAAGGAAAAAGGAATGGTTTACCAGGGACCCTACAGTCTTTTTGAAAAACCTGCCTCCCCAGACCCTGTGTGTGTGTGTGTGTGTGTGTGTGTGTGTGTGTGTGTGTGTGTGTGGTGTGCCCCCCGCATCTACTGTATCTCTCTGTGCATAATGCACAAAGGTACATTAAATCCCCAAATGCAACCTGCAATGTACCGTACTTGACCCCCTTATACCCATCATAATGGCAGGTGTTTTGCTATATATAATAATGGAGTTGTGTATTCTGCAACTGTAATGTTTGCCATTTAGTACACTAATTTTGAATGTGGAATTCAACCAGCTGTTTAAAGGGTGGGCTAATGCTTCCGTTGGTAGTGGTAAATGATCTTTTTATTTTGGTGCTGCCAGCATTCCATTGACTGACATTGGCTATCTCTTAACATGGGGTTAGAGATGACCTACATGTTCATCTCTTCATTTGGAGGGTGCTTCTGTGTGGTGAATCCTCCATGCATGCCCCAGACCTAGTGTCCAGAGCACCTCGCCAAGTGATCCACCCTGATTACACAGAAAGTGTCTGTACTAATGCAAGATCTTGTTGGCAGGGATGTGGATCAAGTCTCTGACTCCAAGTCTCGAGTCAAGTCCCAAGTCTCACGTCAAGTTCCAAGTCTTTGCCCCCCAAGTCCTGAGTCTTTGGTTGTGAGTTGCGAGTCCCCACCTATTTAATAGGGAAAACAGGTTTAAACCTAAATAAAATTGGACTTGTCATAAAAGTCTCCAAGTCTTGAGTAGAGTCTTTCGAGTCATTTACAGTCGCCGAGTCAAGTCATTGACACGACTTGAGTCCGAGTCAGTAGACTCAAGTCTACATCACTGGTGGTTGGCACTAGTTTGATAACTCTCTACATAGAATCCAGTGTGGGAAGTGGTGCTGCATATTTCTAGATGCTGTATTGGAGCAGTTTTCACTGGGAAACAGTGAGGTGCAGACTGTCTCTTATTTAGAGGATCAGATAGGCTCATAATTCAGGACAACTGATAGAGCTGAAACTACATGTTATGTTACATACATCATCGGCCCTGATGTTTTAAATTTTATTTACTAAATAGAAGCCTAGAAACATGATTCACATTGGAATCACAATGGGAGCAAAGAGTTAAAGCCCCCTTTCTTTTGCCACAGTCCAAATCTGGATCTGCCCCCCCCTCCAAGTGCTATTTAATTAAAAAAAAAGTTCAGTGCATCAAAGCCAATGATATGTTTAATGTAATGTGTAGTTTGACCTGGATTAATGCAATTTATTTGTAGCAAGATGTGCACATGGCCAGCAGGTGGCGCAGTGGGTTAAACAGCTGAACCATGAACTGTCGATCGAAAGGTCGGCAGTTCGAATCTGTGACAGGGTGAGCTCTCGTTGCTTGGCCAGCTCCTGCCAACCTAGCAGTTCCAAAGCATGTTAATGCGAGTAGATAAACAGGTACCGCTTGCGGGAAGGTAAACAGCGCTCCGTGTTCCAGCCGCATGCTACGCGCTGCGGCAAGGAGAGTCATGCCGGCCACATGACCACGGAGGCGTCTTCGGACAACGCTGGCTCTTCAGCTTTGAAATGAGGATGAGCAACCACACCCTAGAGTCGGACACGACTGGACTTAATTGTCAGGGGTCACCTTTACCTTTACCTTTAAGATGTGCACATGGTTGTGATTGAAACTGGGGCACTGGGGAAAGTGCTAAAGCCTCTCTACCTGCACCACAGTTTTACCCTGTTTCTCATGCCTCCCACAGCTTTTTAAAGACAAACAGAAAACACAGAAATAAATAAAACATGGGCTAGCAGACACTTTTAAACTAATGTGTGATTTGGCCCTATTCTGAACAGAACCTGCTGTGTGGGAAGCAGTTTTACTTGGGCTAGAGTTGCTAGATGTAGGGCTGACTTTCTGTACGTGTAGCCTAACACCAGAAATCTGGGTTCTAGTCTTAAGCATCTGCTATCCGTTAACCTCAGTTCCCCTGCCACAGAATGAGGTCCGGGAATATCCACAAGGGTGCTTCACCCTTAAAGACTACAGGAGCTATAGATCTGTGAGCAGGGCTGACGAGAGGGGGGAGCCGGTACAAATTACTGGGGCCCAGTGTTCCGGAAGGGGGCCCAGGGACCAACTATGTTGCCTATATTTTTGTCGTGTAAAGATTTTTAGCCGGTCCACCCTTACCAGGGGCCCCCCCAAAATGTTTTTCACCGAGGCCCGAGCCCACTCTTGGTGGCCCTGTCTGTGAGTGAGGCCCAGGGATTGTTGATCTCCCCTCAACAACTTAGCATTTCCAGGATTCTTTGAGGTAAATCATGACAAAACTGGTATAAGCAATAGCTGTTCATAGTGTGTAGGTCTTACAGTAACTTACAGCACAAGGTTGATACGAGGGTACAGCAAACGGATCAAGTAGTTCGAGAATTTGAAGCATTGTATGTAATAATAAACAATAGAAGTCAGGCTCGAGGCTTGCAAATTAGCCCTTTTGAAAGATTCTTGTTTTCATTCATTGTTTGTTAAAGACGTGGTACTTACTGAAGTTTTGGCCTGAGGGATTGTGTGTGGGAGACTGAAACCTTTGAAGAATTGCTCTGGAGCTGATGCATACATATTAAAGGAGGAAATATAAAAAAAGGGGAGGGTGGGATTAGTTCATACTGACAGTGTTTCGATTACTGTGGGATGCCTGGGGGTTGTTGAATAATGATGTCTGCAGGGCCATAGCCAGGGTAAGTGCAACATCCGATCTAATATTCAAAACAAAACAGGCCTTTTTCATTTCTGACACGTCAGCTTCCATGTGAAGAATAAAATAAAAATTTCTATTTTGTTGTTTTTAATTGGTGGTGGCAGGCACCCCCTCCCAAAGGTTGTAATACTCTAAACTCCAGGTGCCCGATCCACCCAAGTTTGCCCATGCAACTGTCACCCTCTGGATTAGGGTAGGTTTTTTTTCAAGATCATTATCACCCACATGCTAAAGTGGCCCTAAAATAAAATACTCCTCTTTAGATACTGTGACTGTGAGCATGGCAGGATGTTATAAGGGGTAACGTAAGGGAGTTGTCCATTGTTTAGGGAAGGTCTTCATTATAATTAGGTAAAAGCTTCTGAATGTATAAAGAACTGTGCTTGTTCAGCTCATATGTTTCTGATACTAGCAATCCAAAGCCATTTAAAAATACATGGACTTGCCTGAAAGGGTTACACCAGCCATGTTGGTTGTGAGGAAATAAAATATTGTTCATTGATTTTTTTTTTTTGAATGTGTGGCTGCATGGCGGAAGATGGTGATGGATAGGATTGGGCTCGGGCAGAGCAATCCTGCGTAAGGACCCATTGGGTGGCCTGGGCCGCCCGCCGGATCCTATGCTCCGCTGCGGGCAGGCTCCTGCTCAGCCGGAGGTCTACTCGGGGAAGGGGATGCTCGTCCTCTTCCCCGAGTGTAAATGGCGCTCGGGCTGATCCTCCTCCTCGGATTTCTGCCAGTGAAATCGCTCTAGGTTGGCTCTAGGGTGGAAGCAAGTTTGGAATAAAAAAATTGAGATCCTTGAGACCTTGATTGTTTTGTAAGATACACAAGACACAACTGTGTTATATTACTGTTGTCTGTCTCAGAATGACTCAAAATGAAACAGAACTATTCAACAGGAGGTTCAGTGGAACAATTTTAATCGCTCGAACAGATGTTATAATGAAAAATGTTCAAGCAGAATATGTTGTGCTACCTCTGTGAGCTTATTGTTGCTACCAAGTACAAGTGCAGACTCACATGCTTAATGTGTGTGGGAGAGTTTGTGTCACCCTAGCAAATGCCAGACTTCATTATGGAACCTACTTCATGGTCAAGGATAACACTTAGATGTGGTGCCAGAGGTTGGCCAGATTGGGTACAGAGAAATGGACAGAGAGAAATACAGTATTGAACACTACTGGTAGACAGAACACCGCCTTTTGAGGAAAGGAAATAAATGATAGATGAATTGCAAAGTCGACCGTAGCTAGAGGTATTGACTGCTGGTTTGTTTTAAAGTGCATATCCTTTTCTGAATTCTATTTAAAAACGAACCGTTTCAAGTAGGCTCTCCGCTTGAAGGAGTGGAGAAGCTCATAATACTTCATCTCATAGCAGGGAGCCACATGTAAATAACATTGGCCCCATAGCCTAAAGTAAAATCTTTCTTTAATTTCCTGTGTCCTAGAAACAATAATCCTGAAAGAAAAATAATAGTAACTGGTATGCATGCGTTGAAAGCCATTTGTCAACCTTGTGATTGTAAATTACTTTGGGGCAAGGTGACGGAATACTTTTATTGCTGGCCTCTGTGTGTGTGTGTGTGTGTGTGTGTGTGTGTGTGTGTGTGTGTGTGTGTGTTCGTTCATGTCTTCTTTTTGTTCAGGCACAGCTTGTTTGGGAATGTAATGAAGTCTTTGCTGGTCAATGAAACTTAAAAATAAATAAATTATGATGATGAAAAAGGCTAGACCCCAGATCGTACTGAGAGTCAAGGGAGGTATTTTGAGTCCCTAGGTTGGTTTGCAAATGCCAACTTAAATTTAAAATGAACTGATATTCCAAAGGGAATGAAGTAAACTAGGAGAATATCAGAAGTGAACTCTAAAAATACAACTTTACTAAAATGTATGGTATAAGATGCTTAATGCTGATCCTGGCTCCACACAGATGATTGTAACTAATGCACATTTATTACTGCTACATGCCTGCCCATGTTTGTCAGGCAACTGTATAAACTATAAACTGTATAAACTATACAGTTGCCTGACAAACATGGGCAGGTCTGTAGCAGCGTTTTTTTGTAGGCCAAGGCAAGAGAAGAGTCTGGGCTGTACGTATGGAAAGCACACAATTAAATAGCTGTGCTGGAATACAATACACAGTTCCCCCTGCCCTAGATACCCCTGGCCTTGTTGGAGCAGGCTGTCCCTTTTAAAAGACCAGTATAAGCTCACAGAATGAGCAACCCCCCCCCCCTACTTGCCCATCGCTCCATGGATTGCAGTTGATGATGAAGCAGGCTCAGGAATCTTCATGTTGTCACTAAGCTGTGCATTGTGCAAGCATTTTTGTCTTTCTCTCAGCCCAAAAATATCTCTTATGCTTTTAAAAATTTGATCTGCTGCTAGCCCTGTGTTTGAGTGGTTAGGATGTTCTGCCTGGCAGCGTTTCACGCATTCTGTTGCCGCCTTGATGCATTTTTTTTAGTCTGTCATATCACACCCTGGGCTGTCAGAGGCCTGCCCTTTTGTCAGTGTGAAATCTAAACTTGCTGCCTGGCGGTTGGGCAAGTACAAATAGGAAATAGAGGGATGGAAGATGTCCTTGTTGGCATTGTTGCAGGTTTTCCTGCTGGCCTTTCTTTTTACATTTCCCACACAGACCCAGCGTTGCATTAGATAAATAGTTTTGCTGTATAGTCAGCAAGTTATTCAAGTGTCTTTCCAGCTTGAGCAAAAGCCGGGGCTGCAATTGGTATTCTTCAGCGGAGCATGTTTCAGCTTGAATCGAAACCATCTTCTTGGTGAAGTCGGCAGAACTTTCTAATTAGGACTCCTTATTTTTAGAAAATGGGGGAGAGGCAGGGAAATGATCTAGGTCAAAACTTGTGAGCCCGTTACATGGAAATGCATTCTGGGAAAGAACAGAGTTTACTGTGCAGGCACTGTGTGCTTATTTTGATTTTAAACCTGACCTTTTCTGAAAGCCCAGGATGGAAAAAATATATATAATTATCAGTGCAATCCAAAGCATTTTTACTCAGAAGTCCTACTTAGTTCAGTGTGGGACTGGCTCCCAAGTAAGTGTGCATAAGATTGAACCCAATTATTAAAACGTTTAAAAAATCAGCCTCCGAAAGTTCCCCGACCACAAAACATTTTGTTCATTCACTTCTTGGGTTGCTTTGGGATGTCCTCAGAGCTTATAATTCATTTATAAAATTTTAGCTTATCAACAGTGTACATACCTAATACTTTACAGACTAACAGAAGCAAAAGACACATCTCTGCCTCAAGGGACATACAATATAAACTGAGACAGTGGCAGTTGAGGGAAGGAAGACAATGGGTGGGAGGAAGGAAGGAAGAGGCAATCATAAACTGAGATTAGAATTGACAAATGCAGTTGTTATGTATTTATTCAGTTGGAGATGAGGACTAAGGAGTTGTTAGAGCAACGTTTTCATGATTCTGAAACACTGGCAGCCATCATTTTTAAAAAGCCCTCTCACAATAATGTGACATCATGACAGAGCATAATTCCCAGGACATTCTTGGGGGGAATCACTGTGGACCGCAGGAGCCAACCATAGAAAAGAGCTTCACCACTGTTCCTGCTGTCACTGCTCCAAATAATGAGCTCTGAAGAAAACGTTTTAAAGGAAGAAAGGACAGCTGAGGCCAACCAACAGTAAAGCTGCTCGCAAAACTTCCAAAGAACTTATCTGGCCCTCTCAAGTGCAGCCAAGTTCACCCCCCCTTCAATTCAAGATGAACATTTCTTCAATGAGAATGTTCAGCTCAGCCGAGTTCTGAGGAAAATTTGATTTAAAGACAGAGTTGGCATCCCACACCAATGAATGAGAGGGTGTGCCCATGTGGAAGTAGAAACAATTGAACGTATTCTACTTCACTGTTTTGTTTTATGACGACATTCAATTAAGGTTTATTTTCCCCCTGATTAGAAGGTATCCTGGTCTCACCGACTCAGATATTTGTAAAGAGCTTCTGAAGGACGCTGTTTCTCGAACTACATCTTTGAGTGCAAGCTTCTTTGCGGCCGCCAGCAAAATCCGTTGTAAAATTTTACAAATGGAACAATGTTTTTAGATAAAAAAAATTTTTCCTTTTCTTTTTGGTTGTTTCTTAGATTTGCGAAATGTGTGAAAGTTTTTTAGGGTTACTTATGAATGTATTGTTTTTAGCATGTGGGATTTGTTGTCATGTTTCTCAAGCTGGTCTCTGACCGTATTGTTAAATAAACTTGTAAACTTGAGTTGGCATCATGTGGCTGGTCTGTAGGAAAATGGTGTGTACACCATTTTGTCTGAAGCATGGAACAAACGTTTGTTTTACTGTGAGTGCGTTTGTTGAGAAACTCTGTAGGAGAAATGTCATGTGTGAAGCGGCCTCTGACTCAGACTTGTAGGATCTCTGGAGAAAGGGAGTTCCAAAAGCAAAGCCGCAGCTGTTGAGAACAAGGCCCACTGTTTGCCTTTGCTGCTCATGCAGGTGGCGGGGTACCAAGAGGCCATGTAGAGATCATGGTGGGAAAAAGGAAAGGAAGAGATGGTGTACAGATGTTAACACATTTTCAGTCTTTTCAGCATGCTGAAATGATACAAGATGAAACAATCAGCTTACAACACAAACCATTCTTTTATTGCGCAGTCCTTTTCAGTTGTGCACAATGGTGCTTAATGTGAACCACTGCTCAACCCCAGAACATGTGATGTTGAAGGCTATTTATGCTGCTGTTTCCTACTACAGCTCCTCCATTTAAGACACTGCTGCTCTTATTTGTTAGTTCTACAGGGACATATTGGAATATAGAATGGAATTTGGATTATAGAATGGAATATATCCATCTTGAAACTGGAATCCCACCAAAGGCAACATGCATTCAGGTTACCAGCAGAACATGGAACAATAAAAGAGGCCTCATAAATGCTTCATTTCACCTGGGGGTCTCTGTCGGATCCTTGTATGTGTTTCAGATAATGGTGCTGGGCCCTGAAAACAACCAGGCTCCTAGGTTATGTCCTCTGCTTTTCTTTCTTTGCTCAGTGCACAAAATCTACAGAGTTGCTTTTTCAGGTAAAAAAAATAAAAATTCAGCATGGGTCACAAGTCCAGAGCAGTCAAAGACTGTGGACAGAAGACAACATTTTGGAGACCTGCAAAGGGTATTTTAGGACTGCCCACAGTGCGACTTATTAGTGGGACTGCCCACTAATTCATGGGGGGGGGGCTGCAGTGGTCTTGGGTCAAAACAATTTCGCAGCTTTTCTTAGCTTAGAAAGAGATTACTTACTGCAGAAGATAACCTGGCCTGATTTTTAATCTGATTTTAGATATGAATTTATTACAGCACAATTGTATGCATGTCTGTTCACAAGTACTGTAAGTCCTACTGAGTTCAATAGAACTTACTCTCCAGGTAAGTATGGTAGGATTGCAACCTTAAAGTCTTTGGATATGAGAACCCCTGGTTTAGACCCTTTAGTCCTTCAACCCCTTCCTGGCCGAGTACCACCTCTGGTGCCACTCTCCACCGGAAGTGATTGGCAATGATATCTTCGCCAGTTACCTCTGGGTTTTTGGAGGCCAGAAAACGCAGGTAGGAGGCTTTAGGCGAGTGGGAGGGACCTTCTTAGTGTTCCCGAGAGGCTCGGCCAAAGGCAGGAGCTTCTTGAGAGTGAAAACGCGCCGCCAAAGCGCTGCGTCGGAGGAGGGTTCCAATGGTCCGGCGGTCTGAGTACCACCAGCAGTTGGCCGAAATATCACTGGTGGTACTAGTACCACTGATTGAGAACCCCTGATCTAAACTGTTTGTTATCCTACCTTTTAACTGAAGGTAATATCTTCTTTTGATTCCTACTGTCCACTATTGCATCATACAGGCCTCAAATTACATTGCAAGGAAAGCCAGGTGAGTCCTGGATCTTCATCCAAAGTTTTTAACCACATATTTCTGGTAGTGACTGCCCTAGACCCAAGCACCCTTACCCCAAATTGCATTAATTCAGTTTTAGGGTTTGCTAAAACAAGATTCTCTGTAGACCATCTGTCATGGACTTGGATTTATTAGAAGCTATTAGCCCACCATCACCCTGGCAACTTGGTAGCCAAGGCATGGACTTTGCTGCCTCAAATCCCTAGCACAAAACAGTCTCAGGGCTTCTGTCGTTGAAGTCAGAGGAAAGCCTGACAAGGCAAAACTGACCCAAAAAGTGCTACTGTGAGCATCCGCCACAAGGGTACTTTGAGGGCCAAACTACATGTTACAACACATGAATAATACGGCCTGGTGGATTTATGTTTCCTTTACAAATACTAATAGCGGCATCCTCAACAAAATGTGGCAAAAGGAGAGCATGTGGTTGGGAGGCTTTAGTACTTTGCCTCTACCAGTTACGGCCCCCTATGTGCTATTTTTACTGGGAAAAGAATTCCATTATCTATCAGGGAAAATTTTTGTCCATAGCTTGGGGGTGCCTGCTTTTGCTGTCCTGGTGGAAGTGTCTCCTTGTGGAACACTGTATAATTGTGCGGTCTGCTTTTTCAGTAAGAATGCAACTCTGTTTTACTCACTGAGTCTTTTACCACCATCTCTAAGACATTGAAGCAAGACAGGGAAAGGGAGGGAAACTTGAACCCCGGCCTAGTATGAATTACTCACCACAGCAAATCTGTCAAGTCTGCCTGGAGCGAAGACTTTCTCTGAAGCAATGCCTGTGGTTAACCCAGAAATGTGTAAAATGGCAGCTTCTACCTCTTGCTGAGCTCTTCTGTCATTTCCTGGTGTCTGAGCTCCCTGATGGTGTGAGTGAATCGCCACTTCCTGTTGCGGAATGGGGGTGGGTGGGGTGGGTCAGGCTGAACATACATAGCCATTTTGATGCTATTCTTGCTCCCTGGAGAAGGAGGGTATGAGCGCTGGCTTTTGGTAATAAGGTTTCATCTCAAGGTAGTCTAGCAAGGCATTTGCTCAGCAGAGCACCCTCTGGCCAGCCTACAAAGAATGCCTCTAATTAAGGCAGTTTATTGCTGTTTTCTCACTTGAAGCTATGCACATCTTTATGAACAGGGTGCTCATAACCACATTTTACCCTTTATACATCAAACCACACCATCCAGACAATTCCTAAGTAGTTTATATGAGAGGCTTCAATTGCCTAAGCCAGCAGTTTACACAGTGACTCATCTTCCAGGTCTACCTTGGCACCCGAGGGCATTGCAGAACATTTTGGGGCGTTTTAGAGGATGCACAGAGTTCATGCTAGGCTTTCCTGAAATCAGTGCGGCCAAATAGCACTTAGCTTTGGTCTCATCATGCTGTGTTTTTCCATACATTCTTATTTATCTGTTTCTTCCAGCTACCTTAGAAAGTACTGTATAGTCTCCCCTGCAACCTCTGAATCGGGCACATCTGGATTGCAGTAGAGTGGCAATTCAGGGCCTTGTTAGAGTGCCTCTTCTGCTTTCTACAGGCGTAATTGTCCATGTCCATACAGGACACATCTGCAGAGTGTGATTGCTCTCGCGTAGCAGCTTTCACTTTGATTTAGTTCCGCACTTCTGGTTTGTTAAACGTGAAGATTAATACATGGGTGCTTATTGCATGAAACTCAGATGGAGAAAAAGGAAAAATATGTTAAACGTGTAGAAGAATTTTCCTCCTTTATCTCATTGTATTCCTAACGACAACAGCCTTGTGGGATAGGTTGAACATGGATGTGCCCTATAACAGACATTCAACCAAATATGCGTAGATTGGGGGCAGGGTCTGCTCAGTAGCGTAGTAACAGCGTTGCGGTGGGGATGGCCTGCCCCAAGTACAAGTCTGGGGGGGTTGTAAGTTGTGTGCCCCCAGCCTTTTAGCCAGAGAGGTCCCCTACTGCAATGCCGCATACCCCTCAAAAGACGCAATAATTAGTAACTATGCAAGGGAGAACGTCTCCACCCCATGAGTAATTATCATTTGGTGCTGGACACCAGTATCTGCAAGGTGCGGATACTGGTGTTCAGAACCAATCACGTTTTTCGAGGGGTACGCAGGGGGATGCTAGAAGAGGCTTCTGGAAACTCCATGGAGACTTCTGGCACCCCCTGGATCCCCCAGGCGTTTATCTAGCACCAAACAGCTGATTGGTGCTATGCAGTTGCATAGCACCGATCAGCTGATCTAGGTAAGCCAATGACACCCCCTATCTTTTTCCCCACTGCAGCTTTTTAATTTTTATGTTTAAAAAACACCCCCCTGGAGTGACGGCATTCCTGGGGGGTGACAATGTCACTAGGGCCCTGGGTGCACCAGACCCTAGCTACACGACTGGGTCTGCCACTCTGATCCTGCCTCCTCCCCCCCCCCCCCGGCTCCCCTGGAATGTTTGTTCTCTCATTCTGGATGGTGTGAGAACAGGGCTGATAAGACTGGTGCTCTTACCCGCCCCTACTTCTATGGCTGTTGGAACACACAGCAAGGGCAATGGATTTTAGAATGACAAAGGTCATACTGAGAGAGAGAAATACTTCGTAACAAGAACATTATATTACTAGTGAATGTCTTCATGAAGAGTTGTGCCGTTGTCCTCTCCCCCCCCCATTTTTTTATGTGTAAACCAGTTTTGGTGAGTGACTCATTCATCCTGGTACAAAGCCAGTGGGTAGGTCCGGAGTGAGCGAGTACAAATTTTAATGTCAGCTTCATTTGCCAGCACAAGAATAAGATGTTGTTGCAATCTTTGTTTTAAAGGCACATGCACTCTCCTTCTTCTTAGCATCTTAGCAATGTTGATATTAAAATTACTCAGAGAAGTTCCTTTGGCAGGAAATAGGAATCCAAGACAAACCCAAATAAGTCCAAACAAATGAGAGACTGACCTGCTTTTGTGTGCTATATGCTATGCAAGGCCTTACATCTCATCTCATCTTTAGCTGGCTTTGTCTGCCACCTTGTGGTTGTATACCAGAGTCTTTACATTGCTGCTGAAACTGCAGATGTTTTCCAAAGTCTGAGCTCACCTCTATGAAATCAGTGATGATCATTGCTCTTGCAGCAGGATCTTTTCTTTTCTTTTTTTGCCAATTGTAACAGCCTCATATAAGGAAAATAGTAAGGTTACCCATATTTGCACTCCTGAATTTTATTTTATACAGTAGTTGCCTATATAAACGTTGTTTTATGACATGGTCAGTTGTTAGCTGCTCTGATGGAGGTATGGGGAACAAATCATTTTAAAAAAACCAAAATAAAGTATTTTACTGCTCTTATTCCTTTTGTATTTTAGCAAGTCACATAATTAAGGAAAATCAGCTTCAGCCGTTGCCAATCCTTTTCTCTTGCCTTCTTATAATTCAGGGGTTGCCAACCTTCCACAATTAGGGTCTCTGTGTTCTTAAGAGTTGTGTAGAAGACAAAATCTTGGCAGCTGTAAATTGGTGATGGTGCTGCTAAAGCAGCTGTACCTGCTAAAATACCCTCACCTATACAACTATTAAAGATCCAGGAGCATTCATGCTGAAAGGTTGGCCACCCTGCTATAATTTTTCAATGTATTATTGTCCATTTGCAAATGGCAAGTTGCCTATAAACTGGACCGTGCAGGTGTACTATTGTACTTTTGCATGTTCTCCCTGAACAAAACAATATATATTTTAGCAGAACACCTCACAAACAGCACAATTCTATGTATGCCTACTCAGAAGTAAGTTCCGTTGAGTTCAGTGGAACTTTGTCCCAGGTACAGGATCACACCTGTAATACAGTATATGAGTGACTTTAGAGTTGCACAGTTAAGCAAAAGAAATCACACGTTACATTAACCATATGTTTAACACTGTCATGCTTATCTAGGCTTACCAGATCTCCAACCGGGACAGAGTGCTAGACCTTTAGGAAAAGGAATGTGGGCAGGTGTAGCTTGTTAAACCTTAGAGCACAATCCTAGGCATGTCCACTCAGAAGCAAGCCCAATTGTGTTCAGTGGGGCTTGATTCTGAGTAGACATGCCTAGGATTGTGCTCTAAGGTTTAACAAGCTACACCTGCCCACATTCCTTCTCCTAAAGGTCTAGCACTCTGTCCCGATTGGAGATCTGGTAAGCCTATGCTTATCTTTCTTAACTAGTAGCAGCTGGATTGACACTTACTCACCTGCAGATCAGGACTACGGCATGGGGTGGGGATTTCACCCGTTTGCCTGTTCTATGATCCCATTCCAGACCCTCCCTAGCTGCAGCTGCTATTTGTTCTGGAAGGGAAACTCCCAGGTCCTGGTAGGTGGGGTTGGGGCAGTTCCAGCTTCTATTTAGTTAAGGACAAGCACATCAGCATTTAAGCTTGTCCTTAAAAAGAACAAGCTTAGCTCACGTTAGTTAGTATTTTGTGTGGCTGTATAGAAGCAAGAAGGCTGCTAAACTTGTGTGATGTGAACAAAGCGAACAGATGTGTGTAAAGCTAAGGCACCTAAACCTAGCACCTCAGGCCTATTTCATGGAGTTCCTTGCTAAGGCTGGCCATGCTCCTTCAACTCTTTTTTTCAAGATGACTGCCAAATTGAGGCCTCTGTGAACACAGGCCCCAAATAAAACCTAGTTGTTTTGTTAATATTTTGAAAGGCGTATCTTATACCACCGGAATCACCACTCTTAATTAAGAATCCTGGTACAAAGGGCAGAGTACTTCTGCACATGTGCAGAGTATCTTCCCCCTGAAGAGTGGATGAGAAGTTATTTGCTTATGAAAATTCCCTGTTAGTGAATACATGTAATCGCAGAGCAGGTTGAGGCTAAAAGAAATTGTGGCAAAACGTCTAGGATCAGGCAGCAACCCCAAGGCTGGTTTACTACAGTTCTAAAACTATTGGCCATACCCTAATGCCAGTGGCACAGTTCACTGCAGTTACAGACTCTTAGCATAGCAGGGACAGAGAAAACTAGCAGTAAGGAGGGAAAGGTCATGTGCTTTGTGGTTCATCTGAAAACGGGACAGAAGGGTACTTGAGCTCAAAAACGTGTGCTGCTTTTTTGAACACTTGGGTCTTTCATGGAGATAATGCATAAAGACTGTGACACACTGCATGCGGCACAGTACAGTGTGTCTGGAAGCATCGGGAAGCGACATGCAGAGTGCTGTATACCTTGTATTATCTTGTATTTTCCTTCACGCGGCAACGCATGAGAAGAGTTGGAAAAATTGAACTTCGGCCAATCAGAGGCTGCATTCAGTGCAGTGGGTGGGACGCCAAAGGATGTGAATAATAGCCAATCAGAATCGAGTCTGAAAAGACTCTCTTCTGATTGGCTACCAGAGAGGAGGGGGCGGGGAAGGACGCCTTTCTCTTCTCTCTGCCACTTCAGCCTGTGTAGACAGAAAGTGGCGCGGCGCAATGGCTGGCTTCGCCTCGCTTCACGCCGCACCATGCTGCGGGTTGTGTGTCACGGACTATAAGCAAGACATACTCCATATGCCAAACATCTGAAGGGAAAGGCTGCTAGCATGTGTCAGGCAGTGCATTCTGTCATGCGCAAGAGAGAGAAGTGAGTGGAGAGCTGTCGAGGTCGTCTTTCACACTCTTCCAAGTGGATCATAAGCCTCACAGCAGTTGATGTCTCTGTTTCATGCTGGTAACATTTCCTCTTGAGATTGTACATCTGGTGGAGATGGTTGTTTTGTCAGCTCAGGTTAGGCCTCGCCCCCCCGCCCCCAAGAAGGCTAGAAACTCAGTACTGTATTTGTTCTGCATGTTGAGGGAAGTGAAGTGAGTGCTGGTAAGTAATAGTTAATGACACATCTGTTGTGTTAATTCATGCTTGGATGTTGATGGAATAACTTCACTTGAGTTTGGATCGTCAGTTCCTCCAATATACTCAACACCATGCCTTTGTTACTCTGTTGACATCTGGTTTGCATTCTGACAAGTCAGCTTCTTGATCTTTAAACATTCCTGTCTTTCTATACATATAAGGCTAAATCTGGAGAATGACAGATGTGGGTAAGGTTTGCTCAGAGTCATTATCTCCATAGGAAGAGGTGGGCGTGGGCCTCCAGCTTGTGGTGCACTTCCCCTGCCGCCCCCCCCCCCCATGTGAGGAGACCTGATTGACTGAAAGAAGAACCTGCAGCTATTTGAATCCAAGAATGCTTTAAAGAGAGCTTAGCTCCACAGGATTAAGGGAGATTCCATGTTCTCTTGCTTTGAGCATGCACTTCTCCTTATGAGGAGGAGATCGGGAAATGAGTAGAGGAGAGGGAAGTATGAGTCTTAACAAAAATTCTCCTGTATGATTTGCATCTAGGGAGAAAATAATTTCTGAACAAGCACTATGTTCTGTTGAAATCAGTGATTGTTCAACTTGATTTGGGCTGCATCCATAAAGTTTTCCATGTTCTCTATTGCATCTGATTTGAAAATAACCAAATTGTCATGTGCATCTGTATGTTTTTGTTTTGGTGCTATGATGTGAGTGTGTGTGTGTCTGTGGGGGGGGGGAGAACCTTATTTATAAATGTACTCAAATAAAATAGCTTAGGAACTGGTGCAAGCAATTCAGAAAGGGCAGATTGTGGAGCTGGGAAATGAGGCAGGATTCAAGCTACCCTAGTCTACGGAGTTGCAGGATGATCTTGTGAAATCATGGGCTTTTAATGCTCCAACTATAAAAATGCATTCATGTGGTGTTAGTAACAATGATTTATCTCTCTGACAATTGTTTTAATCCACAAACATAGGCACGGCGGGGAGCGAGAACTGTAGGGAATTTGCAACCCCAAAATCAAAGGGGGTTCATATATGCATACCCAGCATTGTTTTGCGTTTGATTGTTTTCTGCGTAATTTTGACATTGTATTTTATTGTTACGTTGTTTGTCACTTTTAGGAACTATGAACTGAAGAGTGCCATACACAGTTTAAAATAATAGGTACCAGGACTGGGGCTGCTGCCCTAGTGAGTTATATTTCATTCCATCTCACTGCCACTTTCCCCTGCCCACCCCATCCTAGGTTTCTGCAGACTGAATACCTGCAGTAAACCACCACACTGCTGGTTTTTAGGTATGGCCAGTGTCTTCAGGGCTGCATAAAAGCATCCTTGGAGTTTTAGCACAGTGTCTCTGACACACCGCCCACGGCACGGTGCGGCGCGAAGCCAGCCTTTGTTTTGCACTGCGCCACTTCCTGTCTACACAGACTGAAGCTGCAGAGAGAAGAGAAAGACGTCCTTCCCCACCCCCTCCTCTCTGGTAGCCCATCAGAATAGTCTTTTCAGTCTCAATTCTGATTGGCTATTCGCGTCCTTTCGCGTCCCGCCCCACTGCATCGAACGCAGCCTCTGGCCAAAGTTCAATTTTTCCAACTCTTCTCATGTGTTGCCGCGTGAAGAAGGTGCTGTACAGGTAATGTATATCACTGGGCTACATTTGCATTGTTACCAGTGTCTTTTGAAGAACAAAGCCTGAGTCCTGCCCGCACCCAAACTGAGCAACAGCTTCCTTGTTGAGGTTCTTTGGCGTTTCCATCCTGTAAACTGAGAACTTGTATGAAAACAGTCATATGTCCTCTTGACTTGTAGCAATCCCAATGGGATCTCTAGGCCACGGTTTTTCATGGAACATATTGTGTTTGAAAGGCTTCCATCAACACAGGGAACTCTTTGTGCAATCTGTTAGAGTAGATCTGCATTCTTTGTTTATGTGACCAGCACCTCTCGCTCACAGCTTTGTAATGGCATGCTTGCATCTTGTACCACTTCATTCCCAGAGGCTGTGGGTAATGTGATAGGAATGGCATAGTGTGGTGCACGTGGATTCTCTCCTGCCCCCTGTGGACAAATAGGAGCATCATAGTCACATCGGTGTGCTATATGTATGTATGTATGTATGCATGCATGTATGTATGTATGTAGGGCCACCAGGGGCCATGGTGGCTTAGTGGTTAAGATGCTGAACTTCAGGTTGGTAGGACATCAGTTCGAGACCCGAGTGCCGCGTGACAGAGTGAGCTCCCATTTCCTGTCCCAGCTCCTGCCAACCTAGCAGTTCGAAAGCAAGACATTGCAAGTAGATACATAGGTACTGCTGTGGCGGGAAGGTAACAGCATTAAGTTAGTCATGCCGTCCACATGACCACAGAAGCGTCTTTGGACAGCGCTGGCTCTTCAGCCTTAGAAACGGAGATGAGCACTGCACCATAGAGTCGGACACGACTGGCTTTTGAGCAGGGGATACCTTTACCTTTACTTACCTTGTTCTTGTTCCACATAAAAACACAAAATGCCACCCTTTCAACCAATCAAATAAAAACACAAAACACCACATTTTCAAACAGAATTAGAACCAAATTACAAACTCTCTCCTGGTTATGGAATGCATCTGGTTGATACAGATTACTTTTCCAGTTAGAAATAATTGAATAATTTGTTGTTTTTTGCATTGAAGACTGTAATGTAATAATATTAAACCTGATCATTGATGCTCAAGAAATTTGCACCTGTGAATAAAAACACAAAACACCACATTTTGCATTTTAATTCAACACATTTGCAAAAAAACCACACCATTTTCAAACACCTCTAGCTATATGGCTCCCAGTCAGTGGTGTCACGATGCAGCCCCCTGTGACATCATCACTGAACGTGCCGTCACCATTGCCACCACTCCAAACCTATCCCAATTCCAAAACCTTTATTGGCATCTTACATGTATACACATACATTAATATAGACGTAAACATAAACAAACATACATACGTGAACCTTAAACAATAACCTTGGTCAATATTTTATACATTAAAATATTATAACACCTCATAAATTAATAAAAATCTATACTGTAGAAAACCTATTCAGAAATGCAGGGCAGGAGGTTGGGCCAAACCCAGTGCCGTCTCCGCCGCCAAAACATGGCGATTCTCTCTGCCACCACCCGCTTTGTCGCTCCCTGCTTGTCGCCCAGGGGCCCACCGCCCCCCAGCAACACTTCTGCTCCCAGTTGTTGTCTTAGCTCCAAACTGCACCTCCAGGTTGGATCCTTGGGGTGGTTGTCAGCACAATCCTATGCATATCTACTCAGAAGTAATTTCCATTGATATCTATGGGACTTACTCCCAGGTAAGTGTGTATAGGATTGCAGCCTGTGTCATGTCGGTAGACAACAACTCCAGGGAGATGGCATTGTGATGAGAAATACCGAACTCATACAGAATTTTCGTTCTTTCACAGGCATTTCTTTTCTTTTTTTCTTCTAGAACTAGAAGCTGAAGAAATTGCCTGCACTCAGGGTGGACAAGTGTATCTGAATCGGGATATATGGAAACCTGAACAATGCAAGATATGCGTCTGTGACAATGGAGCCATTCTTTGTGATAAGATCCTTTGTCTGGATGTTTTGGACTGTGAAAATCCACAGATTCCCCCGGGAGAGTGCTGCCCTGTGTGCCCAAACACTGCCCGGAATGGTTTTGAAGGTGCCATTGGTAAGAGTGCCTTAAACTGCAGAAAGAGTCGGGTTTTCTTTCTTTTTTTTTAATCCCACAAAAGTCTTAATTGGGTTTAAACATTTGCCTGAATGTGCTACAGGAGACCAATGCTCTGTCACATCACTGGAAGTTGTAGTGTGATATATTTTTGAAAGTACACTTGTCTTTCAAAACACGAAAAACCTGTGAACAGTAGACTGTAAACAGAAAAGTATTTTTCAACTTTCAAATTGCAGTTTTTGTGTTATACTTTATTTCCTTTGCATGCCCAGATAAACATAATCTGGAATTACCGTATTGTCCCGAGTATAAGACGCACCTGATTATAAGGCGCACCCTTAAAGTTTGGTGCTATTAAAAAAATTTAATTAAATCACTGGCATTAAATTTATACCAGTGATTTAACGAACAGTGCAATCATGTGCATGTCTACTCAGAAACATGTCCCACTGTTCTCAATGGAGCTTACTTTCAGGAAAGTGTACACAGGATTGCAGCCTAAACCATTAATTGCCTGGGAAGTGGGGATGAAAGTGTATGTGATCTTGCTTTACAAAAGGATACAAAACCCAGCAGACCAGAGAACGAAAATTAACAACTGATTACAGCCTGGAAAGGGGAGAAGTATGTGTGCTCTTGTTTTAACAAAGAAAAAGGACATACCATAAGCCCTGCAGGGCAGAGAAGGAGCCCACTGTATCTCTGCCATTATTGCCACTAAAAACAAACACGTGCTCCGAAATCTCCTCTTAGTGTCGCTGCTTCATCCAGCAATGTCCCACACCATTCAAAGGCCCTCACTGCACAGCTGAGCAGCAGCAGTGAGTATTTTGCTGCCCTTTCTCTGCTGAGCCTGGGGGAGGGGCGGCTGCAAACCCGAATTGCAACAGCCTGATTATAAGACGCACCCCTAGTTTAAAAACTTAAATTAGGAGAAAAAAGTGAGTCTTATACTCAGACCAATACGGTATCACTAATTGTAAAAGAAGGAACCTATTGTTGGAGGATATCTCTGACATTCTTTAATACAGGAAGAAAGCCAGACCATGCATAAGCATGTTTAACGTGTGCTGGATAGCACCCATTATGCAGTGATTGAATAATTTTATTGCAGATTATTGGGACCACTAAAGAGGCATCTTAAAAAAAGAATTTGGATGTCTGTCATTTAGATTAATATAGATGACAGAGTACTAAAAAAGTGTGTAGGGTCCGTTGCTGTATAATTAAGCAAAAAGGCAAGACATGACATGTTTTAATAAGCAGATGGTGCGTGTCTGGAGTGCTTTTAGGAGATTTTAGGTCAAGAGCCTTTCAGTCACACTAGAGACAAGAAGCTGCTGCTGAAGTTGTAGAGCACCTGAATGCTCTTGCTTGAATATGCTACTCTATATCCTGTCTAAGGATGATTTTTTTCTGTAAGCGTTTGACTTCCCAGTTGGGCATTGCCCCAAAATTAGCATACTAAACATTAGACGTACTTGGTTGTTGTGTTGTGTAGCTGTTGTGATTGTGAAGGCAGATAAAATGATGACAGCAGGCATTACTTAGAAAGCATTTGTCAAATGAGCCATGCTAGACATCACCCTTTTATTTGCCGGGGTGTCATAACCAATTAGGGTTCGAATTAAAAGCAAGAAAGTTTCATGAGGTCTGAAGGAGCAGAGTTTGTCCTGCAGAAGTGAAATTACGTCATCTGTGAAATAAGCAACCCAAATCCCTGCATTCTTGAAACGAGCAGTACCTCTGCTGACATAATGCATTAAATAATTTCTCAGTTTCATTTATTAATGGCATAACTGATAAAATTAGCAATCCACGTATACTGATACGACATTCAAAATACAAAATTCCACCCCTCTTTTGCCCCTTTGTCCCCTTTGCGTCCTGGCCAAAAATCCTTGAGTCTCCAAAGTTTCTTTACCTGTCGTCTACTTTCATGATGGTAGTTTACAGTCCCCCTCAAGACCCCCCCCATGTAAGATTTTTCTTGATCTCTTTCTTCTCCTTGACTCCTCCTTTACTCAATGTCATGATGCTTCTTTCCTTCAGGCCTACATTTCTTCCATCCCCCCCCCCCTTCAAGCCTCTCGTTTCAAGACACTGCCTACTCGGTTTCCTTCAACCGCCATGTTTTTTTAACCTTCTTTCCTGCCCTTAGCCCGTCTGTGCTCCTGTTTGTTCTTCCTTTTCCTGCTAGAATCATACAGCCCAGTCAGGAACAGTTAGACAGAGCATGTCATAATCTATCTCCTCCAGGGGACCCGCTAGGATTGCCTTCTGTGCAAAAATGAATATAATATTGCTATAATATAAGTTACAGTGTTGGATTAAGTAATGTGAGTGGTGATGTTGACACCACCTCATTTTGATGCTTTCAGTATACTGTCTTTTGCCTGCGATCACGTAGTCTTAATCATTTACACCCACAGAAGGCACCCTCCACCTATACGGCTAATGGCTATTTTATACATTATAGTTCAATTTTACATGAATATGCATAACTCTTAACATGCAACAATTCTATGTGCGTGGAAATTGGGGTGACCTGTGCCTCCCTGCCACCTGAACCCCCCCAATTTTGCAGTCCCTGAAGTGTGCATGCTCCCACCTGCCTGTGGATAAAGAGAGGGGGCAGGGGCCGAGCAAGCGACTGCACCTGCCCCATTGATAAATTGGGGGGAGAGAGGCACCCCACCCCCTACCCTTCATTTACCTAGAGCTCGGTGTTCCCAGCATTTTCTGCTCCTGTTCATTTGAAACACAAACAGCGCAGAAGAGGTAGGGTGTGTGCTGCGCTTCGAGGAAGGGAAGGGAAAGGGGTGTGGGGGCTTTAGATCGCCTTTCCCTAAGCATCAGGTGGGCAGGGAAAGGCAATCTGGAGCAAGAAGGAGGCTTCCATTGCTGTGATCCGACTTGTACTCAGTGAGCTGGAAGAAGAAGATTGGAGTACGGCAGGGTGGAGAGGGCAGCAGACAGATGGACTGGAGGCTCTTCAGGTTGCCACCCCTCCACCTTTGCCACTCCACGTGACAGTTTCACGTCACTTTCGTGGGCAGACTGGCTTTGATGGAAATCACTGTGTGTAGAAGCGCCGAGAAGCCAAGTGTGCTAATTCATGTTGTTTTGTTCCTCTTTATAGGTAGAGGAAGGAAGGTAAGCTTTGTTATTTTTTTTTAATCTTTCTCTCATTCCTTGTATTAATCTCACAAATAGGGTTCCATCATTGTTTGGAGGTGACACAAAGCATTGTGATATTGCCCAGATATCCACCCACAAAACACACGTTGACACTTGAGTTTGGTGCAAATTAGAGCTACGTTTATTGATTATCATTAGGGTGTGAAGCAAGCAGCATGGTAGAGGGAGGTTGCCGTTCTGCAAGAGAGTGCGCCTGGGACCTCTCTCCCACCGACCTGCCCAGTCAATGCCCTGGGACCTCCACATGTGATGCATTCTTGTATGGAGGAGGAACCGACCAAAATGTGCTCCTCCCACATTTGTGTGCTGGGACTGGTAATATTTCAAGAAAGTTCAAGGCACCATCCATCCCACTTCTCTCATTTCATCTTACACATTGATTTCCATGCAAAATGAAACACACATCATACCCCTCACTCTTACGCCTCAGCTTCCGGTTTCAGGTAGATAACGAAGAGTCTTAGGAAACCCTTTCAGGACAGCTGAGAGAAAGCCCTACTGTCCAATGCAGATTTTCTGCTGCTAGGAATATGCTCTGCTATTGCGGGAATTGTACAGCAAGTCCTTAATTAAAGTTGTCAATAGGTTCTTCTTGGAAACTGCAACTTTAAGTGAAACGACTTATAATGAAACCAATTTTACCATAGGCAAATTGCCATCAACTTTAAAACAAAACGACTTTAAGTGAAACTACTTTAAGTGAGGATTTGCTGTACAAGATCTCATGTTCTCAATGACGTTCTCCAGATTAGCATGTCTGTTTCATGGGAAAATATTTCTTCCAGAGATAGTACACTGCTTTTGTTGTCTGAGCATAGCTTTCTGCTATCAGGTGAATATATCCCCTCCTAAACTTGCCTCGGCTAGTAATTCCGACTTCTGCATGGAATCATGTCGGTGCCTGCACTGCTTTGAACCCCTACATTTTTCCAGATTTCATTTTTCCTGGTGTGTAGCTCTGCATGCTGCACTTCAGCTTTTGCGGGGCCCTCCCAGTGCTGTGCTCCCTCATTTTTTGGAAAGCACATGCACGTGCCAGCTCTCTCTCTCTCTCTCTCTCTCTCTCTCTCTCTCCCCCCCCCCCCCCGGTGCCTGGGAAGCAGGCAGTGAACTAGCCTGCCACTGTCTCCTGGTAAGCCTTCTCTTTGGACCTTGGGCTCTTGGCTGGCTTAACAGGTGATTGTGAGCAACAGGATTTATCAAATGACACTGGAGGGGAGAAGAGAACAGTCTGCTGTTGCCACTTCTCCTCATTGGCTCTCAGCAAGACCAGGGAACGGGCAGTGGGGAGAGGCGGCAGCAGCAGTGGACCATCCTCATTCATTACCTGATGCTATTTAACAATCTCGGATGCCCCAGCCCCCAACCCAACCCAGCATCAGAGGACAGGACTCCTGGGAATTGTAAAAAGGCAGAAGGGGAAGAAGATGGTCTGCTGCTGTCTCTGTTCCCTCATGGTGGCTCTATAAGCATCCCCATTCCAACAGAAGGCCCTCAGCCTCAGGGGTTGACCAGACACAGGTATAGGCTGTTGAGTAGACATGAACTCTTGGCCCCTGGGGCACCATCCCTGCTGTGCAGAGGGGGCAACAATGGGAGACGGCCATTGCCTTCATCTCCTGCATCTGGTTGGCCACTGAGGGAAACAGGATGCCAGATCGCATCGGTCTGATCCAACAGGGCTCTTTTCATGCTGGAGGATGAGCAGAAATCATGTATTATTTTTATTTTATTAAATTTTAAAATCGACAACAGAGACCCTTAGAGAAACACATTTCTGTGTGCATTTACCTAGCTGTAATACAGATGCCAATGAAGGATAAAAGGAACCACGTACACCATGCCCACCCTAGCCAGTAGGGAACTGTTGCTTGTGTGGTTTGTAAACAAACAAGGAAGTCACACATCATTTGCAGAAATCCTCACACATACTCAGCAGTGCACCATGCTTTCTGCTGGAACGTTTCAGGAAAAAAAATGAGATTATTCATTTGTTCTAATAAATAAAAATAAATGTGGGAGCAGCAATTATGCCAGTAGAATTACATATTAAAGGGTGTGTCTTTTTTTACCTATGGTGTGTGCTTCCTATGGAGCACAGTTACACGGTTGGTTTCTTTTTAAAGGGGCAAAACATGCAAACCAAAAAAGCTTCTTCCAGCGGGTGGGTTCAGAAGTGAATCTTCACAGTGGGTTGGTCATAAATGCCCTGAGCCACCAAATTCATCTCGCTTCCCTGGTCCCCTTACCTCCTTGGCTTCAGTGCCAAGCCCTGACATGGACATCATGCATGCCTAAACTCACAGGGCTGTACTTTAACTGTGGTTTAGAAACTGTGATTAAACTTGCACTTGAAACTGCTCAGTGGCGTCATTAGGACGCACGTCACTCTAAGGCGGGGGGGGCGTGCGTCACCCTAGCGAGGCCCCGACAATCGCCGCGCTGCGATTTTTTTTGGGGGGGCGACCCGGCTGCACCCTGCCCCGGGTGCCCCCCCGCCCCGCGTCACCCTCCGGATGCTCCGAGGCCGGCCCGGCTCTGCCGGCGCTCCAGGGCCTTCTGAAAGAAGGCCCAAGCATTGCGTCAATACCAGTACTTTTACCATTTTCGCATGCGCAGAGACCGTTTTGAGGGCAAGGGCCTGCCCTCTTGCCCTCAAAATGGTCTGCGCATGCGCAAAAACCATTAAAGTACCCGTATTGATGCACTGGGCCTTTTTTCAGAAGGCCCTGGAGCGCTGGCGGGGCCGGACACTTTGAGGCCGGCTCCCGGGCCGGCCTCGGAGCGTCCGGAGGGTCACCCTCTGGACGCACGTCACCCCCGGGTGGCCCGCGCCCCCCCGCCACGCTCCAGCGACGTCCGTGACTGAGATTCAGCTCTAGTTTCAAATACTGGTTTAATTGCGGTTTGTAAACCACAGTTCATTTAAAGCACAGCTCTGGGTTCAGATGAACCACAGAGTTGTAGTTTGAACCATGACACTGACAGGCTTCAGTGGAAGAGGAAAGGGGAGGGAGAAGGAGGGAGTCTGTGGGATCACATCATCTGAATTCACAGCTGAATAAGGCATGTTTTATTTTGCCATCTGAATCCATGCACTATGTCTTTTTCCCTACCTGCACCCATATCCATGATCAGGACGTAGGAAATTGTGCTACGCGGGTCGAACGGATCCAGCACTGATTTAGCCCTGCCAGTAATGCTAAAGGATATTTGCAAGTTTTCTAAGCATCTGGGAAGGCCTTTTGTTTCTTTTCTCTTGTCCAAAGTTATCATGTGTGTTATCTAGAATGTGTAATGCTAAAAACAATTAAAGAGAAAATCTTCATTAATATTCTGTTGTTTGATATAGCTTTTTGTTTTCTGCTCCTCAGGGTCAAAAAGGAGAACCTGGAATTGTGCCAGTGGTAAGTTTTCATTTCTGTTTTGCTTTTCATTCAAATGCTTTATCTATATCTATATCATACACACAGTGGGCCCTTGTTATCCGCGGGGGTTCTGTTCCCGTCCGTCGTGGATAACGCAATTCGCAGGTACTGGAGTACAGGACCCAATGGCCCATTTACTCACCACGAAGGCCCATGTCGTGCTGGCCTGGAAAGTCCTTCAGACTTCAGAGACCTTTGCGGGCCTCTGTAAGCCTTTCCATTGCGATTGGAAGTGACTTCTGGTTTGACCCCATACCCCCATATAAAAAATGATCTTGTCCTGGTGTGTTTTTAAAGCTTATTTGCTCTCATTGTGCAGGTTACGGGTATAAGAGGACGGCCTGGACCAGCTGTAAGTCATCACCTGTTTCTTTATTCTTTTAAAAATGCTAGATTATTTCTTTGTATTGACCTACAGTTTAATGACTCCTTTAGTCTTTTTAGTCTTTAGTCTTTTAATCAAATTTTTGAAATTTGTATGTAATGGCCATCTTCTTAACTATAGAAGCTGCTTTGATCTCTTCCTTTTTCTGTTGGTTATTACATCCTTTTATTCCCTGGTGAATACCCATGCTATAGATTTTGCCTATATGACTGTTAATGGTTCTGGCTATTGTACAAGAAGTCTTTCATTTAGCATTCCCATAATGTCTTCATTAACAAAAAGGTCCACAGTTTACATCAAAATAAGTGGTTCCTGGCCCAAAGGACCCGCGTTGTGCCTACAGTGTGAATTGGACAAATGAGCACTACTCAGCGTCAGGGACTGGACTTTCATATACAGTATAGACTGGGGCGAACCAGAGACAAGACATCTTCTTTCCATTCTGACCCCAGGCTCTACCCACCAACTATGTTTCCCATTTGGAAACAAATGCACCCATGTACCTGAGGCCGCCGGGTGGTGCA
Organism: Plestiodon gilberti rubricaudatus; assembly: GCA_026170595.1. Classification (NCBI taxonomy): domain Eukaryota; kingdom Metazoa; phylum Chordata; class Lepidosauria; order Squamata; family Scincidae; genus Plestiodon; species Plestiodon gilberti. The sequence goes on from JANXHW010000001.1 coordinate 166,177,139, forward strand.
GTGGGTTAAACCACTGAACCGTGAGCTGTCGATCGAAAGGTCAGAAGTTCGAATCCGCACGATGGTGTGAGCTCTCGCCGCTTGGCCCAGCTTCTGCCAACCTAGCAGTTTGAAACCATGTTAATGCGAGTAGATAAATAGGTACCGTTTGCAGGAAAGTAACAGCGTTCGGTGTCCAGCCTGTGGCAAGGAGAGTCATGCTGGCCACATGACCACAGAAGCGTCTTCGGACAGCGCTGGCTCTTCGGTCTCGTAAAGGGGATGAGCACCGTACCTTAGAGTCAGACACGACTGAACTTAAATGTCAAGGGATACCTTTACCTTTTTTTTTTACCTGGGCCAGAGACACAGTTCACCAAGCAGGAAGTGAAAACCTCACCTCCTCACCATCCCACCAGACCTGTGACTACAAAAGGAGACCTGCCCAGGTGAATTGGGTGGATGGAAATCTAAAACAGTTCTCACAGTTCTGACACATACATCAACCAGTGCAGGGTAGCCTAGATGCATGACAGGAACACCTTACTTCTTGACACTTTACAGCAGCGTCCCTCAACCTTTTCCGTACCGCGTACCCTGTTTTCTAACCCCAAGCACCCCCGATTCCCCCAAGTCCCGCATACCCCCTCCCCAAAAGTGCACCCCCCACAAAGAGAAAAAAGTGCTTTTTTCCATCCATGCGGCGCTTCCAAGCTCGCTCGGAAGCGCCGCATGGCCAGAATCTTCCCCGTTTCTGTCCCTTACCTTTTTTCCGGCCATGCGGCGCTTCCAAGCGGCTCCTCCGGTTTGTGCTGCAAGCCAGAGGATCTCCCTCTGGCTTGCAGCGCGAGCCGGAGGAGCCGCTCGGCCGTGCCGCAGCCCAAAATCGATCCCTGTAGCTCTCCCTACCTTTGCTTGCAGCCGCCGCCATGTTGGGTCTCCCAAAGTCTCGCGAGATCTAAGATCACTTCTCCCAAATCTTACGCCACGATCTTGGATCTCGCGAGACTTCGGGAGACCCAACATGGCAGCGGCTGCAAGCGAAGGTAGGGAGAGCTACAGGGATCGATTTTGGGTTGCGGTGCGGCCGAGCAGGTCCTCCGGCTTGCACCACAAGTCGGGAGGGAGAGGCTACTGCCTGGCAGGGCTGTAGCCTCTCTCTCCGGCTTGCGGTGCAAGCCAGAGGACCCGCTCGGCCACACCTCAGGCTGAAAAAGTCGCCCTTCGGGGGTACGTGGGGGTACGCGAAAAGCATCTCGCGTACCCCCAACCTGTGGCCCACAGGTTGAGAACCTCTGCTTTACAGGTTTGCAGCTACACTGTGCTGTCTTCAGTATATTATCTGGTGTAGGGCTTTCTGCCATCCCGGTGCTGGCATGCGTCAAGTCAGCCACAGGGTGCCAGAAACTAAGTAGCATCAACTTTACAAAGACTAGTCAAATTTCTAAATTTCATTTCCAAACTGTGGTACCATGGCATATCAAAACGGTGTAAATGTAAATCATGATGTTCTCATTGTTGGTTTAGGGACCTCCAGGATCACAAGGACCAAGAGGAGACCGAGGACCAAAAGGAAGACCCGTAAGTTGTTAATATTATTTCAATACCCTTATTTAGTACTGTATGTGTATACCCAGACAGACCACATAGAGCTAATAGCTAAGATGTAGTTCATATACTTGTAGATCCATTCAATAGAATCATATCAACTTGCTGTCTTTGTAGCATGAAGTTCTGTGTTCAGAGCACCATCTTCAGGCATATTTCTGTGGATGTAGACATGGGTGATGTGGGGTGACCATTTTAGTCTCCCAAAAGTCTGTTCAGTGACATTAATGTGGTTATATTTCTAAATACGACAATAAGAACATAAGAAGAGCCTTGCTCGATCAGGACAAAGGCCCATCTAGTCCAGCTTCCTGTATCTCATAGTGGCACCACCAGATGCCTCAGGGAGCACACAAGACAACAACATACCTGTATCCTGTTGCCACTCCCTTGCATCTGACATTAAGAGATCGCCTACTGCTATCTCTTACAATTTATTTTGAACTCTTACAGCGCAATCCGACCTAACATTTTTGCCTTTGTAACCATCGGCCCTGGGAACGGGAGGCCCCTGAACGGAAAAGGGATTCAAATCCCCTCCAAAACAGGAATTCAAAGGGGATTTGAATCCCTTTTCCGTTCGGGGGCCTCCCGTTCTCGCTGGGTCGATGGTCATAAGAACATAAGAAGAGCCCTGCTGGATTAGGCCAAAAGCCCATCTAGTCCAGCTTCCTGTATCACACAGTGGCCCCACCAGATGCCTCAGGGAGCACAAGACAAGATAACCTGTTTCCCGTTGTCACTCCCTTGCACCTGGCACAGAGAAAACCCACTTCTAAAACCAGGAGGTTGCTTATGGCTTGTAACCTGTGATGGTCTTTTCCTCCATGAAAGGAAATGGTCACAGAGGCAAAAAAGTTAGGTCGGATTGCGCTGTTAAACATCTATACTTGGAAATGAGTCAAATTGGAAGCTGAAAATAAGCATGCTTAGGGTTAGACTGTAAGTCAAATTCTCAGTTGTCTTGATTATACCCGACAGCTGGATATTTTTTAGGCAAACCAGTTTTGGTTAGAAATATAAGAATGACTGGCTTAATTTTGAAAATGCCTGATAGTTGCAGGAAGAATATTACAAATATGATTGTTCCATGCGCTTTAAGCCAGCCGTTCTCAACCCCTTCCTGGGCTGGGTACCACCTCTGGTGCCATTCTCCTGCTGCGTACCACCGGAAGTGACGGGCGATGACATCATCGCCAGTTACTTCTGGGTTTTTGGAGGTCAGAAAACGCAGGTAGGAGGCTCTGGGCAGGTGGGAGGACCCTTCTCGGCGTTCTCAAGAGGCTCAACCAAAGGCAGGAGCCTCTCAGGAGTGAAAACACAGCGCCAGAATCATCACGTTGGACTGGGGTTCCAGTGGTCCTAGTATCACCAGCAGTTGGCCGAAGTATCACTGGTGGTATGAGTACAACTGGTTGAGAACCCCTGCTTTGAGCTGTGTTTCCAAATTCAACTGCAGTAACCCCATATAGCCACTGTGGGGAGCTCCTATGGCCAGATTTCCCATGTAAAACCAAGATTGTAATGCAGGGAAACTCCCTGAAAGGCAGTCACATTGTACATACATATAACAAGGCACATCAATTTTCATTACCTAAAAAGACTTCTCAATAATAAGACGTCTCTTTATCTTGGACCTCCGGAATTTAGGATGGGCACCTCTGCCCCTTTGAATCAGAGATAAACCCACTGAAAGTTATTTGTCAGTGCTTCTTAGACTACAGATACTGGACACACTGTGAGCAATACAGAGAATACTAAGACTGAGACAAAATCCCATCACCTCCTCCCCTCTGCTTTGCCATTCTATCTTCAGGCTGCAAGGGTGGTGGTGGTGGGGATTTTGATGACTTTGCACAGTGGTAGCACAGGGTGGCACAGTGATACTTACTGCTGTGCCATCGTTTTGACTCGCGTTGCCAGACTGAGGTCAGAAAACATGACCTTCGCTCTGATTTGGCTTCAGTTGTCACCTGCCATATGTGACATTACCATGAAGCCAAATCAGTGAGATCCAGCAGCAATAGGGAACATAATTGCTGCTTCCAACAGGAATAAAAAAGACCACAATGAAATTAAAAGGGAGAGACAGCATGTTCACCCGTAAAAATCTAAATTTCTCTGTATTAGATACACAGGGCAATTCTATGCGTGTCTTACACAAAGGTAAGCCCCATTATGTTCAATGGGACTTTCAGCTAAGTATTATGGGATTGCGCCCTAAGGGTGGAGTAAGCATTGAATGAGAATTTGATACCCCAGTGAAAATCTTTGAGGGTTTCAACAAGATGCATTATAAAAGTTCCCAATTCTAAGGAAGTTTTGCTTAAGTCCCATCAACATTATTAGGGCTTTGGTTAGCCATGTCTTAACTTGTCCCGCTATACTACTACTACTACTACTACTACTACTACTACTACTAATACTAATACTAATACTAAAACAGTATTTATATACTGCCTTTTCTTTGGTCATCAGATTTCTCCTCTGACTTTAATTCAAAGGTGGTTTACACAGGCAGGCTTTCTAAACCCCAAGGGGTTTTTACAATACAATAATATGTTCTAATCTTTCATAGAACCCTTCATTCTAGATGGGTTTTTTTCACAGTCCAGCCTCTAACAGCCCAGTGCGACTAACAGCCCAATCCTATGCATGTGAGAAGTCCCATTGAGTTCAGTGGGGCTTATTCCTGTGTAAATTTGCCTGAGATTGCAGCCTTATGCTAGCATTCTCAGGATTGGGGCCACAGGTTGAAATCCTGCTCTGCTGAACCCAAGTGGAGTTTTGTATTGACTTCAGAAGCGGTAAAGTTGCCACATTCACAAAAGAATTGTAGTACAGTACTAAGCGCTTGTTCTGAGGCACAGAAGAGGCATGCTAACTTCTTTAGATCTGCAATTGGTGGATGAGTGACCTTTTTATTCACTCTTGGCTTCCACAGCTCAAGGAAACTTGAGAGCATGCAGCTGGCCCAGTAAAGGCTACCATTTTTCTATACTGTATTTCCCAGTTTGAAGCATAGCATTTCATAATTACAGGTATTTAACCACACCAAAGTATGGTTGTGCTTCTGTGTATTTAAATCATGACAACATGTAAAAACAAAACACCCCTCTTCTATTCTTATTGCCTTTGCATGCACTTTCAACTTTCTGTGTACACAAATGTTGTTTTTCAGTACCAGTATGATACTGGGGCATGCAAAATGGCTGGAGGAAATACTAACAGCCCAATCTTGTCTAACTTTACTCCCGGCACAGCAGCGAGGCTGGTGCAGCCAGCGCTGCATCCCGGGAGCAAAGAGACTGGCTTGGAGGTCACCTTGAGGAAAGGGAATGTTTACTTCCCCCAAGCCACCCAAACCGGTCTCCTCGAATCCACACCAGCTATTTAGCTGGCATAAGTCCAGGAGACCTGTGTTGGGAGAAATGGGCCTAGGAGGGGGATAGGATACGCTGTGCACTGCTGCCGCTGATCCCACCCCATCCCGGGCGTAATCTGCCCACCCCCGTCCTAAAATGCCCCCAGAATGCCCTCCCCCCGCCCCTGCACTGCACAGCCCAGCCACGGCTTACCTGCGCCGCACACCATCCGGATCCTGCCCACAGGGGCCGGCGCAACTGCCTTACAGCAGCTTTTGCAACAGTCCTGGGCTGGCACAGTCATCCTACGTCAGCCTAGCTGCCGGGTCAGACTGCATCCTCAATCAGAGTTTTCTAAATTCAGTGCCAGACATTCCTTAGTTATGTTCCTTGTTTCATTGTGGAGCTGCAATTTGCAGAAGCACATATATTTCAATGTGCTATCTGTACAGTGGACCCTCGCTTTACAATGGTAAGCTTTTAAAAAGACACCATTGTATTATCAAAATATTGTAACGTGAACCCAATAACGTAGTGCTTCCCGAACGTTTTGGACCTGCGGCTCCCTTGACCGTTGGAGACCATTGGCCATGGCTCCCCATTACATTATGTTGATGCCTGCCAATTGGCATTGCACAGTTTTCCCAGAGGATTCTGTGGCACTCGCGGCTGGGCACTCCGCGGCTGTGGCACTCCGAGCCGTGGCTCCTAGTTTGGGAACCACTGCAATAACGCATTGTTTCTTGGTAATTCAATCCAAGGCCTTGGAAGTTGACCTTTCTGCCACCGAACTATGCTATTTCCCTGTCTAAAAGGTGATTGAAGAGGTGCCTGTTGCGCTCTTTCGGGACCATGGTTATCAGTTTATACAATGTTGTAATTGTAAAACCAAATTACAAGGCTGTATCCTTCCCTCGGTACACACAGCCATGGTGTCAAACGCTGCTACCTGCTGAGACACTACCAAACATTCCTCTCTCTCCTCTTATTGCAACCCAAATTTGAATCCACCTCTCCCCCCACCACCCTGGCTGCTATTTAAAATGTATAAATAAGCATATTGGCTCCAAGCAAATGCTTCATTTAATGTGTACTTTGGACCTGTGAAACAGGAACCTGAGGGAAGAGGAGAAAGAGACAGGGAATGAGCCAGGAAGGAGTTAATGAGAGCAGGAGCTCTGAAGATACTGTGCATTACTTAAGGTCAGGATAGTGTTGTGTAAGCTATAATAAGAGAGCATTGTAGGAGGCTGTGTTATCATGGGAGCTGTGTGGGGACTTATTAAAATAATGTTTTCCTTCAAGAAGAATGCAGGGTGCCCAGTGTCTCTTCCCTGGAAAGTAGCTAAGGCAAAATAAAACAGCCCCCTGATAACAAAACTTTTTAGACTGGATTAGTGTTATGCAGAAATAAGGAGTCACACACACCCCTTTAAAAAACAGGCTGGGAGAGGAACCGAGCTTCCAATCAAAAAGACTAAAGATTTATTGTAAAAGATCAGACATAAAAAATAATGTAAATCAAAGATAGCCTTTCACCGATAATTCAATAGAAATGCAGGAAAGTATTCAAAGAGCAATTATAGCTACTGTTCCTACTATTATAGTAGACAGACTGGATTTACTAAAAATGCAGTAGAAATACTAATAGACCCTAACAAATGTGTGTGCATATCTGGCATGTGGTGGATGGATGACTGCAGTGTGTATTTTGTGCACTGCGAGAGTAAAGAAAGGGACAACGTTCAGAGAAGGAATTTCAAGGAAGCTTTCCTTGTCCCTAATCTAAGAAAAGGAGAGGGGGGGGGGGACACAGGATGTTGGAGAGAAAAGGAAAGATGGTGTCTCAAAAATAAGATTTTACAATATCGTGGCAGTTTTGAAATTGCGCCAGTGGAAGAGGAGGTAAGGAGCTGACCAGGGTGGTGAAGGGGGGGGGGGGCATTCACAGAGGGCCAGCAGAATTGGGATGCTTCAGGCAACCTCCAACTTTTGGCTGGATCTGTCTACAGGCTAGAACCTGCCAGGAATATTGTCCTTTATGCATTTTCCAGAAGGGAAATTCTGCCATTTGTGGCTTCTATTAATATAGCAGCATTGTGTACTGTACTAGTACCGGTAATCCGATGCATTATTGTGACATCCATCTCCCCTGGGTGGGCTAACGGGGGTCTTCGACTAGCAAAGCGGTCGCTGCAGGTAAGTGCCGTTAAGTTCCCAGGGGCCCGAGTAAATAAAGAAGAGGACTTACGTGTTGCCTTTTTGATGCTGTTTAATAGTGATAACGTTTTAACATTCATGGGGACCATGTTACGCCACAGGCCCCCGAGCGTTGTTCCCTTTAAATCACAACAATTTTCTCCTTTTTCAGCAAATTCCCTTAGAGGTTGAAGGGTAGGTGGTCTCCACACTGGGAGTTTGCTTTGCGTTTGCCACACCACTGACTTCCCCCACTCCCATAGCCTTCCCAGGCGTGAAGGGTGGGGATCCTCATGAGGTCCAGTATTTTGCATTCTCGCTGGCTCTGTAAGGCTTCCCCTGGTCAGCTAACCCTGGCCCTTGTTGTCTTCCCTGCCCCCTCCTTCCCGGGTTTCTCTAGAAGGAGGCCGTTGGTCCAGACTCAGGAGCTCCCTGGACCTGCCTCCTCCTTCAGCAGCCCCTGAGCTCCTTATGAGCTCCTGGCTAGCTTGCCCTGGTCCCACCCCTTCCGGGGGTGTGGTTTCCCTGAAGTCTTGTTCCCACAAGACTTGGTCTGCTCTGGCCTCTGCAGCTCTAAAAGGGAGAGCGCTGCTTTCAGCCCCGGCCTCAGCTACAGTGGCGAGGCTGTAGGTGCAGCTGCCTTCCCTCCTTGCCCAGGCCTCCCTCGGCCTTCGCCCCTCGTTCCAAGATAGGGCCTGGCGAGGTTCCCTCCCTGTGGCAGATTCTCTTCCTCTCCCAGTTAAACTGGTGGGTATCTCCTCATGCCCTGGCGGCCCTTTCCACCCTTGTGCCCGGTTGGCATGCCTGCCCCGCGGGTCTCCATCCTCTCCCGAGGGGGCGGGATGACAATTATATTGTATCAATATAATGAGATATTTTGAGGAGGGGACCCAAGTCTAAACACGAAATTCATTAGGCTTGACCATCCGGGAAAACAGACTCGGGTCCCGGAATGTTTCGGGCCGGTGGAAGCCGCAGCCGCTTTTCTGAGGCTTGAAATTTTAAAACTTACCTTTTTTTCTGTTGGCGGCCATCTTGGCTATCACGAGACTTGGGCGCCGCCGTCTTGGATCTCGCGAGATTTCGTGAGATCCAAGATGGCCGCCAACAGAAAAAAAGGTAAGTTTTAAAATTTCAAGTCTCAGAAAAAGGGCGGCGGCTGTGGGGGCAGCAGAACTCCCTCCCCCAGGAGGTAGGATTGGTGCCTCCTCTTTGGTCATCATTGCGATATTTAATAAATGTGCTTTTGGAACTGAATGGAAATCATGCCGTTTAAGCAAGCCATAAGCGAGCCCTGAGAGGCAGAGGTGGGGGAAATGGCCAGTTTTCCCATCCCTCTGATTGCAAGTAGAAAAGGGTGAGAGTTGAAGTGGGACATTGTGAGAAAATGGCATGGTTAATTCCCCCCCCCCCCCCCGCCGCCATTGGTTCCTTCTAATCATAATCTCCACTTGGCCATCTCCCTGACCCTGGGAGGAGAGTGGATGGGCTCCGTCCCTCCTTTCTGGTGACCCATCTGTTCTCTCAGCATCCAGTAACCAGCCCCCTCCCACCTTGCTGCTGCTTTGATACCCTTCTTGGGGGGGGGGGATGGTGTCAGCTTCCTGGATCACCAACTGTTTTCACTTGTGGTTATCTGCACCTGATTTTCAATGTCTCTGGGTGGTGGTGGTGGCATCATAGGATTCCCCAGCATGAGAAAACCTTCCAGCTGTTTCTTCCTAAGATTATTTAGCAAGTTGGAAGGAGAGAGTAGGGCCTGGATTCCTTTCTGCAGACTTATGACCTCAAATGAATGAATCAGTCTCCCCCCCCCCTTTAAAATGGGGCCTTTTAAATGGGCTGTTGTGAAGGTGAAAGAGTGAGAACCATCTTCTTAGCCACATAATCTCCACTTTTCTGTTGTCCTGAGTGGCTCATTCTTCAGTGAGAGTCTGTATTTGTTTTGTCTGTTTCACTGCAACAGGGTAGTCTCTTAGAGCCTCCGGACTGCCCAGAGATGCTGGCACTGCAGGACTTTCTTCTGCTGTGCCTTCCATGCAGCTCTGTGGATTTCTGAATTGTTTTTAAGTTCAGGGCTGCAGCCCTGTTTGGGGACAGCTGAAAGTAAGGGGTGGGCGGGGGAGAGACTGGATGCACCTTTGCCAGCCTTTTGGTCTCGTTTTTTCCCTTTCCTGTCTGCTCCAACAGTTAAAGGTTCTTGCCATGCTGTAGCTTGGGAGAAGGCTTCTGGTAATACTTAAGTGTTTCTCAAATCTATGTTAGGCATTGAATTAATGAGGAAGTAATGAAAGAATAACAGTGTATTATAGTGCCATCTAGTGGCTCTGTGTAGCAACTACTCATTTACAATGTGCATTGCATTCTGGGAGACGTTGACATGATATGAAGCAGCATGGCTTACCCAGTATTAGTTTTTTAGTGTCTTGGCTTTGAAGGTATTGATTCAATATATTATGCAGTAATAACCTACTACTATTCTTCATTTTATACACATTGAATGATTGGAAGTCTGATTATGTAAGCTATAGCTGTGAGGGGTGAAATAGATGTAGTATTTAGTGGTGTAGTAGAGGTAGAGTGGTAGGGAGCAAAGGTCCAGGACTTCTCCCAGGGCAGGAGCGGTGACCTCATCAGCAGGAGCACTCAGGTACTGCCTTTGAAACTTTTTTCAAAGGACCTACAGTAAGTGGAGAAGCATCAGGCTCAGTAGTAGGGAAACTGAGGAATTTGCCTAAGGGCTTAAGGATCTTAGAGGAGATGCATCAGGCTCTGTGGAAGGTACTTTTGCCTAGGGGAATATTTTATGTCTAGAGACCATCGTCCTTCCCAAGGGCTATTTGTACAGTATGTAGCTTAATGTTACGTTAAAGCTACAATCCTATGCAAATTTAGCAAGGAGTAAGTCCTATTGAACACAGCAGGACCTACTTCCAAGTAAATATGCATGCTAATATACTTTTATCTTTGGGATATTTTTTTAATCCCATGTTTCACTTTGTGTACATTTGTTCTAAAACTAGAGCAACCCACTCCAAGAGTTTGAGATGAAACGAGCTAGATATTTGAATTGAATATATTTCAAAGGAGAAATAAGTGGCAGGAGAAAAAAAAAAACCTCTGATAAAGAAATTTAAGGTTGATTTTTTTTAATAGTTTTAATGGGCCATGGCTCTGTGTGTGTGTGTGTGTGTGTGTGGTGTAATGAGAATCTCTTGAACTTTAACATTTATCACTACACCACTGGTAGTATAGTATAGGAACATTGTTCAGCTTTATATGTTGGGGTTTTACTCTAAAATATAAATCCTAAAACATAATTCCGATTCGGCTATTCTGCACTAGAGAAGCTTTGAGAGATAAAATGTTCTGAGAAAACCTGGCATAAACCCTTGTGACCACTAGGTAACACCTATACAAACATGGGGAATGGGGAGTGGAATCGTGCCTGCTGGCCCCACCCCCAAACTCCCCAAAAACAAAATGAGAAGGTGAATGCCCAAAAGGTGAAAAAAAAATTATTTAGTCATTTAATGTGAAATGACATCTCTATTGGTATATAGAGATATAATTTCATGCAAAATGCCATACATACGTTTTTGCACTATTTTAGAGTTTGCTTTTTCTTTTGCTACTGGTCTGCGTGCTGCCCCCTTTTCCCTCTCAACCCCCCCCCCTCCCCGCCAAGCTCTACAAGTTAATCAGAAGTTTGGAACATAGCCTATAAGGCTCCAAGGCAACTCGCCGTATAAATGAAAAAGAATGAGAAATTCTAAATTTAAGCAGCATTCACAACACAAAGTCTAATGATATCACAATAAATCAACATGCATTCATTTCTTCATCATCATCCATTAAATAGTGATCTGCATCTTTGCTAGTACGGCATTCGCTACAATGCAATACATTGGCATTTGTTTATTTAGTGTTATCCGCGTACATGGCACTTTGCAAAGAATTAGAGGACAGATCCCTGCCCCAAGTGGTTTACCATTTAGAAAACGACACAAGGGAAACAAGAGAGGATGGGGAGGGAAATGGAGGCAGAGTAAACAGGAAGAATATGCATCTATTTCTATTATAGGTACTCAGGCTTAGTTACAGAAGTTAAGCATGTAGAACTCCAGTTGAAGTCAACTAGGCTGCTGGTCATCTCTGTCAGGAATAGGGAGCATATGACCCTTAGGCTACATTGGCTCAGTATAAAGCTAACTTCTCACACACACATGCGCGCGCGCGCGCGCACACACACACACATCCTTGAATCGTTTCTTGTCCACTAATCCTGGTGCCTGGAAGATGGATATTGTGGGAAAACTAAATATTCTGGTGCCTGGAAGATGGATATTGTGGGAAAACCAAATATTCTTTGCTGTTCACACTGGCGAAAACAGTTTGGAAGGTTATGCCCCTAGGCAAATTTCTCAGTTTGCTTCCTGCTGAACCTGATGCTTCTCAGTTGAGGTTCTTTGAACAAGCTTCAAAGATGGCAGCTGAGCGCTCTTGTTGATGCCATTGCTCCACCTGTTTTAAGAGAAATGCTGGCATTGTGCTCCACCTCTATTATACCTCTGAGTATGTACCTCCGAGGTGCTGATCCTGACAGGTAAGGGTATTACAAATACTCAAGGATGTTCCCATTTTCATCTGTGAAATTTTGGAGGATATGCTGTGGGGTGGTGATAGAAACTCATAGCAAGGCCCTTTCTCACAACCAAAGAGCTCTTGCAAAGAGATGCCCATGCAAAGAGAGAGGCTTTTGCTATACAGGTTGGTTACTCCTTATCTGGACATCCAAAATCCAGACTGTTCCAAAATCCAGACATTTGGGGGGCTGTGACTTTTAAAAAAGAAACTTTTTCCAGCACTTGACTGGCATAGCGCAAGGCATGCTGGGGCACAATATTATTAAATATATATTGTATAAAATTACCTTCAGGCTATGTGTACAAGGTGTAAATGAGACGTAAATGAATTTCGTGTTTAGACTTGGGTCCCCTCCTCAAAATATCTCATTATATTGATGCAAATATTCTGAAATCCAGAGAATTCCAAAATCCAGACAACTTCCCATCCCAAGCAGTCTGGATAAGGGATACTCAACCTGTAATATGCTTAATTCCAGCCTGTTTAGAGCTTTATACAGGAAAACCAGCATATGAAAATGAGCTTTCTAGCAAATTGAGCAGGTTGCCATGTGAGACAGAATGTCTATCTTTTTAAGAGGTCTGAAGTAGAGCGACACTAATTGGGGCAGTTTTTACCCACAGTTCATAAGAATATAAAGACTGGTGGACTGAGCCAAGGGCCCGTTAGTCCAGCATCTTGTTTCTTACAGTGAAAAAAAAATCTTCCTTTTGTCTGTACTAAATTCTCTGCCAACCAATTTTTGCAGGATGTCCCCTGGTTCTAACTGTGTGTATGATAGAAAAACTCAACATTGAGCTCTCGAAGAAGCAGCCTAGTGGAATGGTCAATGATAATATGGGACATGATGCAGGAAGAGTATTTGCAGGGAGTTTCCAAGGTGGAAATAATGTACTGTATTTAGATTATAAAACATTTTTTTCAGCGTCTTTGTCGCTGATTTTTTCCCCCTACTTGGTGTTTAAATAAAATATGATATTGAAAGCACAGACAGCTAATACTGCAAAAAGGAGAGGGCTTCTGCTCCTTTAAGAGCTCTGAAGAAGGTCTGTCTTCCCTGGAAGCTGCTTCTTCCATCACTGTTTGTAGGGATGAAAAACTAAATCTTTCCCTCTTAAAGAGACAGAGTTCCTGTCCTGGGAAGTGAATAGCACCCTTACACACTGTAGACTAATAACTTACAAAGCGCCTGTCGTAACATATTTATGACTTGGAATGTTTTGCTCTGAAGTGCTATCACTCTTCTTTTTCAAATGGTCTCACAATAAATGGTCTCCTCTGCCAGCTATGCGACTGGTGGAAATTAATGTTATTCATACCAGAACTGTAAGTTTTGATTCTATTGTTACATAGCTGTTGTTGTATAAATAGCCTCAATAACAGAGGTGTCTGCACCAGTGGTATACTGTATACACCTGATGCTTTCCACGCCTTCCTAATGCATTTAAACACTTACTTATTCTTCTCCTAGAGACTCTCACACTCTGTCACTGACTCATTCATTCAGAGTTAAAGAGGCAGTGCGGTGCCTTAAATGAACAAGGCTCTGAAGTGCATTAGGTTACCTAGTTGCTTCAGATTTTTTGCTCCAGACTGAACCATGACATATTCCTACTGATTTTTTTTTAATTTTCTTCCAGTTGTCTTTTTTTTTAATACATGACTCACATGGGGGAAAAAGGCTGTTATGCAAAGTTATGCCAGTATAAACCTGGATGGTGTCCCACCATGGAGCCTGAGAAGTTCTTCTGGATTTGTTTTTTTTTTTGGGGGGGGGGGAATGCCTGGCAAATTTGCCTATGTTGAATCCTCAAAGACATGTAAAATCTGCTGGATAGCTTCTCTTAGATGATGACTCAATTATGTCATACATTCCATCTTTTTACATATCTGTTTGTTCATGGAATTTCATTATAAACAGTTTGTGGAACATACTTTAATGCTATCGTCTCCTAGAAGAATTTTAAATCTGAGATGTATATAATTTCAGTGATACTTCCTACTTGGGAAAGTTATAATAAAACCATATGAACTTTTAGAAAACCCACAATGGGCGCACAGTCCATCAGGAAGTTCTTTTGTTCCATTGAAATGAATAGGATCTGTACGTGATTACAAATGTATCTACTTTTTAAAGAGCAGGTTCAAGCTTTACTGTTCATGCGTGATTACTGTGGAAATCAGCGGCGTTGCTATCCTGGCCACTGCCCGGGGCATGGGCGGGGTGACGGCACGATGCCTCACAACGCCCCCTTGTGTATGCACGTTGCCCTCGCTACCATAATGGCTCTATTTGGAGCCATATGGACGTGAGGGAGGGCAAGTAGGCCCAGCTCACACGCCACTGCCTCACCAAGCGCCTTCTCCTTGCCAGTAGAGACTCTGGAAAACGGCCACCCGCCCCTGCCAGCTATGCTACTGGTGGAAATGTATTTATTTATTTATTTTTCACATTTTTATACCACCCTTCCTCCAAGGAGCTCAGAGTGGTATACATATTTCCTCCCCTCCTTTTCGTCCTCACAACAACCCTGTGAGGTAGTTTGGGGCTGAGAGATAGTGACTGGCCCAAGGTCACCCAGGAAGCTTCGTGTCTGAGCGGGGATTTGAACCTGGATCTTTCAGGTCTAAGTCCGACTCCCAAACCACTACACCATCCTGGCTCCCCACGATGAATTCACGTTAAATTCACGTTATCCATACCAGAAACTGTACGTTTTGATTCTATTGTTACATAGCTATTGTTGTATAAATAGCCTCAATAACAGAGGTGTCTGCACCAGTGGTATACGCTATATTTACTATCTGTACTTTTAATTATAATAATTATATTATAATTTAATTATAATAATTATCTATGTTGTGGGCATGTGTATATTCTGTAAGTACCTGTTTTTGATTTATCCTACCTTTCTTTCTAGGGTCCCCGTGGTCCTCCAGGAGTGGATGGAGAACCTGGTATACCTGGTCAACCTGGTGACCCTGGACCTCCTGGACAACCATCCACAGGGCCAGATGGAATAGGCAGAGTAAGTTGCCTTTTAGGGTACTATTAATAGAAGAGATCAGAACACCATTGTGCAGGACGCTATTTGGAACACTAAGTTGAAATTTAGTGTCATTCAAGCCTTCAATATAAATGTAGAAGTATACATTCTGAATTTTAGATTTGAGTTAAATTTTATTTGTTGATGAAACTAATGTATCAGCTCTCCCACCAAATATTTTTTTTTACCATCAAGTATCAAATTATGAAATATTTTATAAGATCTTAGTGCTCTTTATAATTATAAAACAACTTGTTTAATGTAACTAGGATCAGTTAAGTGAAAGCAGGTGAATGATGTATTTAAACCTCAGGTGACTGATTCAGGTAAAGCTGACAAACTCGATTTGTCAAATGTGATTAATTTCTTAATTTCTTTCTGACTTATTTTGGGCAACAAGTATCAGTTTATCATAGCTAGAAGGACCTGTCTTAGAGGTAAAAAATGGGCAGTCGTTGGACCAACTCTGACCCCCTTGCTAGATGCTGCCTAGATCGCTACTTTTCAACCCAGAAGTAAAAGAGGGGTATGGAGCGGTGTCCGTGGTGATGGGACAATAGAACAATGGTGAAGGCCTTGTTCCTCCCTGCCTCAACGTAGCTCTGTGACAAAACCATTCTGTATTTCCCAGTTGTTCTATAGTTGCTGCTATGACCAAGAATTTTATGAGTTCCTTGGAAAGAAGAAATGACTACCTCATTACAGGGGCGTCACTGGGGTTGGTGATACCCAGGGTGAGAACTCATGGTTTCACCCCCATGGACCCCATACCAGACGACATGATGTGGAGGCTTCTTGGGAAACGAGATCCCCACGCGAGCCACGGCGGGGATAGAGAAAAACCCATTTTCTACCCGTGATGTGTTTTCGCACCACCGTTAAGAAATAGAATAGAAATTCATTTTGGTGCCCCCCCCGTCCCCTAGTGATGCCGCTGCCCCTGAGGATTAAAAGACAATTGAGGATTAAAATTGAGGATTAAAAGACAAGTTCACATAAGGATACATTTATGTGCATACACTGAAAATAGTTGTGAGAAAAGATCTAAACAGAGGCCTTGCACTGCACGCACACAAGCCTGATGTGTGCAATCTTTCCTACCCCTTTGTTGAGAGGAAGGAATTGTGTAAATTGGGCCTCTAAGCATAAGGAGATTGCCTGTTTACTCAATATCTTGAATGTGTAGTAGAAATGGGGAAAGGGGGAACACGGGGGGGGGGGTTGCCTGGTCCCTTACCTAATGAAGAGGATTGCTAGGTAGTTAATATGTCAAACCAGCTAATAAACTTGAAAGGCACCCAAGCACTATTTATGCCAGAACTCTCCTGCTTGGCAGGACTACCTATCTATCAGCCTCCCGTGCAGATCAACCCTCACAATCTAGCCTTGCATGCTTTGTTTCATTCTACTTCTTCTTGCTGTAGAACTTCAAGGAGGACCTGAGGCTTCCCAAACACTTTGCCAGTACGCCTTGTGGGCATTGTCAAAAGTCTTGTTCCTATTGATTCTGCTCTTCTGCATGTTCATTTCCTTGCATACTTCCTGAAGGCTTAAAACTGTTATGAGAACATGGATTTCTGTAGTTCATGCAAATCCAAGTCATAGAAAGTATGCCAATGCCCTGCCATCCCTATGTACTTCATAAAATTTACTGTTTCTGAGGCTGACATGTTGGTTTCCTTATGACTACAGAATCTAAAGCTGCCACCCATTATGCTGAAATAGAACGATGTGTCTCAGACAAGCTGACTCCTAGGTGACAGTTCATGAGCCTGATGCCAGTTGGAAAGGCCAGTTTTTGGCAAAGGCAGAGCTGCTGGGTGTAGGGAGTGCAGCAAGCAGTGATTTAAATATTTACATATATTGGTATTTACCTCAGTGACTTGCAGAAGATTTAATCAGTGTGGTTTAATTATAAATTGTTCCTTTTTAATTACATTAGAAAGTATTAATCATCACTGTGTTGCATCCTTGAGATAGGTCAGGGTTGTTATTCTTGTATACTTAGTAGGTAGAAGGGTAAGATATATATCTACCCTTGCAAAACTTAATGAGAGGAAAATACATTTTCCTTTTAATTAAAATTGGCATACCTTTGGAAACAAATGAAATGCAGATTATAGGAGAATGAATTTTGAACACAAATGATTAATGGACCTTGGAATCGGTGGCCTTTAAAGAAAGCCTTAAAATACTGGAGTATGTTCTGTCCAAAGATCACTAACATTGATGGAAATCTTTTTACTAAATTTAAAATTAAATAGGGGATTAATGACCGTGTCGGCCAGTTCTTAAAAGCATCAACATCTTAATGTTTCACTCCGGAATTTGCATGGAGCTTCTTCAGAAGTATGGATCAAAGGCATTCGCAAATCCTTTTGTTGGCTTTAGTGCAATATTGATGTCATGTATACAGTGATACCAGGGGGAGGTCTGGATTTGGATCATGTCTACATGTAAGGGGAAGAAGTGTTGGACCACCTCCCCCCCCCCCCCGCTGCCATGGCCCTGATACAAATTTAGATCAGTATATATTAAGCAAACATATAGTTCAGCACTGAATATGAGAACTCCCTGTTCAATCACCGATGAGGTGAGTGGGAATGGTGTTCATGAACCCAATCTTGCCCCAAGTACAATGTTAGGAACCAAATAATGAGGGAACAGCTGTCCTTGCTATTAAATTAAATCCTTGGGCTATGTCTCCTTTCTAGTTGAAGAACCTTAGTGCAACTGTGTTGAGAAAAGGATGAGACTACGGTATAGCCCGTCTCAGGCTGCAATCCTATGCACACTTACCAAGGAGTAAGTTCCATTGAGATCAGTGGGATTTACTTCTCAATATACCGTATATATTGAGAATATTATTTATTTATTTATTTTTTCACATTTTTATACCGCCCTTCCTCCAAGGAGCCCAGAGTGGTATACATATTTCCTCCCCTCCTTTTTGTCCTCACAACAACCCTGTGAGGTAGGTGGGGCTGAGAGATAGTGACTGGCCCAAGGTCATCCAGGAAGCTTCGTGGCTGAGTGGGGATTTGAACCTGGGTCTTCCAGGTCTAAGTCCGACTCCCAAACCACTACACCATCCTGGCTCTATATATAATATAATATAATATAATATAATATAATATAATATTATATTATATTATATTATATTATATTATATTATATTATATTATATTATATTATATACATATTGAGTACAGGATTGTGCTCTCAGTTGTTAAACAATGATGAGAGATACTGCATAGTCATAGGGCCATTTCCCCCCCCCCCATGTCCTTTGTCTTCCACAAATAATCTCCCTTACATGGTTCACCCTTCTTTTCCTGTGGATTTGTAGCCCATCCCAGTCCCTAATTTTCTTTCTTTATGTTTGTTGCTTGTTATGTGAATGAAAAGATTTTATAAAGTACTACTTGTTTTTAACAATGATGTTTCTTGCCTATATCCTGCATTAAAACGTATGGGAGTAGAACTGTTTCTCATGTGTCTTAAAGTGACGCCCACTCCTTGAAAGCAATGAGAAACCTGCTGTTGGCTTTGAAGAAGCGAGACTCATTACAGTCATTTTCAGGCTTTAATTGAATATTTTTCTCTTCTGTTTTGTACAATTTGAATGGATTACATTTGGGAGCTGGTCATTATGTCAACACTCTCTTGTTAATTACATGAAAATGTGGATTGTGGTGAATCGGAGAGTTTTCATGAGATCTGTTTTCTGCTATTTAAACACTTGGAATCTCCTGAAGGAAAAAGTATTAAAACCAAATCAATACAAATGCATTTTTATATTGTGATGGTAGTGACCTTATATGTTTGTTTAGTTTTGTTCGCTTATTCTGTTATGTACCTTCACATGTGGAAAACTCATTATGTATGGTTAAAAAAGTGATTTACAAAACATAGTGACATGACAAATTACCTTTCCAGGCTAATATTTTAAATTTCTAATGTTTACAGCCATTTACATCTCAGATGGCAGGACTGGATGAGAAATCAGGACTTGCTGGTCAAATGGGATTCATGCCTGGTGCAGTGGTAAGGATACCACTTAATTTGGTTTTGGTAGGACGTATCTGCATAGGCAATTAACAAATAAATTGGAAGGTATCTATTCAGCTCACACAATGCTTCCCTACAGTGGTGTCGCTAAGGGGGGCCGGGGGAATACAGTGCCACTGGGTGACAATTGTGGTCTCCTCGTGGGGAGCCACGTCATGATTTTAGCGCTCCATGGCTGCTTTTTTGCAACCAGAGGGCTGTGTTTGCAGCCGCGGAGCAGAAACGCACCAATAAAGGCAGAGCTACACTACAGGCAGAGGCTCTGCCGCCGCCTCTGCCTCCGCCTCCGCGCTGGAAGCGGGGGAGTGTCTTCCAGCCTGTTGTCCCTCATGTTGTCCCACCTTCTTAAGAAAGCGCAGCTGTGATTAGCTATTGAGCTCCGAAGTGTTTCCTTTCGAATAAGCATGACTGGGCTGGCTCCCTCTCCAAATGCAGCAATTCAAACCTCAGTTCCTAGTAGGTCCGACTGAGTGCCGTGGGACTTACTTCCGAGTAAACACATCTGGGGTCGTGTTGGGCAACAGGAGGGGCCAGATAAATTTTATAGGGGAAGAAATGTTCGTAGTGAATGTTACCTCCAAGGTGATTGGTGGTTGTTCAGATTGGCATGCAGCCACCCTCCCCTCCCCTCTCCTACGATTGGCAGGATGCAGTAGCTCCGCGAACCGCCCCCTAGCTCTGCGTGCCCGCCCCCTGAAAAATAGGATTCCAGCTTGAGGTACACGCCGGCCGTGCAGAAGTCGCAGCGGCTCCGCCTGCTTCAAAAATCAGGTCAGAAGCTCCGCGACGCGTGTAATGTAGCTCCGGCTTAACACACCGAAACGAAGCCACCCACCCACCCTGCACCCTGGAAGCCTTCAAATGAAGACTTCTGGGAGTGCAGGGGGCAGGCTGATGATGTGAAATGAGTCATCGGTACCCCCCTCGGGGCCTGGCTAACAACGCAACTGCTTCCCTCTCCTCCCCTTTCATAAATATAATGAGGCTGCAATTCTAAGGGACAATAAGCGAGAACAATGTGACTCGTGCTGCCGGACCATACCAATGGCAAGAATGCCATGTCCAATGCTACCACAATCCTTCAATTACAATCCCCCCCCCCCCAATGGATCATGCTACATCTCCTTTTGTTTCTTGCTTCTAAGAAGCAATAGTGGCACTAGGAGTTACCCCACAATTGCTGCTTAATTAAGACAGCATTGTGGATCTTTCAGTAGGAGTCAAGAAAATGGTTTCACAAAAAAGTGTTACTTGACAGGGCTTGATTTGAAAGAAAATAATTCCCTTCTAAGTGGTCTTTCTTCTATGCTTCATGTCTTTAACTCCTTTTGCTAATAGGATACTAAACATCTCTGGCCTAGTTTTCATTGAAGTAATAAACCTATGTACTTCAGGTTGTGAGTGGGGGCTCACTTATTTATGTTATTATTTGTGTATTATCGCTCATTTGTGTTCGTTCTCCATAAAAGAAAATTCCATTTACATAGAAAACTATCAACGTTCCTCCACCTTTGCAGGCCCATTTGGTGGTGGTGGGGAGGAAGACATGACAGCATTTTGTCAGTGATAGGCCCTAGATTGTGGACCTCCCTGCCCCTTAAGTTTAATTTGGCCCCCTCTTTGTTATGTTTTTGATGCCTGTGTTTTCAAGACATTTTTGTTTTGCCAGTATTTGAGTTGAGTTGATTTTTCCACCCATTGTTAGTCTTTCAGTATTATTATTCTTTTTTTTATTGTATTATGTTTTGAATTTTTGTAAATTGTCCTGGGTGACCTTTTTGAAGACTGAAAGATGGGATATAAATCTTTAAGTAAAGAAGGCTACAATCCTTACAGTCCTTTCTGTGAGTGAGGCCTATTACTTATGGGCCAAGGTGTCCCTGAGGTGGTGCCACCTGGTGCGGCGCTTGCCTGGAGGAGCACGGGATTCCGGAGGTTCAGGGGTGACGTAATGACGTAATCACGTCACCCCCGACCTCCTGGGATATCGCATTGCTTTAAATGCGAAAAGCCTGCCTCTGGACCGCCTCCATTTGGCAATCTATGAACCCCTCCAGATCCAGTCGCTTTGTGTTCTTGCTGGCAATTGGCAAAAACACAATCGTCGACAAGAGCATGAGGTGACTGGGCCAGAGGGGGCCAAAGATTACCCCCCGCACCACCCTAGTGACACCCCTGCTTATGTTGCACTTACTTCCAAGTAAATATACATAGGCTTGAACTGCAAACTCTTCTCCAAGAAATATACTGTATATGCAAAGAATTTGCCCAGACGTAGGTTTTCCACTTCAGCTTGTGAACTAGGCCTCTGTGTGAGGTAATTCTTTTTTCATGGGATGAAACATGTATACTAAGATATTTTTCATTTTTTTGACCTGTTCACCAAGAGTTTGTTTCTCCTCTCATCCAGGGTCCTGTGGGTCCAAGAGGGCCTCAAGGTCTTCAGGGACAACCAGTAAGTTTTTTTGATTCAAGAATGTATGAATGCTTATATGAAGTTTTCAGGTGCAGGCATTGACCCCTAAGACCTATTTAAAAGCATTATATCAGGGCATCCTTTCTGAAATCAATGGTATTGCAACTCAACTAGTACAGTTACTTAGAAATATATTCACTGGCTTCAGTAGAGCTTCCAGCCGAATGTATGGGACATTGCAAGCTAGATTGTAAAGTTTGCATCTGTCTCTAGTTTTTCCCCCAAATAATATAAGAACGTTAAGAAGAGCCCTGCTGGATCAGGCCAAAGGCCCATCTAGTCCAGCTTCCTGTATCACACAGTGGCCCCACCAGATGCCTCAGGGAGCACACAGACAACAAGATAACCTGTTTCCGGTTGTCACTCCCTAGCACCTGGCACAGAGAAAACCCACTTCTAAAACCAGGAGGTTGCTTATGGCTTGTAACCTGTGATGGTCTTTTCCTCCATGAATCTGTCCAAACCCCTTTTAAAGGCATCTAGGCCAGGTGCCATCACCACATCCTGTGGCAAGGAGTTCCACAGATGAATTACACACTGGGTAAAGAAATATTTTTCTTTTGTCCGTTCTAACTCTCCCTCCACTCAATTTTAGTGCATGTCCCCTGCTTCTGGTGTTGTGCGAGAGGGAGAAGAATCTCTATCCACTCTCTCCATCCCATGCATAATTTTATACGTCTCAATCACGTCCCCCCCTCAGGCGCCTTTTTTCTAGACTGAAAAGCCCCAAACTCTGTAGCCTTTCCTCATAAGGGAGGTGCTCCAGCCCACGAATCGTTCCATAATTCCACGAATGTTTCCACAATTGCTTAAGAGCAATATTGGCTCTTCCTCTTTGTAGTAGTGAAGGTCAAAGCTGAATCCAGTCAATCCCAAAAGCTACTTAAATGTGGCTTGTTAGAAAAAAAGAAGAAGATATGATATAGCTATAGAAACAATCAAACACGTTTTCATACAATCTAATCTGTATGTACTTAATTTCAGGGTGGCATTGGCCCTCAAGGCCCTCCAGGTGAACATGGGGACCCAGGACCAATGGTAAAGTCTGTCATGTGTAACCATTCCCTAATGTTAAAAAAAAAGTATTGTAATAAAACTATGCATTTAAATCCTGACTATGACACCATTTTTCAGAGATTATGTGGACTGAAGCTGTAATATGTTTTCCTGTCAAAATCTTTTAAGTTTTATCTTATCTTATAACTGACAGTACAACTTATAATATCTGGTTTTCACTTGTCCTGGTTTTTTTCTAGAATAATCAGTATTTTTTTCTAGATATTCTGTAATATGTTAGTTCAACGATGTATCTTTTCCTTTTACTAGGGACCAGCGGGTGTTCGTGGCCCAGAAGGCCCTCCAGGAAAACCTGGTGAAGATGTAAGTTTTAAACTGCTTATTCTGCCTGGGTAGCCAAAAACATGTTTGTGGCATCTAATAAAAATAGAAACGCACAATGTAGTAAACGTCTAAAAATCGATACAAAAGCAAAGTCAAAGCAAAACCAGTTCAGCAAAGCTGAAGAATCCATAAGTCACACCAACTGCCATTCACAAACCAAACCTCTTCTTCAAAAAAGGAAGATTTCACAAGTCTTCTGAACAATATAAGCTTTCCTTAGGTCACAAAATTCCAGAGGTAGAGAGCCACCACAGAGAAAGCCTTGCTCCTTGTAAGCGCAGTGTTGTTGTAAGACATTTTTTGTGCAATTCTGTCTAAATCGAAGGTACGCCAACTATGAAGGTGACGTATATCCGGGGAGGTTGTGTAAGACGGAACCGGGCTGGGAAAGGGCCTAGGATATTAGTGGAGCGTGCCGCTGATATCCCCGCCCTCTCCCAACCCGGGCCGGACTGTGGCCACCCCCTGACTGCCCCTGCCCACCCTCCACATGCCCCTGCGCCAACCGGTGCAGGACGTACCGTATTTTTCGCTCCATAACACGCACCGGACCATAGGACGCATGTGTATTCTTTTAACAGTTTTCTGGCCGCTTGGCCGCTATCCTGGTTGTTGTTTTGCAGCTCCAATCTTCGTGTGCCCCAGCTACCAGTCGCGTTCGGCGCCTGCGCTAAGTTCCCAGGCGCTGGACACGACCAGGGAGCCCTGCGCAAACATCGTAGTAACTGCGATGTTTGCGCAGGGCTTTCTGGTCGCGTCCAGTGCTTGGGAGGCTCGCGCAGGCGCTGAACACGACTGCAGGCTCTGTGCAAACATCGCAGTTACTGCGATGTTTTCGCAGGGCTCCCTGGTCGCGTCCAGCGCCTGGGAACTTAGCGCAGGCGCCAAACGTGACCGGTAGTTGGGGCACACGAAGTTTGGAGCTGCAAAACAACAACCAGGTAAGCGGCCAAGTGGCCAGAAAACTGTTAAAAGAAAGACATTTTTTTACAGCATTCGGTCCATAAGACGCACAGACATTTTCCCCTAATTTTTTTTGGGGGGGGGGGCGGGGAAGTGCGTCTTATAGAGCGAAAAATACAGTACATTCACCAGCAGCTGCAGGTTCCAGAGGCCTCTGTGCCAGCAGCCCTTACTCCAGAGTCGTGCTTTATTTCACATTTGCGACACTTTGCGCTCCGCCGCTCCAGAGTTACGGAAGATTGCATTGTCAGTGTAGGATAGAGATAGGACTATTGAAATATTTATGATACATTGAGTTACAGAACTTGATAGATGTGTAGTTCAAGGCACCTTGATGACTAGAAAATCCTGGAAATGCAACACTCTTGTCCTCCATATCTGGGACTCATAGGATGACTACACCTTGAATTTGGTCTGCGGTCATTGCAAAATGGTTCAAAGAAAAACAGAGAGCTAGAATTTTATTATGTGGAACCATGTACACTCCTTTGTCACGCTATATAATTACTGATGTACAAATGATTTGTTGTGTGTGACTGGAACGTTTGAATGAAACGATATAACACAGAGTTCTTTTTTTCTTTCTTTAGGGTGAATCTGGCAGATCAGGACAGCCAGGAGAAGTTGGATTCCCAGGATCAACAGTATGTTCATCATGATCTTTCTTGCACAGGTCATACAGTAAAATCCTGGTGCCCCTGAAATCAGTGGCAAAGCTCCCAAATGGATTCTGGACTTATTCTACTTGTGTGAACTGGCATCCATGAGTGTACTTTTTATTAGGAGACCCGCATCTTGAAGCAGTTGACAGTTACACTGCAGCTGCCAGGCATGCTCTACAAACTGTTTGTGTGTTGGAAGTGTGCCAGGCAGTGAATCTCTTGAAACTGTCGTGGTTATAGATACAGGTGGAGAAAAGGAGTGATGAGGTGGTCATCACAGTTATCCCTAGTCCAACCAGAATTGCAGGCAACTGGTGGCTCTGAGTGGGGATGATGGTGCATATCTCTGCACAAATTGAATGTGGATCCAGCCATCCATTTCAGATGGAAATGTTCAACAAGGGGCCGCCTCGTGCCGGTGTGTAATGGAGGGTCAGAGCGCGGCAGAACTTAGCGTTCCGCCCCACCTAGAGCGATGTCACTGTGTATATGCACAACAGGAGTTAAATGCATACATCTGTGGGCTGGAAGGTTCAGGGCACCAGACCAATGGCTGCCATCCAACAAATAAGCTCTTCCCTTCTATGTGGCCAGTGGTTTTGTTGGGAAAATGGTGGAAGCTCTGATCCTGTGGACTTTCCTAACCTCCTCGCCACTTAGGCATGAACTCTGCATGGCTTCTTAGGATGCCCAAGAGACACCCAAACATAACACGCTTGCGGAGGAAACAGGGGGGGGGAAAGTGGGCATTGCAAATGGATGCATTTTGTTTTTATTATTTGCATTAGAATGGTGTTTCATGCAACCCTAAAAGCGAGTTTAAAGACATGAATAGCGCCCATCTAGACTACAGCAGAAGGTTATTTTAAGGAAATATTTCTGAGAACAATGTTGATTTAGTGGATAATTTGATTTTCAGTTTGGCAGGTGAAATATGAAATGAAAAAACAGAGGAAGCCCTTTTATTAGTGTGGCGGGCATGCCCACCTCTTTGACAGGGCCTCCCTTTGGTACAAAATGGCTAACTCAGGGCAGAAGATGAATTGCTCTTGTCACGTAAATTCCCATCTGAGTCTGCAGTCCTCAAAAGGATTTCCCACTAGATTTGTTTAATTAAAGAACAGTCACATATCTTTTTTGACAGCAATAATGAAAAGGCTGTTATCCTCTCCTGTGGAAAAAGGCTTAATGAGAACTCATTTCTAAAAAGACGATATTCAGGTACAGAAATCAATGCAGTGGGATCGATGCTTGAAGCATGTTTCTCTTCTGTACATTTCTGCATCCCAGGCTAAATAGTTCCTATCTGCAGCCACAGTGAAAGCTGAAGGTCTCAGAATGCCGAGTTCATTGCTAGATACTAACATGTACACTGCTCATTGATGTCTGGTACAAACTCATTTACCCGTATTGTCCCGAGTATAAGACGCACCTGATTATAAGACGCACCCTTAAAGTTTGGTGCTATTAAAAAAAATTAATTAAATCACTGGCATTAAATTGCAGCAGCCTGATTATAAGACGTACCCCTAGTTTAAAAACTTAAATTAGGAGAAAAAAGTGAGTCTTATACTCAGATGAATACGGTACTTCAGGTATTATAGTTGATATTACTAAGATTTGAAGGACAGATTTGGGGACTCTTACCATATTCCTTTATACAATATGAGGCATTGCTATATTAGCCTGTGAATGTAAGGCTCAAACCAGATGTGACACTAAGGCACCAAACCTATCCTTGGGCAGCCTGCGGGGTGCAGCGACCCTGACGTGGGCTGCAGTGGCCCTCTGCTGCATCGTACAGGGCAGCCGAGAACCATGGCAGGACGGAGAGGTAAGTAAAAGAAATGTTTACTTACCTACTGTGCTGTGCCATGGTCTTCAGTGGGTCTACTCAGCTCTGTACCAGCTCTTTCCCTGGCACACGTCTGAGTGGACCCAAAGGGGGGGCGTGTTGAGGCTGGGTGGGGGGCATAGCTTATTGGTGCCGCTGTGGCAGTGGCCCAGCAGTGCACAACAGCTGCCTGGGTTTTGCGCTGCCGGAATGCGCCCTGCACTGCCAGAATGTGGATAGGATTGGGCAGTAACAGTAACAATCCTATGCATGTCTCCTCAGAAGTAAGTCCCAATGAGTTCAATGGAACTTACTCCCAGGTAAATGTATATAGGTCTGCAGGCTACGTGTCATTTGTGCTTGCGTTTTTTTTCTTGATTTAAAATAGGAGTTTCAGTGGAATGAGGATTGGGACCATGGCAGATAGTGGGAATTTAACCCTTCTGCATTTTGCCGCAAAAGTACATTGAAAATGCCCCTCCCTTGAAGCTGCTGTAAGTCTGGAAGGGAAGCTTCTGTTGGTGCCAGTGGAAGGCGGCCCTCCTAGGGCTTATAGCAGCTTCAAGAGTGCTGGTTTCATTGGGAATGTGGTGTGAAGAGAAAGGGTTAAATGCCTTCTCCCCAGTGGTACTAGTGTCAATCACCACCATTGCTATTTTACTTAAATGAAAACAGAAACAAGAACAAACCACAGGCACAAATGACATGCTCAGCATCACACCTGGTTTAGAAATGGGTTCGACAAGAGCCCTGTGTCACTTCTAACCATGGCAGGGCTGCTGGCCCATCCATGAGGCCAACTGAAGCAGTTGCTTCAGGCAGCATATTGGTGGGACATGCCTATCTCTAACTACTTCTCCTTCTATTCCCTGGGCTGGGAAAGGAAAACGGGACAGAGAGGAAGAGGAAATGTATTGGGGAGGAGAGTGCTGATGTAGAATATTGGAGAGTGGGAGGAGCAGAGGCTGGGACATCATTGGGGGGGGGGAGCATTTGGCATGCAGTCTCAGGTGTCAGGAGGTCTTGGGCTAGTCCTGAACTGTGGGCTATTTCCTCTTGTTTCAGGGTGCTCGAGGTTTCCCTGGTGCTCCAGGTCTTCCAGGTTTAAAGGGCCATAGGGTAAGTGTGAACATGTCTGCTTTCTTCCTAACAGTTCTCCCTTACTATTTGGCTATGTTGAATGATGTAATTTTTATTCTTTTCTGATTATAAGAATAATCAAAAATATTGCATTTATCTCACAGGGCCATAAAGGACTTGAAGGTCCCAAAGGTGAAATGGGAGCCACTGGATCTAAGGTAAAAGTTTACAGAGGACTTAGATGTTTTTCGGTAGCTTTCATGGCCCGAGATCACTACACAATGTTGCCAAGGTACGGGATTAGACGCCATGAGGTAAAAATATAGACTTGTGCTTTAATAATTTTCCAATACCGTGGACGGATCTCCGTGTAGGCAGCCGCCCCCAGGCACAAAAATATACTAAAATCCAAGGTTGTTGTTGACCCAACGTTTCGTTCCGACCTCGGAACCTCTTCTTGGGGTAAAATTCTGATGTAACTTACAACAACCTTGGATTTTAGTATATTTTTGTGCCTGGGGGCGGCTGCCTACACGGAGATCCGTCCACGGTATTGGAAAATTATTAAAGCACAAGTCTATATTTTTACCTCATGGCGTCTAATCCCATACCTTGGCAACATTGTGTAGAGGACTTAGAGTTTTTTCCTGTTAGGGATTTGGAATTGCAAAATCCCGTGAAGGCATACCTGTTTATAAGGACTCGTGAAGCAACAACGCCTGTGGTACCTGGTTCTGCCCAAGCTAATTTGGCAGGCCTGATTTATAAGGACTGAAGAAGGACACGGAGAAGAGTTGGTTAGGCACTGATTTTGCCCTTGTGTGTGCCTTGAGAAATAGATAAGCAGTTCCTCTCACCCACACTTCTGTTTATTTGTTTCCAGCGTAAATGAAACGCCATGGGACCAATCCTTCTGGCTTCTAGGCCCGAGAGTAGAAATTGCATAAGGGGATGGGGAAGTGTAGTAAAAGAGTTGTTAAGGTCTGGAGCATATCTTAGAGTTGGCAGGTGGAAGCAGCTTAGCATGGTGGCTGCTCCCCTCAGTACCCATAATACACAGCGCACACAGTTTGTCATGTGAATGGCCTCACTGTGTGGAGAATTGTTCTGCTGCCTCTAGATATTCCTGCCAGCAGCAGAACCACTGAGGGCACTTCACATAGCAAATGGCTCTACGCTTCGCATGTGGCGGTTGTAAAATGTTGATCATCCTTAAGTTTTGGTCTTTAATGTTTTCATAAACGTGCACGTTTAAAGAAAAGCAGAACAAAATATTGTACAGCAAAGGATAAACTAAGAGGCGATGTCTTTATCAGTACCAAAGGGCACTCCTTGACACTTTCATAAGTTTGTCTGTATCAGTGGCGTTCCTGGAGGGGGTGCGACACCGTAAGTGGTGTAAGGCACTGCACTGTGCCTTGCAAAACGGTGTAACGCGGCCCATTTCACTTATCCCGGTGCAGTTTCGCCCCCGGAGCAATGCTCTGCACATTGCCTTCGCTGCTGGAATGACTCTGGGGGTGAATGGGAGGAGCCGCATTACACCCGTTTGCAAGGCGCGGTGTAGCACCCTGCACCACTTATGGTGCCGCACCCCCTCCAGGATCACCACTGGTCTGTATCACCCTTTAGACCAGCCACAGTTGTCCTGAGCTGGCTTTATGATTGTGACCATGTTTGAATCCCATTTTGAATCCATGCTTTAGAATCCCATTTTGAATGTTTGCTGTAGAACCTCATTTTATAACTTGCTAGTATTTCTTATGCATATTGTTTTCTTTGTCTTTCACTAATGCTGGGAGAAATTCTGCATGTGACAACAGCTTTCCTCTGATGTTGAAATTGAAGGCCAGAGAAGTTCAAGCAAATGCTACTTCAGATAAACAAATTGTTGCACACTCTTAAGATCATCAAAGATAAATGAGGGATTGATAATTTATAAATCAAGATGTACACAAAAGTAATTATATTAAGGATTGTATTAAAAAAATCCTAATTATGCAGCATTGAAATCAGTGAAACAAATTAGTCATGATTAACTTAAATCCCATTGATTTTAATGCTAGTTAGTCAGAATTCATTTTCTTTGAATACAGCTACCTGTATATATTTTTGTACAACGCTTTACACAGTAGTCTGACTATCCAGTGAGTCTTTAAATCCATGGTGTTCATAGGTTTTAAGATTTATTTAACATTTTTTTTTAAAAAAAGTATTTTTGTTGCATTTCTAGGGTGAACTTGGCCCATCCGGTCAGATGGGACCAGCAGGCCCTATGGTGAGTGTCCATTGTATTATATTCAGTTACGTTTTCTTTCTTATACTTTTAACTGAATTCCTAATTACTGTTTCCTTTTTTCTTCTCTCGCCCAAGTGCATTTTGTAGGTTTGTTCATTGTGACTTTTTTCCAAGCCTTCAAGAATTATACTTGGTGCAGAACAATCTCTCCATTGTAGGAAACTGTGTTATACTAACAGCCCAATCCTGTGTATCCTAGGGCCATTGCAGCCTGCACTGGCCTGGCCTGGCCTGGCCTCTCTTTGGGGGAAGGGGATGTTTGTGTAAGTGTAAGCCACACGGGCTGCAATGGGCCTCCTCAGATGTACGCCAACTCTGAAGCTGGCATGCATCTGGGGAGGCCGTGTAAGGCAGCATGAGGCAGCAGGCTCATGTCAGGCCCTAGAGGGCTTGGGCTGCTGCTAGCTACATTCTCCTTGGTTGGCTATATTGGGCAGGCCTGGTTCCAAGCCATCTAGTAGTACAAATGTGTTTTTGTCTATAGTTAGCCACCTGACAGGCCAATCCTATCCAGCAGAACGCTGTGGCACAACTAAGGCACCTGCTGCATCCTTTGCAGGATGGGGCCTGAACTGGCAGAACCAGAGGCCTCCTCGGGGTAAAGGGACATTTGTTCCAATAGGTCTACTTGAATGTGCACCAGCTATTTTGCTGGCGCATATTTGAGCTGGCCATGTAACACCGGCCAGGCACGGGACGGGGGATAGGATTCGGCAGAGCGCGCTGCCGCCGATCCTTCCCCCGTCCCGGGCCTGGCTGACCAATCCCCCCCCATGACGCCCTCTCCATGCGCCTCTGCTGCCTGGTGGGGACTTACCTCTCCGCTGTGGTGTCCGTCCATCCCGTGGCACTGGCAGAGCAGTGCAGGCCTCTCCGCTGGCACTGCTACTTGTCGGGTGCCACAAACATGCTTTCCGGTACATTTGCAACACCTTAGACCGGTGAAGCACACACTCTGCTGGTCTAAAAGTAGACAGGATTGTGCTGTGAATAGTACAAGTCTGTAGAGTCTTCCATTCAAAACAAATATTGGGAGACATACGTCAGGAATGTCTCCCAGGTGGGTGGCATGTTATAAACTGAAATAATGTTGTTTAATATTGACCTACATAAAGCTTATTCTTCCTTTTT
The DNA here is from genome assembly GCA_026170595.1 of Plestiodon gilberti rubricaudatus. Lineage (NCBI taxonomy): Eukaryota > Metazoa > Chordata > Lepidosauria > Squamata > Scincidae > Plestiodon > Plestiodon gilberti. The sequence continues at coordinate 166,207,901 of JANXHW010000001.1, forward strand.
TTGTCGTCGCAGGGTCCCCGTGGTATGGCAGGAGAAAGAGGACGGCTTGGACCCCAGGGTGCTCCAGTAAGTAGTTATTTTGCAGTGGAACAAAACAACTGAGTCTTGTAGCACCTTAAAGACAAACAAATTTAATGTAGCATAAGCTTTTGTGGACTACAGTTTACTTCAAAATGTGTGTGATGCATTTATAATACATTCAGATGCCTTTATGATGAAATAACCCATAAAGACCAAGTATGATTGATCTCATTCTTCTTATTCTAAACTTACCCTTGTTGTTCTTCCCAGTTTAAATCTGTTACCTTATCAAAGCTTGCTTCTTGAAAGTTTTCTTTTGTGCCCCAAACATTTACAGCCAGACAGGTTCTTAATAGCTTTTTAGTGTCACAATGTAAACAGAGAACAGTTGTGCTTAATGGAAACAGTCACCTAGTTATACAGGGAAAGCGTGTTTTTCCAGGATTGGGGAAAGCTCTCTCAGAATTTGCAAACAGTGTTGGTAATGTACAGAGTCCTAGGTTTATATCCGGGAATAAAAGCCATGAGAGCCAGCAAGGCTGTCAAGATGTTACTGAGAGAAGCATTAGTCTCTTGGTAATGGTGGTTCGCAGCGGGTTAAACCGCTGAACCATAAGCTGTCGATTGAAAGGTCAGCAGTTCGATTCCCGCGACGGGGTGAGCTCTTGTTGCTTGGCCAGCTCCTGCCAACCTAGCAGTTCCAAAGCATGTCAGTGCGAGTAGATAAAATAGGTACCGCTTGCGGGAAGGTAAACAGCGCTCCGTGTTCCAGCCGCATGCTACGCGCTGCGGCAAGGAGAGTCATGCCGGCCACATGACCACAGAGGCGTCTTCGGACAACGCTGGCTCTTCGGCTTTGAAATGGGGATGAGCACCACACCCTAGAGTCGGACACGACTGGACTTAATTGTCAGGGGTCACCTTTACCTTTAATGGTGGTTAAACCAGCACTTGCAGCAAGGGATGCTGGAGGAGACAGTCTCGACTCTTCTCACTCTCGCGTGGAGTACTGGTGGAACTTTGAATGGGGAAATCAAATCAGTACCACTTTGAAGTGGACTATTAAGGCAACTTCTTTAAGAAATGCAATGTAGACATTAAGACTTCCCATTCACTTACGTTGTGTTTTGGTTTGTTTTTATTTAGGGGGCTCGAGGTTCTCATGGGATGCCAGGGAAGCCGGGGCCAATGGTAAGGACCACACGCCTTTATTTCTTTGTCACGGTCCTAGTTATTTGTTCTTCATTTCTTTCCAGTCAGCTTTCATTTCATTTAAATCGGAGAGGGAAGTGAACTTGACCATTTGCATTTGTAGTGCTATCAAATGAATCATTAATCATGACGACGTGCCCTGGAAAATAAGCTTCCTTGGTTTGCTTGCAGTTAAGGCAGGGGTGCCTCAAGTGGGACTGATGCTAGGAGTTTGTGGTATGCCCTAGGCCTAGACACAAGCAGAAGGACTCTTAGCATGATCTGGGGGCACGACGATGCAGGCACTTTGCTTAAGCTAAGCAGGTCTCGGTCTGGTCAGGGCCTACATGGGTGAGCATCAGGGAATCCCCTGCACACCACCTTGAGCGCCACCATGGAAGAAAGGCAGGATATAAATAAAGAAGGCCTAGCTATGGCACAGAGCCACACCGGCCTGCACTCTGCCTCTCCTGCATTGTGTTGCTCTCTGGCTCACTAGATTTAGAGGCAAAGCTACATCAGTGCATGTCATGTGCAGTAGAGTGGCACTATCTCATACACTGGCCTTGGCTTGTTCTCTATTTCCTCAGAAAGTTGGCCACCCCTGAGATAAGCAAAATAACTCAACATAAATTGGAGCTTTGCACTATTGCTGGGAGCTGATAAGTCTGCTCACTACAGAAAAAACATTTATCATCCATTCTAATTCACTTGATATCCCACATTCTTGCCAGATAGGGAGCTTTCCATAAAATCTTGTAGTGTAACAAAAGCCTCCATTTAAGAACAAGCAATTACCACTGTGAATACTGGTGGGGTGGGGGTGGTGGGATGGCTTGGCAGTAGAGCATATGCTTCGCCTTCAGAAGCTCACAGATTCAATCCCTGACATCTCCAGGTAGGACTGGAAGAGATTCCTGTCTGAAACCCTGGACATCCACTGCTAGTCAGTGTAAACAATACTGGACTAGGTGGACCAATGGCCTGAATCGGTATAAGGCAGTTTCCTATACAGTAGGGTCCCCGTATTCATGGGGGATACATTCCAGACCCCCCTGCGGATATGTGAAAACTGTGGATAGGGTCGAACGCCCCCTCCGTGGTTTTCTGAGGGCCCCCTGCCCGCCCGCATGCAACCCCCCCCCCAGGCTCTTACTTTTAGGTCAGCAACATTTGTTTCTCTGCTTTATTGCATGCAAGTAGAGCGAGACTAAGTGCTAGAGAGGCTCAGCAAGGTTAACAGGAACTGCTTCTGTTAACCTTGCTGAGCCTCTCTAGCACTTGGTCTCGCTCTGTTTGCCTGCAATAAGCATCAGGAGGCTGCTTATCGTGTTTGTTTAAGGAAGAAACAAACGTTGCTGACCTAAATGTAAGAGCTTGGGGGGGGGGGTGTCGCCTGGGGGGTGGGTGGCCATCTGCTACCCGCAAATAAGTGAATCCGCAGATAGTGGATCTGTAGATACAGTAGCTGGGGCCCCCTATACTTTTATATAGATCCAAAATGAGCCCAAGGAAGCTTCCCTTATGAGGGTAATAGCAGCTTTAGGGGTGCAACTTTTGTCATGAATGTGCCACAGCAGGAAATGACCTGAGTCAGTGGACCAGTTTGTTCTTGAGGTTTCAGGTCCTTAAGGACTTGTCTTTCCTTAGGCAGTGGTTTCCGGGGTTTTTTATCTTCTAGTTCAACCTCCTTCCTTGAAGGGTATGACAAGGGGTCCATGCTGTGACTGGGACAGACAGAGCTAGGAGAAAAATTAATCTAGTCCCGGAGAGGGCAATTTCTGGTCCGGGGGAGCATATTGTAAAAAAAGTAACTGTTATTGGGTTCTGAAGATGGATAACTCCCATAAATTCTAGTGGGGAAGTCACTTCTACAAGTGCAATTCCTTGCGAAAGGCGGTAAAACCTTTCTTTTTCTTTGAAGGTGAGGACAAAGATTTATTAAAGTATTTCCTAACAAGGCTCTGCTTTTGTCTAGGAAGATTTATAACTGTACATAATGACATGAACTTAATTAATGCAGAGTTAAAGGAAAAGCACTGCTCAGCTGAAAATGTTAAGGCCCAAAGAACAGAGATAGTAGTTTGATTATGGCAAGCGATCTTAACCCTGCCCTGTGACATGAAAAAATGAGAAGTATTTGGCAGAACTCATTCTCTTCTTATGTGTTTTCTAGACCAGAGGTTCTCAACCTGTGGTATGCGTATCCCTGGGGGTATACGAACCGGCAGGCGGGGGTACGCGACTTGCTGTGTCTTATCAGCTGCAATCAGCTGTGAGATGGCATCGGCTTTTAGTTTTTTTAAATTTAAACTCCTGACACCTACTCACAGTTGTCTCACAGCTGATAAAGACACAGACTCCCAGGGCTCCCATACAAAAAAAAACCCTCTGCGAAATCTCTATATAACCCACTTTCTAGCATTTACGTCCAAGTTAGGGTGACTCTGACTAAATAGTCCCTAATTTCTAACTGAAAAGAGAAACATAATTGACAGTGAACAGAAGAGATTCTTGTGCAACAAAACCACCCCTTCTCTCCCTCCAGACTCTGTTCCCAAAAGGCTTTGAGTGAAATGCAAACTAAGTGCTTTCCTACTGGCTGGTTGAATTTATATGCTGGGTTTTAGAATACATTGTTTCTTCCATCTAAAGAAGGCAGCTCTAATGGCAGATTGAGCTGGTTTGCTATCTTCTTAAGGAAGCTAAGAAGCAATTGCCTTGGTTTGTTTTTGGATGGGATACTTGTGGTGATATTTTCTTTAAAAAGAAAAAAAGGGGTGGCAAAAATTGGAAAAAGGGGGTGGTGGCTAACAGTGTAAGCTGAGTAATTTTAATGATTAAATTTTACATTTTAATAATTAATTAAATTAATTAATGTTAATTAATTAAATTAATTAATGTTAATTAATTAAATTAATTAATGTTAATTAATTAATTGGCACAGGGGGTACTTCAAAAAATTTGACTGTGCCAGGGGATACAGGTGAAAAAGGTTGAGAACCCCTGTTCTAGACTACAGTGCTATAATCTGAACCAGTGCCCAAAGTTCACTTTTGAGGCCCAGTACAAACAGCTAAAGAGCAAAAGAGAGTAACCAAAATGATCAGAGGGCTGAAGCACCTCCTGGACTAGATCATAACAGCAAAAAAAAATTCTCATAATTATTAGGAAACAGTTATTCTAGATTAAATACTGTCCATCTGTTTCTAAGATTTGTTGAAGCAGACTCAGCATGACATCTAGTTGGCAGAATTATTTGGTACATTCCCTAACAATCAGAAGGGAACTACAACATCACAATGAAACATGTGCTTGCTGGATTTGAACAATGCAACTGAATACATGAGTGACTGAGCCAGTACAAGGAGGTTTGCCCTGATGGCTGGATTTACCCTTGAAACAAGAAAGAGAATTGGCAGACTAATATTCATGGTGTAATGTAATTGGAACTGTCGATTTTCATACATATATCCAATGAGCTGTTGCAATGATGCTTTAGAAAACTCAATACAAGGTCACAGGCCAAATTATGTTCTTCATAATGAATAGTTCCTGGAACAGAGCGTTCTTCTTACTGAGACTGTCAGAAGAAGCAACGCCTTTATACAAGCCATCATTTCACAGTGTGCAAACTTGTTCTTGCAAACTTGTTCTTGTAGTGTTGCAAACTTTTTTCTTGCCAGGAAAAAAAAGGAAAAGGAAATAATTGGGAGAGTGGTGTATTTTGCAGTGGTCGTGAGTGTTTATGATCATTGTATGTCATTACGCAAAGATTGTCTAGACAGTCTTTCCCTGTGGCATACTCGCATTCACAAAAAGCATCGCTCAGATCAGTTTGAAATTTTCCACTGTATTTTTAATCAAGCCATCAGGTCTTTGGGAATTCTGTGGGAGTGGATGACCAAGGAATATCCTTGTCTCCCTGACATGATAGAAATCTGCTTTCCTCTAATGCAGGGGTTCTCAACCATTGGAACTTCAGCCAACTGCTGGTGGTACTCAGACCACTGGACCACTGGAACCCTGCCCCAACGCAGCGCTGTCAGTGCCGTATTTTCGCTCCCAAGAGGCTCCTGCCTTTGGCCAAGCCTCTTGGGAATGCTAAGAGGGGCCCTCCCACCTGCCCAGAGCCTCCTACTGCATTTTCTGGCCTCCAGAACCTGAAGACCCAGAAGTAACTGGTGATGATGTCATCACCAGTCACTTCCGGTGGTACTCAGCAGGAGAGTGGTACTCGGCTGGGAAGAGGTTGAGAACCCCTGCTCTAATGCATGAGCATCGGCCTCCTTGGGCATAATTTCTATGACAGAAACGCAGAATATAAAGGTGTAAAATTGCAGTATTGTCTCAGTGCAGCATTTATTACTACCTGCTTGGACTCAGTACAGTATTTTAGTCTCATCAAACCCAGATATTGAGGGCTGGTTCTCACACATATGTACAGTATGTCACTTGGAATCCATGTTTTGCCAACTTTGTGGTGTTTGATAAGGACAGTAGGAATATTTGTTCATTGATGCGCACTGTCTTGTTATAGGGTCCACTTGGGATACCTGGTTCACAAGGTTTTCCAGGCACTCCTGGCATGAAGGTAAGTGGAAAGTGTTTGTTTGCTTTGATTTTCATTCCATTTGCATCTATTAGGAAATCTTTCTATTATTTAGTGTTCCATTCTCCTAATACACCATATTCAGATTTTAGAAAAGAGGGTAAAAATCTCCCTTGAACCTTGACATACTGGTTACTAGGAGAGAGGATTGGTCCTTTGGACATGCAGTTTATAGGAAGCCAACAAATACAGGGAGATACTTGAACCATAAATCAAACCATCACCCTGTTCAAAAGAATTTGTTGATTAACTCATTGGCCCATCGAGCTATTAAAATCTGTGATAAAGATTAATTAGATAAAGAGAAAAAAATAGTGTTTGACACCTTGAGAGCCAATGGCTACTCTTATGCACAGATTAATAAAGGCTGGACACTACAAAGTAGCAAAATTAAGAGCAAGAGCAAAGCAGCAAGAGAAGGAAAGAACAGTAATATAGTTACTACAGAAGTCATTAGTGAAACACAAAAAACGGACAAAGATGAGAAAGTTTGGGCATGTTTGCCTTTTATTAAAGGGGTAACAGATAAGATTGCAAGGACCTGTACCTGTGGAAAGGAATATATTGGTCTGACTCGGAGATCTATCGGTACCAGACTGAAGGAGCATGAAAGGTCCGTGAGGTTAGAACATCCAGAATTATCCTCGGTGGCGGAACATGCCCTCACCACAGGACATACGATCCAATTCAAAGACACCAGTTTGTTAAGAACGGAATGTAAAGGGAATATACTGAAACATCTAGAGGCGATTGAGATTAGCAAAAAACCAGCTTATCTGCTTATGAATAGACAACAGGACCTAAGCTTTGTGAATAGCATCTGGCTTCCTATTCTACGAAAACATACAACGGGAGAACAGTCCGCTCATAGCGCAGCACTACAAGATTAAAGAGAGGGTATAGAAACGAACTAGAGACTTGGTATCCAAGGGATGAACAGATCTACTGGGTATAAGTGTTTCAAGTAGATGGACAATAGGTTTTTTGGTTAGCACTTGCAGGATCAGGTACTTACTGATGAATAATATCCGGAATGAGCTCCGTCTGGCTTCCGTGGGGTTTCCCGCGCTTTTGAAGTTTAAAGCACAAAGCGAGACGCTTGCAACCTACCATCTACCAATTCTTTTTGGATTGCCCCAGAAGATGTTTCCGCATTAGGGAACGAAAAGTCGGGCTCATGTGTGCCCAGCTGTGGTTTTTAATGATTTTCTGTTTGTCTGGGTTACTTCTGTTGTGGTGGTTAAACCCGGATAAAATTGATATTATTTTTATTGCTGCTGGAACGTTGTGTCTAATTTCAGCATGGCTTCTCTACCCGTAACTCCTGTTTCGCTAAGAACATTTTTTTGGTGATATTTGTTTCACTATATGATATCTCTCACGCACTCACACACGCACTTGCACACGCACACGCTCGCACATGCACACGCACCCCATATTTGTAGTATAATGAAGTGTGGTCAGTATTATGATTGGGATCTTTAGAATGTGCCTTTAGATTCTTGTAAGCGTTGGCTTGGTTTTAGATTTTGTTTATTTTATATGTTTAAGGAATCTTGAACGTTGTGAACAAAACAGGTTTTTATTGTCTACTTAAAATCTAATCTAAACTAGAACTTCTTTTGTACCCCTGAACAGGAATAGTTGAGTAGAGTGACCTTTTCAAAGGCAGCATCCACTTTGCTCTCTTATTCAGTGTGTACAGTGTAAGACAACTGCTAGTTTCTTCTTAGGCTGATGGGGGAAAGTTGTTGTTGTTGTTGTTCAGTCGTTAAGTCGTGTCCGACCCTTCGTGATCCCATGAACCATATCCCGCCAGGCCTTCCTGTCCTCCACTATGTTCCTGAGTTCGCTCATTTTCATGTTTGTTGCATCGGTGATGCTGTCTAACCATCTCATCCTTGGCCTTCCCCTTCTCCTTTTGCCTTCAATCTTTCCCAGCATCAGAGTCTTCTCCAGAGAGTCCTCTCTTCGCATTAGGTGGCCAAAATATTTGAGTTTCAGCCTTAGTACCTGTCCTTCCAGGGAACAGTCAGGCTTGATTTCATTTAGAATTGACTGATTTGATCTCCTAGCAGTCCAAGGGACTCTCAGGAGTCTTCTCCAGCACCACAGTTCAAAAGCATCTATTCTTCGGCGCTCAGCCTTCCTTATGGTCCAACTCTCGCAACCATACATTGCTACTGGGAACACCATCGCCCTGACTATACGAACTTTTGTTGGCATGGTGATATCTCTGCTTTTTATTATGCTGTCTAAGTTTGCCATAGCTTTCCTTCCAAGGAGTAAGCGTCTTTTAATTTCATGGCTGCTGTCTCCGTCTGCAGTGATCTTGGAGCCCAGAAAAGTAAAATCTGTTACTGCTTCCATTTCTGCCCCTTCTATTTGCCAGGAATTGATGGGACCCGATGCCATGATCTTAGTTTTAAAGTGACAATACTCAAATCAAAATTCCTTTATTGGCATAACTAGTGACAATACTTATTGGCTCCTCTCTGAACTATTAAAGTACAGTAATTCACTGTGGAAGTTAGTATGGGTAAATATATTTTGAAAGGGCACATCTGAATTCATACATGGACAAGCAAGTACATACAGCTGCAATTTTGAAGCAAAGCAGCTAGTTTTGAAATAGCAGGTTTTACAAAAATTAAATGAGATAGCTAAGTAAAAAAAGAGTTCACTCCAAGTGTGTCCTTTACAAGACTCCTATGCTCAACTTTAAGGCCGTGACCTTATCTAGCTGGATAAATCTGGTTGCAAAATCCTTTAGGAAACAAACAGCTGGAAGCACAATTCCTTTTAATGGGAGTTGGCATTGCAGCTAGCTTTCTGTTCCACAGGATAATGAACTGCAAAAAAGTACTAAAGAACCATATTTGTTTTACTCATTTATGTGGTGTCATAAAACAGTCCTGTTCTCATGCATCATTGCTGTTAGCTCTTCTTCTTCCATGCTTAGTATATTAAAAAAAATGCCTTCAACAGGAAACTTCATTTGGCTTTAAAAAATTAAAATGGGAAAAACACCTCTCTATATACTAACCAAGAGGGTATTCATGTAACAGTTCTGGATTCAGTGCTTCCCATTCTTCTTCATTCATGACTTTCTTGTTTGACCTGCAAAATACAGGAAGTTGTAAGCTGATTTTTTCCCCACATGGTGGTTATTCTAGTGAGGCTTTTAACCTTGTCTATAATTAACAGCGCAATCCTGTGCAAGTATAGACCGGCGGAGCAATATCTCCGCTAGTATAAGGTGTCACAAACATACCGTAAGGCACGTTTGTGTCACCCAAAGAGCTGAAAGGCTTCTGCCACTCCTCCAGTGCCGTGGGAGAGAGTGCCATTGCAGTGGAGAGGTGAGTCCCAGGTGGGTGGGGGTAAGGCAGAACTGGGCATTTGGGGGGTGGGATTGGTCAGCCAGATTCAAAAAGGGGGAGGGATTGTTGACGGCCTCCTCCGCCGAATCCTATCCCCCTTCCTGGACCTGGCCGCCGTTACAAGGGGCTCTTGAATGTGTGCCAGCAAAATAGCTGACTTATATCTGAGTAGGGGCATTGGGGCAGCTGGCGTGTTACTCAGGGTAAAGGTAGAAATGTCCCTTTACCCCGTGGAGGCCTCCGGCTGTGCTGGGACAGGCCCAGTTCTGGATAGGATGTGGCGGGTGCCTTATACGCACTGCTGCATCCTGCTAGATAGGATTGGGCTATAAGAGTCATAGGTCTATGAAGAGTAGAGGTAGAGATAGAGGTGGGCTCTTTATAGGCTAAGGTCACCATCCACTGGCAAGTGACATACAATCAGCTGGATATGGGGTGGTGGTGTACTGACTTACATTTGTTCAGGACTGTGTGCTATTGACTATAGTCCTTATCCCAACTTTATTCAGTTGTTTCTTATGAGAGAATGTTCCCCTCTTTAAATGCCATGTAAGGCATAGATGTACAGTTGACCCCCGCTATCCGCAGATCTGGCATTCACGGATTTGTCTCAACACGGATATGAGGGTCCACTGTAAAACCCAGAAAAAAGAAGAAAAAAGGTTTCATTACCTTTTAGATGCAAACCGCTGTGTGTTCTTGCTTGCACAAGCTTAAATTGTGCTCTGGAAGCCTCTTGCGCGTTGTGCAACTCCCCCCTCCCCTCTCCCAAGATCGCCCCAATGCATTCTGCGGCGATCTTGGAAGAAGAGAGGGGAAGGGGGGAGTCATGCGACCTGCAAGAGGCTTCTGGAGCACGATTTAAGCTTGTGCAAGCAAGAACACTCTGTGTTTTGCATCTAAAAAGTTAAGGAAAACATGTTTTCATCTTTTTTTTTCCTTTTAACACCCTTTTTCGGTTGTCCCGAATAACCGTGGATTTCCCGGTAACCGGAAACGGAACCCCTGCGGATACTGAGGGCCAACTGTATATACAAGCCCAAGTTTACTGGTCAATCGCAATTTATAAAAAGGGACCTCCTGTACTACTGCAGTGCATCCTTTCATCCACCAGTCTTTCTCCACCTGCATTCAGGGGTTCTCCTGTGAGTGAGTGAGGATGGAAGAGCAGGTCAGCTGAAGTAGTTCTGTGAGGCAGTAGAAGCTGATCTGCTGAAGTTTCCTCTCTTTCTGCTGAAGTTCCTAACACCCATCACAGAAACATCTGGTAACCATGACCTTGGAGAGAAGCAGTGTAAGAACTAATCAGTCCAGCAGATGTTTCATGTTGTATTTACAGTTGGGAATACTCACTCAAACAATAACTTGACATTAGCCAATGAAGTAATTAGGGAGATTAAATAATAATCCCTTTAATGCATGGGAAATAAAATAGGGCCAGGGCTAAACAAACAGTCTAACAGTGCAATCTAGTATTTGTTTACTCAGAAGTAAGTCCCACTATATTAAGAGCCCAATCCTAGCCAACTTTCCAGCACCAGTGCAACCGCAGTGCAGCTCCAAGGTAAGAGAACAAATGTTCCCTTACCTTGAGGAAGCCTGCGTGATTCCCCCCCCCCACTTCAGGATGCAGTGCATGCCCCATTGGCATGGCTACATCACCACTGGAAAGTTGGATAGGATTGGGTCCTAAATGGGCTTACTCCGAGGCAAGTGTGCGTTCAATTCCAGTCTAAAAACATGAAGGAGTTTGGGTATAGGATTGCAGTTTCTGGATTTTAAAAAATGTAGCAAGGTCCTTCAGTTTTATACATTCATGAAATGATGCTAATTTATACTGATGGGCAGATTAGACATACTGTACATAATGTGCCACCTGCTAATTTACATGTTAGTTGTATGCAATTAACATTTTTTGATGTGACAAAAGTGATTCCCTGCCAATGTGGAAGTAGTTACATTGGCACAACGGGCAGAGCCATAAGGACTAGAATGGCAGAACATGAGAGGTCGACCCGATTGGTATAAGGAAAAAAATCAGCAGTGGCACTACATGCCTTGGAATCAGGACACAAAATACTGTTTGAGAATACTCAATTTCTTTTCAAAGAAACGAGACCCAGGCAACATCTGAGCTTGGAAGCGGTGGCGATTTCCCAGAGAAAAAATCATTCCCTGGTTAATAGGCAACAAGAACTTTCTTTCGTTAATAGAATTTGGTTGCCTGTCCTGAGGAAGATTGTTTCCATACCAGAATCTTGATCGCTTTGATCCTTGCCTTTTTTGAGCTTGTTCTGCTTTAAATTGATTCCTTCCGATATGAGCGGCTGCTTGTTTTCCGGTACTAATTGACAGCTGTTTCCTGTTTTCAGATTGACAGCTGTTTCCTATTTTAACTGGCGCTTTTCTCTAGCAGTCAATTCCATCTCACACAAGGTGCTTGTGTGTTCCTTGAAAATGTCCAGAGTCTTGGATGAAACGTTGGATTAATATTTTACGATTTGTGTGGTTTTCAAAGTTTTTATGTATTTTAAAGTTTTGGAATTCCTCATATTTTTGTTCAATATTTAAAAATCTTTTTACATGACTTTTTAACCTATATAAACTCTACCACTTTTTTCATTATGTTTGGTCATGAAAATATCCATACTACATTTTTGATGTACTGCATATAGAACAGAAATAGTGTATTTATTGCACTGATTCTGTCATCTTTCTGAATTGCCTGACTACATATGAAACATGTTGTGTACATTTTTTTTAAAGAAAAGGTCTTTAACATAGTTACAAAACATTTTTTAAAACTGAAAGTTACAAAGCTGTCACATGTAACAGGCAGTGAAGAAATCTGTCAGTGCCCATTTATAGCATGTGGAATCCACTAATCTCAGACAGTGGGTACAAGGCTGAGTGAACTGTTGATCTGATCCAGTTATGTTCATGCTTGATGTTAATGCTTGATGTTAATGAAAAGATATCCCTCCCCATTTTCTAATGACTCATTTTTCTTTCTGATGTGAAACTTCAGGGTGAAGCTGGTCCGACAGGTGCACGTGGCCCAGAAGGCCCTCAAGGACAAAGAGGAGAAACAGGTCTACAAGGCCCAGCAGGATTATCTGGTCTTCCAGTAAGTTCATCAGACTTTCATTAATCAAGGATGCGAGCCACAAATACCTTACTTTGTAAGAGTTACTGAGGTGGTAAACCTGTGTTTGGACTGAACCACTTCAGGTCTGCATAGGGGGGCTCATATGACTGACTGCCAAATCCAATGTAACTCCTACCTGATGATGCAGCCATACCAACGGGGGGTGCGCTGCATCCCATGAGGATATTTTGAGCTCCCGAGGCATCCTCGAGGTAAAAGTACATCTGTTCTCTTGCCCTCAGGCAAGCCTCTGCTGCCCCGATGGGTTTACTCGGATCTGTGCAAGCTATTTTGCTGGCGCATGTCTGAGTGGACCCAGGTAGGTGGATCGAGGCTGGGAAGGGGGATAGGATATTGCCGGAACCACAGCCAATGCTAACTGCCCCGGTCCCCGCCCCATTCCTCTCCCTTCCTGCTCTGATCTGCCCACCACCCACCCTCGCTGCCACCTTACCTTGTGCTGGCGGGTAGTGACCTGGCTTGTGCATGTGGCTGCCAGCAATTATGATGGTAGCCTTGCTGTGCTGGCTGGCAGTGCCAGAGCATGCGACTTCTGGCAGAATCCAGCACTTCTGCCTGGATCCTGCTGGCTCCGCTAGTGGAATGCACACTCCACCGGCGGAGGATTTATGTTGGATTAGGTTGTGAATGTTCCAACATATAAGAAAACTCATGTACATAGAAAACTAGCATGTTATTGAGAAGACTGCATTAGAGTACTTCCTGATATTTGGTTTTCTATGTGAAGGGAACTTTTTGGTATGCTTTTTTTGTTTGCATTCAGTCATGTGAACCATATCCAAACCCCCTTCCCATTCCTAGTAGTTACTGAGGTGGTAAACCTGTGTTTGGACTGAACCATTTCAGGTCTGCATAGGGGGGATCCACCAACATAGACCAGCTATAGAGCTGGTGCAGGTCTGAGTTGACCCATTGCGCCTGCTGGGGCTTACCCCAGGGCAAGGGGACAAATGTCCCCTTACATTGAGGAGACCTCCAGCATGCAAAACTCCCCTGTGGGATGCTGCATAGACCATGTCAGAGCCTGTTGCATTGGTGTGGGGGAATTTTGAAAAGCGGTATATAAATACTGTTAATACTGTTAATTAATAATAGTTAGGATTGGGCTGCCCGGAATTTAGTAGGCGTGTGTGATGATCTGCAGGGTAAAAAACCCACCATGCCCCAACCAACTCGCCAACACACACAACCAACTCGTTATACACACAGGTAGTTGTTTATGCTACACAAATGGTCTATAACCGCACATCATTGGCTCATATGCAACTGCCTTTAATGTTATCTAAAGCGAGAAGACTGGAGGTGTCTATTTAACATATGTGAGACTCAAGTCTCCAGTGTTCAGAGACAAAGTCACTTGTTACATAACGTTTGCACTATTTGTCTTCAGTGAAAGAAGGTGCACGTGAATGGCTGACCTTGTTAAAATGTTCTCTTTTGTGCTGTTTTAGGGTGCTGTTGGTACAGATGGTTCCAATGGTGCTAAAGGGCCAACAGTAAGTCATTGTAATAAACATACAAATATTTCTTTTAACATTGTGTCTTCCACTCTGTGTGTGTTGCTAACCATATGTATGTCTTTGTAGGGATCACCAGGTACTTCCGGGCCACATGGCTCACCAGGTCCACTTGGTTCTCCAGGTCCACAAGGCAGCACAGGTCCTCCTGGCATTCGAGGCCAAATGGTAATTATGTTTTTATAGCATTGGAGACAGCAATGATTAGCAAGAACTAAACTAAAGGACGTTAGTGTTCATATTGTTAGCATGGTGCCTGAAATCACTAAATGCTGATGAAAGTTAGAGGCTATTATGGAAATGAGATTGGTTTTATTTATTTATTGCATAGGGTGGATTACAGTGGTTCTGCCCCTCCCCACCTTCCTATTAAACAGCCCCGTGAGATAGGTTATGCTGAAAGGCTCTAACTGGTCCAAAGGCAACCAGTGAGTTTCAAGACTAAGTGGTGATTTGAACTGGGGTCTCCCAAGTCCTAGTCCAACTCCTCCCAAAACGCTACAAAGAAAGTGAATTCTGACTAAACGCCATTGAAATAAGTTCCACTAATTTCAGTGGTGCTTAATCTGAATTCACTTTCTTTGGATACACCCCACTGGCTCCAAGCATTCTTAGGAATATTTCCTTTTATTTGTCTTGTTGGCTCTTCCCTCTTAAGAAATTGCTTACAGAAACCCAAGATCTTTGCCAACACATTCTTTTTACCTTGGGGGACCTACAGAATGACGGATACACATTTGCTAGACTAGAGTATTAAAGAATATAAAAGTCTTAATTTGGAACTTAGCCTTAAACCGAAAAACATTATCCACACCATAAATTTACTCTAATGGTGCTTCAGTTATAATGTAATTGCTACTGTGCTATAATGTATGGAGTAGCTAAGCAGATATCCGATAATTCACAGAAATAATTGTATGCTGTACCAGGTTTGACAAATCCACCTTCACTAATAGTTGTTTTAATTGATGGTGTTTGCTTTCAGGGAGACCCTGGCGTTCCAGGCTTCAAAGGAGAAGCAGGTCCCAAAGGTGAACCTGTAAGTCTTGAAATATATTATCTAGGCAACATATGGTGCAGTGTGAGCCTAGCAGCATGCTTACTTAGAAGTAAGTCCCACTGATTTCAATGGGACTTACTCCCTAGTAAGCATGTGTAGGATTGCAGCCTTAACCTTTTTTTCAAAATAACATATTTGCTTACACCTTTACACATTTCCACCTTTAACATGCCACAGCCTTTATGATCTGATCTTGCACGTTTTTCTTGCCTTTGTTTAATCTTTGTATTTTCTCATTAAAGCAAAATTAAGGAATTTGGTTTTAGAGAAACGACATTAAACTTGGTCTTCTAGCCTTTATGGCGTTAAGAATTCTGTGCTACTTGAAGGGAAAATTCCTAAAAAGAAAAAAATCTATGCATAACTCAGAAGTTGCTATTGTAGCTTAAAGTTCCAAGCTGTGAACACTGATAGAGTCGTCGTTAACTTGAAAGGCATCAGTGACTTGTGCTTTTCCCATAATATTGGATAATAGGATTTGACACCTGAAACACATGCTTTGCTACAAAACTCAGTCAAATCAAAACATAACATTATTATAATTTGCCGGTGTATTACATGGTTCCTCTTGTATTTTACCTGCCGATATATGCTGTGGAAGACCTTGAATATCAAAGAACTGATGTGGTTATAGCATCTTAAATTATTATATTCAAGGCTTATTAGTCATATTACATTAAAACTAACAAACCCAATCCTGTGTAACTCTTTCACCAGTGTAACTGTAGAGCCACCGGTGTAAGTGAAGTTATTCCAGTGTAGCTTATGCATGTGCAGTTTGGACGCAGGACGGATGCTGCTGCAACTCCGCTGGCGCAGGGGACATTCCGGGGGCGTTCGGACACCCCCAGAACTATACTGGCGGAGTTGCACTGGCGACCATCCTTCATCCGAACTGCGCATGTGCGATGTCTGAGGCGGGTTACACCGGTGTCCATCCTGCGTCCGTCGGCGTATGGCAAGTTACACTGGCATAAGTGCACTTACACCGGTGGATCTACTGTTACCCTGGTGCAAGAGTTGCACAGGATTGGGCTGTAAAGTAGCAGCCTTATGCACACTTAACTTGATGAGACTAAGCTTTATGGAATCTACTTCTGCATAAACATGCATAGGGTTGGGCTGCATGTTTATTTTATTTTATTTTCTGTATTTATATACCGCCTTTCTCATCATCAGATTTCTCATCAGATTTATTCAAGGCAGTTTACATAGGCAGGCTATCCTAGACCCGATAAGGGTCTTTACAATATTGTTCTATTCATATATAGAACCTTCCATACTCCAGATGTTTCCCTTCCGAGTGCAGCCCCTCCTTCTGGCTTGTGCTCTGCACTTCCGAGCTTCACAGCTCACCGCAGTTCACCCTCGAACAGTTATCAAGATGTTCTCTCTCTAGCTGACTCCTCCGCATTCCACCCTCTCACGGTGCCTTCTCAGTATCTTCACAAGGTCCGTCAGCAGCTACCGTCTCCCATCCAAGCGAGAACCAAGGTTGACCCTGCTTAGCAGCTTCAGGCAGGGCACCGGCTCAACCTCCCTGCCACATTATTAGTTGCATTTACGAACATTTAATAAATATATGCTGCACCATATCGCTTGCATGTAAAAAGTGCTTCTCATCAACACATCTAATCCTACTCTACTGTAATTTATGATAGTAAAAAGATAGTCAGGTAAAATGCTGTTGCAGAAGTGAACAGACTGGTGACTTAGTGGCTTGGGTATAGCTTTTGAGGTGTCCAAGATGGGATGCACTGGCCCAGATCTGCAGCTCATTCTGGTGGTCAGATTATCAGCAGGAACATTTGTCAGATGCCTTGTTGGATTATCTTTTGTTTCAGATGTGCTGCACGATTATTTTCCAAACCAGAGACACTGACAGAACTTAGGGGAAGTTCATCTTTTCTTTCATATCCCCAAACACAGTAATTCTCTATCAATTTGTATCCCACTCTCCTTCCAAGTTGCTTTGGGCAGCTTGTGCAGAGTCATGCCATGTCATCCTCTTTGAAGTACAGTCAGACCTTTTTATCCACTGGGGATAAAAGTTCCTGGAATCCCAGAGGATTAAAAAAAAAAATCAGTGTTATATGAAAACCGGGTTGGGGGGTGGGGAGTGGTGCCACATTACATTTTATCCAGCATCTTCAGCACTTTTCTCCTCCTGAGTTTGTTTAAACTGACTAAAAAAGAAAGAGAAACCGCTACTGGAAGTAACCTGTAGATGACTCCAGAGACTCCCGATTTCATTCCCCCCCCCTTTTTTTCAGCAGTTTAAACACGCTGGGAAGTGGCTGGCCGGCCCCCAACAGATTCCCGGTTGTGTTTTTTTTCTTTTTTCATCAGTTTGGATGTGCGCAGGAGATGGGAAGTGGCTGGTAGGCCCCCGAATGTGATGCGGTTGGACTCCCTCTTCCACAGTTTTGCCACCCATGTTGAGTCAAATCCGCAGATTAAAAAACCGTGGATAAAAAGGTCTGACTGTATGATGGGCTGAGGGTAGCTTTCCCAAAGAGACTTCCCTGCACTGATTTTATAGCTAACCATGGGTTTATACCCAGTTTTCTCTGGTCCAAATCTAATAATTCTATTTACCCTGACCATGTAGATGTTCTGTGTCATTGCTTTATTAGCAAAGTTAATCTCTAAACAAATGCATTTTAGAACTATCCAGAAGGGAACTGATGATGTGTGGAAGGATGTAAGAGCTGGTTCCCATTCTTTACAGATGTATTTTTCTGTCATTTGATATGTGAAACACAGAGATTTAAAAACACAGTTTAGCTATTTGTATAGTTTGTGTATACACAACATTTTTTTTTTTGCTAGAACGAAAGTTTGTGTATACATTATACAAATAAATAATTATAGAATTAATTCTCTCTAATGCTTTTTTGGCCGGGGCTCCAGAATTGCCAGATCGTTGGAATGTACAATCATAAGGAATGGCTGCAGAAATATTGTCCATTCAGGCATCACTGCTTTATGAAACATTAGCTGACGGCAAACTCAGAGAAGAAGGAATGACTGCCCTTGAAATTGATACCTATTCTCCAGCAGTAAAATTGGTTATCTGAGTTGGTGTGATCTGTGACTGAATCATGGGTATTTGCATTTTTACTAGGGTCCACATGGCCCTCAGGGTGCAATTGGCCCTCTTGGTGAAGAAGGGAAAAGAGGTCCTCGTGGTGAGCCAGGATCAGTTGGCCCTCCAGGACCTGTGGGAGAACGGGTAAGGAACATGGGAAAAACAACATCTCAGTAGTTTACATTAGGCCATCTCTAGGAAAGTTATATTTTTTGGTGCCTGATTCAGGACACTTCATAGTGGCATCCCTACCATGGTGGTAAACCATAGAATAACAATACTCCAGAATACTCTGCCTAATGTTAGGCCACCCCTGAGCTATCCACAATTCAAACGGAGTCTGTCTTCAGTCTAAACAAAATGTCTCGACTGATTGGAATTGGAAAGCAATTCCATCTTCCACAAAATGTACGCACGGATAACTGTGATTTAGGACTTCATCAAATCAAGTAAAAATATATATATTGTCAATTTTCTTGAAGTGATAAAATGTTTGAGATAAAGTTCTCAGTGTTTTTAAATGGTCCCATGTGGATAGTGATAAGCCTGAGAATATTGCCATTTTGCTTGAATCATATTTTACAGAAATGACTGAAGAGATCTTGTCTTGTTTTTTATGGGGAAGAGGATGAGTTTGGAACATTTTGGGTTTTTTATTGTTTAACTCAACATGCTAAGTGATGTAGCTGATTTGTACATATGTCTGTGACATGTACATTTGCTATGTTGCTTAAGCATCTGTACACTTGAATGCAAATGATGTGTTCTGTTGACAGAAATCAATACACAAATGAAATATTATGGCCATGGTGACAAGTTGGCTCATACCCCATTTTCTTACCACTGTGCTTCGATCCATGTGTTCCTTGAACACAAGCAATACATATAGTTTTTTTCCCCCTCACAATTTTAGGTTTGAAATAGCACATTTCATTTTAGTATGTATTTGTTTCTTTTAAGCAATCATTCAGTACCTGAAATATTTTGAAAAATACATGTTTATAAAAAGTTGTTTCCTTTTGATAAGCACATCTTTTTAATACATCGTGTACAAAATTTTATTTATTTATATACCGCCTTTCTCATCATCAGATTTCTCATCAGATTTATTCAAGGTGGTTTACATAGGCCGATAAGGGTCTCAATAAGGGTCTTTACAACATTGTTCTATTCAGATATAGAACCTTCCATACTCGAGATGTTTCCTTTCCGAGTGTAGTTTCCTTTCTGAGTGCAGCCTTCCTTCTGACTTGTGCTCTGCACTTCCAAGCTTCACAGTTCACCACAGTACACCCTCGGACGGTTGTCAAGATGTTGTCTCTCTAACTGACTCCTCTGTATTCCACCCTCTCATGGTGCTGTCTCAGTGTCTTTGCGAGGTCCGTCAACAACTGCCGTCTCCCATGCAAGCGAGAACCAAAGTCAACCCTGCTTAGCTTCTTCAGGCAGGGCACCAGCTCAAACCTGCAGGCCACACCTCCTGCCCGAAAATGAAATACAAAATAAATAAATAAATAAATCAGAAAACACTCATATATTATCTTAACAACAACATATATTAACAACCAACAACAACAACAGTAACAGATGTACTCTGGGGCTGGCTAATGATAAAGGTGCAAGCCCACACAAAAGGCCTTCCCTTGATCAAGTACATACTGTATTTCAGTGTTCTCAATTTTGTGCAATTTACAGAAAAGTGAGTCTTGTTATAAATGTTGATAATTTCTCTACTTGAGGACTGAGTTGCAAATAATGCATACCTTTTTAAAAAAGTTAAATACCTATGCTTTTGGTTGTATAGGGTCCTCCTGGGAATCGTGGTTTTCCAGGGTCTGACGGCTTGCCAGGACCAAAGGTGAGTTGAAATGAAGACAATCCTAAAGACTGTTTAGAATAGTAAACACCTCTGGAAAGGGGAAATTGAAATAAACAGGAGAAGGTGCTGACATGTTGCTCCTCTTCTCTGACATGATGGGATTCTATGGAATGCTGAGTCATTTGTTCTTAGCTGGTCCCCACTTTAAATGAACTCCTGGGAGTACTTTTCCATAGAGCTGGAAAAGAAAGTGTAATTGGAAATTCAATAGTGTCTGTGTCAATGTTTTATAGAGAGTTGGTGTGAAAAGTCTACCCATTTTATTTTGCTTCAGGATTCTTTATTCTGCTGGTAGGATTTTTAATTCTTAGGTAAATGAATCGGTGTGAAACAAAGTATGGGTCATTTTGCAAAACCACTTATATGGGGTGATTTACAGCACAACCCCATGCCTGTTTGCTTGGAAGTAAGTTCCATTGAGTTCAGTGGGACCTACTCCCAGGTACGTGTGTCTAGGATTGCAGTCTAGCACATAACTTACAGTAATAAAGTCTATTGATGTAAGTATGAACTCTTCCTTGCTTATTGTGTCTGATACGCCGCTGGTTAATATTGTTTTGATTATTTGTAGGGGTCTCAGGGAGAGCGTGGTCTTGCAGGGGCGTCGGGACCGAAAGGAAGTCAGGGTGATCCTGGACGCACTGGTGAACCTGGCCTCCCAGGTGCCAGGGTAAGGAAATAAAGAAACTGAAAGCACTTTGAAACACAGAGATAAGTGGTCAGGTCAGGATGTCGAAAGTCTGAATTGATTTGAGAGGGGAAACTATGAGATTGGCCAGTAAACTGTAGTACGCATCTTATTTCACAAGCAATAATTACTCAAGTGTGGAGCAAATGGAGTATTTGTGGGACAACTGGGGTCATCAATTTGATCTAGAGGGGAAAAAAAAAGACAAATCCTAAATGTATGCATAGAGTCCTTAGACTGTGGAGAGGCTTGAATGCTAGTCTTCTGTAGGTCAAAATAAATGAGAAAAAGCAATAGGCAATAGCCATAGGCTAAATGGTGTATATGGCCAGCGGGTGGCGCAGTGGGTTAATCCACTGAACGATCGAAAGGTCGGCAGTTCGATCGAAAGGTCGGCAGTTTGAATCCGCGACGGGGTGAGCTCTCATTGCTTGGCCAGCTCCTACCAACCTAGCAGTTCCAAAGCATGTTAATGCAAGTAGATAAATAGGTACCGCTTGTGGGAAGGTAAACAGCGCTCCGTGTTCCAGCTGCATGCTACGCGCTGCGGCAAGGAGAGTCATGCCGTCCACATGACCACGGAGGCGTCTTCGGACAACACTGACTCTTCGGCTTTGAAATGGGGATGAGCACCACACCCTAGAGTCGGACACGACTGGACTTAATTGTCAGGGGTCACCTTTACCTTAAATGGTGTATGGAAACATATAAATGAATATTTTCAATATGGGCTGCATACAGCAGTCAAGTTCTGAAATATTATGTTTCAATATCTTATTTTTATAGGGTCTTACAGGAAATCCAGGTGTTTCAGGTCCAGAAGGAAAACTTGGTCCTCTGGTAAGTAAATTTTGAATCAAGATGTATACTTTCATAGGATTGTCTTCATCTTGAAATATCAGTTGCAAACTTAAAGAACTTGTGTTTTCAAATGTCCTTGAATTTTGTGGGGAGGGTTCTGCTGTATTTTAGCAAAGCTGTTCTGTTCAATGTATTGTTGATTTTTCTGTAAGTGAGTTTCAAAGATCTATCGGAACTTTTAAAATCTATGGGCAAATTTCAGTGCACAGTTCTATATACTTCTGTCTCTTTTTCAAAGAAACTTAGGTGTATTCACTTCCCCTCTAAAGCTACACTTTGTGCTATAACTATATTTGCCCTAGTGTCAGGGGTGCCAAGTATGGAGGGTCTTGGTTCCCATGCCTGTGTAGGGGCAGCAGCCTACGTAGGGCCTCCAGGTCCACACCCACCTGGTTTGTCTCCTCAGGGATGTCTTCCTCTTCTTCCCCTGGGCCTCAGAGCAGAGGCAGGGAGGGGGTATACAGCACCCTACTCTTCCTCAGCCTCGGGGCCTTCTACAGCCTCACAGGGTTCTGGAGCCTCCCTTCTGGCTAGTCCCCAGCCCTCAGTCAGCCCTTTCTCATCCCTGGGCCTCTCCGTATATTCCCCTGGCTTTGGCTGGTCCCTCCCCTCTTTCACCTTCTGGGGTCCCAAGCCTCCTCTCCTGGGAGGCAGGAAGGCTCCTGTGG
This sequence comes from Plestiodon gilberti rubricaudatus, assembly GCA_026170595.1. Lineage (NCBI taxonomy): Eukaryota > Metazoa > Chordata > Lepidosauria > Squamata > Scincidae > Plestiodon > Plestiodon gilberti. Next base: position 166,230,041 of record JANXHW010000001.1, read on the forward strand.
ACACTTGCTGGTCCTCAGCCGTTCCAGCGTGTGTAGGCGCACTTCGCTCAATGGGCTGATGGCCCTCGCCCTGCCCCCTATTCTGGCCTCTCCCAGCCTGTCTTTGGCCCTCTGCCCACTGGGTCGAGTAAGTCTGACTCCGGACACCTAGTTTCAATAAAGTGATATATTAATGTTTACTTAGGATGGCATTGATTAGTCAGCCTTGATAAAAAATTAAATTATAATTACTTATTGCTGTTATTTCTTTCCATACTCTCTAAAGATGCCTTATCTAGTTCTTATCTAGGTGTTATCTGGACCGCTTTGGGGCCCCCCTCAAAAAAGCGGGATATAAATTCAATAAATAAATAATAGAGTATAAATGTGCTCTTCAGAGATTTTTAATGGGAAATGTATGATGTATAATTTTATATATGTATTATACGTAAAATGTACATAAGTTGTTTATGCAGAGTGTCAAAATCTCTTCTATTAACTGCTTAGTAACATGAGGTGTCGGAGGTCACATGGAAAGAGTCTGTGTGCCACAGCTTCTTTCCACTCCAGAACATTGCCATGCCACAAATAGACTAAAGATCCAATTAGGATTTTAACTTCCAGCATTCATGGCTTGATGTTTTTCATAGGGTGCTTCAGGAGAAGACGGCCGACCAGGTCCAGCAGGTTCGATTGGAATTAGAGGCCAGCCAGGCAGCATGGGACTCCCTGGGCCCAAAGGTGGTAGTGTAAGTATATGAGGTAGAATAATGGACATTTGTTAATCAAGCTAGCTATATTTTCGTTTATAATTATAATTTATAATGCAGGATAATGAGTACGCTTTTTCACAAATTAGGGCGACCCTGGAAAACCTGGAGAGGCAGGCAATGCTGGTGTCCCTGGACAGCGAGTGAGTATTTTACTACTTTAAAGAACGCAATATTTCCTCTTGGCTGTCTTCACCAAATTGTCTGTAATTATGTCATTTCAGGGAGCTCCTGGTAAAGATGGTGAAGTTGGCCCAGCTGGTCCCGTTGGTCCATCTGTAAGTAGCTAGACAAAAGTGTCTGTCCAATCTGTTCTAGTATCTGTTGCCATTTTATGTAAGTGCCTCCAAAAATAGAAATGCCACTGAAATACAGTTGTTCATTTGCAATGTGGTGTGTAGGATGTGGTGTGCATATCTTACAGGCATATTCCAATATTCCTGATGCTTCTAGCTAAAAAGGGGAATGGAAAGATCATGAGATTGGATGTATATGAATATATTCATTTAAAAAAATTCTACCCCAGCTTTCTTCTTTAATGGAGTCTCAAGGTGTCTTATAATATACATTACAAGCATAAACAATACAAAATGTGCATGCAGCATACGTGTGGCACAGAGTAGATTGGAGGGGTGTGGGAGAGCTGCTAAGTAGTAATGGAGGGCCACATTACACATTATGGTAAACAAGTAGTTTGGCCCTGCATTCCCAAGCCTGGACGGCCTTACTCCCCTGCCTCGAATGTATGTCAGCTTTCATAGCTGGTGTACATCCGAGGAGGTCCATAAAGCCCCGGCTGACTTGCACCCAGGGAAGGGGACGAACATCACCTTCTCCTGAGCACTGGCGTCACTGCAGGGGGGCGGAGCTCTAAGTTTCGCCGCAATCCGACCCTCTGTTACACGGGTGAACGAAGCGGCCCTGCCCCCTCGCCTTCTGAACCATTCAAGGCGGTGAAAACAATGCACAGGAGACTCCCTGTGTAATGGATGGTTGGATCGCGGCGGAACTTAGAGCTCCGCCCCCCTGCAGTGACGCCAATGCTCCCGAGGTGCTCTCAGGCTGCCCTGGGGCAGCCTGGGAATGAGATAGGATGCAGTGGCCAACCCTTTAGGCTGGTCGCCGCATCTTACACAGGATTGCGCTGTTAAACAGTGTTGAAAAAGATGTGTTGTGCTAGTACAGTAATGCCTCCGATAATATTTCCTTTAGCACCGTTTTGCTACAGCACTCTTTATCCTGAGTTGATTGGCCAGAACGTGCTGTCAATCAGCATCAGTTTCCTTCAATGATTTATCTTATAGTGCTGTTTCAGAACGGTTTTCTAGAACGTATCCCTGACATTAATGAAGATATTATTGTACAGAAGAAGAACATAACCTCTCTGTATTGAGAGTATCACTGTATAGGTGTCCAGATGTCTTATTTTATTCTTCTCATTGACTCCTGACATGTACGCACTATATCTGGAGCAAAAGGTACTTTATGTCAGAAATTATATGAATATGAATGAATGATAAATGGCAATAACAAAAAGGTCAAATAAACTATTGATGTGAATGCTATTAGCTTGTATCATTGGCCAAATTGCTTACAAACTACAACAATTAAAGGATAACCCTTTCCTATTAGCACATTCAGGAGACAAAGTTGAAGCTGTAACTGACCACGATACAATTATAATACAATGTTTTGTTTTTTAGGGACCAGCAGGAGAAAGAGGAGAACAAGGTCCCCCAGGTCCTACAGGCTTTCAGGCAAATATTTTTCAGTTTCATTTTTAATTTAACCCACCCCATCCCAAGGGCTTTTTGATGCATACGGTATATAAAGAAAAATAACAGAACCATCTGTTAACCATCTTGCTTAACTTCAGTCACTGTGAGCACAATAGGAAAGAGTTGGGTAACTTGCCGAAGATCCTGGGATTCTCCAGGAGAAGGGAACTAAGAAATAGCCTTTGAGGATGCTTTTCTGGGCTTTCATATCCTGTACATTTGTTAGGCATACGGAGTTGTCTGGAAGGACTAGGTAAGACCATATCCTTGCCTATATCCCTAGGCAATATCCATGATCATGTACCCAGAAACTAAGCCATTGAGAGCTAGAGCAGACAGGCTGAGCGTAGATGTAAGATATTCTTATTGACAGGCTTGCCATATCGCCGACCGGGACGTTCCTTTTTGCCCTTAAGGGAGGCGGGGGGAGGGGCGATAGAAGCCGGAGCGTTGCTCCGGCTTCTATCTCCCCTCCCCTCGCCTCCCTTAAGGGCAAAAAGGAACGTCCCGGTCGGCGATATGGTAAGCCTGCTTATTGACCAACTTCCCTGAAGTCTTTAAGGAAAACCGTGACAAGTGGCTTTACACTTGTGATTTTACAGTGGCATTGCAGTGGTTTTCAGGTTACAAAGCCATGAGTTATGATGATCAAGTCTGAATGGGTTTGGCTGACAGGGCTCGTGCTACCACTGCAATATGAAGCAGTATCCCCTCTTTAAGTACAGGACATTTACAGCACAATCCTATGCATGTCTATTCCAAAGTAAGTCCCATTGAGTACAGTGGGACTTACTCCCAGGTAAGTGTGTGTAGGATTGCAGGCCAAATTTCCTGCTTAATTCTTTCTTCCACTGAGATCAAAGATAATTTGCCTGATTTGGGCTGCACCATCCCTAAGGATAAAAATGTCTGTCTAGATTCTTATATTTTTGTCCTTTTAATTGTGCAATAAGAGCCAGATCCTATGTTGCCTGAGCTGGCGAATCACTTGTGTACTTGTGGTACATATACTAGTGGCCTTTTAATATAAGCAGTGTAAAGTTGGATGAGATTTTCAATCAGCTTACATGATGCAAAGGTGCTCCGAAACTAGAAATCCTTTCTCATGGAAGCTAAGTCTGATCTTCCATGAGTTATTTCCTCTGATGTTGCATTGCTTAGTATATTGCATTGCTTAGATATCGCAAGTATACAACTCATCTGAGCAGTTAACCATGCATATCAGTTGACTCGGGTCGTGTATGATCAGCCACAACTGTTGATCAGCCACAACTGTTGACTTACAGCCCAATCCTGCATAACTATAGGCTGGCGGGCCTAGCGCTCCGCCGGCCTAGGGTGTCGTAAATGTGCTTTTCCGGCGAAAATGCTGCGCCAGCGTGGAGGCTGGCGCCACTTACTCTGCCACCTACCTGGACCCATGCAGGTGTGTCCCATGCCGCTTGGGGCAGGGGGAGGGCGGGGATGGGGCAATGAAGGAGGTGGCCATTGTCTGGCCCAGGCTGGGAAGGGGCGTGGATATCAATGCTTATATCCTATGCCCCATTGTAGCCCGCTCCAGCCTTACATGGCCTCTCCAGATGTACGCCAGCTTCAGAGCTGGCTTGCATCCGAGGAGGCCCGTAGGTCCCGGGCTCACCTATACCCGGGAAAGGGGACGAACATCCCCTTCTCCCAAGGTGCACTCCAGCAACCCCGAGGCAGCCTTCAATGGGCTTAGGATACAGTAGCCAGCCTTTTAGCGTCCGCTTAAAGTTACTCAGGATTCCACTGTTAAGCTTGTATTTTAAACAGTTATGTTGCTTTACTATTAAAAGAATAAAAAGCAGCTCACATAAATGAAATCAATAACAGTTTATTTTAAATACAACAAATATAGCAATAAAACATGCACTTAAAATAAAAAGAAAATTGTTTTTAAGGTCTTGAAAGCAGGAGAATATATAAAACCAGCATAAGACAGCAGTAAAATCAACTCGAAAAAGTCACTAAACCCTTCAGAGAATAAATAGGGTTTAATTTGTCATTGGTATGCTAAAAATCATGGTGTCTCCCTCACTTACTGGCGGAGTATATTCTATACGCAGCTTACCACTTCTGAGTCATATCAGTTCGGTTGCATCTCTACTAGCCTAGGCACCTAGAAGGAAGGCTTAGGCTGAAATCTTATGTACACTTGCCTGGGAGTAGGCTCCACTGAACTCAATGGGACTTACTTCTGAGTAGACATGAATAGGCTTGGGCTGTTAAAATTTTAAATTCCTGCGACATAAAAAGTTGGGTTATAAAACAACTTAAACCATTTCTATATTGTACTATTTATTTATCTAACTAATCAATTTAATCAAATTTAAATAAATCTCCATATTAACCACAACCTCACTAAAGATGTGTTTTCGCCTACCTTTTAACCTTTGGAATTTGGGCAGGTGCAGCTTGTTGCACCCTTCCATGATGATGAGTTGCACCTGCTCAAATTTCAGTGGTTAACAGCACAATCAACATGTCTACTCAGAAATAAGTCCCATTGTATTCAATGGGGCTTACTCCCAGGAAAGTGTGCATAGGATTGCAGCCTAAAGGTTGGCACTCTGTCCCCCTTTGGATATGGTAAGCCTATGCAGGAGCTCTTGCTCTCAACTTTCAAACTGCAAGATCATATCTTAGTTTCCACAGAGTCATGGGGTTGGAACTTAAGGGTTAATTTTTTCAAATGCTTCCATCCTGAGGCTAGAGGTTGCTAGAGAGATCATTGTTCGGCCATTTAGCAAGTGATTAAGAGCTGCAAGGAACAGCCTTGTAAAGGCATGAAAACACAGGCTTTGCAGTTTTAAAAAAAGAAAAAGAAAAAAAGCCCCTTTGAAAGAGACTTGGAGAGGCCCACACCCCTACTTTAAAGACTTGCCTTAGTGGAAAAAAGTGAGTCTTATACTCAGGTCAGTACGGTATATTCTCTTACATATGCATTAATTGTTCTGTTTAATTTTTTTTCCCCAGGGCTTACCTGGTCCTCCGGGCCCTCCAGGCGAAGGGGGAAAACCAGGTGATCAGGTAATCGCTTTATAACTTGACTTTCAAATGTGTGTGTTTGGTTGATGAAGTCATTCATCAGCCATGATGTTACTACACCTCTTTGTTCTACTGTTTTATGTTCCATCTCTACAGTGAAGGATAGGGCTACGGCATGTCCCCACAGCTTTGTTTTTCCCAAAGAGGTGTGACCATCCAGATTAAAAACCTGTGGTGACCTGACAAAAGTGAGACTTTCTTAACACGCATATAATTAAAGGTCTTCCTGAGAAATCGAGAAAGAGTGCTTGTAAAGGCAAACGCCAGTTTCTGCAAGCAGAATTGTGGCGAGCAACACAGCCCCGCCTTAAGTTGGCAGCTAGTCCGCCACTTGTTCATAGAGAGAAAAGGGTGCACTGTCCCTTTTCTCCCAGTCACAGTGGCGTTCCTGTGGTAGGGGTTCGACAGTAAGTCGCGCCCCGACCTACTACCGCGTTCACGAACCAGAGCGAGGAGGCCCCACCCCCTCGCCGTTGGAGCCATTCCGCGCAGCGAAGCCGAACGGGCAGGAGACCCTGCCCGTTCGGCTTCGCTGCACGGAATGGCTCCGACGGCGAGGGGCAGGGCCTCCTCGCTCTGGTTCGTGAACGCGGTAGTAGGTCGGGGCGTGACTTACTGTCGAGCCCCTACCTCAGGAACACCACTGCCCAGTCACTCTGTGAAGTGAGGTGGAGACCTCTCTGGCCAGTATTAAAAAGTGTGCCCTGAAAGCAAAGGTATTTTACAGGCAAGTCTCCACTGATAAGAACGGCAATCCTAGTCCTTTGCTAGCCTGGTGTATCTTGTTTTCACCATAGACAATTTCCCTTCAGAAATATTAATCTTCACTAATAAAGATTAGCAGAAAGAAGGAGCTTTTATTTATTTATTTCCGCATTTTATACCGCCCTTCCTCCAAGAAGCTCAGGGTGGTGTACATGGTTCCTTCCTGACTCTTGTCCTCACAGCAACCCTGTGAAGTAGATTAGGCTGAAATATACTGACTGGCCCAAGGTCACCCAGAATTATTATTATTAAGAATATTTATTTACCCCTTTTCAACTACAAAGTTCACAAAGCGGTTTACAGAGGTAATCTAGTAATTAGATGGCTCTCTGTCCCCAAAGGGCTTACAATCTTAAAAAAAAAAATTCAGAAGAACACCAGCAAACAGCCACTAGGAAAGACACTGTGCTGGGGTGAAGAGGGACAGTTACTCTCCCCCTGCCAAATTTAAGAGGAGTACCAATTGAAAATGTATCTCTTTGCCCAGTTAGCAGGGAAGAGCAGGAAATTATGATCCTGGACACTTTCAGATGTGGTTTGAAGATTTATTTATTTTTTAATTTCAAATGGCTTTTGGTGGTGGATAGGGTGGGGGAGATTTGATATGCAGGGGATATTGGGATGGGACTGCTGGAGTTTTTATTACCTGCGGTTTCTATATTTTTATGGCTTCTGTTTTTATGTTTTTATGCTTATAGAAACTGTTTTGGACTTTCTATTTTATGGTTATTGTTGTGTTGTGGTGGTTGTGATTTTGTGTGTGTGTGTGCGCGTGCGCACACTTTGGGCACCAGGTTTTGTTACCTGGGAAAGGCAGTATGTAAGTATGCAAATAAATAAATTAGTAACTAGGTATTCAGAATGTAGAACCTGGAGTAACAATTTCCATTTTACTACAGGGTGTCCCTGGTGATCCTGGAGCTACTGGTCCCTTAGGTCCAAGGGTAAGTTTTGTTTTTCAGGAGAGGGATTTCACAACAAACTTTCAGGATATTTTCAAAATCTGAAAGTGAAACACAAATGATCACAAATTCAAATACTGCACTGCAGAACTCAAAAATCCAAATGGCAAGCTTCAACCCTTCACAGTTTCAGTGTCATTATGAAGTCCACCCTTGAACACTTTTTCATATTTCATATTTTTGGTTTGAAAATCATTTTTTCTCAGGATTCAAAACTATTCATTTGGAATCTTTTGGATGGATAGATATCCATCCAATATTGCACCAATATTGTGTGGCAGACTGCAGTTGTAACTAGCAATAATGCTTTAACAGCTCTTGGCATTTGTGAGTAACGTTTTGGGCTGGATTGGATACTTCAGTATCAATGTGCTGCTTGTTTGTTCCACTATCATAATCATGAACATCTCTGCCATCACATCTACTGTTCACTACTAGATCATTCCCAATCTATCTATTTCCAGGGTGAACGTGGCCATCCAGGTGAGAGAGGAAACCCAGGATCATCTGGTCTTCAAGGGGAGAAGGGAATGGCTGGAGGTCAAGGCCCTGATGGTGCAAAGGTGAGTTTATGTGTGTATGTAAACCAGTATGGAAGAGTCCTAGATCCAATCACACATTGCATGTACAGTATTCTGTAAAAATTTGGCAAGATGGTGATCTTGTCAAACCTAAATAAGTGACTGACGTCACAATCCTGTCTAAATATAGAACGGCGGAGCGAGCGCTCCGCCGTTCTAAGTTGTCACAGATTGCCGTAAAGCACGCTTGCGACGACTCAAGAATAAGGGCCACTGGCACAAGGCCGGCACCCCTTACTCCGCCATCGGATCGCCCCTGCGGCCGCCGGAGTCAGGTAAGATATCCCCCGGTGGGGGCGGTATGAGTGGCGAAGGAGGGGGTCCATTGGCCAAGCCGGCCCAGGAGGGGGTGGGGATGGTGGCTGCCATATCCTCGTCCCTTTCTGGGCCGGCGCGGACCTTACACAGCCTTCTCTTACTTCCGCCAGCTAAATAGCTGGCAGAAATCCGAGGAGGCCCATTAGGGCTTGGCCTTGCTACACCGGGGGAATGGGATGAACGTCCCCTTTCCCTGAGCAGACCTCCGTGCCGATCTCGATGGCCCGAAACGAGGATAGGATCCGATGGGCGGCCTGGGCCACCTGCCGGATAGTTACAGAGGATTGCGCTGTGAGTAAGTCCAGAATGCTCAGGAAAAGTGGGACAGAGAAACGTTCAGCACCCCTTAAAAATAATTCAGGGCACATTCCTTTCATATCATTGCATTGTGCCTTAAGTTTGGTAAGAAGGTTTGCTTTAAGAAGAAGGTTTGCTTAAGAAGTAAGCATTCCTTGATACTGCATAGCTGCTGTCAGGATGACTAGCAGTCTTGCAAATTAGTCTGCAAAGCTTAATAGCCTGCAAAAGAAGTGTTACTTGCCCATCTCTTTATGCATATCTGTTTTGTTATCTGGGTCATATCAGTGGTCTAAAAAAGAGATAATCGAATCTCTTACCAAGTGCTTCCCTGCTTGGTCACCTTGAGACAGTTCTTAGGACCAAACCAAATGTGCAGCTTTTCCATGGGAAAACACATCTGTGAGTTATGTCCATGGGTTTCAATTCACAAGGGATTTGCAACCACACATTCACTGCAATCTAGGGCATACTTCGAGGTACAGGATGTGCCAGTCCCTCCTCCCATGCTGCCAATCATCCCTAGACAGACTTCCCAGGTCTGCAAAATTCTACTCTTCACAAGCAAGGGGTAGAGATGGCTGCCCTTTAGCACCAAAACCAATGGGGGGGGGGGAGCTGTGTTGAAGAAGTGCTCCCCAGGAGGACGGTCTAGGATGCTGTCTCACCTACCTAACTCATGGATATTGACAACTACCTGGGTTTTCCCTTTGTACATTCAAGAACCTACATGGAAGGCTGCAAAATTATGGAATAAGAGTGGGACGAGTGGGAAAGGGATACTTGGATATTCCGTGGCACAAAACCCACAGGATATGGAAACCCATGTGGGTATTTCTTCCTAACGTATGCTTATTCCATGGAAAATGCCCAATTCCATAAGGTTTTTTGCATGTTTGGTCTGGGCCTTAGTTGCCCCAGGAAACCATGCAAGTGACTGTTGCAAAGGAGGGACTGAATGAATTAGCTGGAATTAAAAATCATTAGCTGGAGTCCATTAATTACCCATTCATAATAAAATATTGGCAACATGTATCGGTCATTAGGGTTGCATTATTAACCTCAGGAGAAAGCTCCCTGCTGGTAATCTGGTCTCTGTTTGCTTACTTGCCTCCCTCCTCCTTCCACTCTCTGGATTGGAAAATGAGAACAGTGAGGAAGAGAAAATATGGAGGGGAGAAGAATGCTGAGCTAAAACACTGGATAATGGGAGGACCAGAGACTGGCACATCATTGGGTAAGGGAGGGGGCAGCATTTGGCATGCTGCCTCTCAAGTATCAGGAACTCTTGGGCCAGCCCTGAGTTTATGTAATGTGTTGACTGGGTCCTAACAAGTCCATTGCTGAGATCTGTGGCCAAGTTTGCAGATGGCACTAAATGTTTCCAGGTGGTGAAGTCTAGAATGGATTGTGAAGCGCTCCAGGAGGATCTCTCCAAACTGGGGGAATGGGTAGCAAAATGGGCAGCAACATGGCAGATGCACCAATATAAATAAGGGTAAAGAAATCAAAATTTCACATATTTGCTGATGGGTTCTGAGCAGTCTGTGTTGGATCAGGAGAGAGATCTTGCGATGCTGGTGGACAGCTTGATGAAAGTGTCGACCCAGTGTGTGGTGGCTGTCAAGAAAACCAATTCTATGCTCGGAATAATTAGAAAAGGGATCAAGAATAAAACAGCCAATATTATTATGCCATTGTAAAAATTGATGGTAAGACCGCATCTGGGGTATTGTGTCCAGTTCTGGTTGCCACATCTTAAAAAGTATATAGTGGAACTGGAAAAGAAGAGAACTGGAACTGCAGAAAAGAGCAACAAAACTGACTAATGGGCTGGGGCACCTTCCTAGGCTCTAGAAAGAAGGCGCCTGAGGGGGACATGATTGAGATATATAAAATAACGCATGGGATGAATAGAGTGGATAGAGGGATGTTCTTTTCCCTCTTGCGCAACACCAGAACTTGGGGTCCATCACTGGTTACAAGTCATGATGACTCTATGCAACCTCCTGGTCTTAGTAATAGGCTATGTCTGAATGCCAGGTGCAAGGGAGTGACAACAGGATACGGGTATCTTGTTGTCTTGTGTGCTCCCTGAGGCATCTGATGGGGCCACTGTGAGATACAGGACGTTGGACTAGATGGGTCCTTGGCCTGATCCTGCAGTGCTCTTCTTATGTTATTATCTGCTCCAGACAGAAATGATAAGAATTCAGGAAACCTTAAGGAGAAGCAATACTAAAATGAAAAACTGTTCCTTGTCCGATTTTTCCATCAGGTGTCAGAAACTGCCTTAACTTCCCATTCATAACTGCAGAGACAATCATTTCATTTCCATTAATTTTCAGGGTAATCCAGGTCCCTCTGGGACTCCTGGGGATCAAGGACCTCCAGGTCTTCAGGGTATGCCTGGAGAGAGAGGCATTGCTGGCACTTCTGGTCCCAAAGGTGACAGGGTAAGCCTTTTTTTTTTCTCATGATTGTTCCTTCCAGAAGAATTGGTCCTATATCTGTTTATCAGCCTTTGTAAATAACTTGAATTTTTGTTATGCCTTTCCCAGGGCAGTGTAGGAGAAAAGGGATCTGAAGGTACAGCTGGCAATGATGGTGCACGAGTGAGTGAATTTTATTGTTTCTCTTGCAAAAATCCTGTTTGTGGTTGTTCCTTATATAATCAGGAATGAACAGTGATGGGAAAGGAGCTATTCGTAGTCACCTATGGCAACATGGTTAGATATCGAGTGTCAGCTTGGGAGACTGCATGAGAAGAGCAAGCCTTCCTTTCATTTCTGACCTCTTCATGCCACAATCATTTTCATTTGAGGATTTTAAGTATCTCTGTCCTTTTGAAGGTACCCATCAGCACCAGCGTGGATTTCTACCTTTAGCTTAAAAGGCTATCTTTGTTCTATCCTCTAGTCTAGCATAATATAATTTGATGCCTGAGAACATCATCAACATCAAACGGGGTAGTTATAAATGGACTTCAGACTATTATTGCTACCAATTATTCTCAAGCGTTTTAGGTTGTCCATCCCATTGTAACGGTCTAATGTAGTGGTTCTCAAACTTTTCAGTCCCTGGAGCCCTTTACACTCCCAAAAGGAGTCTCAGGGAGCCCCAGAGTGCTAGTGCATGCACAGAGGGGCACAGCACTGAGCCCAATGCTGAATACCAATGAAGAGCCAGAGCAGGAAGGGAATGAGGAAGAGTCATGAACAGGGGAGGCGGGAGGGACAGACGATCAAACTGGGCAGGGGGCAGATGGCTTAGGGTGTGCTTTGTGGAGCTCCTGAAGGGGTCTCGGGGAGCCCTAGGGCTCCTAGGAGCACATTTTGAGAAACACTGGTCTAATGTATTCTCTCAGTTCTGCCATGCAGTTCAGCCTCACTTACGGATGCATTGAAAACTCATAAAATGTCCTTCCTTGCCCAAGTAAAATGGCACACTAGCTACATGATCCAATGCATGCTTGCTAGGAAGTAAGCCCAATTTTGTCCAATGGAACTTACTCCCTGGTAAGCGTGCATAGGGTTGTGCTGAAAGTCATACATGTTAACCAGAAAAATTTAAGGTTCGCACAGAAATAAAATATTTTCTAGTATTTTCAGGGATTAATCTCTTTTTCTTCTATGATCAAGTTGAGTGTGGCACAGGTTGAGTGTGCCATGTAACACCGTATTTGCTCAAGAAAGAGAAAGCTAATGTATGTAAAAAAAAACAAGACGGTGTCTAGCCCGGAGTTAAGTACATGGGCTGAAGTGTTTCTTCCCCCATGTTGGATTGTGTGATTGGTGAAGAAAGAATGTTAGAACCAAATATCAGAAGTAACAACTTTAGCAAATTATCTTTAAACGTGGGACACTGAAGGTTCATTTCTCTTATTAAAAATCTTATTATTTAACAGGGTCTTCCAGGACCATTAGGCCCGATTGGCCCTGCTGGTCATGCCGGTGAAAAGGTAAAAGGACTTTTGTAACGAAGTCAACACGTTTTGTATGACATTATTTATCAGTTGTGTATACAATAACCTATTGTAACTTGTTTTGAAGGGCGAACCTGGCCCTCGAGGTTTAGTTGGCCCTCCCGGCTCACGTGGAACTCCTGTAAGTAAATGATGCCATTATTAACATTTTTTTAAAAATATGCTAGTATTTTATCAAATGTGTGATAGTGTGACCCGTTTATTGTTCATTGTGCATACCTTGCAACCAGAGGCGTTCTTATATGGGGGGAGCAGGTGTGCTCCCCCCCAGGCGCTGAGTGGGTAAGGGGCGCGGCAGCCGAGCTCGGGGCTGCGCAGAGCGGCGCGGCACCGGAGCCCGGCTGGTGCGCCCCTCCGAAGCAGCGCACCCACTCCGCGCGTCCCCGGCCTCCGGAGGCTGCGCTCCGAAGGCTGGGGATAAGCCCTCCTTAAAGCGACCGCCCCGTTCGGCGGTCGAGAGCTTTATGAAGAAGCCGAACGCGTCGCTGGCTTTTATAGGGCTTGCGCATGCGCAAACCCTATAAAAGCCAGCGACGCGTTCGGCTTCTTCATAAAGCTCTCGACCGCCGAACGGGGCGGTCGCTTTAAGGAGGGCTTATCCCCAGCCTTCGGAGCGCAGCCTCCGGAGGCCGGGGATGCGCGGAGTAGGCGCTCAGCCCCGAGCCCGGCTACTTGGGGGGGGCGCTCCAACCCCGCCCCCCCAGGCGCCAGGAGGGCTGGGAACGCCACTGCTTGCAACCATTTCTCTGGTTCCTTCCTCCTCTCCTTCAGAAATTTTGTAAAACTGGATGAACAAGAGCATATACCTGGCAGTTGAGACTTAGATTAATCTGAAATTTTCAGAACAAGTGTAGGTTCTCCCTGTGCAGCAACTTGTTCCCTTTTATGCCACTATGAAGGCTGTTTCTTTTGTGATGGTGTGATGACATGGGATTGGTTTCAGAAGTCACTCGTATCTAAAATGTCCCATGGAAAGGATTACAGTATACTAAGTATACAGGTACTAAGACTGACACATGTACTTCCTAGAACCTCTTTGACCCTTGGTCAAGAGGTTTGTTGTTTGGCATATAAGCATATTTAGTTGTTGGGCGTATAAGCATGTAGTCTTCCATTCCATATGATAACGTATAACACTGTAAACATAGGAGTGAGTACTAGAATTATGCAAGAATTCTTGGTTAAGACATCACACAAAACCAGAGTTAAGGCAAATTCTGGTTAACAAACGAACTTTAAATCATGGGTTCAGTTTCATGAGTGTAATCCTATTTTGCTTGAAATAAAGCTTTGTTTCAAAATAACCATGGACAAAACAACCATGGACATCTGACTGGCCCATGTAAAAATAATACTTTAGTTTGAATGATTTATGTTTATTTATTTTGATGAGCTGCATTAGGGTTCCAGTAATAGAAGCTAAAGTGGTGTACAACAGAAATAACACTATAATCCACGTCTGTATTGTCTTGGCACTTGAAGAGCTTTGTAATGAAATAAGTAATTGGTTTTTTTGAGAGAAAGGTCATTCCTATTCGTAACTCCTCTCAAATTCCTCCCTATACATCATGGCAGCACTAGCCCTCAGTTACCATAGTGGACAGTTTAATATAGAGCTCCAGATGGTCTGTTGATCTTCCAGAGTTTTTCCCCCTAAGTCACTTCTTCATCCTTGGGGTCGGGGCCCCAGTGGGGTCCCAAAGCCTCATTTGTGGGGTCATGGCAACTTATGGGAACCAAAATGGCCGCTGGGAGCTAATGCTGGGGGTGGGGGGGGGGAACCTGCTTCCACAGGGATTTCATCCCACTCCTCCCCTTCCCTCTTTCAGTTTGCTGGGATGGTGGTGGGGAATGGCAGCTCGACTCTCCTGTTCTGGAATGACCCCGCTGCAGGTGGTGCAGGACAGGAGAGTTTGGCAGGACTAGGCTGCTGGTGCTGGGGCAGGGGTGGCAACAGGGGTGGGGTGCGACGGCGGATCAGGTCCCAGGAAGGGGGCAGGATTAATGGTGGGTCCCCAGCCTCATTATTTATGTATTGGGGTTGTGGCATGAAAAATGTTGAAGACCACTGCCTTAAGCTATCCATCCATGATTATCATTTTAGGGGGTGATAACCTATTAATTTTTGTTAGGAAACAAATGCTGTAACTAGGGAAGGTATAATCAACTTAATTGCTGACAGATAATAGCTTGGTTGCACTCCTATTCTACTCTTCCCCCCCCACACACACACACACACAATGTATAAACATGAGTTTTATGTAGCATGAATTTTAGTAGCAAATTCTGAATATCTTTAAAAAAAATCCTCTAAATTTTTTGCTCAGGGTTCCCGTGGTGAAAATGGGCCAACTGGTCAAGTTGGTTTTGCTGGTCCTCCGGTATGTAAAACTTGTTATTTCTAACAATTTTATGTTAATGACTTCTTATTATAGCATTGACTTATTGTCTTTGATACTGGAAGATGCTGAACAATCTTGAAGAGTTCTAAAAACACAAGTAATAACATCTTTAAAATAACTATCATATCAGTTGTAGGAGGAGGTTATAAACACGTTTTGCTGATAATGGGATTTTAAAGATTTACCTGCTTCATTTTTTGCATCGAGAATTTACTTTGACTTAAAAGGAGGTATATAACGCCATCCCTTGACACAGCATAAATTCAGGAGATTCGAAGCACATGAAGAAAGTTGAATCAAAGAGTGAAAAGAACTGAAAGAGATTGCTAAATTATGTCACAGTGATTTTGTGAAATGATTGTTCATATTTTGTGTGGTTTTGCTCCCAGGCCTTTTGTAATGCATAGAGGCTGGTTAAAATACTTGGGAAAACCTTGCAATGCTGTGTGTTGCGCTGCAGGGCTTGTAATTGTTGTTAGGCTGCAATCCTATACACACTTTCCTGGGAGTAAGTCCCATTGAACACGATAGGACTTCTGAGTAGACATGCCTAGGATTATGCTGCTAGAACGACAAACTGGGAATCTTAATGGTCTCTTACTGGATGTGTTTTATATCTTTTAATGTTTATAGGGCCCTGATGGCCAACCCGGTGTGAAAGGTGAACCAGGAGAGCCTGGGCAGAAAGGAGATGCTGGATCCCCAGGACCCCAAGGACTTTCAGGCTCTCATGGCCCACCAGTAAGTAAAAGAGGAACTGAAAGATAGCACTGGTTTGTACCCATTTTACTAATTGGATCCCCCCCCCCATATTCACTTATTGTTCTCATTTCCATTTAGGGTCCTTCTGGGGTTCCTGGACTGAAAGGTGGCCGAGGTACTAAAGGGCCCCCAGTGAGTAGATCAGTTTTCTATGAATTAAATGTCACCTAAAGCTTCTATCCATCTGTAACTACCTGCTGGGCTTTCTTTTGATGGGCATGTTTAGGTCTTGCTTGATATAAAAGTTCATTGCGCACATTACGATTGAAGTGATTCTGCGTTAAAAGCATGTTCCTTTATAGACATAGTGCAAAATTGTTGTCAAGCTCTGTGTACCTCTATCTATTTCTAGGGTGCCACAGGATTTCCTGGGTCTGCTGGAAGAGTTGGACCCCCAGGACCTACTGTAAGTTCAAAGCTTATTCTTCCAATACATTAATGTAAAAGTTCATTAATAAGCATACACTCTAAATTAAAGGAAATGTATTATTGATGAAGGGCCGCGGGGTGGCACAGTGGGTTAAACTGCTGAACCATGAGCTGTCAATCGGAAGGTCGGCAGTTTGAATCCACGCGACGGGGTGAGCTCTCGCCGCTTGACCCAGCTCCTGCCAACCTAGCAGTTCGAAAGCATGTTAATGTGAGTAGATAAATAGGTACCACTTCTGGGAAGGTAAACAACGTTCCGTGTTGTCATGCTGGCCACATGACCACGGAAGCGTCTTCGGACAGCGCTGGCTCTTCGGCTTTGCAACGGGAATGAGCACCACACCCTAGAGTTGGACACGACTGGACTTAAATGTCAAGGGACTCCTTTACCTTATTATACATGAAGTTATTGTAGTAGCAGAAGTTTGATCCAATTCTATTTTCATTTAGCTGAGATACCACCAGTGTGGCGTAGTATTGGACAGAGTGGAGAGACTCGGGTTCAAATACCAGCTCTACTGACTGATGCACCCACCACAGCCCAAGCTAACAGAATTGTTGTGAAGGGAGTGGGAGAGAGGGCAAAGCATGTGTCATCTGTCTCTTATGAATGAAGAGCAGTAGGAGTTGAAGGTGACACTGGGTTTTAATTTGGAGATATATAATAAATAGTTGTGTTGGAAAATATGTTGTATTTTCTTGCCTAACTAAAGAAAAAATGATGGCCACACATTTAGATTATATACAGATTTTTGAAAGCTGCCATACGTTTAAGACAAATCAGCTCAATATAGGCAGTTTGTCATATTTCAGTACTAGGGTCTTGCTAAACTATGGTCTGTCCACTGTATTTCATTGTTCAATTGGTCAGGGCATGGCTTTCATTGCTAACCTAATCGTAGTCTGCTAGTGTCCCAGGGCATGGTTTGAAGATACATGACACCGCAAGTTTGCTGAAACCAAGGACTGGGTCTGGTCAGTGCCTAGATGGGTCACTGCCTGGGAACCCCATATATGCTGCCTTGAGTGTCATGGAAAAAAGGCAGGATACAAATGTAATAAGCAAACAAGGCTGCCTTAACTGGATTAGAGGCCAGTTCTAATCAACTTGTATTTCTAGGGAGCTACTGGTCCAGCCGGGCCTATTGGTGAACCAGGCAAAGAAGGTCCTCCAGGTCTTCGTGGAGATCCTGGTGCTCATGGTCGTGTGGGAGATCGAGGTCCTGCAGGACCATCTGGCAGCCCTGGAGACAAAGGAGACTCAGGAGAAGATGGACAACATGTGAGTTAGAGGCGGGAAGGGTGATGTTTGCAATAGAAATAACAGTCTTTTCTTTCCAATTGTATTTGGCTTCTTCCCCCCCCCCCCATTTGTTTTTGTTTGTTTGTTTTTAAATTCAGCTGTTTGGCTTCCTTGAACAAAATTAATACAAAGATACATAACATATACATATGATAAGATGTACTTGTCGTACAGTAAGTCACAGCAGTCATTGAAACATTTCATAAGAACCCAAAATAATTTTGTGGCCTTCAGCAATAGGACATAGGTCACTTTGCCTCCTCATGGTCTTCTCTATTCTGTAACATGGCTGACACTCCTCTCTCATGACCTCACTAGAAGTCCTTATCCTCAACGACTTTTCCCATTTCCTTTTTCCCTCCCCCTAACTAACAGGGACCCTAACCAGAATCCTGCTTTACCTTACACAGGCTTGCTTTCCATTCCTGGGGTGTCCACTTTGGGCCTCACAAATATGCACCCATCTCCTTCACCTGTGTGGCTCATTTGATCCCCACGTATGTTTGGGAAGGGGAAAAGGCAAGCATGGTTACAGCCAAAGAACAAATCCTTACTGATTTTCTGAATTGTGGGACAAACATTTATGTCTATTCATTTCTTATTCAAATTGACTCTTTCAGTGGCATCATAACTCTTCATTTTTGTGTGTAGTTCTGCTGTTTTGTCCAGTAAACACTCTTTAGGCAGATTCCAAGTTCTGGCACTTTGTAACTTTACATAAAACATGTGCACTTTACATAAAACATGTGCACTTTACATGTGCACTTTGGTTCAAATTTACATTTTAGATAATCTATATTATTTTTGCAGTTGCTTAGGAATCTGATTTTTTTTTTCAATTTGTACACCTTAGGGTCCTGATGGTCCTCCAGGTCCAGCTGGAACTACCGGCCAGAGAGGCATTGTGGGTATGCCAGGTCAGCGAGGAGAGAGGGGCATGCCAGGGCTGCCTGGCCCTGCTGTGAGTATCAGCAGAGTTTGTACTTCAGATATGAAACCAGTCTCTTTTCTGTAGCTGTAAAATTTTGACGTGCAGGAATATTTGGTTTACACTTTGAAGTAGGCCTCTGCACTGTTCCATTGCATGCTAGAACAGGGGTTCTCAACCAGTGGTACAGGTACCACCAGTGGTACTTCGGCCAACTACTGGTAGTACTCGGATTGCCAGTCCACCAAAACGCTGCTCTGATGCAGCGCTTTCGGCGGCACGTTTTCGCTCCTGAGAGGCTCCTGCCTTTGGCTGAACCTCTTGGGAATGCTGAGAATGGCCCTCGCACCGGCTCAGAGTTTCCTACCTGTGTTTTCTGACCTCCTAAAACTTGAAAACCTGGAAGTAACTGGTGATGATGTCATCGCCAGTCACTTCCGGTGGTACTCAGCAGGAGAGTGGTGCCGGAGGTGGTACTCAGCTGGGAAGTGGCTGAGAACCCCTGTGCTAGAACATATCTTCTATCTTTATATTTTGAACACAACAGAGTATAGTTTTTCTTAGTAATGCATTGTTACCCTTTTAGTTGGACCCTTGTTGAGAAGAAATGCCTGTTTCTGTTGCAGTACATTACTTTAATAATCGTGACATGACATTTCTCACCACTCCAGGGTACACCAGGAAAACAAGGCCCGACAGGACAACCTGGAGACAAAGGCCCTTCTGGGCCCATAGGGCCTCCTGGTGCTTCTGGCCCAGTGGGTGAAGCAGGTCCAGAAGTAAGTATCTTTTCTTTGGCCCCAATGTATTATATTAGTGTGTTTATAAGAACATACTAGCAATGCTAAATAAAGAATAAGAAATTGCTGTATTACCCTGAACTCATAGATGTTTATACAAACCTGTTTAGCTGTAACCTTTTATAAATCCAGTGCTGTTAATATATGATTTCACTTTCCCTCAACTCAACCCATAGGGTCCTGCTGGTAATGATGGTACTCCTGGACGAGATGGAGCTGTTGGTGAACAGGTAGGCACATATTGCAATGAACTGTCAATTATATTGTCATGTAAAACAAGTAAAACATATTGTCAATTATATTGTTTCTTTCTGCTCCATAGACTTATCTGGTGCATTATAAATTTACTTTGGGGTGAGAGAATAATCAGTATTCTTAATGAGAGCTGGTCTGCATCTGAAGTTGATTTCAAAGCTGAAGAACTTCAGCTAAGAATATGTTTAGTCATGAACACAAACTTGAAGCTGGATGATTATATGCTTGGAGTTCATTACTAGAACTAGGAGGAATGAAGGGAGTATGATTCACTGTGTATCCTCCCCAATCTTTTGAAAGCCAGCAGTCACCATAAAATCTATCCTCAGTCTCACTTGAGGGGGGGGAGGACTGGCTGGCTGCCAGTAGCTTTTCATTGCTGTGGTTCATTGTTTAAGGTCTGCTAGGAATTGTGGATGTAGTGATGGTGGCTACCTATGTCGGATTTAAAGATTCATCAACCCATTGTCACATCTGCAAGTTTGTTTGTTTCATTATTCCAATAACTTTGATGCAAATTTTTGTGGTTAATGTAATGAGGCCGTTGGTGTTGTTCAAGTGACTGTGGTCTTTCAGTTCAAGGAGCAGAATTTCTACAAGGTTGGGGAGAGTCACCCCCTCACCAAACATTTAGTCTAGTGTCGGGTTGGCATTGAAATATCAGAAAAATGACACTTGAAATGAATCTTAGGGTTCCTCCCAAGAAGAGAAGTCAGATGAATTTCTGTACCACAAGTGACATTTCTTGGGGAAGTTTTTCACATTTCTGGTCTAGAGTAATGGCACTTTATTACAGGGAATTGTCTTTTAATAATTTAAATTAAATTTAAATTAATTAAATTAAATAATTAAATTAAATTAGTATTAAAGCATGGAATCGATTGTGTTACAGGGTGATCGTGGTGAACCTGGACCTGCAGGCTTTCCTGGTTCTCAGGGTGCTCCAGGCACACCAGGGCCAGTTGGATCTCCAGGAGATGCAGGACAAAGGGGTGAACCAGTAAGTAGGGACATCTCCTTGTACCCTTTCCTCATTATATGGCTTTAATTTTCTGGTGGCCAATTTGATTGGTTACTGGAACCATCCAGAACTGAGCACTTGCCGAGCAATCAAGGCCTTAGGTCCACTCTTCTTCTGAAACAAGCCTCACGTCACAATGGACCAACTAGGAGGAGGAGGCGATGATGAGGGAGATAGGAAGTGAGTGTGATGCTTCTCTTGAGGCTAGTAGACCTGCATTAGCAGTTCCTCAGTTTGGGTCTGTGGCTGTCATTTGTCAGTACCTATAGTTTTGGAGAGTTTGGTTGTGTTTATATGGTATGAATATGCTAATTAATTATATTAATAATAAATAATCAATGAAATAACTTCTCATTTCCTTGTAGGGTTCACGGGGTCCAATGGGTCCTTCTGGTCGTGCTGGAAAACGTGGTTTGCCTGTATGTTTATTTCTGTATTTATATACCGCCTTTCTTATCCTCAGATTGCTCTTTAAATGTTACTCAAGGTAGTTTACATAGGCAGGCTTGTCTAGATCCTTGTCTAGATCTATCTATCCATCCATCCATCCAAACAAACAAACAAACAATTTCAGATGGTTCTTCTACGGTATAGTCATCTTTTATTAGCTACCGAACACCAGCTATTCTGTGTACACAAGCGAACACAAGCATGTTCTGAACTATTTTAACTGGCCACTAATGCATTGACTGTTGCAGAAAAAGAATATTGAACAATTGTATTTCTTTATAACTATATTTTCATTAATTTCCACTTATAACCAATTATTGCAACATTTAAAATAAAAGCATACATCAGCTTTTCCCAAACTGTGGGTCAGGACCCACTGGTGGTTCACAACCTGATTTCTGGTGAGTTGGAAGCAGAGCCTCCAATAAAAGCACGGGTGATGAAAAGATCACATAACTAAATGCCTCAGGCCCTGAAGCTATTAAAAAATCAGATAGCTGCTAATTGTCCTGCAAATTGCTGAGCTCCTGTAGTTTGCAAGCTTGGGAGATATAGGGAGATAAATGTCTTGAGAGTCTTTTTTTCTGGTGCATTTTTTCCCAAGTCCTTCAGTGACAGGTAGTGGGGGCAGGTGAAGACTGGGTCACGTAACTAAGCCCCTCAAGCCTTGAGACTGTTAATTAGGGCTGCTTCATTATGAGAAATGGATCCCTGAGGCATCTGGTGGGGCCAATGCGAGATACAGGAAGCTGGACTAGATGGGCCTTTGGCCTGATCCAGTAGGGCTCTTCTTATGTTCTTATGATCATGTTTTTGTAAATAAATAGATTTATTACTTGTAAATAAATAAATAGTCTCATAAAGCTAGGTTGGTCCTGATAGAGTGTCGTTTTAAAAAGTGGTTCCCGGTGCTAAAAGGTTTGGGAACCACTGACATGCAGTAAATTGACTGCACAAAAATTAAAGTACTGTACTGCTACTAATAGTAATTATTACTATATTTTAAAGTACCGGTAATCCTAATTTTTTTCAGCACTGTATCTTTTGCATCAGATTCATTACTGAATTGATAAATGTCTTTATTTTAGTTTACAAATCAGTTCAGTAAGCCTGTACAGGGATTAAACACATATTGATGGACAATTGTATTTTTAAAGCTGAAAATGACTGAGGCTTATGAAAACTTAATCTATAGCAAAAAATGTCCTCTAAATAAGTCATTCCTTTTAGACTCTTCAATCATTTCATCATTTAAGGTAGCAGGCAGATGTTCTTAAGTATAAATCCATGCAAGGCCTAAGGAAACTAACCAGAAGCTAAAGATGCTCTTTATATCTGAATAAAGGAAGCAAAGGAGGAGGATGCTCAGTCAGGCAGAATGTAAATGTGAATTAACATTTACATAAGTTAAGGTTCAAGTTCCTCACTCAATCAACACTCACAACGCAATCCTGCCTAAAGATCCTAGGGCCGCCCGCTGGATCCTATCCCTGTTCAAGGCAGATCCAGAGTGGCCCAGAGGTCTCCTCGGGGGAACGTTCGTCCCCTTCCCCCGGTGTAGCACTGGGAGGCCTCAATGGACCTCCTCGGATTTCTGCCAGCTTGAGAGCTGGTGTAAATTTGAGGCGGCCGTGTAATGGCCGCTGAGCCTGGGAATGGGATGAGGATGCGTCCCCGCCCCCTCCCAGGCCAGCTCGACCAACCACTGCCCTCTCTTGCCACCCGGCCTGCCCTTGCACCTGCTGACGGGAGATTTACCTTCCTCGACAGTGGCTGGGCCAATCTGGCGCCGGAGTGAGGGCTGCCGGCATCCACGCCAGCGGCCCTTACTCGAAAGTAGCTGCAAATGTGCTTTACGGCACGTCTGTGAGACTTTAGAACGGTGGAGCACGCACTCCGTCGTTCGAAAGTTAGACGGGATTGCGCTCTCAATCACATATTGGAAAACTTTGATTCTAGCAGAACCTTGGGGGGAGGGGGGAGAACCATGGGATTAAAAGTTTCTTCAGCATTATGCATTTTGGGTTTGATCAAATTTATTTTATTTCAGTGAGAGAATTTGAAGCACATGGGGCTGATTTCTAAGGACTTCTTTTGCAAAAGTTTCATTTGTGCAATGTGGAAGGAAGGCATTATTTCTGCTGATCCTTCCTTTGTGCTACCCCACCAGCTCTTGAGGGGGGGGGGTGTCTGTCAACCCTCAGAGCAGATTTGTAGGGTGCTGCAGAAGAGGAGGATTAGTGAAAATTGTTCCTAGAACATAAGAACATAAGAAGAGCCCTGCTGGATCAGGCCAAAAGCCCATCTAGTCCAGCTTCCTGTATCACACAGTGGCCCCACCAGATGCCTCAGGGAGCACAAGACAACAAGATAACCTGTTTCCCGTTGACACTCCCTTGCACCTGGCACAGAGAAAACCCACTTCTAAAAAACCAGGAGGTTGCTTATGGCTTGTAACCTGTGATGGTCTTTTCCCCCATGAATCTGTCCAAACCCCTTTTAAAGGCATCTAGGCCAGGTGCCATCACCACATCCTGTGGCAAGGAGTTCCACAGATGAATTACACGCTGGGTAAAGAAATATTTTCTTTTGTCTGTTCTAACTCTCCCTCCACTCAATTTTAGTACATGTCCCCTGGTTCTGGTGTTGTGCGAGAGGGAGAAGAATTTCCCTCTATCCACTCTCTCCATCCCATGCATAATTTTATAAGTCTCAATCATGTCCCCCCTCAGGCGCCTTTTTTCTAGGCTGAAAAGCCCCAGACGCTGTAGCCTTTCCTCATAAGGGAGGTGCTCCAGCCCACGAATCATTTTGGTCGCTCTTTTCTGCACCTTTTCCAATTCCACTATATCCTTTTTGAGGTGCGGTGACCAGAACTGGACACAATACTCCAGATGTGGCCTTACCATCGATTTGTACAAAGGCATAATGATATTGGCCGTTTTATTCTCAATCCCTTTTTTTAATGATCCCGAGCATGGAATTGGCCTTCTTCACAGCCGCCGCACACTGGGTCGACACTTTCATCGACCTGTCCACCAGCACCCCAAGATCTCTCTCTTGATCCGTCACAGACAACTCAGAACCCATTAGCTTATATGTGAAATTTTGGTTTCTTGCCCCAATGTGCATCACTTTGCACTTACTTACATTGAAGCGCATCTGCCATTTTGCAGCCCATTCTCCCAGTTTGGAGAGATCCTTCTGGAGCTCTTCACAATCCCTGCTGGTCTTCACCACCCGGAAAAGTTTAGTGTCATCTGCAAACTTGGCCACCTCACTGCCTATCCCCGACTCCAGGTCATTTATGAATAAGTTGAAAAGCACCGGTCCCAAGACCGATCCTTGGGGCACACCGCTTTTCACCTCTCGCCATTGTGAAAATTGCCCATTGACTCCCACTCGCTGTTTCCTGGTCTTCAGCCAGTTCCTAATCCACAAGAGCCAGTTCCTAATCCTCCCCCTCATGCAAGCAGAACCTCTTCCACGAATGGCTAAAGGTCTTAGGATAAAACCCCTGGTTAATGATCCCATTGAAATAGGACTGTAATGCACTTACGTTAAGCTGGGTTCTATCCTTCATTTTCTTTCTTCTTATAGGGTCCTCAAGGTCCCCGTGGTGATAAAGGTGACCATGGAGATAGAGGTGACAGGGGACAGAAAGGTCACCGAGGTTTTACTGGTCTTCAAGGACTTCCTGGACCTCCTGTAAGTTGTTACCTGTATTTTCCTCTGTGAGCACCATTGGAGCTCCTCCCGTACACTTCTGCATTCATTTCAATGGATGATTTCTTTTATTGAAATGAATAAGAAACTTCTTGTGCGTGGTGTGCTTCCTTTGCATTCTAGAATTGCTACAATTTAAAAGAAGACTAGGTGTGCCTCCCGAGGCTGCGGTGGCAATCGTGCAAATGAGTCCACAATTTATTTATTTGTTTGTTTCAATAGATCTCTGTACCACTTTTCTAAATAAAATTTAGACAAACCCATTTACAAAAATTAAAACCTCCATAGCTAAAGCAATAAATAAGATGGTAAAAATCATACACAAAAGTTACTAATCCACAACATTTTTACTAGCCTGCCTCATGCAATCTAAGCACATCATGAATCTGAAAGAGAAAAGCACCAGCTCTCTTCCAGTTTCCCAACATTCTTTGCTTGGGCCTCTTCCTTGAGTAGTCTCTTTTATACTGCGCTCAGAAGGGATATGACGCTCTCCAACAAAAGTATTGTTGTACTGGAAGGCAAGTAGATGAGTGGATATTTACAAGTCTGGCCAATTGTATGTACAGTGTAATACAGTAGACATGCTTTTCAAATAATTCATCTTTTGAGTTCTTTAAGTGTTATTGTATGGTCTATTTCCCAACCTGTGTTACGTGGACCGCCGGCTGTTGGTATGCTGGCACTTGGGCAGCAAGATGGCGGCTGCCATTGTGGCCACTCTGTGCTGCGACGAAGCCCTGAGAATGACGGTAAGCGGTCTTGGCCGACTGGCCGAGTTTGAGCACATGAGTTTCCCGCGCTGGGAAATGTCCTCCTGCCCGCCCTGACCCCTTTACCGTTGTTTTCAGGGCTCAAATGCGGTCAAAAACCCAGATGTAAGTGACGATGATGTCATCACGACTTACTTCCAGTGGTACATGACACGACGGTGGCCCCAGAGCTGTTATGCCGCACCAAAGGGATTGAGAACCCCTGGTCTATTTTTTTTCTACCAGAAACTTGACTATAAATACAGCATGAAAGTCGCAAAATAACTGGTTCATTTCTTTTTAGTCTGAGCTAAAGGGATTCTTTTTCTTTAAAGAGTTGGTGTACCGCAGTGGCAAAGAGTCTGAGCTGCCAATCAGGCCTTTGTCAGTTCGAGTCTCACCTCTGCCATGAAGACATGAGGTGGCCTTAGGCAAGCCACTCCCCTCTTAGCTTCAGCTCCCCAGCCGTGGGATGGGAATAATAACAGTCATGTACTTGTAATGTTGTTGTAAGGAGTACATCAAGATAATGCTTGTGAAGTGGTTTACAGGCTTGAAAGCACTGTGCAAGTTTTAATTATTTGTATTGTTTTCATGGGGCAGTGGCTCTCCATTTGTGTCCTCTCTCGACCATATATTTGTGTTGTCAGTTCTTTAAAAGACTTCTTCTCTATTCTCTTAACATTGATGGACATAGCTACTATATCTCATGGTAGAAATGAGCATCATGCTGAGACCAGCAGAATAAACCTCAGGTGGAACCTTTCCTATGTTTTCACAGACATTGCATTCACGATCAGGGTCTTTTCTTTTTTTAAAGATAACAGACCACGGATATATGTTAATGTTAAAATTTAATATACGTTAATGTTTATATAACTTAAAAAGATCACCCTGTGCCTTTATCTGTAGGGTCCTATTGGTGAGCAAGGCAGTTCTGGGATTCCAGGTCCATTTGGCCCCAGAGTGAGTATACCAGATATGAAAAACAATATGGAAACAATTAGGTTTTCTGTTGACGTTTGCTGTTGTGCAGATGGTGTTTGTTGATTTCAAAGTCAGCGAACTGTGTATGAGGATTACCATGTACTTTCATTAAGGGAGGTTATGCTTGGGGCTGTTCATCCTCCTCCCCAGTTCCCTTGTATGTGGAGTTCCAAATGTGATCGAGGATTTGGCAAAGATGTTAGCTTACGAAGAGAAGATCTCAGCGATCAGTTCATAAATTACAAGTTTCTATCCCTCACAGTTGTTAAGGTGCTTGAAAATGTACAAGTATAATCTGATGAGTTGGGGGGGGGGGCAAAGTGCATGTATGTGCATGTTTAATTATACTTCTCTTTTGGCTTTAATTGTTCAGACTATGAAGGTTCTCTATTATTCATTCATATCACTTCTCCGGCCTCCCTGCTCTTTGCAAACACAATAGCAAATTCGGCATGTAAACAAAGCTAAGCTAGCTGGCTCAGAATATAAATTGAAGATGTTTGTGCATGCTTTGCACACTTACATAAATTACGACAGATTTATTTTGATCACAGAATTTGCTGGGATATTTTTCAGAATGAGTTTTTAACCAAGTATGAATAGCACTCATTGGTACTACGTATTCAGTACCCTACCAAGTATGAATAGCCCTCATTATACTGCTTAAGTACTGAAATGTGCTTTGCCTTTAAAGAGACAGATTTTTATAAAGAGAGGGTTGGTATCACCATTGCACTGTGGCCTCTTTGTCTCATGGTTTTAATTCTAAATGTTCTTGGCTGACAGGTCAATCCTATCTGCTTCGATGGAATCTGATCAAAAGTAAATTTGTTTAGAGTTGTGACCCATTACCTCTCTGGATGAAACATTGATCCAACTCAGCAAGGGAGAGCCATATGTGAAAGCAGTTTTCTACATGCTCAACCAATGAGGATGCAGATGCACATTTGAATGCACAACTGCCTCTGCATCACAGTGCTCATCTAGCCCCCACTGAATTGATCAGATGCATCTTTTGGTGTGAGTGTGCTTGCACCTCAATAACCAGGGCCAAATAGCTACTGTGCAGAGCTAGAGCCAGAATGGGGCCATTACATGGAAAGCTGAGGAAAATCCTGACGTATCATGGTTCAGCTGAAGGGGGGAAAGCTGTAGTTACATTTAATAAGTACTGTTAACATTAATGATATGAAAATTCTCTCACAATGCAGGGCCCTCCAGGTCCTGTTGGACCTTCAGGTAAAGAAGGAAATGCTGGCCCCCTTGGTCCAGTTGGCCCTCCCGGTGTAAGAGGAAGTCTAGGAGAAACAGGACCCGAGGTAAATAATGGGAGGTTGGGGGGAAGCTATAAGAATGTAGTGTTATGTATGGCATCATATGGGGCCACGGTGGCTTAGTGGTTAAGATGCTGAACTACAGACCAGAATGTCAGTAGCACAGCAGTTTGAGACCCAAGTGTGCCGCGTGACGAAGTGAGCTCCCATCTCCTGTCCCAACTCCTACCAACCTAGCAGTTTGAAAGCAAGAAACTGCAAGTAGATAAATAGGTACTGCTGTGGCGGGAAGGTAACAGCGTTCCGTAGTCATGCCAGCCACATGACCATGGAAGCGTCTTCGGACAGTGCTGGCTCTTCAACCTTAGAAACGGAGATGAGCACAGCACCCTAGAGTCGGACACGACTAGCAGGGGATACCTTTTACCTTTACTATGGCATCTGCCACATGGATGCACATTGAATCATTAATGTGTTCTCTCTCTTACTACCTTTGCCTAGGGCCCACCAGGTGACCCTGGTCCCCCAGGCCCACCAGGTCCCCCAGGCCACCTCACTGCTGCGATCGGTGACATTATGGGACATTATGATGATGGTCTAGCAGATCCACTGCCAGAATTCACTGATGATGAGGCTGCCCCAGATGACAGCAATAAAACAGATCCAGGAGTCCACGCAACACTGAAGTCACTGAGCAGCCAGATTGAAACTATGCGCAGCCCTGATGGATCCAAGAAGCACCCAGCACGTACATGTGATGACCTGAGGCTATGCCATCCATCCAAAAAGAGTGGTGGGTAGAAAAAGATCAATCGGTGCTATATGTCTATATGGGCCTTTTGGGATGTTGCAGTCCCCCACATAGGGATTACAAAAGTATTTTTCTAGCATCAGCACAACATACTGTATAGTGTATGTCATATTTAAAAGCTCCTACTACATGTGGTTCCCCCCCACAGTTTCATGCAGCACGTACATGCCAGTGTAGCTGTTCCTGAAGAAGACACATGTAGTCACTGATAGAGGAATTGAAACAAAAGGTCTTCTGCACTCTTGACCTGCACAGAATGAGCCTTAAGCAGAAGTGCAAACTAGCAATGCCTTTCTGCTGCTTAGAAGCATGTACCTTTCTCTTCACCTATCACGCTCAGTCCAGTGCAACCGACTGCAGAAGGAGTTGAGTTTTTTTTATTTGAATTCCTTTTGAGCAGCATCCTCTATGGTGACCATAATGTTAGAAAGTGGTGGCCTACAAAGAGGAAGCAAACTGGAAAAGTGTTCCATAAGACAAGATAGTTTAAGAATCACTGGGGCAAATGTGATAATAACAGAAACTGCAGTTCACCACCCCCCACACTCAACTGAGTCTGAAATCCTATACACACGTTCCTGGAAGTAAGCCCTACTAAGCACAATGGGACTTGCTTCTGAGTAGATTGGCGTAGGATTGCACTGTAAGAAACAAACAGCCCAATCCTGTCTAGCTAGGCTTTACAGCTGCTTTGTGGCAGCCTGCGCTGGCAGAACACACATTCCGCTGGTGCTACCTTTTGGATAGAATTGGGCTGTTAATTAATGGATTAAATATGCATTAGTTTGCATATAAGGAAAAAACACAGTGGGTTGTATCATAAAGAGCACGTATGAAAATAAGGTGGCATTTTCTGCTGTTCCATGAGTGGTTGTTCAAGTCTTACAGATTTCTGTGTGTAATCTGTACTATCACTTGTGTATGCTCAGACATGTGAGCAGAAGGATAACAGGGTACAACTGAATAATTCTAAAAAACCCCAGCATTCCTACGTTTTTATGGGATGAACACGTGTTGCAGGAGGCATTGCCTTAGAAGAGGCATTCACTGTTCTCTCTCATACAGAAAGGAATGCCTCTTTTAAGATGTTACCTAAATGTCGCAGCGCTAACAATTATGATCTACCCACTGAACGTAGCTGAAACCAAAGTGGATCAGGAAAAACTGAACTGTCTTTAGAATAAAAATCTATATGAACTGTCTTTCTTTTCTAAACTGTCTGATGTTGTTTTTGCAGGACAATATTGGATTGATCCCAACCAGGGCTGTGTAGAAGATGCCATCAAAGTATTCTGCAACATGGAAACAGGAGAAACATGTATATCAGCACACCCAGCTAGTATTCCACGCAAAACATGGTGGACTAGTAGGTCATCTGACCTAAAGCCTATTTGGTATGGGCTTGATATGAATAGGGGTTCACAGGTAAGTACATTTACTTAGGAGGCAAATATTCATCTCATTATTTTCTTTGGGTGGGCTTTGAATACTTCTATTTGTTTTAATATTTGTTCAACTATTTGTTGAATAGTTCTATTTGTGAGTTAAAAAATAGTACATACTGTACAGGTAGTTATTAATATATTAATATTACAGTGCAATCCTATCCAACTTACACCACCGGTGTCACCAGTGGTGCAGCGAGAACGGGAGGCCCCAGAATGGAAAGAGGAATCCCCCTTTGGAGGGGATTTGAATCCCCTTTCTGTTCTGGGGCCTCCCGTTCTCACTGCACCACTGGTGACACCGGTGGTGTAAGTTGGATAGGATTGCGCTGCGTGTATATTAATATAATCATATTATTTGAAATATATTATATATAATAAATATAATATATAATTTCAATATAGTAAACTGCATTAATATAGTATAATATAATGTATATTAACTCTAGGGGTCATTCATTTCGCAGGCTGAAGTTATCCAAATGTGTAACAAACTATTGCCATTATTCTCCCGTTAGACTTTATGTTCCTGAATAGCATCCATATTTTACAATGAATGTTTACAATGCTGGCTATGTTTGCAATGCTATTTACAGTTGTATAAATGTACACTTCTTTGTGCTTTTTGTAGTTTTTCTACGGTGATGGTGAATCCGCCAGTACCGCTGTCACTCAAATGACTTTCCTACGCCTCCTGTCCAAAGAAGCCTCTCAGAATATCACCTACCATTGCAAGAACAGCATCGGATACATGGACGACCAAGCCAAGAACCTAAAGAAGGCCGTTGTCCTGAAGGGCGCGAATGACCTTGAGATCAAAGCTGAAGGAAACAGCCGGTTTAGATACACTGTTCTGCATGATAGCTGCACTGTAAGTGTAATGCCTTTTCAGCACTGAATTCATCACAGGGCATATTATCATTATTTCTTCTCAGGTTTCTCTTAGTAAGAAAAAAAAAACATTTAAAGCAGTGAATTTTTCATGAGAAGGATTTGCATCAGAGCAGGTGACAGGAAGCTGTGGCAACACAGCCAGTCACGTACGCCAATTCTATTCATGTCTACTCAGAAGTAAGTGCCATTGGGTTTAATGGAACTTACCCCCAGGTAAGTGTGTGTACGTTTGCAGCCCCAGCTGCTTATCTAAAGAGGGGAGATCTTGGGCATTTAAGGTGGAGACACACTGCACACGTCTGGCTGTGTCGCATCCCAGAGTAGCTGACGTGTCGATTCTGATTGACCCAAAACGTTGCTCCCGTCCCGCCCCCACAACACCAAACTCATTGGCTGAAGTTCGATTTGTTCAACTTCACACGCACCGAAACGACTTCGGCCAATGAGAGGCCGCGTTCGGTGTTGTGGGGGCAGGACGGGAGCAACGTGTTGGGCCAATCAGAATCGACACGTCAGCTACTCCGGACTCAACGCAACCAGATGTGTGCAGTGTATCACAGGCTTTACTGGTTACTTTAGCTGAGTGGCAACTGCAAAGGCAAGGAGAGAGGTAGATTTTGCACAGAGGCCTGTAGCAGCCTGCACCAACGGACAATATTATCAACCTACACAGGCTGTTAAAAGTCTCTATATGGATGTGTGTGTTGCAGAGGCTGCACCACACTCATTGGGCTATCACCAGCAGGAATTCTCGTCCTTTGAATTCTATTAATTCAGCCCTAAAATACAATTGTAAAGGATTTTGCATCTTGAAAGTGCTACAAATATACATGTTAGTCCAGCTAGAAACCATATGCACTGTATGTAGTGAAGGGAAAGGAATCTGGATGAGCCTGGATCTGCAACCGGATATGGGGAGGTCCACTATGATCAAACCCACATCAGAATCTGTGTAAAGGCTATAGACTCCTAACAGGACAGCTTCTACATCCCCAGGACCACACTGGGTCTAAAGGGGCCATTGTGTTCCTCGTAATCAACAGGGTCTAGAGCAGTGGTGGCCAACCTTTCAACATGAATGCTGGCCCTTTAAATGGTTGCATAGGTGAGGGCATTTCAGCAGGTGCAGCTGCTTTAGCAGCACCATCAGCTCTTGCAGCTGCCAAGATTCTGTCTTCTACACAACTCTTAAGAACACAGTAGCCCTAATGGTGGAAGGTTGGCCACCCCTGGTCTAGAGGCTCACCAGTTCTGAATGGACCCTCTTTAAAATTGGTTGTTCAGGTATCCAATAGACATTCTGAAAAGTAATGTATTTTCAGACAATCCATCCCAAATAATATATTACAGCCATCCCACACTGTTGCATGTACAAACACCTGCAGTGCACACAATTTCTCGCCTCATCCACAATCTGGGGCAGTGTCAAATAGCTCTGTTTGCATACTTTAAATACTGCTGATCAGCTGTTCAGGAGAAGGGGGCTGATTTAATCTCCCCTTTCTCCATTCCTCACCCAATAGCAGGTGGATAGTACTGTATTCTGAACCAAGACTACACTTGTTCAGCTGCAACTGGATGTATTGATGACACGCTTATTCTTAGCTCAGTTTAGTTCCCTTCTTGGTTTGTGAGAAATATGACCAACTGTCTTGAATCCTTATTTTTCTCTCCCTTTTGTCCTTCCAGAAACGCAACGGGAATGTGGGCAGAACGGTCTTTGAATACAGAACACAGAATGTGGCACGCTTACCTATTGTTGATATTGCTCCAGTGGACATTGGAAGTGCAGACCAAGAGTTTGGAGTAGAGATTGGGCCAGTTTGTTTTGTGTAAAAAAAAAAAAAGTAAAGAAAAGAAAAAAAAAGGAAATTAAACCAAAGAAAATCTTACCAATTCACAAGTATCAGGAACAACAGAAACAGCAACAGAATCCAAGAACTTAGACTGAGTGAAGTTAATCCTGAGACTCTTGAAGTAATGGCTGATGTTGGGATCAGCATTGTATATAACAGTTCTTTCCAATTCCCTGGCCTTCTTTAGAATATTTATTTTACTTACTTACAAACCTGCAGTCTCATTGTCCCAAGTCAGCATTTGAACGAAGTAATATGATTACAAGTGATTACAAGGACAAGTGACCATGCTTTGATGCAAAAATATGTTTCCTAATTATTATTAATAATAATGATAGTAATGATGTTTTTATTTTGGGTTTTTGCTCAACTTATACGAGTGTAATTCACAGGATGCAAGTGTGCTAAATGGATGAATAAATGTAAGGCTTGCAATTGTCCAATCCTAAAACTGGCTACGCCAAATCCAACTTGCCACTGCACCAATGCAGTGTCATAGGATATGAAATTAGTTGGTATTAGAAGCCTACAGCCCAAGAACTGGTTGGTTAATTCAGATTAATTTGTGAGATTCACCTGCTCCACTTTTTGGCCCTTGCCTTACCCCTTAAGTTTGCCAAGTTATAGTGCTACGGTTAGGGGATGAGCCATACCTGACAAAATTCTCCTTTCTGTGCACCTCTTAAAGGTACAGGAGTCCCCAAGTCTTCAAACTTCCCATGCCTTTCCACTAACAGTCCATATCCCTCCTGTCTCTTGATTCTATATGAGGTTTTCCCCATGCCCCACTTTCTCCTTGGAGCTTCTTCATCCTACCTCATACCTCCACACCCTTCATTTGCTCACATCTCAGCTGTTCAGCTTGCTTTAGCCATTCTGCATCTGGGGTTCTTGCCCCTTAGCATCTCTTTCTTTCCACTACCTACTCTTTTCTTCAGCTCCCCTGCCTCTGGACTGCTTGCACTTTAGATATCCTACCTCCTGGGACCATTCATGTTTCTCCCTACTGTGCCCCTTAACACCTCTGGCCCCTAGGGCTCAGGTAGATTTTTTTTCCCCACCTGGCAAACTGATATTTCACTTTCTTCATACAATCTGGGATGTTCACAGATATTATGTGAGTGGCAATTTCACTCCATAGAATGTTCAGTAACATTACATCACAGTAGCTGAGCAACACACTGCTGCAGCCTTCACAAACACAGCTACTACCACCTCTTTTGGCACATTATAATATTCACTGCAAGGTTGTAGCCTGAGCATTTCAGTTCTTCTCCCAAATTTGCTTGTTTTTAGAAAAGTATTTGCACACAGTTACAAGTTTGTTTGGTTTTTTTTTAAAAAGGGTAACTTGATTGGCATTACTCTTCCCAAAGTGTTCATGTGTCTTCTTAAGAACTGATTCTCATCTTATTTTTTCGGACTCTCTTGCTTGTGCCTTTCAGAAGAGGTATAGAACATGAAATCTTTACTTTCTGAGCAGTTATGTGCAAATCTGATGCACGCAATCGGCAAATTTCCTTGAAAGCTGGTCAACCACGGTTGTACATTAGACTCTTTCTGACTGTAACGGCTCACTTTTGTTTTGTTTTTCTCCTCACTTTCCTGCACGAGGAAAAGTAATATCAGGATCACCCCGTAGTGTAATGAGCAACTTTTTCTTTTTGATGAATTTTTCAGTGCACTCATCTGGTCAATGTTAAACATTTTGTTAAATTTGAATATGAGAAATCTACCTTCTACCCTTTTTGCACATGTTTGATCTCTGGGACAGGACAGGATCTAAAGGAGGGGTATGCATGCATAGGGACAAGCATCACACATAGCGGACGCTTTTTTTGATTTCTCTGCAGTACTTCCCACTGCCAAAGAAACAAGCTGTTTGTTTGAGCACAGTGGCTTGTCTGTTCAGCAGTGGCATCAGCAAAATCTGGAAAGCCACTCTCTTTTCCTTTCTGTGTTGTCTCTTTCTAGATTGTGAGCCTCTTGGGGGTAGGGACCTGTACTGTCATCTGTTGTAAGGTGCCATATGCATAGATGGTGCTGTAAAAGAAATAAAGAAATAATGCGCTGCTTGCAGCTGTGCACACACATGCCTTCTTTGGAATCTGGCCACAGCAAGTGAATCACCATGCAGCCTGCTCATAGCAGACTTATTGTTTGGCTCATATGGGCTAATCCGTGAAGTGGGTTTACACATGGAGAATGCTTGTCACAGTACAGCGAGTTGAAGTAGATGGTGGTCAAGTTCTTTATGGCTGTAATTCTTCAATTTTGATTTGAGTATCTCCCATAGCTCATTGCATGTGACCCCTATGTAGTTAGTTCAATGCATAACTCTCATTAGTACTAATAAACCAGTGATCTAAGAATGTGCTATTCTGATGTAAATCTCAAATTCAATAATAACAAGATTTTGCTTTTGGAGGGGTGGATTGCTCTAATGAGCAATTGCTCTAATGAGCAGTTACCTCTGAAATATTAAAGGCAATGGGTAAGATTTTGTTGTATTGTGGCCAAAGTCGAATTTTCTGATTGACTTCAGTAGCATCAGAATTTCCCTACCACCTCAAGTGTATTGTCCAGTTATTCGTATTGTCCTTTAATCCCATGTATTAATCCATACCAAGATTAGAGATAAATTGCTGAGATAAACTTTTCATTCAACAACTGGTCATGCATCACCAGGAATTCCGACTTAACTGCCCTGATTTATCAAGGCAAACAAATGGTCCATCATTTCTTAGCATGAGCTACCTCATCTCTAGAAGCTGGGATGCATTTAAGGATCAGTGTTCGTTCTAGATACGCAAAGGTGCTATGCTTCTGTTATAATTCCAAGAATGGAGATAGGCAGGGCAATATAATATTTTAAAAAAGTAAAATGTAAAAAAAAAAAGCAATGGTGCTAAAATGGTTTCTGTACAATCCTGAGAAAATAAGGATGGTTGCCATCGACTTCTCTTTGGTAGAATTTAGATATTAGATGTCTGGTGTTTGGAAAAAAATGTTATACACTGCATTTTTTCCTTAGCGTTATACCATATACAGAATGCTGTGTACATCAGCATACCTTCTTTTTTCCATAGAGCATGTGGCTACAAACCTACTTTCTTGGGCCTGTTTCATTGTTGAAGAACTGTGCTCTCCTGTTTCTTGTTCGTTTCTTTTAAAAATAAACACAAAAAAGAAAGAAAAAAAGCCATATGCATAGCTTTATTCATGTATTCTTTGCAAAGCATTTAATTAAATACAAGTTTCTTGTTGAGTAGTGGCTTCCTTTGTGTAGAATCCTAACAGTATCAGTTCGTTTGTGAGGGAAGACAACAAGACTGTGTTGTATTTGCGCATGTGTGCATGTGTAATTGATGGTGTGTGTGGTGTGCTATCTGTGATTCAAAACGTGTAGCACCCAAAGTATTTTATAAATTAAGTTATAGAGAAAGGGAATTTGAGTCATATGTTTTATGACAATGCTTTAAAACCTAAAGGGCAAATGAACCACATGATAACTACCAGAGGCAAATCTGGAAATTTCAAGGTTTGACAGCTGTGGAAATTCAAGATCTGTGATTGTGTTGAATAAAACATTCTGCTAAAATCAGTGTGTCAGTTTAAATTACATGGGCTATCTCAGTGAAAATATATAGTCCTCTCCTGTTGTAGTAAAAGATAATTGAAGGGAGAAAAGTTCATAGTAGACTGTCATTCTTCCAAAATCAATAGTTTGAGCACTGCAAACTTAAAAGTGTGTGTGTGTGTGTGTGTGTGTGTGTGTGTGTGTGTGTGTGAGAGAGAAATACACATTTATTATATCCTACAATCCACAATATTTGAAGATAGGTTCATTTTGGCTCATCTAGTTAAAAATGTAAAGTAGATATAGACATAGTCTTGGATTCATAGTTGCCCTCCCACTATGAGGTTCCCAAACTGGGGCATCATGACACCCCAGACGGAAACAAAGGGTTGCTACACCCTTAAGGGGCATGGTGACCCATGGTGACGTTGTCAGCGTGTCCAGGATCGTGCTGCCGCTACCACCGGAGGCGAAAACTGTTTTTACCTTCGCTGGTGGCTGTGGGGGTCCTGCATGGGGCTTGGGGAGTCTGTGGGCTCCTCTGCAGGCCTCCCCAAGTGTTGGAGCAGCCCTCCGATGCAATCGCAACCCACTTCCGGTTTTACAGCGAAACCGGAAGTGGGTCACGATCGCGTTGGAAGACTGTTCCGACGCTTGGGGAGGCCTTCAGAGGGGCCCGCAGGCTCCCCACACACCCCGCAGGACCTCCACAGCCACAACAAAGGTAAAACAGGCACTTTTCAGGTCTGGCAACGGCAGCGCGATCTTGGATGCGGCGGTGCCATCCTGGATGCGGCAGCGCTACTCCTGGGAAGGCCCCTCTGCCACTCAGGAGTTCACTATGGAAAGCCTCTTCCATTCACTGAATTGCTGTTTCCACCAGAGCAGACGTGTGTTGCACAAGTGTGTTGATGTGAAATGAACATTATGTACCCGCTTTTGTCACAAATGTCACAAATGTGTGTTGTCATTAGTTGGCAAAGTGCAATATCCATTGAAACAACACAACTATAAAAATAGTACTATATATTATATATTCACTATATAAATAGCTACACAGGGTGTACGAACAACTCCAAATACTGCAACCTGAAGATTTTGGCATGTTGCCAATGACCTCTCCACATGTTTCTTAGCTGAAAGTCCTGGGAGTCAGCCAGGACTATGCCCTGGAAGGAGTGAAGCATGGCTCCCTCTAAGACCATGCTAATAAGGGCCATTGATTGGACTGGAAAGCTGTAGCACTGCAGGGCATCTGTATGTCGCCTTCCTCTAAGGTCTCGCAAATGTGGGCTCCCTGCCTTGGCATAATCTCAAGCACAAGTCTTCCTGCATAATAAATTAAACCTAACTGTCCAGTGGCCAGGCCAGCTGGACAGTCTTTTCAGCCTCCTTCTCCAAGAAGCCTTTCCCACCAACAACCTGAGCATTGTTAATCGGTACAGCCCACACCCTGCTATACCTTTTGTCCCTCGGGAACCTGTCTGATTGGGGTGCAATTAAGCACTCCTCCTGGAAGGACAGAATTTACAGCCCAATCCTATGCTTCTCCCTCCCTGCCAATGCAGCCATGACAAAATGACTTGCGCTGCATCCTGCATCTTTTTGGAAAACTCTGCCCTGTGGTTACTGTCAGTCTAATTAGAGGCACTTTGAGGTTGTTTGCAACATTGCATTTTGACCTTTCAAGTATAAATTCCCCCAATTTGGTTTAATTCTGGGCTGGGCAAACCTGGGCCTGAGACTCTCTCTCTGGGCAAAATCCACCCTAAACTTTCGGCGCTGGAGCAAGCGCTCTGGTATCGTAAGCTGTCACAAAGATACCATAAGGCACATTTGCGCCTACTTTAAAGTAAGGAAGGCTGGCGCAAGGCTGGCCTCCCTCACTCCGTCACCAGACCGAGGATGCGGTCACCGGAGGCATGTAAGGCTCCCACTGGTGGCTGCGTGGGCATATAGGGCTGGCTCTGGTTTAAACCCGGGGAAGGGTATGAACATCCCCTTCCCCGAGTAGACCGCCACATGGTGGTCCGGTCACCCAAATCCTATGTAAGGATCCGGCGGGTAGTGGTAAACGTGTGCATGTGTATGAGAGCAGTATTAGCAATAGACAAATGATAAATATTTACATTCTACTGTTTTTCCCTGTTCATGGCTCTTGTTCAGCCTTCTCTCCCATTCACTGTACTAATGATGTCACTGGCAGAAAGAAGTCTATTACTGTTGTTGTGCTGAGTACTCACTGTGGAAGGATGTAGGATTAGATTTCATAGCTTCTAAACTGAGCTGAGAACCAGATCATGGGGAAAAATGCAGAAGTCTGTGTGATCACACTTGGATTCCTTGCTTGTAATGTGATGTCTAAATTGGGGGGGGGGGGTATAGTGAGATTGGTGAACTCCAGAGGACCTCATACATACTCAGCATAATTAACTTCTCCACATTAAGGCTGCTGTGAAGTGGAACTTCAGTTTTCTGGGAGACTCAGGTGAGTTTCCTTGTCCTCTGGGTTTCGTGCCATGGAATATCCAATTATCTATTTGCAACTTGTCATCACCTTAATCCATGTGGTCGAATTATTTCATGTGGGTTTTTGAACATGTGGTTTCAAAACCCATGTAAATCTCAGTATCTGTGAGTTTGGTAGATCTGATGGCATGCTAGACCATCCTCCTGGAGAAGCCTTCTTCACCACAGCTACTCGTGTCACTGGTGTCACCATTCAAAGGTGATCGTCTCCTCCCCCTCACTTTGTGGCAAGAAGGAGAGAAAGGTGTGGAAAATACTATGTTTTTGAGCTGTAGTGTGAGAACCTTTAGATTGCATTGGCTCATGATGGAGGGAACCAATTTTTTGTAGTTATTTGAGGGACCACACAGTCCCCCTCTCAGCATGTATATCTGTGCGTGTGAGTGTGTGTGAGTGTGTGTGTGTGCTTGCGCGCACGTGCGCTGCTGGTGTGGACTATATTCACCAACCAAGCTGGTGAAGACTGTTTTGAACTCTTTTTTGCAACATTGCTAATCAGATAAGGGTTTTGGAAAAAAATAAAACTTTGTTTGCCTGCAAAAACCCCTTGTCCTTGTTTGCGCCACCAGCTACGTCAGTCCCTGACTACTGAAGTAGCCATAGAGTGTGTCCCTGAACCTTTTGGCAGCTTCCTCATGCACTCTCTCAAGTACATGATTTATATGGGGAGGCAGCCAATGTCATCATCCCTCTGCTGCTTGTGGTTCTGGCTCCAGCAGACCCTCCCCTTTGATGAGGCAGACATTGTGCAAGATACAGCTTGGCATCACCACCACCACCATCAGGACCAGCCACTCCATCCAGTCTTTTCAGTAAAATCATCCCTCCATTCAGCTTTACAAAGGCTCTCTCCACCATCATCGTGCACCAGTTCAGAATCTAATTGAAGGGCTCGCTCTCTGGAATGGGGGAGGAGGGATAGGGGTTTCATCAACCATGGGTGCAGTGGGTTGGTGTTCCTGATGATGGGCGTGGGGCGGGATGGTGACCCCATTGATGTCCTCTGGCATATTGACTGCCCAAGAGCCTGCCATCTATGTCCCCTGCCCCAAAGGAAGTAACACTTTCCTGTCCAAAGGTAAGTGCAAGAGTTTGGAGCAGAGGAAAAGGTAGGCAATGATAAGAGTGATGATGACAAGTGTTTTTAGGTGGTCACATGGACCACTTACACATCTTCAAGCCCTTTTGAGGCCAGCAGTGAGATGCTCATGCATCCCTTGTGAAAACAGCTTTTCTTATCCATGAGTGATAGTCTTGTAAAATTATGTGCAACTGTTGCATAAGATGGAATGGGCGGCATATGAAATATGTGAGTCATTCATCATTTGTATAGGGTTTTTTTTATTTAACCTTTTTTTTATTTAACCATTCATCATTTGTATAGGGTTTTTTTTATTAAACCTTTTATTTAACCTGAAATGTGTTTTTGTGCCTTTTCTGGCATGTACACTTTTTCTTGGTTTTCCAGTGATTGCCATCGTAACAGGCAGTGGAGGTCTTTTGCACAGCGACTTCCTGATGGATTATCGTTTCATACTCCCACATTACTCCAGCATGGGACCAGTCCAGCCATGGGGCTGACTGAAGCTGCTGTTTTGAGCAGTGAGTCGGGGCGAGTGACAAATTGAGGAGGAATGGCTGCACCCCACATCAAGCTATGGGGAAAGGATTGGGGCAGTGGCAGCCCACCTCTTCCTCCAGCAGCACTGCCACCACTGCCCCCTCCTTGGGAATGCAGCCAGACGGGCAAGGAGAAGCAGATTGGGGTACTGGGGCTCACCCTGCCTCCTTGCCTTCAGGGGTGGGGGCAGGCACCAAATTGCCATGCTCCACTGTGCTACACCGCACCTTGGCCTCCTCCTGTCCTGGCTCACCTGCCTGCAAGGTGGGCAAAGAGATGGCGGTGGCAGCAGCAATAGCGGTAGTAGGCCACATGTATGAGGGTTTTTTGGGCAGGGTGTGAGGTAGATCTGTCCCAATTCAGGTGGCAAAGCTTCTCAGACCACTCCTGCTCCACAACAACACCAGGGGTGTGGTGGGGGAAAATAACAAGGCAGCTGCTACAAAAGCATGGTGGCCCCACTATTAGCCACCATTTTTTCTCTGTGATGCTCCGGACCAAAGCTGCATTCAGGGCATTGTGGGAAAATAAAATGGTGGCTGCTAGGAGGCTATGCAGAGTACCTCTATTGCCTGCTAGACAAGGTAAGCATTCCTCACCACCTCATGGGCTACAAATGGCTTTTGCAAAATGAAACCCATCCCTACCCCTTCATTGCTCATCATCATGTTAATTTTGGAACAAATGGGAAACAATGAATGGACCCCATTAGGTTCATTTGCTGTATAACATGCAGTGTTGTGATCATAGTGTACTGAGGCATGCTGCAGAAAACACACAGCACCACCACATTTATTTAGTAATGTGTCAAGATCACCTCTGGGGGGGGGGGGGAGAGAGACAGAGAAACCATTCATTAAGAAAAAAAAAGCTGAGATTGTTTGGGTGTACTAGGTTCTCTCTAGTCTAAACACATCTTTTGCTAGGCACTGCCCATTTACTACATTATCTGAAAGTAACCCTGATATCTGTCTGTATACCATCTATGAATGTATGCCATTCAACTCAATGGCGAGGCCCTAAGACTCTCCCCAGTCCACCAGGCCATGGTGTCCAGCTTTTTGTCTTGTTATCAGGCCATGCAGCACTTGACAATCCAAGAGAAGATGTTATTGGGCCCTGGCATCCCACCTTAGCCCTGAAAGAGCCACTTGGAGCCTGGGTGAGCAGTTTCACTCAGTTTGTCGGCTTGGTGATGATGTCACCTGGAAGCAAGGAGATGCTGTCAGCACAGTGGCAAGGCTAAGCTAGGCTTGGGAGCCCTCTAAGAGAGCTAGGGAAAATACAAGAAGGATAGGAGAAACAGAGAAAAAGGAAGAGGAGCCAATACAGAGGGGGCAACAGCAGGAGAGAGGGGGGGAGGTGGCAGAAGCCCAAGCCTAGGCATGTCTACTCAGAAGTAAGTCCTCTTCTAGTCAATGGGGCTTATTCCCAGGTAATGGTGAATAGGATCGCAGCACCCCTTTTCACCCCTTAGAGATGGAATTTCTAAAAATCCCTTCTTAGCGGCGCTTACATCACAGAAGGATCATACTCCCCGAATTTCATGTTTCTAGACCCAGGGGTTGGGGCTGGGCCGTGATGTCACCCCTTTTTTTTTCTTTTACCCCCTTTTTTTTTCAAAAAACTGTTTCTAAAGATTAGGACACCCGCCTGCCAAAAAGTTTTTTTTGTTTCGCTCCACAAACACAGCAGCTGCGAAAGGTTCTATAATTGACCCCCCAAATTGAGATTCACCCCTTCCCAGGTCAATTAGGGCAAAATCCTGAAATATGTTTTTCAGCATTTGTCTGGGTAACCTCTGTAAGCCAAAACCAACCGGCTAACAAATCGTGCCTGAGAGATATCGAGGAATCCCTGAAAACACATTGCACCCCTTTTCGTCCCTTTAGAGGCGGAATTTCTAAAAATCCCTTCTTAGTGGGTGCTTACGTCACGGACGGAACATGCTCCCCGAATTTCACGTGTCTAGGTCCAGGTGTTTGGGCTGGGTGGTGATGAGTCAGTCAGTCAGTGAGTCAGACAGAGAGTCAGGACTTGTGATGATAGATAGATAGATTAGATATTTGGGCGGCACTGTCTAAAACACTAGTGTTGTTATTAAATCTTTAAGATAGTCCTTGTTGGTCATGAAATCTACAGAAAGCAACATGCACAAACATGGCAAGTAGGAGTTTTATTACAATATTTTATTATGTGTCTCTGTAAGGAAAAAGACCAACAACCATATAAAAGCTTACAAAGATGGTTAGCCTCCAACACTATAAGTGTGTTAATGTGACAAAAGAAGCTCATGATTCTGCATCTTTATTGACTTTTACAGAGTGAAGAAAAGCCCTCAGCAATGGCCTACCAACGATAAGACGGTCGATGAGAGACATTTACAAGTGTTGTCAAGCCTTGATGTTTTAATGCAAGTCAATAAACCTGGCTTGCAGATTTAGAAGTGAAAAATACACAACTAGCACCATCACATTAATCTTTTACACTTCCCTAATTTTAGTGGTCTTGACCAGCAATGACAGGAAAGTATAGGAGCACCCTTAAAAATGCAACGCAGTCCAGCAATAAAATTATATTAGTCAGTTGACACTAGGGCATTTGCTTCTTCAGATGGACTGTACTCTGTTCACCACTAATCAGTACAGAAACAACAAATTTGACCAGATGTATTCATTGGTTCCAAACGTA
The DNA here is from genome assembly GCA_026170595.1 of Plestiodon gilberti rubricaudatus. Classification (NCBI taxonomy): domain Eukaryota; kingdom Metazoa; phylum Chordata; class Lepidosauria; order Squamata; family Scincidae; genus Plestiodon; species Plestiodon gilberti. The sequence continues at coordinate 166,273,061 of JANXHW010000001.1, forward strand.
TTTTGATTTTGTTTTCTTGGTGTGAATCCTCAAAGTCATCCCAGTTTCTGTCCATGTTGAGGTAGTTGAAACAGGGAATTAGCTCTAGCTTTATGAACTGCATCTTTTCATGGAGGGTAAACGTGGATGCTGAAATCCGTCAGTGCTTGATTGGTGGGAAAGCATTCAACTAACATTACACAGTTTTGCTGTATTGAGTGTTGGTCATAACGTAGCACCATGGAGTTATTTTTTTTTTTTTTGAAGATGGAATTTTGGTGAAAGAGGATAGAGCAAAAGGCATTTGGTTGTACTTTGTGAAAGAGCAAAATAAGAAAATGGTAACCCTTTATGTCAATTTATCTTTTTTTTCCTTTCTCCAGAATTTGTTAAAAATAAATAATTGGGATACAGTTGATTTGACTCTAATAGTTGACAAGGTTAAAACAAGAAGAGCAAAGATGGAGTGTGAATTTGTTTGTTTGGGTTCAGAATGAGCATTATTCTTGGTTTATAAGAAACAAACTGGGCCAATGTCCACACCGAATTCCTGATTAGGGGCGCCGACATCAAAGGGTGCAATATCTATCACAGGCAATCTCATTGTCTTACGTGTTCTGTATTCAAAAACGGTTCTGCCCCATTCGCCAGTGTGTTTCTGTGAAATGGAAAAAGAACATATTTAACATCTTAGAGATGCTTTGCAGTAATCTACTTGGGCTCACGTTAGACTCTTCAGCAGGGAAAGAGGACGTGTGAGTAACTCATGACTCTCTTTGTCACATTTATCCTGCAAGTGCAGCATGGGGACAGATGCAACTATATCTCATGAGGAGAGATGTGCATTCTCCCAATGTAGGGCTAGAAGGCACAGTTCCCTCCCTACTGTCACTGGTGTTCCGAGGGTGGTGCGGAAACGTAAGTGGAGCAGGACACCGCTACGTTCATTTAAGCGGCCCCTCCCCAGTCAGAGTCATTCCCAGTAGGCAATGGCTACTGTGCGGACAGAACGGAGCCACCAGCACGTTAGCCGTTGTCCGCTGAGAATGGCTCTGACTGGTGAGGGGGAGGGGTCGCTTATACGTACATAGCGTTGTCTTGCTCCACTTACGTTTCTGTACCACCCTTGGAACGCCAGTGCCTACAAGATTTGAAAGCTTGGGAAAGGAGTTGTGTAACTCATGCGTCTTCACTCACCATTTCTGTAGAGCAGGGCTTCTCAAACTGCGAGTTGCGGCCCAATGTGGAGGTGGGTTGTGAGTTGGGCCCACCTGCCCTTGCCTCCATTTGGCTCCAAATTGGAGTCAAACAGAAGCAACCTGAGGCCACTCCCAGACTGCAACTCACTTCCTGCAGTTGCTCCCAGCCTGGCACGGACTGTGGGCCTCAGAAGACCTCCAGAAACGACTGTCGGGTCACTTCCGGTTTCACCAACATGACTTCTGGTTGCGTCAGGAGGTCTCTCTGAGGTCTGCAGAGGCCTTCAGAAGCCGGGCCAGGAGCAGCTGCAGGAGGTGGGTTGCAACGCCACTGGCAGGGAACAAAGTGGATCCCGGCCTCACCAAGATTGGGATCCCCTGCTGTAGAACATCTGAAGTTTTTTTCTCTGTCGTTGTCTAGCATGGGCAATAGAGCCCATTTCCTTGTGGGTGAAATTAATGCACGTGGTGGTGGTGGTTGTATTGCAATGGCAGGGTTCCAAGTCACAGGAAGTCTCTCTCTCTCTCTCTCTCTCTCTCTCTCACGCACGCACGCATGCACGCATGCACGCACACATGTTTGAGTGCTCTCTATACATGTTCTAACCAACATGCACAGGTTGGGAGGGAGCCTGCACTGGCAATGCAATCCCCCTCGTGCACATTTATTTCATTCTACATACATACTATATAGGAAAAGGGCTATTGCTGCTGCTATAGCTTCCAAGAAATAGCTAAGCCATTAGTTAGTCCATTCAAGTCAGGCTAGCTAGTCACTAGTCTTAGGCCTGGCACAGTGGATTGGTATCTGTACCAGTCTTATGAGTGAGGGCCTGAGACATGGGCTGAGACACTGTCTTCGTGCTAGCAAGCACTGTACTAAATGATTAACTTTGCTGTCTTCAAATTCCAATTCTTGGGTTCCAATATTCTAAAACCTGTTAAATACCCTCTGAACTATAAAAAAAAATAACTATATTTCTTGGTGATAAATAGTACTGAGTTACATTCTGCTGAGATCAACAAAATTCAGACCATCAGACGTTCAAACCAATGGAATTGCTATAGTGACAAAAAGGCCATTTTGAAAGTACCCCATGTTAAAAGTTGTGTGTGAGTGTATAACTGACAGCCCAATCCTAACTAAACACCTGTGCGGTGATGTAGCAGCACCACAGTGAGCTATCACTGCCCCCTCCTTGCGCATTCCGCCCCCTGCATGGACTTAGCTGCTCTGGTGAATTTCTGTGCGGCTGCTGGCATCAGTGGCCTTTCCGCTAGCACAGCAAGGCCCTGCGCTGTTGCAAAGTGCTTTACGGCCCTTTTGCAACAGTGCGCGCTGGTAGAACACACATTTTGCCAGCACTACTAGAGCATAGGATTGGGCCAAAAGTTTCCCAATGGTAATATATTTTGAATCTCTATTTTAATTTTTTTTTTTGTAATGTTGAAGTTTTGTTTACTTACAGTACAGCTATCTTCTAGAACGGTGTATGTGAATTTGCTGTTTCCTTCTGCCTTGATTTCACTGTCAGTAGAACTCATTAGCTTCAGCGCTCTCTTCACATTCCCACTGGCCTCATCCATGTAAGCTATGCTGTTCTTGCAGTGATAGGTGATATTCTGAGAGCCTCGACTAGAGAGAATTCGAAGGAATGCCAGCTGGACATCTGAAACTTCTTCTGGAAGATTGGGGTCTCCATAGCTGAACTGTAGTGTAAACGGAAAAAGGTTTGCTTGCTATTCAACAATCACATTGTATTCATCCACTCCTGTTTCTGGCTTCCTTTTTGATTGATTAGATGGGCAGCCCAATCCTATCCTTTCCCGGTATGGGCTGTGTGCAGCGTGGGCCACACAGTCCATGCTGCATCGTATCCGGTGTGTGGCTGGAGGTCTACTCAATAACCCCCCAGCCACCACAATGGGGCTACTTGGTTCTCTGCCAGCGGGCGGAGAACCGAGTAGCCCCATGTTGGGGGAAGAGGCCCTGGAGGGGGGATAGGATACAGTGTGCAGCAGCGTCGCCAATCCTTCCTCCCTCCAGGGCCCGATCCGTCCCGTTCTCCCCCACCCCATTATATCACCTCCCCACACTCCCCCAGCGCCCACGCCGCATGGCAGCCCCACTCACCCGCTCCATGGCATCTGGGGCTGGATACAGTACCAGCAGGCTTTCCTGCCGGTGCTGCTTCCTCTCTGGGTGTCTAAACATGCCGTATGGCACATTTGCGACACCCTATGCCTGCATAGCTCACCCTATGCCAGCAGAAGGCACTGATAGGATTGTGCCGTGAATCATTTAATCAAAAGAATGTGCAACAGAATCAGCTTTATTGAGAAACAACTGCAGTACACATTCTGGTCAAAGCTACTCATCCAAGTGATATAGTTCTTCTTACCTGGAAACCACCATTCATAGACTCTCCAAACCAAATGTGCTTCTTTTCAGGTCCTGAACCTGTCCACCAGTTCTTCTGTGGAACACTTCTGGGAGTGGCGTGGATGCATGTCTCTCCAGTTTCCATATTACAGTATACTTTCATAGCATCTAATTTGCAACCTTGGTTAGGATCGATCCAATATTCCCCTACAGGGATACAGCACAAAGATGTTCTGTACTTGATGTAAGGATTTAATTATTCATTCTTCATTTGCATCTTGGGAATATGAAACCTATATGATATTATTTTGTACTGTTCGTCTGTAAGTTTTTATTCTTTGTTTAGTTGTGTCGAACCCATACTAACTAACATGTTTTTCTTAACACTTCCTTTGAAGTCTGTTTTAACTGAATGACAGCTACCCCCTTCCCTTTTTTCATTTACGTTTTTAGGCATATGGAACACTTTGGTTATATATGTTGGTAGCACTTCTATATATTCTAGAAGGACTAGCCTTCACGTGTCTCCTTCTTCCATTTTTCCAATAATGCAATATCTGATTGCACTGTGCATTTTCCCACTTCTATGTCACATAATTGGCTGCCATCAGTGAAGGAAACAATGTAATAAAAGCACACCACATATTCTTTTACTAGATGATACCAGAAAGAAGAAAGGGAGAAACATGGGGCTTCCTAAAGCTTCCTTCTTCCAGAGGAAGGATACTGTGCCCTAGAAAGAGGGACTCATGCTGGAGGAAGGAAATGTTTAGGATACAATCTATGGAGCAGCAGCAGTTCTGTGTCTCTTGTTATATTTAGTTCTTTCCCTGGCTTTGTATAATTATTGTGATCTGGTACTTCACTATGATCTAAATAAGAACGTAATAGAACATACCACTTGGAAGTTCAGGATGGCAGAACTTTAGGTCCCTGCAGTTACGGGCTGGGTTCTTCTGTGAGCCATCAGGACTTACGATATTTTCAATTTGGTTATTAATAGATTTCAGTGAAGATATAATATCAGTCATGGTGACTTTGTCATCGGATGGCTGGTCTCCATAATAGAATTGTCCTTTCTCACCAGTTACACCTGCAACCTCAGCACCACCACCACAACATGGGCCAGGAGCTCCAGGTTGACCAGGAGGCCCAGGTGGACCAGAATGACCAGGTGAACCCTATAAAATAAAGCAATAATCCCAAATACATCAACATATGGTCCATATCTACAAGCAAAGTAAAGGAACAGTCAAGCTTTTCTAGCATCTTAAGGCAAAATCTGATGCCAATTATCATCACAATAAGTGTGGAATCAATATTGATTCCTTTTCATGACAATTTTCATATGGTCGTGAATGTGATTATTCAGACAGAAAGAACTTCAGACAAGTCTTTCCCCCAGTAATGTTGTGTATGTGGTATGTGAACAACTGTAATTTGTTCAGAATTATTCACTGAAAACAGTGGAAAGAATGTGACCTACTTCACAATGGTAGCGAGCTGATTGGGGGCGGGGGGGCATTCTGGTAGTTTTCCGTGGTCTCCTCTGAGGGGTGCGCAGCGCTTGCTGGTTGAAGTGGCAAGTGCCGCGAATTGGGCGCTCCTGCCCATCCTTGCCTCCGTTCGGCTCCAAATGGAGCAATTCAGGAGGCGAAGGGTGCTGCACAGGCACGGGGGGGGGGCATCATGATGCTGGGGGTGATGTGAGGCATTGAGATGTCATCCTGGCCCCAGAGAGCGGCTGGGCTGGCGATGCCTCTGCTTCATAAGCAGGATAAAATAGGCACGAACATCTGTATTGGAAAATGCGGAAAACGTCCCCCGAGGAGATAGGGTGTGGTGTTAGCAGTGGTTCCTCTTAGGCCTAGAGTATAAGGGGTTAAAACCCAGGCTTCAGCAGCAGGCAGGCTACTCAGGTGCAGCCACTAGAGGTCATCATGTATAAAAGCAGCACCTGGTGGAAGAAAGGGTGTGGGTTGCAGTAAGGAGAAGGCTTTGGAGGAGAAAGGCTGCCTGCCTGACTACTGGACCGGCTCACGGATTTACCGTGACTGACTTCTGGACTGGCTTGAGGAACCTGCTTTGGCTTTGAACGCGGACTGGCTTGAGAACCCTGACTGGCTTTCTGACCTTGGGCTGGTTTTTGGACTGATAGTTGGACCTGGACTGCTAAACCTGTGAGTGGAAATGAAACTAATCAGCCCAGAGCGGGGCTAGGCCTCTTAAAGGGACCAGACCAGGGATTTTCTGGGACAACATCTTGCTACCTGACTTGAGCTTTAGGCATAAGATGAGCATGTGAATCTAAATAAATCATAGTAACAGAGCAATGAGGTCAGACTGATGGTCCTGTATGTATGTGTGACCATCATCATCAGTTCTTGGTAGTTAGGTAGCTTCTAGGATTCTGCCACCTTAGTAGATGGTGCCACCAAGTTTCTGTTTCAACAAGGATGGGGTAACTATGGTTCTGTCTCTCCTTTACAAAGTTGACAAAGAAGCTTTTGGGCACAATGCAGCATAGAGCTAGGTGTGCTTAAGCACCTATACATTAATGGCTTATATACCAAGTTTCCTTCCTCTAACGGAAGGAGATTCTTCTAGATGAAACTCCTTCTGTCAAAAGAAGGAAACGTTGGGATAGAAGAACCCACTGACTTTAAGTACAGTAAACTCTGCCAGATTATGGCCATTATTTTTTCCCCCACTGAGTTTCCTAAGTGCAGGGGCAACTGGAGTATTGCTTTCAAGGAGACAGTTCTTTTCACTGTCTTAATGAGTGTCAGAGTTTCCTTACCGGAGATCCAGATTCACCTCTGTTTCCACGAGGACCTGGTGGACCAATGGGGCCAGGGTAGCCACTTGTACCAGGTTTTCCAGGAGGACCACCTGGTCCAGGGGGACCCTAAACAGAATAAGAAATCAGACATTATTGGCACTGTTCATGTACTGTGAAACAATGATATCCACAGTTTAGATATGACTATCATAATGATATGAAATATTACTTTTACCGTACTAGAACAGATGCAAAATTCATTAGTTCTTTCTTAATAGTCTAGCCATACTTTGAACATGCATACAGTTTAGATTAAACAGGGAGGGCTACTTACTCTAGCGCCTGCAGGGCCTGGACCTCCACTTGGACCTATGGGACCCAGCGCACCCTGTTAAGACAAGAAAGACATGGGGATAGTTCTTCACTGTATTTTACAACTCTACCTTTCTTTCTCCACATTCACTACTACACAATATGGTGATGAAAAACGGCACAAATTAGTGTTGGAAAGGTCTAATAATTACTATTTTATTTTATGCGTGCGTGCGTGCGTGTGTGTGTGTGTGTGTGCACGTGCATGCGTGTGCGTGCGCGCGCGTCTATTTGTGTCATTGCAATAAGGGTGGATGATGATGATGATGATGATAATTACTATTATCCATTATAGTTAAATGGAAACTTCAGGCTTAGAGACAGCATGCCCTCAGTTGCTGAGGGACAAATAGCACAGTTGTGGGCTTCCCAGAATCATCTGGTTGGCCACTGTGGGGAAACAAACTGAGCTAGATAGACCTTGGTCTGATCCAGTAGAACTCTCCGTATGTTCTTAATACACAAACAGCCCAAAACTATCCTCTGCCAGCCCACAGCACGCAGTGCTGCTGACGGAGCATGCACGGCATGCTGTGTGTGTGTGTGGGGGGGGGGGACAACAAGATGGCTCAGGAGAGAAGGATTTTTTTTTTGCTTACCTCCCCATAGACTCCCTGGCCTCCAATAGGTTTCCTTGAACCTATGCCAGCCATTTACAGTAGGTGGCAGCTGGCGTAAATCTGAGGAGAGTGGGGGGGGTGTTGGCCTGGGAAAATGGGGATAGTATCTTGGCATGCACGACTGCCACCGAGATCCTCCCCTCCTGCCCTTGAACCACCTCCTGCACAGCTCAGCTAATCAATAGTTGAGAGACAGATTAGAAAATTCCAGTATGCTTATAACTTCATTTCTGGTTTTACCAACCAAAACATGCAATTGTTTACCCATGCAGCCCCCAATAAACATGCAGAGACAGAGACTTGGGGTAACTAAGGCCACTTTATTACAGAAACACCTGCAGCAGGGAAACTAACTCAACTCACAAACGTGCGGACACCTGTGTCAGGGGAAACAGTGGTAATTGTCTACCTCTCTCAGGAAATCAAAAAGCGTAGTCACCTGACTCAAAGCTACACCCTGTCAGGGACAGAGTGAGTTTATCATGGCCAACCCCGAAGGGTCGAGGAATCTGGACAGCTCAGACTCTCACAAGCCGAGGTGGTCCTTGCAAATTCCAGTCAGGGAGCTTGCTGGCCAGCCTCACTGATCCGGACAAGTATCGTCTAAGCGGTCCTGGCTCACCCTCTGACTTTGCTTACCTCGGAGTGTATGCAAATTACACCTGCCTACCCGGTCTGCATGCCACCTGTCTAAAGTGACTGATAATAAGAACAAAAAAGATGAGCTTTAAGAAAAAACACACTGCCACATGGCTGTCTGGGGTAGGCGAAAAAACCACCTGCCAAGAGCCCATGAGGCTGGTGGCAAAAAATTCCTACCCGGCTCCCCTAAAGAGCAACCAGCTATTCTCAGACTAAAAAATGAGCAGGTGGGAGGGGGTCAGCGAAAGAACATGACTGACAGTGAGCAAAAAACGCCCATTCACCCAAGAGTGAGCTCCCCACCCTCGTGGCCAAACAGGTGACCCCAAGATTCATGCCTCTGCTTCAGCAAAAGGGAAGGGGTGGGCAACCAACAGCAGTGCGCTATAATGTACAATAACTTTTATGAGTTTCATGGTAAAATTTTTGAATTTTAGTACAAATTTGTAGGAATTTCTGATCCCTCAGTGTGACTTACTTTTGAATAGACATGTATTGCGTGTTATTTATTGTGCTTAGCGGTGGGATTATGTTGAAAATCCAGCACTTTTTCCTTTCACGCAAGCCAACAAAGTTCTAAAGACTTACAGCTGGACCAGGGGGTCCTGGGTTACCAGGGAATCCTCGATGACCCTTCATTCCATTGCTACCACGTTCACCAGCTTCACCTTTGTCCCCACGTGCACCAGCAGGGCCCTTTAGAAACATATTGATGAAAAGTTAAAATACATGTCAGATTAATGAGAAGAACATAAGAAGAGCTCTGCTGGATCAGGCCAAAGGCCCATCTAGTCCAGCTTCCTGTATCACACAGTGGCCCCACCAGATGCCTCAGGGAGCACAAGACAACAAGATAACCTGTTTCCCGTTGTCACTCCCTTGCACCTGGCACAGAGAAAACCCACTTCTAAAACCTCTAAAACCAGGAGGTTGCTTATGGCTTGTAACCTGTGATGGTCTTTTCCTCCATGAATCTGTCCAAACCCCTTTTAAAGGCATCCAGGCCAGGTGCCATCACCACATCCTGTGGCAAGGAGTTCCACAGATGAATTACACGCTGGGTAAAGAAATATTTTCTTTTGTCTGTTCTAACTCTCCCTCCACTCAATTTTAGTGCATGTCCCCTGGTGCATGTCCCCTAGTAGTAACATATGAAGAGTTTAAACTTTGAAGGAGAGACTTACAGGAGCGCCACGAGCACCAGCAGGGCCACTAGGACCGGCAGGACCAGCTGGACCCTGTAAGAAGATAGCAATGAATATGCATAAGGGGCTACAGTCACACCAGTGTTCAACATATTTTTTTCTAGATATTAATGTGTTAAAGGAGGGAGAATATCAACATTCTTGTCAATATGCCCTTAAACGTACCATCACGCATACTATAGGAGCTTCTACATCCCATTTCTTTTCACAAAAACCTATAGTCTGATGCTTTCCTCTGCATTTAGCTTTCAGGGTTGTTGTTGCCCCCCACCAATACTTTTGATTTTGGTTTAAACAATCTATTCAGTTGAAGAATTTTTGTTCTCTAGGCCAAGATAAGGGGCGGGCCTCCGCGTACCCCCTGCACGTGGTTCGTGTACCCCTAGGGATATGCGTACCACAGATTGAGAACCTCTGCTCTAGAGCACTAGAGTAAGAAACATCTTCACCTGTTGCTGCTTGCAACATTTCAAAGGAAACGGCAACCACCTAACTAATTTGGTAACTTAAAATCCCAGATTGCAAATAGTTTTTTGATGTAGTTTTGCAGTTAGAGAACGTGATCAATTGGAATTAGTTCTTCATAAAGAACTCCAAACCGCTAACTGAACAAGCTAGATCCCTTTAAGGGGTATCTTCTCCTCTGCAGTATTGCTGTTAGTTTGTTTCTCTTTGTAAGGTTTAAAAAAGGCAATGTTATCAGAGGAAAGTGGAGAAATACAGCTCATTGTCAGTACTCTGCCTGGTTGCTATTGCACCACAAACAACACAGGATTCAACAATTGTTTTTATACTTACTGAATGTCCTCTGTCACCAGGTTTTCCAGGTGCACCAGGATTTCCTGGGGGACCAACATGACCAGGAGCCCCGGGTAAACCAGGGGAACCATTTTCACCACGATCACCCTGGGGAGAAAATTATCAAGATCAATGAGTAATCCATTTATTTAGTAAATGTTGTGTGAGTTTAGTGCTGGTCAATGCTAGTACTATTGATTGCAGTAGCAACCACAACTATTGTACAGCACACATTACTGTGCTGATGAGGTGGCTTCTCACCTTTGGCCCTGAAGATCCATCGCGACCTGGCAAACCATCTGATCCTGGGTTACCCTGGGAAATACAAAATAATACATGTTAATCTAAGCATAAAATCAAAGCTAGGAAAGAAACAGACTAATGGAAAAAAACACTTTGTATTGCCACAGTGTTTCTAAGACTGGTCACTCATTTTAGGGCTCATTCAAATATTCGTGTTCATCCTGGTGACAACAATGTGAACCTATGCTTTCTGTGTATGAATGGGCTACCACAGATGTGTCATAGGCAGATCTTTCATATCACCTGAGATACAATGTTTTTCAATGGAGTCAGTTCACACATTCTGTTGTTCCTCACAGTAATCAACAGGGATGTAGATCAAGTCTCTGACTCCAAGTCTCGAGTCAAGTCCCAAGTCTTTGACCCCAAGTCCTTGGTTGCGAGTTGCGAGTCCTTATCTATTTAATGGGGAAAATGGGTTTAAACCTGAATAAAATTTGACTTGTCGTAAAAGGCTCCAAGTCTCGAGTCGAGTCTTTCAAGTCTTTGACAATAGCCAAGCCAAGTCAAGTCATTGACGCGACTTGAGTCCAACTCGAGTCCGAGTCAATAGACTCAAGTCTACATCACTGGTAATCAAGCGTAGAGAAATCAAACAATGTGCATAGATGTCACCGGTAGCCTTCAATAATCAGGCCTCACTAGTCTATGTACTAGCTTACAGGGCTGGACAGGAGACACGTATGAGGTTTCCTTCATTTGGTATACGCAATACTATTCTATGGGCAGTAAACCTATATCTCTGAGGTACAACAAATGTGAAAACATTTGCTCACATCTCTGCCTGATTCTCCAGGTGGTCCACTAATGCCAGAAGGCCCTTGTGGACCTGGTGGACCTCGTTCTCCTGGGGCACCATTGGATCCTGGCTTGCCGTCTTCACCCTGCGTGGGAAAACGACAAATTAATGGATGACATGCTTTTGTTGTAAAGTTAAACGATACCTGGCAATGCATCCTTCAGGAAATATGTGGGATCAGGAAATGTCCTTGAACAATTAATTAGCAGTAGATGCCCACAGTTACATGCTGTTTAAATTCTATTTCAGTTCAAACGATGGTAATAGACAGAATAAGAAGATTTTGAAAACATGCTCATTTTATTAGGTAGTTTTCACACAAATACTAAACTATACATATGCTGCAAGGTAAACATACTTCAGACCATATACCAAAAATTTCACTGAATCTAGAACCCATACATTTTGCAAACCTTTCTACGCCTGCCATCTAGTTAAATTCCAAGCCTATTATTTATAACTATCTTGGTCTTTACTAAAATTTGTGTATGCAGGTGTGCATGTGTGTACATGCATGTGTTCATGCATGAATCATAATTGCCTTATTGTAGCCAAGATAAATGACATAGTAATCTATATGCCTTAGCTTAATGATAGCAGACATGCTGTAGAAATCCAAGAGGAAAAAATAGTTTGCTGGTTCTGCATGTACTATTACAGATACTAACTACTAGACATAGCAACAAGATAGCTATTGATGCCAATTAATTATTAGCAGCTTACTGTATTCATTCAACATGGACCTGTGACTAAGTTTTAGCAAAACATCACCGAGAGCTAGTCGGAAGTTCTGTGGAACGTTAGGGCCCAGTGGAGCTATGGAGATTTCTCTGGAGATGCTTAGGAACTCCGGGAGAGTTCTCTTGAGATTAAGGCAGAACAATGTGTTTTAAGAAAAACAGGAACCCTTTATTTAATTCCTATCCACCTGTTCTCTTCCCACTGAGTGCAGATGTTTGGGCAGCACTCCTGTGTCTCTCTGTACTTATGGTTTGTTGGTTTTTTTAATAAGAAAATTTCGTCCTAAGGGAACTTTCTTTAGAGTTATCTGCACAGCCAAATGAGAGGGTCCAAATGATTTATATATAATCAGTGACTATTACAAATGTGACCCTAGGAAGTAATTACGGCTGCAATCCTAAACGTACTTACCTGGGAGTAATTCCCACTGAACTCAATGGATCTTACTTCTGAGTGACATGTATAGGATTGTACTGAAAGTTTGGATGAACATGTGTTTGGAGGTAAAGCAAAGGAAACATTTTCATTAAGGAAGTTGGTATAAATTCACACTTACTGCCCCCACCATTTGGTGCTGATGTAGCTGTGCTGATGGAGCATGTGGTGCATCCAATGGTGGGGGAGGCGATCAGACAGACAGCAGGTGGTAAGTAATTTTTTTTACTTACCCCCCCCCCAGTAGGCTGCTGGGTTGCCTATGGGTCTTCTGGGACATACACCAGCCATTTTGCTGGTGTACGTCCGAGGAAAGAAAAGGGATGGGGTGGCCTGGGAAAGAGGGAATAGGATCCTGGCGCAAGTCACTGCCACCGGCATCCATGCCATCCCCCCTCCTTGTCCCCTGCCACCCCCCTTCCCACCCTCGCAGCCCATGACACCCTTCCACTGCCAACTTACTAGCACTGACGGAGATCTATGGAGCTGCTGCTTTGTGTGCAGCAGTGGCCAGAAAGGTCTCAATAGTGGCCCGGCTTTCGTGCTGCCATAAATGGCCTTGTGCTTCCAGAACACTAGTTCCGACAACGTAAGTCCCCCCCCCCATAGGATTGAGGCCTTAACGTCTGCATGGCAGACTATGCAGGGACTATGGCAGACATAATTTCCCAAGGCACCTTTGTATAGCTGTCAAGCTCCCTGGAAGCTACATGACCCAGGACTGCTAAGGCCAGGAACCTTGGACATGTTGTTCCAAGGGTGCCTGGCAGTCAAACAATGGACTCGGGCACACTGGGGAAAAAACATTTCCCAGGCTCCCTTGTGCCTGTGATGCTACCATGTTCCCTGTGATAGAGACCAATGGGAGGGAGGAGCTTTTCTGTGGGTCAGATTACAATATGCGTAAGTGAAAAACTCTTGGGACGTATTCAGTTCAGAATATAGTCACATATTACAAACTCACCAAACTCATATTCTAACTGGACAATTGCAAGTTTTGGTAACATCACTATAACTTACTTTTTGCATTGTATAAACATCTCATCAGGTATGTCCCAGTCTTGTGCATAAGTGTGCAGGACCTCCTCAGAGTCTTTAGAAAGGTGGGGCATCTCTTTTTCATCAAGGTGGTAATTGAAACTGACGTTGTTGTATTTGGCACTGTGATTTTAATCATGGATTGCTTAAAATAACACATGCCTTACCTTTGGACCTGATAGACCAGCAGGGCCTGCTGGGCCTATCCTGCCTGGCAATCCTACAATACCACGTTGTCCAGATGGGCCCATAATTCCTGATGGACCTGGTGCACCCTATAGGAGAAAAATCAGTCCAGAGAAAGAAATACTTAGAAAATGGTTTTTGAGGCAGAAGAAATACTTAGAAAATGGTTTTTGAGGCAGAAGAAATATCTATCTGATAAATATAAACATATAATCATGTTTATATTTTAGAACACATTCGGCTGAGTAGAATTTGTATAGGTGAAAATACACTCAGTGCAGTACAAAACATAAAAAGGACCTCTTTTTTTGGTCTATTTTGGGCTTATTCCAGGTTGTATGAATCCTATCCTGATTTTTTTAAAAAAATGATAAGGTCATCAAGGTCATATGAAGACTCTAAAGGTACATATGATAGCCTAGTAATAATATGTGTCTGTGCAGAGTCTTTATCTAGGCCTGATGACCCTACCATTTTTAAAATCAAGAAATGGTAGAAAAAAAATTGCCCATGGGAAGGAAACACATTTTCAATTTGTAAGAAACAGAAGGGTGGTTCACAATAGCATCCAACCATGATAGAGATATGGGCCCACTGAAGAGAAACTCATGGTTTGTTGTTATGAGAATGAGCCTGCTCAAGAAATAGCTGGCGGAAATCCATGGAGGCCCATTGGGGCCTCCCTGCATTACATCGGGGGAAGGGGATGAACGTCCCCTTCCCCCAAGGTGACCGAGTAGACCGCAGGAAATGGGGATAGGATCCGGTGGGCGGTCTGGGCCACCCGCCAGATAGTTAGGCAGAATTGGTCTGCCCATCTGGTTATTGGGCCACTGTCTGGAGAAAAAGTGCCCCAAGTCTGAGGCTGTTCCTGCCACAGAAAAAGGACAGTTCCCTGTTCTAGTGAATTCTAATAAGCTCGGAAGCTTACATGTGCGTATCAGGATTTCATGAGAACTTTCCTGCTAGCTTTAGTGGTGGGTGGGATCCAAGCCACATGCACATTCTTTAGTTTCCCTCCACTGATTCTTCAGGTTCCTCACCTCATGTGCATCAAAGTGCACAACTATTGTTGGATTGTGTTGGACTACACTTTACAGACATCCCAATAGAATTTTGAAAAAACACAACGTTTTGGCTATAGCCGGGAACTGAACATTAAACTAAGTCTATTCCTATAACTCAGTTTTTATTCCTTATGACCTGTAAAGATGCTGGAATAAATCTTATTTAACTGGAAGCTTTTGTAACATTTTCCCATACAGGTAGAGTCATAGTATTATTCATCAGACTAGCTAGCTGTAAACACTGGTCTTATATTTAGCAGGGGGAGAGTAACTGCCCCCCCTTTCACCCCAGCACAGTGTCTTTTCTGGTGGCTGTTTGCTGGTGGTGGTCTGCATTTTTTTTTTTTAAGATTGTGAGCCCTTTTGGGACAGGGAGCCATTTGATTTTGTCTATAAACCCCTTTGTGAACTTTTTGTTGAAAAGCGATATATAAATACTGTTAAATTATTATTATTATTATTATTATTATTATTACCGTATTGTCCCGAGTATAAGACGCACCTGATTATAAGACGCACCCTTAAAGTTTGGTGCTATTAAAAAAAATTAATTAAATCACTGGCATTAAATGGCAACAGCCTGATTATAAGACGCACCCCTAGTTTAAAAACTTCAGGTTTTAATATTAATATTATTATCCTGATCCTACTCTATTACCATTGATAATATAGGTAAATGTGTGAGGTCAATGCAATTGAAATTTTGAAGTATCAGCAATGAGAAATTGCAAGAAAACAAGAAATCAACATTACTTACTGGTTCTCCTCTCGAACCTGATGGGCCCTTTTCACCAGGCTGGCCAGGCTCACCTTTTGGACCTGCACTACCTGGGCTACCAGGGGGGCCAGTTGAACCAGCTGGACCAGGTGGGCCATCCTTGCCTGAGGGGCCTGAGTTGCCAGGTGGCCCTGGGTTGCCCTATCAATCAATATTTGACAATGAAGACTGAATTCACACCAGAAAAATTGCCATTAGAATATCAAAGGAATTTTATATTACATTGTATATTACAAAATGCGGTGACTAAAAGAGTTAAATTTGTTTGGCCTAGCAAAAAGAAAAAAAAGGAACATTATAAAGATATAACTGTACTCTACACATACATTAGACGAGTTTAGAGTTTAACGCAAAAAATAATAGGAAGGATGGTTTCCATGTTCTTTATTGACCATTAATATGGTTTGTCTGGTTTTAACAATAAGAAACAGAAACATCTTAAAGACAGTTGATCAAACCAAATCAGCTGATCAAGAATTCAGAAGCCATGACCAGAACACACCATATGTGCTCTAATTTATACATGGATTGTATTTATACATGGACAAATTATAAATATAATTATACATTTTATAATTTAAGCACACTTGCACTTCTGTAAAACCTTTTGGACCTGCACTACCTGGGCTACCAGGGGGGGGGCAGTTGAACTAGGTGGGCCATCCAGAAGTGCAAGTGTGTTTTCTCATTCACTTCAATAGAGGAGGCAGCTTCATGTATGAATAATTTTGTCTCATTCACTTCAATAGAGGAGGCAGCTTCATGTATGAATAATTTTGTCTATCTGCCACTTTTATTCAAATGAATGGGGAAGTTATGTGAATGGATAAGGAAGCTACTTGTGTACATTAGAGCAAATACTTGAGAGATGTGGCTCAGAGCAAAATAAATTGAAGACATATAATGGTATAGTAAGGGTTAAAACGGTATAGTAAGGGTTAAAAATTATAGTAATTCTTACATTGTTACCAGGAGGACCAGGTAAGCCACGAGAACCAGGAAAGCCAGCCTGACCCTAAAACATACAAGTAATTGAAATACCAAGTCATAAAACATTGTTAAATATGGAAAAGTAGAATACAAGAACCTGGCATATCCACTGCTGTATAGGCAAGCCACCTGGACTTGACAACGATATTGGAAGACACTACATGAGTATTAAAAAAAAAATCCCCTCCACTTCATGGCAATGAACTCAAACAATTAACATGGCAGCAACACAATGGTCAACATGCCACTTAAATACCAATTCTAGAGCATCTCTATGCAATAAGTGGCCATGTTGCAAAAAATATTTTGAATATATTGACACACCTGAACATAAGTCTCAGATACTAATACTTGCAAAGGAGAGGTTTAACTGTACATCAAATGTTAACCCACGGACATTGTCAGAGATAGCTTTCAGAACCAAAAAGACAGGTGATTTGGGGTACAACACACAACGTATTTTATCTTTGTTTTATACTAGGAAAAAAATGAGATTCAATTTTTATGTCACATCATGGTTTAGAGACCAGATTGTTTTGATATCTTGCTGGAGTTCAAGCAGGCAAATCTCCTTACTTAAGGACAATGGATAGACCGAAAAAGTAATACTCACTGGAAGACCTTGAGGACCACGCTCTCCTTTACCTCCTTGTGGACCAGATGGACCCTAGAAAGGATGCAAGAATGTTACATCATTATATCACATACACACAAAAAGACAACACATGAAATCACATGTGATCAATGTATCGATAACGTTTCTTGTTGAATTGTCCTTATTGAAGGACTATGAAATATTCAAAACTGTAGATTAGAATGTGTATGTTATTGAATACTTACTGGTGCGCCGGGGCCTCCTGGTGGGCCTCCAGGCCCTGGGGGTCCTGACTCACCGCGTTCACCAGCAGGGCCTTTCTCTCCTTTTCCACCAGGTTCCCCATTTTGTCCCTATGTGAAAGTAAGTTGTTTATACATTAAACACTTTCATATGTAATGAATCCTGATGAGTTTTTTTGTTAGTCCTATCAGGAAGAAGGGTAAAAATGTCACAAATGCTTAAAGGAATCTGGGATTCAAATCTGATTCATTAGCAAGTTCAGAGCCTGTTTTGCAGCATATACAATGAACGTTGAGCCTGTTTTATGCATATACAATGAAAGTTGCTTGTCACAAGGTAGTGTGTGCAGCCCTAACTTATTACTGCCATGCTGGGTTCACACTAAGATTCCCCCCTCCCCCCATAGACTGGTCTCCCGCTTATTCCTCAAATCTTTTGAACGCTTATTCTTCAAATCTTTAATTACTTGTTAAAGATCCTTTAGAGAACCTCACTGCAAGGAGGACATAATTACCTAAATTAGCACCTAATTGCAGAAGCATTGGTTATAATGTATACAGGCGTTCCATCACCCTGGTCAGAGTTGCTCTTAAAGTATAAATGAAATGAACTCAATCTAGGGACTACTGCAGTAAAGAGATGACTAGAATTCTGTCAAAGTGAAATCACTGTGATGTGAAAAGCAGTTCACCCTGTGATTCTTGCTCAACGAAGTAAACATTTCACAATTATTGATAGATCCTTCTGCAAATTCAGTTCCCTCAGTTGCGTTGCTAGCTAGGTCATGTGGGGAGGGGGCTGATGATGCGTTTTGCGTAATCACCCTGTCCCTGCACTCCCGGAAGGCTTCATTTGAAGCCTTCCAAGACTTGGCGCGTTTGTGCTACAAAATTTCAGCATGATTGTGCTCCACAACTGCTCATGCAGCCCTCTGGCTGCAAAAAAAGCAGCCGCGGAGCTCAAATTCCGCCACAGCTCCTCCTCACAAGGATACTGCAGGGGCCCTTGGCAAACAGTCTTTCATGGGCCCCTCCTATCTGTGTGGGTCCACTCTGACACCATCAATACAAAGGCTATGGGCACAGTTGTAGTTTCTGGGGTGAGTAGTAGGCTCTTCAGATAGCCCTGAGTCCCAGCAGTTGCCCAACCATGCCGGCCTTTGTTGCCCTCTAGCAAAGCATAGATGACAGTAGAGGTAAAAGAGGAAAAAGTTAAATTGTGTGTGTGTGTGTGTGTGTGTGAAAATTTCGAAATCAGTTATTTAGGAATGGTCCCTTTGAACTGGTAAAGACTGCTCTAGTACACAGAACGTAGAGGTGGAAACCCTCAGGAGTATGGGATAATAATGATCTTCTAGTTACATCCTCTCTAAAGAGAACAAGAAGCGTTGCAATAGGTAAAAACTAGAATGTTTTCTAAAAATTCTCCATACTTACTGGAGCTCCGGGGAAGCCAGCAGGACCAGGAGGGCCTTGCTCACCTCGATCACCCTGCAAATGACAAATATGGCAGAGAGGTGAGAATAAGAAAGAAGTTGCTTATTTGTTTGGGACATCCTGTATTTGCAAAATCCTACCTCTTGTGCATGTGAGAAAAGTTTCACATGCACAGCTTAAGTTCTTGGAAATATGAGATCTCCTTCCACAACTGCGTTCATTTCATTGCTTTAGGGTTGCTTGGTCAAGGGTGGTTATTCAAGGCCTGCTGCCAAACTGCTGCCAGCACTCCTTGGCACTTAATTTCTCTACACATTGATTCCTTTTTCAAGGGCTGTAGTCCTCCCTTCCTTATTTCTTCACCCATTTCCAGTTTCAATACAAGGGAGGAAGCCGTCCCTCCCTGGAGATTTGGGTACAACCCTCATGGGGCCACATATGGGCAGTACAGTGAAATGAAAAAAAAAAACACATTCTAATATTTATCATCTATAAAGCACCTAGCCAACGTTAGGCACTTTATGAACAAGAAATAATAATTTATTTAGGGCAACAGAGTTGATGAACAATGCCTTGCTAGAGTTAAAGGTAAAGGTATCCCCTGACAATTAAGTCCAGTCGTGTCCGACTCTAGGGTGTGGTGCTCATCTCCATTTCAAAGCCGAAGAGCCAGCGTCGTCCGAAGACGCCTCCGTGGTCATGTGGCCGGCATGACTCTTCTTGCCGCAGTGCGTAGCATGCAGCTGGAACATGGAGCGCTGTTTACCTTCCCGCAAGCGGTACCTATTTATCTACTCGCATTGACATGCTTTGGAACTGCTAGGTTGGCAGGAGCTGGCCAAGCAACGAGCGCTCACCCCGTTGCGGGAATTGAACTGCCGACCTTTCGATCGACAGCTTATGGTTCAGGGGTTTAATTTATCAATGGAGTCAGGGGTGGTGCAACCTGGAGTACCGCATCTGCTGCGGCTGCCGCCTCTCCTTATCGTGCTTCTCACATGGGTTCGTCAAACCCAGAAGTGCGAGACTTCTGGTTTTATTTAAAGAGATGTTGCCGTTGTCCCTGTAAATAAAGTCAGAAGTCCTGCAGGGAAGGAAGGAAGGAAACTGCACAGGGAGCGAGGTAAGGAGGCAAATGATCTGCTTCTTGCTCAGGCGAGCAGGAGTCGGATCATTGTGGCTTGTGTCAGTGGTGGGCTGGAGAGAGGTGGTGGCAGATTTGGAGTGAAGCACAGCCCAAATCTGTCTCCCCCTTGAACCCCTCGCAATCTGCCGCTGATCCAATCCACTTCATCTTGCCTCATGATTAGGCCGGCAGTGAATGGAGACACTTTGAAATTTAAAAAAAAATGATTTGACAATGTCTCTTTAACTGGAAAAATTGATAGGCGAAAGCTGAAATGATGACCTCTTAAATTAACTTGTATTAAATGAAAGGAAAAAGAAAAACGGTACATAATAATTGCAAGTATATTTTTATATGCAGGAAAATTTTTATTTACATTCTTACAGCATAATGCTATAGATGTTTACTCAGAAGTAAGTCCAACATGAGTGGGGCTTACTCCAGGTAAGGGTGTATAGGATTGCACCCTTAATTACTGATAGTTCTAGTAAATTTGGTGACGCTTTATGCAATATGTAAAGTTATGTGTATGACATAATATGAAAGAGGATTTTTTTTACTACATATTTTCATAATATAGCCAAAACCAAAAAGAAAGGCTCTAGGCTAGCTAGAGCCTTTCATATAGGTAGATTTCTACCACACTACAGACTCAATAAGTCAATAAGTATCAAATCTTTCAGCAGTTCTATAGCTCTGTGAAGTCAATGAATTCAATCAGGCTATGTTGTTTTCTTGAGAAACGTTTTTTAGAAGAGAGGTGACTTCTTCCAACATGTAGTAATCTAGGGTTGAATTATGATTGCAAATAAAACGCATTACGTACGGGGCCACCACGGGGACCTGTTGGGCCATGAGGTCCAGCGGTACCAGGCTCTCCCTAAAAGAAAAGAAGAATACTTATGTCACAATTCGACTTTCTAAAACAACTACAGTTAAAACACATAAATATGTTTCCTTTTAGAGCAACGGATACCTTATCACCAGTTTGGCCAGCTGGACCAGGAGGTCCAATGGAACCTACAGGACCCTGCAAATAGGAAAAATAAATATATTCAACATTATCAACAGGTAATGCAATAGGCATTTGCATTGCATAAGCAAACTCTGTCATGTTAAAGTGTTCTGAATACTCTTTGTTAAGTAAGTTGGTGGACTGCTCTTCTGTGTCTTCTTGATTATGCCTTTCTAATATAGTACGGTGGGTTTTTTTGTGATGCTGACTGGACATTGGCAGAGAAGTCTGTAGACTGCTGTAAGGGTTTGATGAGCAGTCTGATGGGACTGATGGGTTTGAAGAAGGGATTGACGGGTTTGATGAACAATCTGCTGATATTCAGACAATACATCATGGTGTTTGGAGCTGAATGGAAGGATCCATCTCATATATGGCTTTATGTGTTAATCATGCCATAGGTTATACTCACTCGTATGCCATCTTTACCAGGTTGACCATCAGAACCTTTTCCACCAGGCTCGCCCTGTGAGGCAGAAGACAAACGTATTTATGTAGCACAAAAATCAGAAGAGCATCATTGCTGCTGTTTAATATTTCTAAAGCACCAATAGTCTGTGAGCTGCACTCAGTTGCATTACTAAGATTGGTTTTATATAGCACTAATTAGACATGAGAAGGACAAATAGTAGGCACATTGAGCTGTCCTGTGTAGTCAACGTCATTATAGGTCAGGCAGCAGGGAAGGGGGCATAACATTCCCCCATGAAAGAGGAATGTACCCATCAATACTATTTGTGTAAGAAGGCAATGGTTTCCAAACCAGGGGTTGCAACCCAAACAAGGGGCGTGTGGATGTTCCTGAGGGCCAAATCCTATCCATCGTTCCAACACCAATGCAGCCACAATGCTGCCTTGAGGTAAGGGGAAAAAAACATTTCCTTACCTTGAGAAGGCCTCCATGACTCCAGGATGCAGTTCATGCCCTGCTGGCACAGCTGCATTGGCACTGGAAAGTTGGATAGGATTGGGCCCTGAGGGTCATGGGAAGGCAGCATTTCCTATTATTATTATTATTATTATGAACATGTACCAACTGCATGGGTCACCGGACTGAGAGAGAAACTGTATTTAGGGTCACGGTCAAGAAAGATTGGGAAATACTGGTGTAAGGGATTAACCTCTCCCCTGCCCTCTCGATTCAACGGTATGGTGAAGGGACAAATTGACACCAACATTTGACATCAATTCAGAATGAATGTTAGGGTTCCTCTCAAGGGGAAACATTTGATAATTTTCAAGGGAAGCAGAATGAGTTGGATAAGAGATACCCCTGCTAACTGGGCAAGAGGCACTTTTTCAAGTGGTGCTCCTCTTATATTTATCAGGGGGAGAATAACTGCCCCCTTTTCACCCCAGCACAGTTTGTTCAAATTGATTTGTAAAAAACAGTGTCTTTTCTGGTGGCTGTTTGCTGGTGGTGGTCTGCATCTTTTTTAGATTGTGGGCCCTTTTGGGACAGGGAGCCATTTAATCATTTGATTCTGGCAGTAAACTGCTTTGTGAACTTTTTGTTGAAAAGCGGTATATAAATACTGTTAATAATAATAAGAGATGAAAGTGTAAATCCTCTTCAGGGTAAAAGCATTGAAAAAACAAAAAAACAAACAAACACCTGAGCCAATTCTACAGCTGAAAAATCAATTATATAAACATAGCCCAATTCTAAACCTACTCCAATTTTTATTTTGAAGTGAATGCTATTATCTTCAGTGGACGCTATCTCCAATTACATAAACTTAGAATGGAAAGGAGAAAAGTATGCTAGCTCAAGATCTGGCCCAAGAGTTTTGCATATTATTCTATATGTGGAAAACGGCCTTAGGTATAGGAGGTGTGGCTTTCAGAAAAGATGAGTGTCTATAGTTTTTAATGGCCTCACCTGGAAATTGATTTGTAAAAAAACAAAAACAAAACCATAATCAAGCCAATATTGCACCTAGCTGCCCTGCTGATCTTCATGATTTTCAAATTATATGTATTATCCAATTATTAATGCAAAGATAAAAGTAGATACCTTTTCTCCCTTGAGTCCAGGACCTCCAGGACCTCCTCTCTCTCCTGGCATTCCTTGCAAACCTGGTGGTCCCATACCCCCAGGAGAACCTGGAGGACCAGCAGGGCCCTAGAGGAAACATTTGAACAAGAGCCAACATGAGAACAAAATACAAAGACTTGAAATTAACATTAGGATGTGCAAAATACAATAAATCTCTAAGTACCTTTGCACCTTCAGGTCCAGCAGGGCCAGGTCCACCTCTAGCTCCTGAAGGACCTTGAGGACCTGGTGTTCCTCGTTCACCTGGGATGCCGTTTTCACCCTAATGAAAAGAAAAACTGTTTAGATTTGTGCTCTCTGAGGCTCACATCATGTATGCTTTTCTCAATTCTTGTCTTAAGAACCATGCAGTGGCTGATGCAAAATTTACCTTGACTCCTGGGAGTCCTGGAGCCCCATTTTCACCTCTTGGACCCTGTTATGAACCAAAGGAAGGTAGATTAAGATATATATTAGAGACAACCAGTATGTGAATATTTGGGATACGTGCTGAAAAGCAAAACATTTTTCATGGCTATTTTCCGTTTCAGAGTAATGTTCTAGAAGCCTATCACCTAGGAACCTGGATACGTTTTAGCATATAGTCAGGAACCATTGTAGGAAACTTGAAATCTAATCTGACTCCCAGATCTATAGGATAGTATATAAGACTAATTTTATTGCTGGAACAAGTGTTGCCAGATCAGAACAGCATTTAGATTTTTCTGGTTTGCCATTCAGATTGAAGAGCACATATCACTGAAATATTCCTTGAAAGTTATTAAATTTCACTCTTCACACCAAACAACACGACACACCTACAAACCCATGCTTTTCATTCGATTACTTGAAAAAGAGAAGAAAGAAGAGCTTACTGCTTCTCCAGGCTTTCCACTCTCTCCAGGTGGTCCTGAATTTCCAGGCAGACCCTAAGGAGGCAAAATTACTATGTGGTATACGTTCTCATATGTTTTCTTAACACTAAAAAAAGGTAGATTTATAGGATACAGTATTTTGTTTTAAATGTAGGAATTGTTCTGATTGCTCACTCCTTGGATTTTCCTGAAGTTGTATTATCTTGAATCCAGTGGCATAGCAAGGGTGGGGCGGCCCACCCCGGGCGTGACGCACAGGGTGGTGGTGGTTGACAGCAGTGCTGCCCGGGTCTTCAACCCCAACTGCGTTGCTGCCACCAAGGCCAAGAGTGGTGAACAAAGTTCCATGCTTGCAGCTTGCTTGATCTTTGCACGCTGGAAGGGCCCTCCTGCCCACTCTTGGCTCCTGTTGGGCAGGAATAGCGGCACTGTGGAAGCAATTGGTGGTGGTGTGACATCATCACGTCACCAGCAACCGACTTCCAGGTTGCCATGCCCTGTGCTTGCACACCGGGTGCCATCGACCCCATCGCTGCCACCTGAGTTCTTGATTCTTCTATCCCTCTATTGTCTGCTCTGATTGTCAGTGGATCTTTCTCAGCTACATAAGATCATTGGAGATGATGGAGATGCCAGGGCTGGAACTTAGGAAGTCATGTATGCGAAGTATGTGTTCTACTCCTCCTTTTGTATGCTAAAGCCACAGGTGACTTTGGCAAGGGTTATAGCACAGCTGTGAATAACCTAGAGTGTTCTCCTATAGTGAAGTCTGAAGGTAACCTGGAGGGTCCTGTTGAATAACAAAGCATCAATAGGAAATGTAAGAAAACTGAAAAGTATTTCTATAAGACGGAGGGCATTTCCTGGGGATGGAGAGTTTATTGTTCGCACATCTTTACAAATAATTTATGATTAACAACACAATCCTATGCAAGTCTACCCAGAAATAAGTCCCATTGTGCTCAATGGGGCTTCCTTCCAGGAAAGTGTATTGAAGCCTAATTCTTGCAGATGAGCATGAACCAATTTTGCTAACCTGCTAATCTATCTCCCTGTTTAGTAAGACTGGAAGTGTAGACTAAGAGCAAAATGGTTATATTGAACAAGGAGGGGTACAAGATACAGCTCAGCTTAGATAATGTATTAGTTCTTTCTGGCTGAGCTTTCTGGCTCTGAACTAGGCTGCTTAAATTCCATTGATTGCGATTAAATGTAACAATGCTGAGTTAAGGATTGCAGCCTCTAACTTTACAATGTGATTTACAGCACAATCCTGTGTAACTTTAGACTGGCGGAGCGTGCGCATCGCAAATGTGCCATAAAGTATGTTTGCAACTATGGGAGAGTAAGCGGCGCTGGTGTGGAAGCCTGCACCGCTCACTCCGTGATGTACTTCGTTCTATACGGGTTGACACAGGTAAGGGCCACGCTGGTTGGCAGGAGAGCATGCTGGGGCAGCAAGGGAGGGGGCCTTTGGCCAGCCCGGACTGGGAGGGGGCGGGGATATCGGTGGCCATATTCTAAGCCCCTTCCTGGCCCATGCTGCCCTTACACTGCCTCTCCGGATGTACGCCATGTCTGAAGCTGGTGTGCATCCAAGGAGGCCCATAGGCTTGCCTACACCCAGGGAAAGGTGTGCTCTAGCAGTGCCAGGTCAGCCCGGAATGGCCTTAGGATACAGCTGCCGACTCTTTAGGCCAGCCGCTTAAAGTTACACAGGATTGCTCTGCCCACGTCTCTGTGTAGGGAACAACGTCCATGTTCTAACTTCTACTAAGTTTTTCTCTGTTTCTAGACTGGGACAAAATGATTCAAAAAGCAATAAAAGTGAAATTACAAAATACCTGGAAGCCAGGTGGGCCTGTTGCTCCTGGTTCTCCTCTTTCACCACCAGGACCCTAGAAAAAGAGAAAAAGTAATCATAAAACACTGCTGTCACATGATGCCATAACATTAATAATGTGTCCTATTTCTCTAACTTCCCTGTCAAACAAACAAGAAATAAGAGAGCCATACCAATCAACATAAGTAAGATATATGGAAAAAGTTAAAATGGTATTCGAAAAGGATCAAAGTTGTGATGTGCAAGTTCATCTTCACCCAGTTCCAAATGTGCTGAGCTACAACAAATTATTCCACCAGCACCCACCCAACCACCCAAAAACTCATATTGTTTCTGAGTCCATTCTGAAGTTTGGATTTGGTTGCCCACTCAAGTACTTCCCCCAACCAACAGAGTAGATATGCTGGTTGTAACTTGTTTCAGGCATTGCTTTTTATACTAATGGCCACTAGTTTAGCATCTTTAATAAAAAATGTATAAACTCAGTATAGAAGTATGACCTCATTTTTCTGAGTATAATTCACTTACGGCTGGTCCTGGAGGTCCTTGGGCTCCTCCTTCACCATCCTTTCCAGGTGTTCCCTGTTAAATGATAAGAAAAGCAGCTAGTTATGGGTCAACATAGCACTTACAAAGATAAAAATAGGAGAAACAATGTGTAATTACTAAAGACTGAGTCGTTCTACTGACCTGTGAACCAGGAGGTCCGGCAGAACCTCGTTCTCCATTTTTACCTGGAGCACCCTAAAATGATCAAAGATGGCAGAGTTGAAATGCATTCGGCTAGCTTATGATGCAAGTTATGAGATAACAGAACCGTAATTACAAATCTTAAACCCCCGTCTCATATACTACAATGGAGATCACATACACCAATGGTGTCATGTGAAAGGTTCAGATCTCCTGTTATCAGCCACATCAATGTAGTTAAAAAGCTCTTCAGAGGAAGCTTGCCTTCTAAGAGTACAGGTTGAGTATCCGTTATCCGGACTGCTTGGGACGGGAAGCTGTTTGGATTTTGGAATATTTGCATAAATATAATGAGACATCTTGGGGATGGGACCCAAGTCTAAACACGAAATTCATTTATGTCTCATACACACCTTATACACATAGCCTGAAGGTAATTTTATACAATATATTTTTAATAATATTGTGCCCCAGCATGCCTTGCGCTATGCCAGCCAAGTGCTGGAAAAAGTTTCTTTTTTAAAAGTCACAGCCCCCCAAATGTCTGGATTTTGGAACAGTCTGGATTTTGGATGTCCAGATAAGGAGTAACCAACCTGTATAGCAAAAGCCTCTCTCTTTGCATGGGCATCTCTTTGCAAGAGCTCTTTGGTTGTGAGGAAGGGCCTTGCTACGAGTTTCTATCACCACCCCACAGCATATTTTGGATGTCCGGATAAGGGGTAATCAACTTGTATTGTTAATGCATGTTAAAGTACTTGGCACATGGATCGCCAAGAAGTTTCAACAGGCTGCCCCATTTACATTGACCACAGGTTATGGAAGCTTCAAATACTATTTGCAAAAACTACGTTTTGTACATTGTACAAACCTCATTACCCTTCGGACCAGGAAAACCCATCACACCTGGTTGACCTCGTGGACCAGCTGGGCCTGGAGGGCCACTTCGCCCTGATTCTCCTGGAGAACCCTGACACAAAAAATGACAGTTAAAAATAGAGAAACTAATATAGTGGTAAAAAGACCAATGAACACCAGAGAAATATTAAAGGTCATGGGGTGATATCGATATGGTGACTTAAAATGGAACAAAGACACTACGTATATTACTATTATCCTCACAGTTTTTTCAAAAGCAAAGCTGCTTACAATAAAACAACAAAACAACAATTAAATGCTGGTTGCAATTATAAAATCAAATTACAACCTCAAATACAGCAACACTAAAAGAGGAGCACATATTAAATTATATATTAGAATTTGCTGAAACAGTTTAAAAGACACCTAAAAAAATGCCCAGAGACAGGGGCCAGATGGATCTTCATGAAGAATGTACAATGAGACCTCAATGTAAAGGATGAATAGGTGGGAAGGGATGTCCATTAATGCCAAAAATTTATTAAATTCAAATGCACTGAAATATACGGAGATGCGCATTCGCAAAACATATATGACTGATTTCCAATGAAGCAGAAAACGTCTGTTGTTTTTTGAAGTCTGCTAAATCAAGGTCTGTTAAATTGAGGGTTCACTGTATTTCAGAATCTGGGTGCTACCACTAAGAAGGTCCTGTCTCACATATCTGCCAATTTGATGTCTCACAGAGGCAGGACAGAGAACATGTCTCTGATGCTGATCTTAGGTATCAGACAGTTTCATATGGAAGCAAACAGGTTCCAAGTTATTTAGGCAACCAATGGAGTAACACAAAATTATTATATATTCTGATATATATTCAGAAGAGTGATATATTCTGCTCTTTGAGCCCCAAACAAAAAGCTGCTGGTGACTGTATTTTGGACCACTTCAGATTTCTAGACTGTCTTGGAAAGCAATTCCATGTAGAACATACAAATGTTATACAAATAAGTTTGGCAGTGTTCTTATACAGTATAAAACGCACACAGAAAACTTTCCTAACTTATCTAACCCAAAAGCAAACCAGTTAATTTAAATTATCTACTACATTTATCCTAATGTAGCTGATACGAAAGTCAAGTATGGTTACAAGAGCAGAATATATTTATGGTTTTTACATACAGCAGGGCCTGGTTTTCCATCTGATCCTGGGCTTCCGGGACTTCCTGTTAAGCCCTGCATGAGAAAATAAAAACAATATTTGTGTAAAAACTACATCTTATGAGACAGCATTTGAGGGACCCGCTTTATTTTCTATAAATTACAGCACTGACTTAGAAAAAAAAACTTGGACTTATTAAGGGCTAAGCAAGTTTTGGATTAAATGTTGGACCCCCCCCCCTCTCCAACCAGTTGCACCCCCAGTCCTCCCCCCCACTGACTTACTGGATTCGGTGGGAGCAGGGGGGGTCCAGCAGTGGAGCTGCGGCGTTGCCACCTCTTGCAGCAGTGTGCACAAAATGGCCATCGGTGGAGCGCTGCACGCACCATTGGTGGCCATTTTACAAGTCATTTTACAAGTGGAAGCCACTTCTGCTGTCGTAGTGCTCCCTGCCCGGCAGCCCAATCCAGCATAGGATTGGCCTGTTAGTTACTTTGATCAAATATAACAAATTAGCAAATCCAAAAATGGGATAACTGGGCTGACTAGTAGCAAAAGCCCATCTCAGCATTACAGAAGAACATGAGAAGGGCCCTGTTGGAACAGGCCAAGGACCCATCTAGTCCAGTTTCCTGTATTTCACAGTGGCCTACCAGATGTCTGAGGGAGCACTCAAGACAGCAAGATACCTGTATCTTGTCACCACTCCCTTGCATCTGGCTTTAAGAGATAGGCTAAATCTAAAATCCAGAGGTTACATACAGTCATCATGACTTGCAACCTGTGATGAACTTTTCCTCCATCAATCTGTCCACTCCCCTTTGAAAGGTGCCATCACAACATCCTGTGGCAAGGAGTTTCACAGATTAATTATGCAGTGGGTAAAACGTTCTGTGGGAAATGGATTAAGAATAAGCTAAGATGCACCCTCGCATAAGCTTGGCAGAAACCACAAGAAGCCTTATCTTGGGCTAGTTGGTGAGCCAGGGCAATGTCTTCTAATGCCCTGTTCTTGGGGATGTCTACCCTCGACCTGCCCTGCTATGCCTTAAGGAACCCATTGTATGCTTGCATAAACATGTTGTCAGGAAAACACGTAGGTTGTTGTTGAACACGGGTACAGTTACATAAATGCTTATCATGGAAAACCTCATGTTGTTGATATGTTTTGCTGTATAATGAAGGTATATAAACCTGTGCTGTACATCATATCGAGGTGCAAGCTTCTCTTGCACCCCTGTTGCACAACTAGACGTACTTGTGTAAAAGGATTAATAGAATAAACTCCGTGATTTGAGTCATTGTGTCATTTGCCACAACCTGATCAAAAAACTATTCTAGAGATCTTTAACACCTAAGAAATTTATCTCTAACAGTTCCACTGAACCCTTGGTTGCTGTATCATCTGAATTCAGCCTAAGACTTTATTTTCATTTTCCACACCCTACAAAGATTCACACTTACTCTCATTCCTGGAAGACCAGGACCGCCATCACGCCCTGGTTCACCAGGCATTCCTCTTGGTCCTGTGCTGCCTGGACCACCTCTTTCACCAGGAGGACCCTAAAAATACATTGAAACAAATGATAATACAGCGTTATTAGAGGCAATGAGGCAATACAATTCACATGGTAATCTGGACAAACAGTAAAAAAGAGAGAGAAAACATTCTAACAAGAGGAAACCATGCTACCTTTTCACCAGGGGCTCCATTACTACCAGCAGGACCACGGAAACCAGGGGAACCCTGAAAAACAAAGAAGCAGAGAAAATGTTATCTTATGTGGGCTAAAAAAGCAAGGAAAGCATTCTTGGCCCATTTCTGAGGGATGTGTTGAGGAGTAGGCCATATTCTAACCAAGCAGGGAGGCCGGAATTCATTTTCAGCCTTTTTGTTCCATGGTGTTCCTATAATAACAATGTATATGACGTGCTAAATTCCAGTGAAAAGAATAACTGCCACTGCCATTTCATGTTGATTGGGGGAAAAAAAAGCAATTTCATATTTGTACAGATTCTCAAGAGTGTCTTGTACTTTGGTCCTGGACTATGACTGAAAGGACCCCTTCACTTTTCTGCTCTGCCACAGGCTGTTTCTATGATTGTTGAAAAGCATACAGGCCTTCTTCTAATGAGAAGAAGGATTACTGGCCAGGCTAGCATTCTCCTGAATTCACATTCTTCTGAATAATCCTAACTGACCTCAATCCAGCTAAATCCCACTGAAATCAGTGGAACAAGCTGGATGCAACTAACTGAAGGATGCAACGTTCAACGTTCCTCAAGCTTGCTAGCCCCACTAAACACCGTGGGATGTGATTGTACTGCAAGGCAGTGGCGGAGCTATGACGATCTCCCCCACCCTGCACCAGAAGTGATGTCACTGCCACTGGCAGTTTTCCATCCAACAGAAGCGTAGGGCGGGCGGGAGGGCGAAACCCGTCGCCACTGCCCGCTCACATCACTGAAGCGGCCCGATTCTTGCCCCACTGCCTGCATTGACACCCCCCCTGTCTGCCTGCTGTCTGGGGCCAGACAACCCCCCCGCATGCCGCCATGGGCCCACTGCACCCACCCCCTTCCATCCTCTGTCACTGCTGCAAGGGTCATTGCTTTTAGTAGGATTTAGGTACAACTAACTTTAGCTTGATTCAGGCCTTAGTATGGACTGTAGGGAAGACCCTCTTTTTAAACCCTCCATTTAAAACATGATATATTGACTACTTACCCTTTCCCCTGGAGTTCCAGGTAAACCATTTGTACCAGGTTGACCAGCTGCTCCTGCCTTGCCTTCTTCCCCTGGGGGACCAGCAGCACCAGGAATGCCATTTTCACCCTTCAAACAAAGTGCAATAAAAATATTATTAATGGGAAAATATGATGACGTTTCATAGATAACCTCCCATCAGGGCAAACATCCTCTGAAATCAAGGTTAACACTGCCTAAGCATGATTTGCAGAGTTTTCAAATGAGAGTTTGTTCCACCATTTCAAATTTGAAGTGAATTACAAAATTCTTCCTGAGAAGGATCTGAGAATATTTGGGGGAATCCAATGAGTTTCTATAAGGCAGTGTTTCCCAAACTTCTTTGACCTGTGGCTCCCTTGACCATTGGCGACGGCTCCCCATTACATTATATTGATGCTGGCCAATTGACATTGCACTGTTTTCCAAGAGGATTCCGTGGCACTCCGCAGCACCGCTGGCTGGTTTCCACACCTCCCCTGGGAGCCACGTGTCCCAGTTTGGAAACCACTGCTATAAGGTAAGAAAAATTTCTCAGGGGTCTCTATACATCCATAGTTTTAACACACATGAAATCTACCAAGACAGTGAAAACAAATACTTACACGCTCGCCTCTTTGTCCTGGCTCTCCTTTTCCACCATTCTTACCAGGTTCACCCTGCAGAGCACATAGTCAAGTGTCATTAAAATCCTATGAGTAGACTTCTTAGATAGGAATTGTTAAGCCAGGTGAAATGCAGGTCACTGCTCTGTTTTAGAGTTATACTTGCCACTGAATGTGAGGTGTGTGTGTTTTTTTATTAGTTTTTTATTATTATTATTATTTATTTTTATTGTTCATTTTAGACACTTCTTAATTAATGGCTGGTTCCAACATGCATTTTCATCACTGGATTGCAGCGCAAAGTCAAAATTTGCATAGGAATAAGAAAATAAATGAATAGGTGATACCTTACAGGTCCCATAGGGGGAATAACGAGAATTATGAAGATCAGATCTTAGGTGTTTCTTTCAAATCACATTATTCTGCCAAGATACACCCAATAGATTTTTATTGGGCTGCAGATTTTGATTGTCATGTGACTTTGGCAAAGAAAGGTTTGGGTCACGGTTTGGGTTCAGGATATCTGGGTTCAGGATATCTGAGGGATCGCCTTCTCCCATACCCTCTTATGGAAGACCATCTTCTCCCATACCCTTCTCCCGCTTTCTTAGGTCATCTGAGGGGGCTCTCCTATGAGTGCCACCTCTATCTCAACTTAGAAGAATGGCGTCACATGGGCAAGCCTTCTCTGTTGTGGCACCACAATTATGGAATTCCTTGCCAGGGGAATTAAGAACTACCCCTTTCCTCATGGCTTTTCCATGAGGGCTCAAAACATTTTTGTTTCATCTAGCATTTGTGTGAGGGGTTGATGGGTTGACTTCTGGGTCTCGCTCATGGTGTTTTGCTCCGCTGCTTCTCTACTCTATATTGTCTCTCCCCCCCCCCCGGTGGATGTTATTATTTTTAATTTATCTTATTTATTGTTTTATATGTTGCGAACTTTGCCACCTTGGACATTTGCTTTGGCATTGGATAAGGAGGGGTATAATTTTTTTTTGAATGAATGAATAAGAGCCTGCAAGGGACTTACAGGAGCACCTCTTTGTCCAGGGACTCCATTAGTACCAGGGGGACCAGGAGGACCACGGCCTCCACTCAATCCAGAAGGGCCAGGAATGCCAGCAGCGCCCTGTGTTGGAACAAAACGTACTCAAATGAGCATCGCAAAATGATGCTGAGCAAAGTGGCAACAGGGTTTAGTTAAATTTTCAATGCGAATATGGCATCTACCGGGATACTTACTGGTAGACCTTTTGCTCCTGGACTTCCATCTCGTCCACTAGGCCCCTACGGAGAGAGAAGTAATAATGTTGACATTCATGACAATGGGGGCATAGTTCAGTGGTAGGGCACACGCAAAGAAAGAAGTAGAAGATCCTTTCAGTCCCGGGCATCTCCAGGTAGGGCTGGGAAAGATCCCTGCCAGAAACCCTGGAGGGCCACCGCTAGTCAGAACAGACAAATACTGGGTTAAAGGGACCAATAGTCTGACTCAGTACAAAGCATTTTCCTATATACGGGTTTTATAAAATACATGTTTGTACATCAATAAAATATTTAAGCTTTGCCAAGGACAAACGATACTCACAGGAGGACCAGCACCACCAGGTGCACCTTGAGGACCAGGTTCTCCTCTTGGTCCAGGAGACCCACTAGAGCCTGGGGGACCGACAGGGCCATTTTCCCCCTGTAATCCAGAGAGTATGAGATCATTTTAAAAAATGAACATAACTTACGGTGCTATTTTATGCGCGGCTACTCAGATTTCAGAATTCAATGGGGCTTATTTCCAGGTAAGTTCAGTAGCCTGGCTAGTATTTTATTATGGAAGAAGCCACAGCTGAGGGGACATTGCAATATGCTGGTGGCTATGCTTCTTGAACATCAGTGTAGCCAATGAACATGTTTCAGTATGTGCCATGATCTTGCAAGTGCTGTTGCTATTTAGCATGTCAGGAAAAGGCTGCATGAAACAATTTGCACAGAGGGTAGAAAGAATGAAAAGTAGATCGACACCATAAATGTACATAAGCAACCTCCTGGCTTTAGAAGTAGGTTTTCTCTGTGCCAGGTGCAAGGGAGTGACAACAGGAAACAGGTTATCTTGTTGCCTGTGTACTCCCTGAGGCATCTGGTGGGGCCACTGTGAGATACAGGAAGCTGGACTAGATGGGCCTTTGGTCTGATCTAGCAGGGCTCTTCTTATGTGTGTTTATATATATCACTGTAACTCTCATGACTTTCCCCCAACAGATTCTGAAAACTGAGGTGCTGAGAAACCCTCTATTGGGTCATTCCATGTGAAATCAACCAATGCATGAAACCTTCATGTCATGGATTTGGTTCATTTTTGGTACATTTGTACCCTCCCATGAGATGTTTTTTTTAAAAAAAATCAGATTTTTTTTGTCCACCCATTTTTGAGATATTGAACTTTCAAAATTGCCTAAAAAGGCCAAAATTCACTTCTCACCATACCCTCAAATGCCATTTACAAGAAACCTATGAATACTACAGACATGGGACAGGTGTCATTTTAAGGCTAACGAATAGGGCTTTCATGTGATATACAACATGATACAATTGTAAATTTTCAAGAAATTCAAAAATATTCAAATAATATTTATTCTGAATTTTTGGAAAAACGCAATTTTTTAAAATTTTCAAAAAAAAAAAAATCACACTTAAAGGTATATGTCTTGTAGCCAATCAGCTAATCAGTCAAAATTTCAGGGTGGTATCTCAATGGTATCATACAAAAATTAAATTTTCCTGTTGGCAATTTTCCTGTTGGATTTTTCTTTGGTTGATTTGACATGGAATGACCCTATTAGAGATCCCTAGTGTCCCTTCATAGATTGACAGTTGTCAGGATTCTCCGGAAAGAGGGAATGAATGTTAAGCCAGTCTATGCCTGCAGTGTACAAACACTGCGAAGAACAGCCTGACGTGTCCTTTGACAGTTAGGACTTCCTACTCTAAATCCTAAAATAGTTCCCATGGAAACAAGACTGTAATTTAACACATATAGATTAGTTATTTAACTAGTGTTGCACTGGCAGAGGCCTGCTTCCACTGACACACGCTGCAGGCCCGCTGGTGGGGAGGCCGGAGTGGCCTGCTGTGCACCGGTAACGCTGTAAGCCCATGCTGGAGGTTAGAGGGATGTGGGAAGGGGGTTGAATGTGGCAGGGGGTGGGCAGAATGGGGCAGTGATGGGGCGGGAAGGAGGGCAGATTAGGCCTGGAAGGGGGGCGGGATTGGTGGTGCTGGCACACACCAAATCCCAAATCCTTTCCCAGGCCTGATGCGCCTTCCCGGATCAAGGTCCAAGTTGACCTGCTGGGGCTACTTGAGTACAGTGGGCAGCGTGCATTTCAACGATCGATTGCGGTGATTTTTGGTAGAGTAGGAGGGGGCGGGGTTGCCTCACCTCTCACCCCTTCACCTCACCTCCCTGCAATATAAGATGTATATATGATCTAAGTATACAGAACAGACACAGTATGGAGAATGAAGACCAAAAGAACACATTTAGGTAAGAAAAGGATGAAGTAAAATAGCAGAGAAGTAGTGGATAATAGGCCTCCAGCTCCATATTCAATTAGATGTACCAAATGAAACAATTTGCACAGAGGGGAGAAAGAATGAAAAGTAGATCGACACCATAAATGTACATAAGCAACCTCCTGGCTTTAGAAGTAGGGTTTTTTTTTGCTTTTTTTTGCTTTTTAATTGAAAAATTATTGCTTTTTAATTGAAAGAATGCCAGATGCGCCTTGTTGGAAGATCTGATGAGGAATAATGTCTATATACAGAAGAAAGACAAATCTTCTTAAAGGTAGTATCACCAAATTCATATGAACACTATCAATATGAAAACTCTACCACCTCTCCAAAAATACTGGTATTATAGATAAGCTACAGAGTATCCTTATTTTATCCATTCAAGTAGAAAAGTGAAAGTACATGCTAAATCTCCTTAGGATTTATCCTACCAGGTTGCACAAAAAGAAAAACTAATACAAAAACCAGTAGAACATTTTTACTTTGTAACTAAATATAATTTGCATTCTAGTATGTTTTTATTGGGCATTCTGATTGTTTCATACGATCAGATATTTTTGGCCCAATCCTATCCCCACTTGTCCTGGCAGAGCGTGTGCTCCACCAGTGCACGTGGTTGCAAAATTGCCATAAAGCACTTAGCAACAGCGCTTCTAGACATGCATAGGTCTGCACTGTTATTTACGAAGAATAGATTCTTATAGATTATTATGGATAACATATACATTTAGAAAGGTACCTTAAAACCTGGAGAACCTGGAAATCCTGAGGGTCCGGGAGGGCCTGGTGGTCCCTTAAGAGAAGAGCAAAAATTTTTTTTAAAGAAACATAATATGGGTCAGTGATATTTTAAAAGAGTATATGCTTTTTAAATAATACCGTATTTCTTCGAGTCTAAGGCGACATCGATTCTAAGGCGCATCTTAATTTCAGGAACACCAGCAGAAAAAAAACATTGATTGCAAGACGCACCTCCTTCCTGCTCAGCACCAACTCTCCCCAGCTTGCCTGCCACGGCAGTCCGATTTTTTACCACGCCATTTTGCCCCCTCTGCTCAGCGGCGAGCTCTCTTTTTCTGAACCTGAGAGCTCGCCCCAGCATGCCCCGCGCTGCAGCTGATGATCTCCTCACTGCATTTGAGCAGTGCCTTTGAAATGCAATTTCCTTACTTTACCGGGGCTTGGGGGAGCTTCAGGGAGGCCTACGCGACCCTCTGCAGGCCTCCCCAATCTTCAGTTCGGTTAAAAAAAACAGCGATTTTCAGCCATTTCCGGTTTTTGCGAAAATCGGAAATGGTCGAAAATCACTGTTTTTCACTGAACTGAAGATCGGGGAGGCCTGCAGAGGGTCGCACAGGCCTCCCTGAAGCTCCCCCAAGCCCCGGTAAGTAAGGAAATTGCATTTTGGAGGTGCTTTTTAGAGACCTTCGATTCTAAGACGCACCTCATTTTTTGAAATGCTTAATTGGGAAAAAACATGCATCTTAGAATCAAAGAAATACAGTATATGTAGTATATGAAGTCGTATATGTGAACTACTCTGCTGAAAAGCAGTATATAAATATTCTTAATAATACTAATACTAATAATATGCTATGTAGCACCATATTCTAATGAGAATACATAAATATGTTATAATCAAAAATAAAAAGGATACTGTAGAACAGGCTGCCACAATGTGTGTTCTGTGGCAAAATGTGTCATATCATTGTTTCCTATCCCTCAAATTTAGTGAATTTGTGACCACCGAGTGTGCCCTCATTATCATTAGCTACTACTCTCTGAATATACAAGATATAGAAGAGTTCCAATAAGCATGGAGCTTGTGTGGACTCCAAAACATGGTGGCTGAAGTAAGTGGTTGCAGAATGAGCTCCATGGTAGGGCGTCTCATGACACCATATTCTGCATTTGATTACCATAATATATGGGCCAGGAGGTTTGTGGTAATTCCAAAGTATGGCTCACATTAACTCTTAATGGAAATAATGTCTTAACATCTTTGTTGTACATTTCTTTCCTGCATAAGAAATTGCATGGGCTGCAAAATACTGAACATAAGCATTATCCAATAAACATTAGACTTGACCAAGTTTCATTGCAAGTGATTGAATAGGGACTTAACCTAGTCCATAAGTTACTAGGATGTACTAGGAAGTGATTGAATAGGGACTTAACCTAGTCCATAAGTTACACCTCATGAGGTGGAGGAAAGGTAGTTACCACTCTCCTCAATTACAAACTTCCAAAAACGTGTAAATCAGAGCCTGTTTATTAATATCCCATCACATCAAAGACCCAATTGGAATCCAAGCGGTTTAAGTGATGCTGAAGTATTTAATTCTCAGTGGGTGGCTTTCCAACTCCATTAATGGAGGAAGCTTCTGTTTGTGCATTGCGTTTCCAATGGTGGAACCACTAGTTGGATGCCACCCATTTAGTTGCACTTTATTTAACATTATATGGATTGCTTCCAATATGTGTCATAATTATGGTTTTGGAAGATGGGGGTCATCAGTAAATAATCTGTCCAGTATTTGTCCAGTATTTCAAGATAAATTATTGGAGAGTTTTATTCATTTTTGTTACATCTTTTTATAACATCTTTTTGTTCTATCCCGCTCCTTCACTCAAGGAGATCTAGGAAGTGTACATTGAGTGCTAGATGCCGTCTACAGGTAAACTCTAGACCTGTTTAGATTTGGAGATGGAACTGCACATGTTCATACTACAGGTTGAATATCCCTTATCCAGACTGCTTGGGATGGGAAGTTGTCTGTTGCAAATTTGCCTGGATTTTGGAATATCTGCATAAATATTATGAGATATCTTGGGGATGGGACCCAACACGAAATTCATTTATGTCTCATATACACCTTATACACATAGCTTGAAGGTGATTTTATACACTGTTTTTAATAATTTTGTGCCCCTGCATGCCTTGCGCTATGTCAGCCAGGTGCTGGGAAAAGTTTTTTTTTTTTTTAAATAAAGTCATAGCCCCAAAAATGTCTGGATTTCTGGATAAAGGGTAATCAACCTGTGTTCTTATTACTGAAGTCTTCTGTTATTCAAAACCATAAGTTTGTTGATATTCAAAATCATAAGCACAAAGAAAATGAAGATGCAGAAGTATAAGATACTTGCTGTATCTTCATTTTCTTTGTGCTTATGTTTGTGAAGAACTGTAGTTTCACGCATTGCTTTACTGATGTAGATCGCTTTGGACTCCTGATTCTCCACAATTTTAATATAACATTTGAAGCGGGATTCAGATGACTCAAGAGCTGTGAGTTATACTTCAGTCATGACTTCACTATAAGAAATGAGAAGAGTAAAGCACTTGAGCTTCTACATGCATTAAAAACAATATCCAAACCCGCAAGCCAACTTACAGTATAAGTGGAACAGTGTTTTGAGTACATGGAATGGCTAGATGAGAAATATTTTTTATAAAGTAATGCTACTCACAGGTTGACCAGCGGCGCCTGGAGCTCCATCGTTACCACGACCACCCTTTCAACAAAATTAAATATATCAGAAACAAAGAACTTTGCCACTGAACAATATTAGTACATATGCACTTTTTTTAAAAAAAGTAAAGAAAGCCTCACATACACAGTGGTGTGTAAACTTTTGTGTTCATTGAACTTTCTCTTCCACTGAAGTGAATAGGGAAGCCCTTGCAGTTTGTAGATTTCTGCTTGCATATGGAAGCTCTAGTGCTCAAGATGAATTGATCAATTTGGGCAACAAAACTTGAACACTAAGGGCAAGGACCAGTGTTAGAGATGTCTTTGCAACAGGTATTGCTAATGGTAAGTAAACAAAATTAAGAAGCCGAAATCTTTGATACAGTTGATACTGAGTGAGCAAAACTTAAATTTACCCTTACTGCAAACAGACAAAAATAGAGGCACAAGCCTTGGGGATGACATTTTTGTGAGCAGTGGGGAGACAGAAATCACTCCCCACCCTTAAGAGTGAGTGGGCACAGCTTCCAGCAAAGACCTCATGAGAGTCCAATGTGGGAGTCATAGTGTTCTCAATAGATATACTATCTCTCCAGGGGTGTCACTAGGGGTGTGGGGGGGGGTGCGGACTACACTGGGTAACACCCCAAGGAGGGGTAACACCAAAATGACTTTCTGTTCTGTTACCTGTGGTGCAAAAACACACCACTGGTAGAAAATGGCTTTTTCCTGATCCCCGCTGCAACTCGTGTGGGGATTGCATTTCCCAGGAGACCTCCACATCATGTGGTCTGGTATAGGAGGAGGTCCATGGGGTGACACCATGAGAACTTGCCCCTAATGTCACCAACCCTAGTGACACCCCTGCATCTCTCACTGCATCACGTTGCTGACAGGCAATTCACTAACACAAATTCTCAGGTCAGGTACCAGAAAGTGTCAAGGTTGGATATTTGTTGGGTCCTGAAACCAACAAAAGGACCACCACTGCAAGAATGCCTCCATTTCATTTTACACAGAGCAGCCAAGAACATTAGTGGAAACACGACGGAATTGTTGGTTTGCCTATTCCATCACTTCCAGGATTCTTAGTGGTCTACTGAAGATGCATTATGGGGTTGAAGCACCCCTGAGGACCTGAGCAGAGACTGGAAATAAAATGAAGTTTTGGTCATGTTACTTACAGCAGTTCCTGGAAGTCCTGCTCTTCCTCTTTCACCAGGTTGACCTCTTGGACCCTAAGCAACATACATTAATTTTAGAGAAGGAATGGCAAATATAGCAACCTGCAGCAATCCAACACGCTTTGTTTTGAGGCACCCCTGAATTGATAACTCTGAAGTTCATGATAAATAAGCACCACAAATGAAAACTGGGATCAGCGTTCAAAACTAGTTGCATTGGAAAGACACACATAATAGCTGGCATGGAGTAGAGGTGGCAGTCTATGAAGACAGAGTTTGAAGGAAACCATTCACTGTATGTCATCCTCCAAATTGGTTATATAGACCTACTAGCTCTATATACAGGTGTCTCCCGCTTAACGACG
Source organism: Plestiodon gilberti rubricaudatus (assembly GCA_026170595.1). Lineage (NCBI taxonomy): Eukaryota > Metazoa > Chordata > Lepidosauria > Squamata > Scincidae > Plestiodon > Plestiodon gilberti. The sequence goes on from JANXHW010000001.1 coordinate 166,313,202, forward strand.
GGGATATGTTCTGAAATCCCCGTCGTAAAGTGAAGCCATCATTAAGCGGGTTTTGCTGTGCTTTGAAGTTTAGCACTGTGCTTAAGAGCTTGGATGTTTAACGCTGGGGCTTTGCCCATTAGCTGTTTGGCTTTAGATAAGGGCTTTGAAGTTCAGCGCTGTACTTAAAGCCCCAGTGCTGAACTTCAAAGCCCTTATCTAAAGCCAAACAGCTGATGAGCTGGGCCTTTAAAAAGACGTTAATTTTCTCTCATTAAGCGGAGGACACCTATATGTTGCTGATAAGGGACTATATCATTTGGGAGATGAGGCATGGAGCAATTTCATGGCAACATGTATAGGTACAGGCATAGAAGGTTTTTATTATGGGAAAGCTACAGTATATAAAAGCTTTTGAGAGTGTGTTTCTGGGACTGCAGCATGAGAGAAGAAATGAATCCAATGAACTGGAAAAACCGGAAGTGCCTGAAAATCGCTGGGTTTTCTGGCAATCCGAAAACTGGGGAGGCCTGTGGAGGGTCATGGAGGCCTCCCCGACCCCCCCCCAAGTACCAGTAAGTAAAAAACCGGTGGTTTGGGGCACTTTTTGGGCAGCAGTGGCGACAATCTCTAGGATCGCCGCTGCCATGCTGTCCCCACCCCTTAAGGGGGCAGGGGACAGTTTGTGGTCCCAATGGTGGGTCATGAGCCACCACTTTGAGAACCACTGCTCTAGTACATTTCTGCACTTAAACTTCCTACTAAATTCTTTTGAAAAACTAATTACCATTGGGCCAGGAGATCCATTGTCACCAGGTAGTCCGTTTTCACCCTATTTAAGTAAAAAGAACATGTGAAAAATATACAGTATGAATTATTTCATGCCTGTTTAGTGCATGTTAAATGCCTTGCCCTATGGATTACTGTATTACTGCATTTTTGCAATCATGAATTATCAGTGCAGGAAAGTAAGTTTCCATGTGTGGATCCCTTTCTGGATCCAAATGAACAAAAAGGTACTCCTCAGGCTACACAGCTTGCTCCATATACAGTGATCTTTGTAAATCTGGGTCTGCATTCATCTCATCTGTTTGGGGAAGGACTGAATACAGCTGCTCTCTTTCCACAACCACCCCCACAACAAATGATCTGCATTGTCAATATGGACAGCGCTAAGCATCTGTTCAATGACAACGTGTGCTGCAGGATTCTTGCAGTTCACACAAAGATTTGTGCTTCGGAGTCCTAGTGTGAGACATGGTAAATAACATTCTACCATTCTACTTAAATTAATGATGAACTGGGGCTGAAAGACTGCAGAAAAAATAACACAAAACGTAAAGAAAAGATTGAACAACCTCATTTAGAACAGGGTCATTTATCTATTACTTAGGTTCAACTGAGGTCAGTTTAGTGAATATCTAAAATAGCACTTAATCTGATGGGCAATCTGATCCTGCCCAAAGTTAGGCCGGCGGAGCTCTTGCTCCACCAGCCTAGGGTGTCGTAAACATGCAGTAAAGCACGTTTTCAACACCCTGAGAGTAACCAGCGCCAGCGTGGAGGCCGGCGCCATTTACTCTGTTGTCCTCCAGTCGCCGTGCCAGCCAACGCAAGTAAGGTCTGCGCTGGGTGGCAGGAGGATGTGGGGAGGCCGGGCAGGGGTGGCGAGGGCTGGCTGGCCTGGGAAGGGGTGGGGATATCGGCACTGGATTGCGCTGATATCCAACGCCCCTTCCCAGCCCGGGCCAGCCTTACATGGCCTCCCCGGACGCGTACCAGCTAATGAACTGGCGCGCATCCAAGGAGGCCCATTGGGGCCTCCGGCGCTTACAACGGGGGAAGGGGATGAATGTTCCCTTCACCCAAGGTGAACCTGAGTTGCACCAGCACTGCTCACGTCCTGCGCTGGATGCAGCAGCCAGAAATCCGCAACATGCGCAGGATTTCACTGTGAATCAGTTATCCAGGGTATATATACTAAAATGTACATAAGTCTAAATTTTACCTTTAGACCAGGAGCACCAGTATCACCTTTGGCACCATCTCTTCCATCAAAGCCCTTTATGAAAAGAAGAAAAAAATGAAATATTTTAATTAATATTAAAACAGAACACACCAGACATTTCATATTTTAAAATTTAGGAAAACTGGAGTAACAGACCATTTTGCTCCTTTTGATTATATCTGGCATTGAAGAACATGGTGTTATTCTTAACATCAAAGAAAGCCACTTTTTTTTCCAAAAAAAAATCAAAGAAATTGCTTTGAAATCTTAGCTAAAATTGCTTTGAGATCTTAGCTAATATATATATTTTTTAAAAAATCTCTGCACTGAACATGAATAGCACAAACGTGGAAATGAAAGATCATAACAGTCATTTGTGATGTGATTCTTCCATATGAGATGGCCTGGCCCCTGAGGTCATCTGTGGGGGTCCTCCTGCGGGTGCCACTGGTTTCAGAGGCTTGACTGGTCACAACAAGATGAAGGGCCTTCTCTATAGTGGCACCACAACTATGAAACTCCCTTCCTATTGACTTCAGAACAGGAACCCCCCCCCTTCCAGCGGGGCTCAATATCCTGTATTACTTTTGCTCTTTGAAATTTTTTGGTTTTGCTGCTTTTGTTGTTCCGTTAGTGATTCAGTGATTACAGATATGACTTCAGTCACAAAGGTTTTTGACAGTTCAGAATAAGGTGATGCCTTTTTTAGGGCCAACTAAAAAGTAACAAGGATGTTGAAAACCAACTTTTGAATCCTACATGATACTTCATCAGGATAGGTGGTAAGCAAAAGTGGAGCGGAACAGTAGTAACATGGGAATTAACAACAACAACAACAACAACAACTCCTCATTTGGCAGAGTAAGGGTTAAATCCTATCCTTTCCCCTGTCATAGCATGTGCCTGTGCCAAAACAGGCTTTGCTGCATGCTATGGGGTGTGTGTGTGTGTGGGGGGCAATTGGGAAGCTTGGGGGGGGAGGGAAAATATATTTTCTCACCCTTCTGTAAGCCTAGGAGAAGGAATGTGGGCAGGTGTAGCTTGGAGATCTGGTAAGCCTATGTAAGCCCTTTGACTGCCAATGGGTCTCCTCAGACCTGCACCCGCTTTTTAGGGACAAGAAGACAGGGGTGTGTGTGTGTCGGCTTGCTCCGGCTCACATGGGGGGGGGCTGTCAGCCCTGGGTAACTTGCTCCAGATAGCATCTGGCGCTAGTCACCCATGCCAGGTTAACACCCCCTCCCACCTCCGACATGCCCCCAGCCCTCCCCTATTCTGTCCCGATTCTTCCACCTCCACGCTGTTCTGCCTACCCTGCTGACTGACTGGATTTTGCAGGCTTTCTCCTCCCACTGCCGTGTGTGGGGTCCTCCACAGTGGCTGCAGCAATGGTTTGGAAGCTTGCAGCTGTGCACGCTTCCGGATCAGCATTCACAATGCCATAAAGTGTGTTCCGCTGCCAAAATGCTAGTTCTGGCAGCGGCAACACTGCTTAGGATTGGGCTGTGAGTTTCTGCTTCCTACAAGGCCCTGGAAAATAATTGCCTGTGGATATCTTCCACTAAGCACTGACAGAAGGAAAAAATGACTGCCACAGAATATTCCTAGTTCATATTTTATAAAAAAAATAATACTTACTCTGTGACCTTTCATTCCGGGCAATCCAGGCATGCCAGGGGGACCTTTGTGACCCTAAATAAAAACAAGAGGCAGAAGAAGAATAAGAATCCAGCAATATGAATGTTAATCTTAGAATTTGAGATAACTATTCACAGAAAGGATTTGTATATCCTCTATTCTATTCCAAGGTGAGACCGTTTTGTTTTTCAGGGTGATATTTAGTAATTGTTAGGCGAGTAAAACCTTAGTATGGCTGTTTGTGATAAATAACTGCTGAGGAAAACAGCATGCATCATATGTACCCTTGAGAATTGCTTCAGTAATGAAGAAATCTTTCTTAGGTGATATAAAGTAGGCCTCGCTGATTTTTTGCTAATTTTGACATTTGAAGAGAAATCGCAGAATAGTCGCATAGTTGCACCACCCTTTGGCCCCCTTTGTTCCGCTGTTGCCTTCCTCTCTGCTTCGTTTACCCGCACTATCATTTAATCTGATTGGCTGTGATGTTCTTTACATGACCATGACCTCCATGACCATGACATCCATAGTGTGATGACTTCATCAACATAATCAAGTGAGGCGTTACCAGATCACTCCTCCAAAGACTACCAGATTAAAGCCCGACCCACACCGCACGAGATCAGGCACGGAGGCTTGCGAGTGTAGGTGCCTGGCCGCCCGCCTCCAAGTGCTGCCCTGCTCTCCGCCAGTGTCATCCTGCAATTAGTCCCTCCTGATTGTCCCACCTTCTAATCGCTGATTGGATTAAACATAAGTGCGCACCAATTGGCTGAAACCCCCTCTAATCCAATTGGTTAAAGCAGTAGCTCCGCGTCCCCGCCCCTCAAAACCTTGGGCATGAAACAATTTTGATCGCACCAGAACTCGGGAGAGCTCAGGTCTCCCGCATTCAGATGCGATCACATAAAAATGGTGGCCACACAGCTGTGCAAGCTCCGCATGCGTCTGGACCGCACTGGAACTCGTGCGGTGTGGGTCGGGCTTAAATGGCAGGAAGCAGAGCCGGCCTTAGGAGCTGCAGGGCCCAGCAATTGCAAAAAATTTTCACAGCCATATAGGCCTACAGTATATAAACCTGCAATGTGTTGTCGTGTGTATTTGACAAGACTATATTACCCTAGCACGGGGGGCCCTTAGGCGCATGGGGCCCAAACCTGCAATGTGGTGTTATGTGTATTTGACCAGATTACCCTAGCACGGGGGCCCACCGTTTCTAGATTCACCCGCAATATACTCAGAAACAAGAAGATTAAATGTTTTTCTTACAGCAACACCAGGCAAGCCACGTTCACCAGGTCTGCCAGGTCTTCCAGATTCTCCCTAAAGAGAGATGAAAGAAAGAGAGAGAAAAATTTATTTGCTGTGCTAGTGTTTCAGTGAACTCTAAGAAACGACTAGATTATAGGACCTACAGCCCAATACTATTCGAAGCCCCATGCTCAGATGCAGTGGCGCCGGGGCAGGCTCTGCTGCATTCAACGTGGGGCTGAAAGTCTCCTTGAGGTCCCCTTCCCCCATGTCGAGCCCCAGCAGCCCCTATGGGCTACTTGGAGGTGCGCCAGCAAAATGGCTGGTGCAGCTCCGAGAAGCCCCGTGCTGGGCTTTCAGGGACAGGATGGGGACCTCCGCCGAGCCCACCCTCTCCCGGGCTTGATCTGCCGTCCTTCCTGCCCTTTCCCTGCCCCGTAATTCCTCCTCCTCGCCTCCCTTCCCCCACTTCCCTGCCGGCCGGTGGAGAGCTTACCTGCCTCCGATGGGCGTAGCTCCTTCACCAGCAGAGGCCTGCCGGCGCTGGCCTCCACGCAGGCAGGACAAGCCTCTGTGCTGTCGCAACATGCTTTACAGCATGTTTGCGACAGTGCAGTGCCCAGTCCCACCAGCAGAGGCCGGGCATAGGATTGTTCTCCCAATCTGGTTATAGAGAAACCAGTGGAGTGCAATGCGAACTACATTCCTTTATGAAAATTAATTGGCATTAGCCTATATTTTATATGCCAGGGATAAAATGCCCAAATATTTTGCAGAATAGTTACCAGCCTGTGTTGGCTTTCCAGTGGCTGTTTGGTGTGTTCATCATGGCAGTGCAACATGCATCTGATCCTCTGTTATTGCAACCTTCCTGGCTCATTTAACTGCAGAGGTGGGGTTGGGGGATGAAATGTCACCTGAACCTCTTCCTCACTCATAATCCAAATACTAGTATATTTAGATCACTATGTGAGGAGATGGTTTGGATGACCCCTCCTCCCCCATTATTAGATGAACCAGGAAGGCAAACCTGGTGAGAAAACAGGATGTATTAGTGCACATCCTGAATCACATGTGAAACTGTTTAGACGTAACATCCAAACCAGCCCACAGATTAATTGCTTTCTTAGAAAACGTAATGTGTGAAGCAGCTCCAAACCCACTCTTTGACCACAACCCAGGAATAACTTTATTCTTGAATGTCGACTGAATGACTCTGGGCTTACTTTTGGAGTAGGAGATTTATAGATGGTTTCCCAAAAAATCTTTGGAAAGCTACAAATCCTCCAAATATCTTGGAAAGAAAGTGTTTCACACAAAAGCGTTTTGGCTGATTAGAACCAACAGCTAGTTCACAATCAAGGAACAGAGCACTGCAAATAATACGTTAGAAGATTATATAGAGACACTATGACCATCAGCCTTCCTTGGATACAGTAATATTTGCATTCTGTTAACTGATAACGTACATCTTTTCCGGATGGACCAACTGGACCAATTTGTCCTGGGGGACCAGGAGGGCCCTGAAAACAAAATAAAAGCCAAGATTAATTTTCTTCCATAGCTTATTAAGTAAAACAAAAGTTAAGAATGAAAAGTGGGAATAGGTGGATGAAGCCATTTATTCTGTAGTGACTATGCAATGAATTTTTCCGGTGATACACAAATGCACTCTGATGCAAGATTATTTAATCCATGTGAAAAGTAGCTTTAGAATCAACAGATAACTCCTAAGTAGACCGAGCAGGAAAACCTTCAAATGTCTCCTCTGTGTAGTGACATTCTGTAACCCTTGTACAATGACATTTCTGCGTCACTGTGTGATGGACTCTGTGGTCATTGTGTTTATTGAGAAACCGGGTAGATCAAATCATGATGGCTACAAAATCCATCTGCAATGGATCTATTCAGACATGGATATTTTACAGTGGTCCCCACCATGCAGTGAATTCAAAAGACAGCATGCAATGGGAAAACAGCAACAAGTCACTTGAATTCTCTTTTTAACGAGTTGTATTTTTGGTGTGGCAAAGTCATCCAGACATTTGCTTGTCCGTTTCCTGGGTGAGTATTGGTTTTGAATGTGGTCAGATCTTGAAAGTAATTTATTTATCTTGGTTCTGCAGAACATTATTTACTCAATCCATATTCTCCAACTTCGGCCACAGCACAGTTCACTTTTATGGAGTGATTTAGGAATGAGCTTGATTCTTGATGGGGAAATGTCATAATTTAGTGGTAGATGATCCCCTTTGCATGCAGAGGATTCCAGGTTCACAGTGCAATCCTATCCAATTTATGCCACTGGTATAACTCAGCTCAATCCTATCCAATTTACGCCACCGGTGTAACCCAGCGGTGCAGTGAGAACGGGAGGCCCCAGAACGGAAAGGGGATTCAAATCCCCTTTGAATCCCCTTTGGAGAGGATCTGAATCCCCTTTCCGTTCTGGGGCCTCCCGTTCTCGCTGCACCGCTGGTTACACCGGTGGTGTAAATTGGATAGGATTGAGCTGAGTTACACTGGTGGCGTGAATTGGATAGGATTGCTCTGTCAATCATTAGCGTTTCCAAGCAGGCTGGGAAACACCCCTATGTGAAACCCTGGAGAGCACCTGCCAATCAGTGCTGACAATGTCAAGCGAAATGGACCAATGGTCTGACCTGGTAGAAGGCAGCTTCCTATGCTAAGATTGTATAGTCTGGCTATTGTTCCATTCAACTTAACTACACTATTATCATGTCAATTCCCTTTATGGTGATGTAGTTGGGCAGCCCAATCCAACCTAAATCCCCATGCAACGATGCAGTGGTGCCGGCATGGGCTATGCTGCATCCTACGGGGGATTTTCAGCTGCTGGAGGTCTCTACTGGGTAAAGGAATATTTTCCTATAAGTTTTAACAAAACATCTACTGATGTTTTAACAGCAACAACAACAACAAAAATGCCTTTGATGTTTTCAATTCAGCATCTTTGATAGCCAAAGAGGCAAACAGTGTTTCAGACTGGACAATTTAAATCTTTGGCTGCAAGTCTCTTGTGAATTGTTTTTTTTTTTTAACAATTCAAGGGAAAATAGTATTTTAAAATCTTCATTTCATTCCAGATATATTGCAGTAAGGTGTCTAATAACAATGAATGCTACTAATGAATTCTGGAAGGAGTTAATTTGCAATTTCTTTCAGGGCAACACATTTACCAGGAGAAAGTCGAGAGACGCATCACATAACAATGCATATCGATACGTACTGGAGAGCCAGCTTGCCCGGGTTCACCAGGAGGGCCTTGGTATCCATGAGCGCCCTAAAAGGCAAGACAAATCAGAATTCATACAAATTATGTACAATATTGCTTTCTTTAACAGACCATTAAGCTGAACTGAATAACTCAAACTAATGAAAATTGATCTGAACAAATGTTCAGTTTATGAATAGTTTCTGAGACATCAACATTAAAAGAGCTGAAGAGCACAAACTGATTCTAGATTCTACAGAAGTGCCCTCTCCAGGAAGGTTTCTTTGTTTGGCCTGAAAGGTTTGGTCTGACTTAATTGCTGTTGCCTGTTAGTACCTGACTGTTTCCCTTTGTCTCTTGTGGCTCAGTTTAGAGCGATTTTATTTCTGTTTTACACTGATGGCTTTTCAAACTTTGTAACTGTGAGCACCTGGAGTGGTTTGTAATGGAAAGATGGAATATAAATATTTTAATACATTAATAAAACAAAGAAATCTCACAGATCCCACCTTGGAAAAGAAAGTATAATATAACATGACACAATCCTGAAAACAGGCTTGCCCATGCAAAAAGGTGATCCTGGGTAGAGCACTTTGGATCGTTCTGCAGCTGCCCACTTTTTCTATGTCATTAAACTTATCACATAAGACCTTTTCACAGTGGCGTAGGAAGGGGGCGGGGGGCAGATCGCCCCCAGGCATCACCAGGGGGTGCACAAGTCACTGTGGGGGTGCACATGCGGTGAAAAAGTGTGTTTTTGACACTTTATCGCCTTGGCGGGGGAAAAAGGAGTCAGCCCTATCCGCGCAGGTGCCTAGTGGCCATTTTTTCATCAGAAAACCCGCTGGAGGGACAGGGCATGAGCGAGGGGTGGGGCTTGTGACATCACGGGGGTGTCACGTGTGTGCCGCCCTCCGCTGGGCTAGCTATGCCTTCTGCCTTTTCAGAAGCTACATGAAAGTGCTGAGGGAGGGAAGAAAGACTGATCATTCCCAGTGTCCACATGTTCAGTGTCAAGTCTTGCATGCATGCAGCTCCATGTATGGAGGGCTTTCTCCACAAGATCTGAAACTTTGCATTTTCAGGGTTCCTGATTCTGTGAACCACTAACTGAGTGGAAGGCTTTTTCAGACTTTGTACCAAATGCATGGAAGTCAGGAATATGCAATCCCTCATCCCTCTTGTTCCCTGTAAAAAACAATTACTAGGTTCTATCCTACCAATCACATATGGAAGTCATGCAAGTGAACACCTTTCCCCCTTCTCCTTACAGCAGCCCTCCAAGAAGCTACTACTGAGGGGCCTCCCTCAGGGGCCTACTACTGAGGGGCCTCCCTCCCTACTGAGGGGCTTTGTAGGGGCCTCTCAGGAATGGGGTTGTGAGGGAGGGGAAAATCACCCAAACCAGGCACAAGCACCCTCCATGAGTGGGGCTCTCCTCTTTTGTGAAATATCTACTTTGGCTTTTCTACCAAAGTTTTCTTCATGAAATGTGACACCACTAAACAGTGACAAAATATTGAATGACTGGTACTTACAGGTGGACCTGGTTGCCCAACAGGACCAGGGAGACCAGGGGGGCCAGGAGCTCCGGGCTGCATCTAAGAGATACATTTTAAAGATAATATGACTATCAGTTTAGGTTTATTTAGAATAATAGTGTAGACGCCAGATGTAAGACAGCTGTAACAAATGCTTGTTAGTACTGGATGAGCGAAGCAAAAAGAAAAAAAAAGAAAAAGAAAAAAATGATGCGCTTTAACTGCACAGTTTTGCAACCAAAATCAGCATCTCTGTTATTATCTGTTCCAGGAACAGCCGAGGCCACAGCTGAACAGGAGCTTCCCTATACTGGTGGCTCAATGAGAAGAACCGGCTCCACAGAATGCAAATAACAATGTAGCACAGTACTGTATTTCTTGTGGCAAGATGGCACCTTCTTTTGCCACTTGTGGCACTGACCAGGAGTGGTCTTATCTGCCACGTAGATGGAATATGGGAAGACTGTGCATACCGGTATCTATCATGGCTTGCAGCTCTAAATAGGATTGTCAAGTGCTCACTTGGAGACTAACAGTTTAAAAGCTCAGCATCAGCAACGGAGCACACAGTCACTGTCCTTCCTGTCCAACAGTACCCCACTGGGCCTGTTACCTATTCATCTCCGTGCAGGATGGAAGTGTATACTCCTTTAACTTGTCTTTTTTGTTGCTGTCTATCTTTCTGTGGGAGGTAGTAGAGTTATACGTTTCATGGTGCAATCCTGTGTAACCATAGACTGACGGGCCTAGCGCTCAGCCAGTCTAGGGTGTCATAAATGTGCCATAAGGAATAAGACTAGGGCTGCAGAATGGACTTGGCAAAAGGCAGAGTTGATAGCTGAGGTTCTTTCGCTGTATATAGCACAGAGGTTCCCAAACGTTCTCGGTTCAAGGTGCTCTTATTATCTCTGTAATTTTTTCATGGTGCCCCTAGGCCAAAAGAAATACCTAACAGTTCCGTCACTGTGTTTCCCCCCAAAATTTAAAATATCTGTCGGTGCCCCTGTGAGTTCGCTGCAGTGTCCTGGGGTGCTGCGGTGCACAGTTTGAGAACCACAGATATAGCCACAAACAGACGGCTGTCCATTCCTTTGGAATCCAACTTGCTGTTCCACCTAGACTATATCCTGGAATGGACTATCAGTCTGTTATTAACCCAAGACATTCTAAATACTCACCTAGATTAAGGAATGGGGGGCAGCCTAACCCTACCTAGGGCCACTGCAGCATGCAAAAGCATGCTGCTCTGGATCTTAGGCAGGATTGGGCCAATGCCGGCAGAAATGGGGCACACCTCGAGAGAAAGGGATGTTCTTCCCTTTTCCCCCGGAAGAGTCTCAGTAGCCCCTATGGGCCTCCTTGAATGTGCGCTGGCAAAATGGTAAGCGCAAATCCGAGGAGCTGGGGTAAGGCCAGTCAGGCCCGGGACGGGGGATAGGAATCGGAAGAGCGTGCCACCGATAATCCCTCCCCCATCCCTGGCCCAGTGGGCCAATCACCCCCTCCTGCGCTACCCCAGTCCGCCCTCCCCCACCTCTCCACCACACTCGGTGGGCAGACAGGCCAGATGCTGGGTGGGTAGGCTAGTGCCTACCGGCAGGGCCTACTCGCCGGGTATTGAAAATGTGCCTTATGGCATGTTTAAGACACCCAGCACAGGCAGAGCCATCACTCCGCTGGCGCTTATTTGAGCAGGATTGCGCCGTAAGTCATAAACATAACAGCTAGTGATGTTCAAGAAAGCTCTGGGTATTCCTGCGATACATGCATAAACCTCACCCCCAAACAAAAACCCATAACCATAATTCAAACAAAAAAAGCCCACAAGCAAAACAGCAACCAAGCATATACACTTGTCGGGTATTTATTTTCTCTTTCTGGTCCAGTACATCTCAGATGAGGAAGCAGAATGCAAGTGAACGAAATGGTGAGGAAAAATGGTAAGAAACAAGAAATGGATGAATGAATGCGAGAATGAATGAATTAATAGATTGATGAATGAATGAACGGAAAAAAATGAACTGAAAGGAAAAAAAAAACCTGTGAGGAACAGAAAATGATTGAATATGATGATTAATGGGTATGACAAATGGATTAAGTAGGAAGATGTAGAAAATAACAAGGATGATAATGTTTGTTCGTTATAGAATATAAAGGTGATGCACACACTAAATGAACGCAGACAGACAAACGCAAACATTTCTAGAGATCACTTCTGACAGTCCAGTGCATTGCATTGTGCTTCTAAACATATGTCCCATTTAAGTAAATATGTATTGTCACAAGAAACAACTTTAGATGTTCATTGGCTACTAACAAAAAATTAACTCCCTGCATCCTTTGCATGTAAACAGGAAATTGTGGTAATGTCTCCTCTATGGCAAGGGTTTTAAAGAAGAAGGTTCATAGTTTTATGGTCCAATCCCCTTTGGTCTTGTGCTACTGGAACTTGTATTTCAGCAGCGCAAGGCCCTTTGCAGTGGTGCAAAAGCCACTGGGCTGATGCCACAAATAGGCAGAGGTGCAGCGCATGAAGCAGCGGCTCCCGGAGTCTCCAGTGCTCTCAGTACGTTGGTGGCAGGGGTGTGTCGTGGCTGGCTGGGGGAGGGGAAGGGCAGGAGGAGTTTCGGGCATGGAGGGGGAGGGAGGAGGTGGATCCTGCCAGCACCAGCATGCACCAGGATCCTATTCCCTCATTTTGGACCATACCTCCCTTTTTGGCTCCTTGGACCTACGCCAGATATATAGCTGGCATAGGTCCAAGGAGACCCATTGGACACAAGAGGTAAGGGGGAAAAAGTCTTCCTGATCTCCCGCACCATTGGATGCAGCTTATGCCCCATTGGTGCAGCTCCATCATCACCATTGGTGGGGGACAGGATTGGGCTGTTGGTACATCAAAATAACAGGAGACCGAAAACACTTGTACTGTGCCTAATCAGTGATTTCAGCATCCTTAGTGGCAGCTGTAAAGAAAAATAAATGCAATGAAAGGGCTGCAGAAGCAAGAATGGCAGATGTATTGGTTTATTTCAGCTATTTGTATTGTGGAAAAACAAAGCAATACAGAACAAATACACACTGCACAATGAATGGCCTGGGAAGTCGTTATAGAGGGGGGGAAGGAAAAGGAGAAATGGAATATTTATGGCTGGAAGAGAGACATTAATGAAGGAAGTGATGAAGAAAAAAATGAGAGTAGGAAAAGATAAGATCAATGAGAAAGAAAGAATGAGGAAGACTATAGAAGCAAGGCAGAAGTAGGAGGGCAAAGTGAATGTGAAATGTGAAGAAGAAAAAAGAAAGAGGCAATAAAAGTGAGACAAAGAAAATGAACAAACAGGATACTGATTGAAAAGTTCCAAAGAATTCCTAAAATTGGAATCCAGACTAAGGTTTCCTAGAAAAATCTGTTCAGTTCCTAGACAGTAAATGAATGATATTCTTTCAATATCTGTACATGAAAAAAAATTGACCTGTACATGAAAAAAAAATGTATTTCAAAATGCATTTAATAACTAGAAGAGAGACAATGTTGTTATAATCTTACAGGTTGCATAGAGTATGGTCCACCACCACCAGACTTGACATCATAACTTGGGTCCCACTGCGCCTGCGGAGAAAAACCCTGTTATGAAAATGTCTCATGTTGATATAGATCCAGTTTCGAAGAGGAAGACAGTGGATGTGACAGAATACTCTAAGGGCTCCACATCCAATTTCTGCAGGGATCATATGTTGGTTTGGTGGGTACAGGAAATGAATTCAACATTTGATCCTTGAAGTGGCGCAAACATTGGGTGGAAGATGTAGAAACTGTAGTAGTAGTAGTAGTAGTAGTAGTAGTAGTAGTAGTAGTAGTAGTAGTAGTAAGGAAAACTGACAGAATACTTTGGCAGGAAATGAAAGTAAACAGACAAAAAAATAATGCATTTGTTGAATGGATTGGTCCAATAAATGGGGGGGGGGGGGAGTTTGAACTCATATTTCTAACAGCACAATCCAATGGAAGCCCCCGGCAACGGAACAAGTGTTCCGTCACTGGAAGCAGTTGCAAACGTGCCATATAAGGCACGTTTGAGACTACTCTGGAGCAGGGAAGGCTCCCTTGCTCCGACACTGGAGTGCACGTGTGGCCACCAGACCAGGTAAGCCAGGATCTGGCAGGCGCGGGGGTGGTTTGCCGGGTCCGGGAGGGGGCGGGGGATGGCCTCGGCCATATCTCGGGCCCCGCCAGGCAGGCTAGGCCTTTACACGGCTTCCTCTGACTTCCGCCAGCTATTTAGCTGGCAGAACTCCGAGGAGGCCAATCAGGCCACCCGGAATTTAAACCCGGGGAAGGGGACAAATGTCCCCTTCCCCGAGTAGATCTCCGGCCTGGTGGCAGCCTGGCCACTGGTGCACAGGATCTGGTGGGCGGCCCTGGGCTGCCGGCTGGGTCCTTGCGCTGGATTGCCCTGTAAAGTAGTTACTGATAATAGGAATGAAATAGCATTCCTTCAGTTAACAAAGTCAAAGCTTCACAGCATATCTTCATGGCAGGGTTGTACCACAACAGGATCAGTATGAAGGGCTGTGTATAGATGCTGCTAGATGGTCACCTGAATGCTCTTGGATACGGACAAAGGATAGAAGTGAAATATGAAAGAAAAGGATTCCTGTGAGAAAACATTCAGAGTTATAAACATGTTGGAGTTGGAGACAACTTTCATTCCCTTAAATGTTAAATCAAATTTAAATGTTAAATTTGTGCCAATCCCCATGTATAGTGTTTGCATAGAATTTAGAAGCCACAGTGATGTCATATTTTGGTACCCTCTTCCGACTCTTTCAGGAAATGACTTGCAGGTCATTTGCACACCCACCTACACCCCCCCTCGTTGACCTATGACATCAAAACACTGTTCTGTAAAGGAACAGAGCAATATGCCTCTTTCATGGCATGCATGTGCTGAAAACCAGCTCACAAATAATATTGTACATTCAAAGAAATTTTTTAAAAAATAAATGTACTTACTGCTCCTCCAGTTGTAGGGCAATTTTGACAGATTCCAGGGGCGCCAGGATTTCCAGGAATACCTGGCTGGCCGGGTGGACCAGGTGAACCATTATTTCCAGGAGTCCCAGGTGGACCCTGAGCATTTTTAAAATTAAAAAATTAAAATTAATATATATATTTTAAAATCTGAATACCATGCACCATATACCAAATCCTTTTCTCATCAAGAGAACTAGAACAGTACATCATAAAATGAAAAAAGTGCACTTTTTACAGGGGAAGACAAAGACAGACACCCACTGATAATCATATTAACTACTGCCCGTGGTCCATCTAAACCTGGATCCTGGTTTTGACAGGATCATGATGTTTCAAGGGCTTTTAATAAAATATTGCTTTGATTCCTCTGTTTACATCAATTCACACCGATCCTTTGATAGTTACGTTTAGGGCTCTTACTGATCACAAATTTCAAGCAACCCATTGCCACTCATGTAAACTTGGTCAACGTGTGTTCTTAAGAACTATGGAGGAACATACCAGTAGTTGAAAAATGGCACTTGGGTGAAACATTGATTCACAGTGGAAACTCATGGTGAGATGTGTGAGCTTCATGTGCAGAGAACAGTCACACACACAATACCCCGAGGAAGTGCTCCAATTGCATATTGCACATGAAGGGCTCAATCCAGTGGAACAATCCGGCGACGGAACTAGTGTTCCGTCGCCGGAAAACATTACAAACGTGCCGAAAAGCACATTTGTGACAACTCTGGAGTGAGGGAGGCCGGTGCAAGGCTGGCCTCCCTCACTCCGGCGCCGTATCTCCATGCAGCTGGAAGCAGAATGGAAGTCCTCCGCCGCCGGCCAAGTGGGCGGCCCGGCCCGGGAGGGAGGCCATTGGCCTAGCCGGCCTGGGAGGGGACAGAGAATGGCATCGGCCATATCCCTGTTTGGCCGGCTACGCTGTTACAAGGCCTCCTCTACTTCCGAGGAGGCCGATAGGGCCGGCCCCGGTTTACACCCGGGGAAGGGGATGAGTGTCCCCTTCCCCGAGTAGACCTCCAGTCCGGCGCGTGCTGGGCAGCCTGTGTACAGGATCTGGCCGGCGGCCCTGGGCTGCCAGCCAGATCCTTAGTTAGTCAGGATTGCACTGGAAGTGTGATAAGCTGATGAACAAGTCACCCACTCCTCCAGTTTCCCTACTTGGTCGTCATATCCGAACTGCTCTAAGCTTCCCATACCTCAAATGCAGGTCCTGTATTGAAATGGAACAGGCCCCAAATCAAGCTGAATATTATCAAATTTGTCTGCAAATTCGTGGCTAGCTTGACCATGGAAAACAACAAGCGTTGTGCAGAAACATAAGAGCAGCAACGAAAAATCGGAGGCAACGCTGTCTCATTCCTACAATATCCCAAGCCAAAGGGGAACCACAACAATGGGACATACACATACATACTTCATTTGTTAGCCTCTTTCCCCTTGATAAGATTCCCCCATCATTACTCCTCTACTGCCTATTAAAACTCCATTTGACATTATTCCTTCTGCTGCACTTGTTGTCTTTTCCCCTCCAGCTCTTAGCAGTTAAAATAGGCTCCAAAGCCAAAGCTCTTTGCAAACTCCCCTGGAGAAAACAACAGAATCCTGACCTGACAATCTTGGAAGGAACTTGGGATGGCAAGTGGCCAGAAGGAAGGTCAGCCCTTCTCTAAATCCTTCCTTCCTCCACCCATTCTTCCCTGAGATCCATACCATTTCCCTCATCTGGTTTCTCCGCCCTACATCCAGTGTGGTCATAAGGCGTTCATAACTCTTACTTGTCAAGTCTTTTGCCTGCCTAATCCAATGAAATGAAATTCTGCATTCTCTCCCAATAACCTTCTACCCCGTGCTAAGCAACTTCCTACTATCAACTGTGTATTAGACTCTAAAAGGAATAATATCTTTGGTCTTGTTTTTTTTCCACCAAGGTAGTAAAAATGTGCATGGCCTGTACCACTTCAGAGTAAAGGTGAGGTGTTACATTAATAATAAAATGTGCTTTTTCCTTCAAAAACATTCCCTGCACACAGAAAACTCAAAGTTAGAGAGAAGAGTTCAAGCCCAGACTTCTCCTGGACATCCTGTGTAGTTGGGAATATTTGTACAGAGGAGCATACAGTTAGATGGATCTCTTGCTGAAGTGATACTGCAGCCTTCTCTTAGAGAGAACACTAAGTGAGAACACTGGTCTCTTTAAAACCAAAAATAATGGGAAGGAGCTTGAGCCCAGTCCAGGGTCATTCTTGCCTTGTATTAATAGTATTGGGCGTCAAAATACTCTGGCAATTTTGAAAATCATCATTGAGACATATAAACATCCCTTTACACATTTTCTTTAACTTACAGGGTCTCCCTTGGGGCCTTGAGAATAAGGTGGACCAGATGGGTCAGGACCCTTAAAAAGAAAGCAAAAGTAAGTCAAGGAGGGTAATAATGTCAATGCAAACATTAAGAATATATGTGATAAGGAACTGACCAGACATTTAAACATGACAGGGAATCTACATCTACTGCAACAGTTTTAACAATTAGACCCATTCACTCCACCCCCAAGCTAGTAAATGAATTCATATTTGCTCAGCTGGTGGTTAGGGACACAGTCTTATGCTGGCTCAGATCACTGATTCATCTAACACAAGGACAGCGGAAGGTGATCTGCCACCCAATGCCTCTTCCATCATGCGCCCCCTGCCTACCATGTGGAAGGCTGCAAGTCTGCCTCCTACCCCCTTTTCTCTAACCACTCTAACTTGAGTGTTTCTCAAACTGTGGGTTGGGACCCACTTGGTGGGTCGCAACCTGATTTCTGGTGGGTCCCACAGAGCCTCCAATGAAAACATGGGTGATGGAAAGATCAGATAAGTAATTGCCTCAAGCCCTGAGGCTATTCAAAAATCAGATAGCTGCTAATTGCCCTGCAAACAGCTGAGCTCCTGCAGTTTGCAAAGAGTTGAGCTCCTGCAGTTTGCGAGCTTGTATAAATATAGAAAAGTAAATGTTTGAGTGTCTTTTTTTCTGATGTGCTTTTTTCCAAGTCTGTCAGTGACAGGTAATGGGGGGGGGCAGGTGAAGGCTGGGTCACATAACTAAGCCCCTCAAGCCTTTAGGCTATTCATTAGGGCTGCCTCATTACGAGAAATGGATTGAGTTTTTTTGCAAACAAATATTACTTGTAAATAAATTAATATATTATTTATTTCTAGATCACCTTTTTTTAAAGACTCATCAAGCTAGGTGGGTCCGATAGAATGACATTTTAAAAAGTGGGTCCCGGTGCTAAAATGTTTGGGAACCACTGCTCTAGTATGTTCCACACTTCCTGCTTTGTTTAAAGGGAATGTAGTGAAAAGTAAATGGATAGGCTCACTGCCTCCTGATGAGCTGCCAGCAAACTGGAAGTGGATCAGGGAGTTAAACATTGAGCATTAGTCTTGACTGAGGATGATGGGCAACAAGCGGATATTATGTCATGTTCACATTTCACAAAAGGGTAATGATGACTTAGACGAACAGTGCAATCCTGTGCAAGTAAAGACTGGCAGAGCGAGCACTCTGCCGGTCTAGGGTGTCACAAAAGTTATGTGAGGCATTTTTGCGGCACCTGCAGAGTAAGCAACACCGGCGCCAAGGCTGGTGCTGCTTACTCCACCACCGGCCCTGGACTGCACCGTTGGAAACAGGTAAGACCTGCACTGGGCGGCGGGAGGGCAGGCCGGGATGGAGGGGCCAATTGGCCGGCCAGGCCAGGGGGGGGGTAGGGATATTGGCAGCCCTTTCCCCCAAGGTGTGCCTTTCCCCCAAGGTGTGCCCCAGTTCTGCTGGTGTGGCCCTGATCCTGCTTAGGATCCACCTAGGCAGGATTGGGCTGTGTGTTCGCATGTTAACTTCGATGACCCTTTTGCTGCATCTTCTCTAACTGAGCCCATGACACTCTAGGAATGCATATAACCTCTGCAGATGCAGAGGTTATGTGTAGTTAATGCAGATGTTATGTGTAGATAATGCAGATGCCCATGTAGTTAGAGTAGGCCAGTCTTGATCCGAGTCATTTACTATGGTCACACTCCAATGCAAGATAACTATTTTATAGTAAGGTTTGTCAAAAAATGAGGAAAGCCCTACTCACACTGGGCTGGATCCTAAGTACCGGTAGTTTTCTACAAACAAGAAGGCACATATTTGTGCAATGGGGTGGTGGTGATATTTTATTTGTTTTTTTGCCCACTCCATAAATTTTAACAACTTTTTCTTAACAGAAAGAAGATTCTAAAGAATAAAGAACATGGTTTTTTATTGTATATTATTGGTATTATAAAATTATCATAATGAAACATTATTTCATTAAAAAAAATATGAGAGTTGACTTGGCCAATGGCTAGCCAGCAAGAATAAGAATATGCATATGCAGCTTTTCAACAAAATGTTTTCAAAGCAAGTTACATAGCCAAAGAAATGAAGGGGGTGGGGAAATGAGTAAAAATAATATGTGGGTATTGATGAAATGGAGAATACAGCAAGTCCTCACTTAAAGTTGTCAATAGGTTCTTCTTGGAAACTGCAACTTTAAGCGAAATGACTTATAATGAAACCAATTTTACCATATAGGCCAATTGATAAATGTAAACTTTCCTATGGTATTTTCCCATCAACTTTAAAACGAAATGACTTTAAATGAAGTGACTTCAAGTGAGAACTTGCTGTACTCTATCTTATGAATATTTCCTTCTTGGTCCAGATCTACATCTAGATCTGGTGTTTAACATGAATTTGGTTCAAAGCATCTACAGACTATGGAAAAGTTCTAGTTGAAATTAACATTTGGCAACATCAGTTGCAAAATGAGCTTTCTCTTGGGATGGAGAGAAGAGTGTTCTTTGAGTCCAATCTGTTTTGGCCTAAGCAGATATTCATGATCGTTGCCAGGCTTTATTTGTATTCAAGTGAAAAACAAACCCCACCAGTTTTTCTCTGCTTAAAACAGTTTGCAGCATCTCTGGGATACCTAGTGGGAACAGACTTTCTGGGGAGATTGCTGTGAGACTTCCTTGTTGACATTTGGCTGGGGAGGATTGTAAAAACAATCTTTTGCAGTGTGTTTTGGCCCTTCTAAGCCTAACCCTTTATCAGCTCAGGAAGTGCAAAGGTCCCTGCTAGCTTGATGGAAAAAGGGAGGAAAAGGAACCTTCCAGGACCTCCATGAAATGGACTTCTGGAAGGCTTGGAGTGACTTTAGATAATTTTTCTTTTTTCTCACATAGTTAGGTCTGCCTAATGTTTCATACCACATATGCTGCATCAGTGCCTGAATATTCCGAGGAGATAAATGATAAAGACATGTGGTTGTATTATTATTATTAATATTATATTAATAAAATACAAATATATACATTAAAAAGACATGTGGTTTGAGCACGTGCTAATAATCAATAGCAGTAGTAGTTGGCAGCTTGGTCAAGAAACCAGTTAAATCCCAGATAATATGTATGGCAATCTTCTTCTGTGAAGCCAATAGGATGGAGGTAGCTGGTGTTGATCAGTTGATCATCAGTATTCTTTAAGGTCAGGAAACAGCATTGGAGACAAGATGACCACACTAAGCAACAGTATTTATTAACTGAGCTGCAGCAGCTAGCTAGCTAACATTAACAACAGCTGCAACCAGACTCAGGCTGGGGCTGCATTGGGCTCCTTCCCCAAGACATGTGAAGTACATCTCTGGAGTCCTTTGGGAGTTGACCTGAGAGCAATAATGGCAAATGCTACACAGGCAGCTCTAAAACATGGTACAGTACATTTAAACAGGCTCTTACAGGTGGCATTGTCGGTGGACAAACAGGGCAACATTCTCCAAATGGAATCTCCGGGATGAGACAATCTAGTTCCTCGTCTTTGCAGACGATGTCATCACAATGAATGTCTCCTGAGTCACAGACGCAGATTTGGCATGGTTCTGGTTTCCAAACATCTCTATCAGCATAGACTTGGCCAAGATGGATGCATGTTAGGTCCACAACTGGAAAAGAAAAAGAAAGGAAACCCAAATGTTAGGTGTTTGGTGAGCATCAGTAAAGTGAAAATGAGAAGTTTATCAAACAGGTTTATCGTGACATGCTTATTTTATCACTGGTAAAGTTTAAAGTACTATGTGAAAAACAAAGGCTTTTATTCAAAATACTGTAGTGCTTGGCAGAAGCAGAGAAGGCAAAGTGGGATTCTACTTTTTTTAAAAGTTGGGGTTTTTAAAGTTGGGGTTTGGATCAGCTCTCACACAGCTCTCACAGAGAACAGTAAGCTCAGTAAGAGCTGAAAGTCTGTTCTCACCTTGCACTGGCGGAGCACGCGCTTCGCCAGAGTGTGTTGTCACAAAAGTGCTGTAAAGTGCTTAGCAACAGCGCAACAGTTAGCAGCGCCAGTGGGAAGGCCAGAGCCCCCCTGCTGGCGCTGGCACACGGAGCAATGCCTGCTGGACAAGGTAAGGTCTGCACTGGCAGGGGATGGCGGGGAGGGGGTGGAACAGGGTGGGGGGATGCTGGCGACGGGTAGGGGTTGGGCAGATCAGGCCTGGGAGGTGGGTGGGATCAGTGGTGTTGGGACGTGCCGTTTCCTATCTCCCTTCCCAGGCCTGATCCACCGACACGGATCAACTCGGACTTGAACCAGTGATATCACTGGGTGATATCACTGGTGCAGGGCCGAGTTGACCCATAGCGGCAGATAGGGCTTTTCCTGGGGCAAGGGAAAAAATGTCTCCTTACCCCAAGGAGACCTCCCATCTGCTGAATTTCCCCATGGGATGCAGCATAGCTGTAAAATAATGTGTATGCAATTTGACAGCAAGCAAGTAGAAGCAAAACAGTCACAGCATAAAAGCAAAAAAACCCAAACTCAATTCTTTTCATGAACACATTGAAAATTGCATACAACAAAAAATGTGACCATTTGTGTTCTTGGTTGTTTCTGCTCACAAGAGTTTTTAAATTCATATTGCACATTCAAATGCATTTGATTAACAGAAAAGGCAATGGTGGCAGGATAGTGTCTGCCAGGAAAACAACACTTTTACAGTTGCAGAACTGGAGTTCATTGACATTATTCCCAGCAGTCCTTCCAGTATCAAAAGCTCTCCCTCTCTTTCCCTCTCTCTCAGTGTGTAAATAAACTTGATTTCCCAAAAATATGGTGCAGATATTACATTGGGTCCAGAGAAACACATAGTGGAAGGAAATCTGCAGAAGAACAATTTCCTTCTCCCCTTTCCAGTCACCAGTGGCCCCTTGAAACTTTGCTTCCAATGGTCAGGGGACCCTCAGGAAAAGGATGGCATCTGGAACAGGGACCTACAGAGGAGTGGGATATCTGGCAGAAAATAGGGGAGAGGCACTTTGTTAGTGGGAACTCCTCTTGTCCAACACTCCTCTGCATCATTTTGGCAATTCCCTCCTTTGCATGTGGCCTCCATCACCCCATGTTGCTTAGGTCCGTGGATCCCTCAAGAACAGCTTCCCGGGGGGGGGGGGGGGAGAGGAAATTCCTCTTCTGTGAGCTTCCTTCCAATCATGCTTCTCTGGTTCTAACCCACTATTGATACCAACAAAAAGATTTTCAATGTGATGATAATAGCATACAGTACAACCTCTTCAATTCATGCAGTTCAGAATGTACAGTATGTCATTTATTGAGAAAATGAAGTTTATAATGGCGCACGGTTACATGTTCTCCCAACACGTCACACATAAAAAGAAGGATATTGCTGTTTAGTCTTGTATATTTATCATCCCTCTGCTCTCACATCAACAGTCATACTGTGAACATCCCCCACCAGGACTGCACATTCCTGAATGCTCTGCAGGCATTTGCTGTACAACAGATTGCCTTGCACTGGTTTCTGAAACCAGTTTCTGAAGCCATTTCCTTCCTTAAAATCTTGGCCTTCCCTTTGCTAGACATGATGCTCTCTCCTCCTAACTGACCAAGTTTAATGGACAACAGGCCACCTGAAAGCACAGCTACTGACCTTTTGCTGTTCTAATATACATTTAGGAATCATAGAGATGAGGCAACAGAAGTGCTTATGCTACCTAAGAAAACTCTGTATTTGTTTCCATTCACACACACACCCTCCCCAGTTCTGTGAATCGATGGGGCACAGGATATTTGATTTCTCATCTGGCAAGACGTATTCATCCCATCACACTGTTATTCAGGTCTAAGAATGTTGTCCATCCAATGTTCTGTCCATCTAATATAGGAATATACACGATTGTACAACATGGTGTTACTCATACTTTCTAAGTCTGCAGCAGACGGGTTTGTTAAGCATGCTGAAAATGTACTTTGTCACCTGAATTTACAGGATCATGGAAGACATGTCACAAAAGTTGATCATAATGATCTCTTAAGTGTCGGTACCATATTTTCCTCCAGTGTGCGGCTGGAAAATGTAGCAAACATTAGATGGAAAATCTGCTGCACAGATGTTTTGTTCCTGGATCAGGAATCCATAAAGTGTGATATATGGAGAAATCCGGGCCAAACATAGGAATATATAGTCTACATACTTATAAATTTACATTTGTGTCTGTACTGATACTGTTGTTAGCAATGGTGCCAGTGCCAAGTTCCTGGGGATCCTAAGGCAAAGCCCTTCACTGAAATAGGTGCCCCCTACTCTCCCCCTAATGGCACATTGAACATTGCCAATGCCCAAGGCTGGCTTTAATGAGCCAACTGGATCAATTGCTCCCAATTGGGCCCCCCGCCTAAGGGCCCCCCGCACTAGGGTAGGGTACAGACGTGTTTGTCAAAATCAAGTCTTTGTCATGTATGACAACACATTGCAGGTTTATATATTGTAGGTTTGTGCATTCAGACTCAAGTCTTTAAGTTTTACAGACATCCATTTGGTCCATTAACTCACATGCACTTTTTAAGAGCACATTTTGATTGCTTTCCATTCTATCATAGAGATATAAAGTCTGTAATACATTTTATTTATATCACAAAGATTCTACAGACCTTGGCTGTGAACCTGGCAAAAAAAAATGTTTCCAATTGGACCCTGCAGCTCCTAAGGCCAGCTCTGCAATCATGTGCATGAATTTGCATATAATTCCAGGATTACAACCTTGGCATGGGACCATCTTGCTGTTTTTCATTTGACACATTTTTTTTTCATTTTGTCCACTGCCATTTTTACAGTGGTACCCAAACTGATTTTTTTTTATCTTTGCAGAAACAAATGAAACACACGCGTGAAACGCACAAAATGAAAGCCTGCAGTCAAAATATGACAACATCACAACAACAGCAGCAATGACAAAAAGCTTATAAAATGCATTCAGTATTAAAATAGCAAAAATAAGAATAAAACCGCTTCTTTTCATGCTAAAGAATGGTGTTAACTTAGTAAAGAATCTTTTGTCCTGGTGAACATTAGACTACTGCGTGAAACCGTTGGTTTTCTGGTTATAATCCTAGTACAGTAGTAAAAATGCTAGTAGACCAATGCTTTAGAATCCTTCCCATTTCAATGTAGTTCATGAGCTTTTAAATTAAAATTGCCTTATTACATTCTGTGCAGGAAACACGAAAGCCACACCTTCTTTCCTCAGAGATATGGCATTCTGCCATGTGGACAACACAGGCCTTGTCAGTGTGGTCCAGGGGATAAAATGCTGGAGTCTCCTGGTTCAGATCCCAGCCCAACCACAAATGTTTGTCCTGGATGAGCTGTAGTCTCATAACTTCAACTCTCCATCTATAAAATAGGAATAATGGCCACTGAGCTGCTATGAGGATTAAAGGTGCAGCCCAAAGTCCATTTATCAGAGATGAAGTCTCATGTAACTTGGTGGGCATCATTTCTGAACAAACATGGTTAAGAACAAACGTGCTGTATAGAATCACATTGCGCAATTGAAAGATGCATTTAATTTTTTTTTAAAAAAAGGATTGATCCAGACACCGCAGCATACAATGTGAAAATCCTGTGTCCGATGACACTTGGCAATGCGAGCCTAGGCGTGGCTACTCAGAAGTAAATCCCATTGTCTTCAATGGGGCTTACCTCCATGAAAGTGTGTATAGAATTGCAGCCCTAATCAGCCATATCCAGAACTTGGTTAGTGCTCTCATCAATGGAGGGGCAGCTCCAAATTCATTATTGCCGTTTATATGGATGAAAGTTGTCATTTCCGCAGAAAAGAACAAGGCTTTTGAAGTGTTGTGAGCTAGTCTACCTGCAAGAGGCTGCTGCAATGGGATAACTGTTTACACTGATAAAACAAGGCCATCAGACTTAGAAGAGTCAATTATTTCTCCTAATGAAACTCATTTAAAATAGCAATTTTGTTTAAATCCATGTTATCAGACGTAGAAATCATCCAATAGTGTCAGACTCCACGTTGAAGTGTCTTGGAGTACTGTCATTCACTCGATATCCAGTAGGTGGCGGTATTTACCAGATGGAAGGCAACCTTACACAGACATCTGGTTATAATGACTTTCAGCCTTGTTTTCAAACTTTCTGGATATTGTTAAATCAGTTAAGGACTAAACTGGAAATGCTGTGCTACAAATCTTTGTGGGTTTTGGCAGAATGAAAGTATTAAATACATTTTTCCAAGAGAACCCTACATCTGGCTTGATCTGACAATTCAAGAAACCACTGCCATGTTCAGATGTAGATCTGTCACCTTGCTATGACATAATGCCCTGCACATTGCATATAAAGTTTTTTTTTAACATGAAAAACACTCTGCAAAGCTAAATTGTGTTCCAGTACTGGCAAAGAATATGCAGAGGTATTAATAATGCAGACTGAGTCGCCTGTTTCCGGAGTTGTAGCTGAAAGAGTGGCATTTTTAGAAACACAGACTGTAAGACTGAAAACCTTTGCATGATTCACACATTACCCCTAGGTTCCTGTATCAAGGGGTATCAGCTTTATTTCCAAGTAGATAACAGCAAACCTGTTTTTAAGGAATGGCAAAATGCAATTGATCAAAGAGCAGTGAGACTCCATCATGAAGCGACTGGCAGTGCAATCTTATACATGTTTACTCAGAAGTAAGCCCCATTGTTTTCAGTGCAGTTGACTCTCAAGTAAGTGTGCATAGGATTGCTGCTTCAGGCTACCTTCTGTATAGTAGCAGAGTACGTGCTTTGCATGCAGAAAATGCCAGATTCAGTCCCTGGCGTCTCCATATATAGAGCTGGAGAAAACCCCATCCTGAACTCTGTAGTTCTACAGCCAGTCAGTGTAGATATAATACTTACCAGATCTCCAACCGGGACAGAGTGCTAGACCTTTAGGAGAAGGAATGTGGGCAGGTGTAGCTTGTGAAACCTTAGAGCACAATAATAGGCATGTCTACTCAGAAGCAAGCCCGACTGAACACAATGGGGCTGAGTAGACATGCCTAGGATAGTGCTCTAAGGTTTCACAAGCTACACCTGCTCATATTCTTTCTCCTAAAGGTCTAGCACTCTGGTTGGAGATCTGGTAAGCCTATGTAGCCATGATAGCTTCAATTCCAGGGCAAAAGGACCATGTGGGGAAAGAGGGGAGCATAAATATCACCAAAACAGATTGGTCACAATCCAGCAAAGATTTTGGTATGCACACGTATTCCAGTGGGTTTATGTGCTCCTAACTCTGGGCTGGATTACAGTCCTCATGCACAAGCTCTGAAGCTTGTCTAAAATGTCGAAAGCGAATGGTCTTGTTCTCTGCCCACGCGAAGCTTTTTCCTTGCTCACAATGCACCCATTAGAATGGCTGTATACAGTTTGACTTGTTAAAAGAGTGCCTGGGATGCCTTGCCAGCAATTGTGTAAATAAATTACAAGTGCTTGAACATCTGCAAGACATTTCACAAAACGCAAAAGAGAGGGGGGGATTTGGTGTTGGAAAAGTGATGTAGCGCATTAAAACTGCATTGCCTAGTGTACATTTTCAAATATTAATGC
Organism: Plestiodon gilberti rubricaudatus; assembly: GCA_026170595.1. NCBI lineage: Eukaryota > Metazoa > Chordata > Lepidosauria > Squamata > Scincidae > Plestiodon > Plestiodon gilberti. Next base: position 166,339,871 of record JANXHW010000001.1, read on the forward strand.
TGGTTGTTGTCTCTAGCACTGAGTTTGCTGTCCTTCACTGAAGGGGCTGAAGTCAAAAGAGGCCTTACTGTTGAGCTGAGATGGTGGAGGCCGTCGGAAATGTCCTTCTATATATAACATGAAACGAACAGAATGGACAGATGTCAGGAAGAGCCAAAAGTGCTGTGGTGTTCCTTCAACAATCCCATTTCATTTTGTTGTTTAATAATGGACAGGGCAGATGAATGGCAGAGGAAATAAGAATTGGCAAGATGTGGAGGAAAGCAGAGGCATTGCTAGAGGGGGGACGGTACTGTAAGTTCCACACCGTCCCACTCCCTGTTTACACCCCGGTACGAGGTGGCCCCGCCCCCTCGCCATCAGAGCCATTCTGGGCGGCCGCTGCGGCGAAGGCAACAGGCAGGAGACTCCCTGCCCATTGCCTTTGCCGCACAGAATGGCTCTGATGGCGAGGGGGCGGGGCCACCTCGTACCGGGGAGTAAACGGGGAATGGAACAGTGCGGAACTTACAGTACTGCCCCCCCCTCCAGCGACGCCTCTGGAGGAAAGAGCCCTACTGTGGCATAGTAGATAATCCTGGTTCACAGAGGCCAATGTTGTTATTAATCACATTTGTATCCTCCAGGATGCAATTCCATTGGCCATTGCTCCATTGCTCTTATCTCACTTTTCTCCTCCCAACAAGATAAAGAAGCTTTGGTGAGAGACTATGGCAGGCCCAGTGTTATCCAGGGAGCTTCATGACTGAGTGAGGATTTGAACCCAAGTCTCCTTATTCCTAGACTTACCAGATCTCCAACCGGGACAGAGTGCTAGACCTTTAGGAGAAGGGATGTGGGCAGGTGTAGCTTGTTTGCACAATCCTAGGCATGTCTACTCAGAAGCAAGCCCCACTGAACACAATGGGGCTGAGTAGACATGCCTAGGATAGTGCTCTAAGGTTTAACAAGCTACACCTGCTCATATTCCTTCTCCTAAAGGTCTAGCACTCTGTCCCGGTTGGAGATCTGGTAAGCCTACTTATCCAGCACTCTAAGTACTGTCCCATATGGGTCTTAGGAGTTATCCCATACGGGTCGCCCTCCACCACCATTTAGATCACCTATAGCACTTTAAGGTAGAAGGACCTTCTGCACTGCCCTTTCTCTTTGTTTAAGACATGGGGAATAGATATGGGCCCTTCCAAAAGTGTATGTGCTGGAAACATGTTGTGTTACCTTAAGAACTGCAGTTAGTAGGCACTAGGTAGGATATTATTATCTTTAATTCATACATAATCAGGTATGCTGATATCTATTGTGCAAATGTCAGTGTGCCTGAGTGTGTGAACAAGAGCGAAGGGTTTGTGTATGAGGAAGAGCAGAGTATGAGGGGGTGAATGTGGGTTAGTGTGTGTGTGTGTGTGTGAGAGAGAGAGAGAGAGAGAGAGAGAGAGAGAGAGAGAGAGAGAAGGTGAGATGGGCACAGAAAAGGTATTTTTAAAAATAATCAAGAATTGGGTGAATTCCTAGTTTTAACTTGGAAGGGATTTATGAGATTTTATAGAAATTGTGTCCTTTTCATTTATCAGACAAAACAACAGGGGTAACATATATTTTCCCTCGGAGTGAGCAATAAGAGTCCTATGGCTGTTATTATGGCAATGTTTATAAGAGAAGTGAACACGTTCGTTCCATATTAAGATTTGTAATAGAAGTAAGCATACTCTGAACATGAACTCACTGAGCTGCTGAGCCAAAATGCAGAGTGTTTTCAGTTTTGGGCAATTAGATAAGTGCTGAACACAGGAAAATGGAAACATTTTGCTCATGAGGCTTATAACTAGACATGAAGAAATATGTATAACAAAAGAGCACACAAGAAGGGTGTCTCTCTTTTCAGCTTTCTCTGGATCATTCTTGTATTATGCTCCATTGGGGAGCTTTCCTCTCACTGGACTGTAAAGCAGAACAATATTTTATTGAGGTCAGTCAGGTGCTGATCCAGGGCCTGATCTAGGTCCTGATCCAGCAACGTCTAAGGGATGTATTGTTTCTGATGTACACATTGGGCTCCCCAAATGATAATTGCAAATTGCTTGTCTGTTCATCTCAGTGGAGAAAGTACAAAAGGAAGAGGGTGTGTGTAGTTGGGGTTTGCAAAAGACCTCCTGGTATCTGAGGAGCCATGCCAAATGCTGCTCCCTCTTACTTGGTGATGTGCCAGCCTCTGCTGCGCCCATTCCCTGGATTGGAAAAGGAAGAAGGAGGCAGTCGAAAGGGCCCACAACTCTCTTCCATACTTCTGCTTCATCACCTCCTTCATTTTCCAATCCAGGAAGTGGAAGGATGCAAAAGAACAGTGAAGGAGAGTGGGTGGATGGAGGTGGGAAACCCCTTCCATTCTGCTGCCTGAGGCAACTGCCTCAGTTGGCCTCATGGATGGACCGGCCCTTTCTGAAAGCCATGGGTGGGCTTTCTCCTCCATTAAAGTATTGAATAAACCTGCCTGTGTGAGTGCTTCATATACACACGCATGGAGCTCTAGATTAGAAAATCCAGACTAGACTAGAAAAAGGACAAGGCTCCTTTAACAGTTGTAGAAAAGACTGGAATTGGATAGGGGTAGGCTTGTTATCCCTGCAGCATGGGAAAATCAATCAATCAATCAATCAATCAATCAATCAATCATCCACTTTTTAACAAAAAGATCTCAATGTGGTTTACCTAGGAAAAAAAAGTAAAAATGCTGCATAATGTAAGCAGTTCCCTTTTGTTGGACTGTCATTGACTGGGGTAAAACTAATATAGGTCTTTGAGTTATTCACATTCTACTAGAGGAGGTATATTGAAATCCTCCCAACCCACAGGTGTATGTATTTAACTCCAGATGCATATATCCAGTACACCCTTGGGTAAAAATGGTTTAACTTGTCACTCAAGCTGGAGATTTGGGTCATGAGATTGAGAGCCAACTCAAACTTCTGAAGTGCAGGCATGGAGGCTTCTCTCTGACATGCTAACTTTCCATGTGTGGGTGGTTCTTTTCCCATAAGAAAACCACATATTAGATCTGTGGGTGGATGCAGGAAACGGGGATAATGAGTAGATGTCCTTCCTTCTGGAAGAAGTGAGACCAGTGACAATTCCTGGTCTCTTCCATGTTTCACTTTTGCTGTATAATCTACAATACAGAGTATAATTTTACAGAGTTTGTAGAGCTACTGCTGTACAAATCGGACTGACAGCGCAATCCTATCCAACTTCCCCCACCAGTGTAACCAGCGGTGCAGCGAGAATGGGAGGCCCCAGAACGGAAAGGGGATTCAAATTCCCTCTAAAGGGGGATTCAAAGAGGGGATTTAAATCTCCCCTCCCCTCCAAAGCCTCCTGCCCTGCACTCCCCCGCTGGTTACACCAGTGGAGGAAGTTGGATAGGATTACGCTGTGAATGACTCAACTCCACAAGAACTGAGAAATGTTCTCTGTGCCCCTTGGATCTTGCAAGGCTGTAATCTCTTGGCTCACAAACTCTTTAGGTAACATCCATAAATCCAGAAGCTGCACCCCCCCCCCACCTCCAGTAGTCAGGAAAAGTCAAGAAAATGGACTGCTTCAGCTCCCTTTGGGAGATACCATTCCTGCATTTTCACTGTGATTGAAAAAGAGTGGTCCATGTGGGATATATATATATCCCCATGTCCAGATCACCCTTCTAGAGCCTCTCTCCTGCATGCAGGTTGAAGAAGACTTTTTGCACAGCATAGATCCAGCAACATCTAGCATCAATGGGTGCATGTATTGTGGTCTTGCACATACAGTATACTTATGGTCAGCACTGTGAACTCCCTGAATTGATCCTAATGTGTTGCTGCCCCAGGACTGGAAAAGCTAAGGTATTTTGTTCCAGAGAGTTGAAAGTGGATGGAAGTGGAATGATGGAACCATCATTGCTCATGGGGTGTACTATTATTTTAATCTGTGGGATTTGCATCCTTTTCATAGTGCTTAAAAAACAACAACCAACTGTTTGACAGGGACAGTCAGAAGAAACTAGTGCATACATATGGGCGGTAATTGAACTTTCTTAGACAACGACTGTAATCTCCAGTTGAAAAACACCATGTTTGAAGGATAGCTGGGAGCCCTATTCGTTTTTCTGATCCTGTTTCCCAGTTTGAGAGACAACTTCTGGTCCTGCTGAAGTAACTTTTGCGATTTCTCAATCACTTGCCCAGGGAAAAAGCTGGAATTTATTGGTATGACGTGTCATTTTCCTCCCCCTCCTCTTCTTCATCCTTCACTTTTAATAATCACTGCCTTTCATCCACAACCCCCTTTTTTGTAACCTATATTGATGATGCAATAGGAATGCCTCAAAGTAATATCAGAGGATGTACGCAATGTTTGTGTTAGAAAAATAGACCCGGCGTGCAAATGTACAGAAGTCAATGGCACTAGCAACACTGTATCCTCTTAACTGTCCCAATACATGAGGAGATGAATAAGAACTTCTATGTGAAGTGGGAAGAAAAACTGGCCTCTATCCCAACTCCCAACACCCACACAAGACCTGGAGTGTTGGACTCAAGTCCAAAAGCCTTTTCACTACTTCCAAGGCTGTCTCTGTGGGACTTTTATGCCACAGTCCAAAATCCATTGTTTTCTTGTTGCATAGATGCACGTAAGCATGTGTTACTCCTTGAATATCGTTTGGGAGAACAATCAAGACTTACATTCACACAGATGTTTTCTAGATTAATTTCTCTCACACTCTCCCTCGCTCCTTTTGCCTTTCTTGACGCCTCTTCAAAAGACGTACCATTGCGCTTGTCAGAAATATGAGTGGCATATAATTAGCGCAGCATAATCTCTGGTGATGCTTTTATAATGATCATTACTGGATTATGCATTTTAAAAATTGTGCATTCAACTTTCGATCTTGTACTTGGCATTGTAAGTGCCCTGATTCAAGAACTGAAGTGAGACAAAGTACCTTTGCTGAAATGGAGAACAAAGTAGAACATGGTGGCAGAGATACATCCCAGCCATGTAACTTACTGGCTGGTGCTTTTTCCTCACATATGTCCCAGTCCTTCTCAACTTCTCTTTTGCTTTAGTTTGCCAACTGGGGCTGAGAGCAGATGGCCATCTCTTTAGGGGTCAGATTTTCCTCAGGGGCCTCTAGTAGCAGACTCCTAACTTGGGAAAGCTCTATGCCACCACCAGGCAATGCCTGGTTAATGTTGAGGTTGAATATACTATGTAAGCACACACATTTGGGTCTCTTTCCTCACGTTTGTGTTAACAGGTATTAACTAGACTGCAAGCTTTATGGCCCAGACTTGTACAGGCAGGCCGCCGGCAGAACTAGCATTCCTGCGGTGGGGCATGCTTTACGGCCGTCACAAATGGCCTTCCAAAAGTGTGCAGAGCTGTGTGCTTCTGGAACACCACTGGCAAGGCAGAGCAGCCCCATGGAACACCAGTGGCAAGGCAAGCAACCCCTCCCACCGCCATCAAGCCCCCCGTCCTCCCCTGTTCCATACCATTCCACCCCATTCCGCCCCGTTCCGCCCCGTTCCACCCTTCCCCTGTCCCATTCTGCCTCCCCGCCAACCTACCTTCATTGGCGGCTGCCAATGAAGGTAGGTTGGCAGGGAGGCAGAATGGGACAGGGGAGGGGTGGAATGGGGCAGAACAGGAGAGGACGGGGGGCTTGATGGAGGTGGGAGCGGATCATAAAACCCTATAACTATCAGCAAACAATGGTGGGAAATTGGTTTCCCTTCATCTCAACTTGTTGGGTCACTTTGAGAAGAAGGATATTGCACAAGATGGGCCTTTGACTTGATCCAGCCAAATCCAGCTTAATTACATATGAACATATGGCCCAATCCCTATGGGAAGCTGTGGCACATTAATGGTTATCATGTGGTAGTAGCTGCCACGTATAGCAATTTAAAGTGCTTTCCAACATGGCAGCCCTAATGTATGCAGTGGTCCACAGAAAGTGAAAGGATATATTACGAGAAGGTAAAATGGAAGAAGAGTCAATTCAGCAAAACAACACAGGTGTGATTTCTTTAGAATCCTGCACAGTAGGATGCCTCTAATAAAGCTCTCCTCACCTTTGAGAATTTTTCCTGGCATTTTTCCTCTAGCCGCATAAATAATTCTTTCCATTCTGGCCTGACTTAACATGTCTACACACACCAGCCTTCAAACGAAACCTGGCACTTGGCTTTTTTCCTAGTGCTTGGATAAATAAAGTTATGTGGAAATCCTACCAATTTCAGTGCAACATACTTCCAGTTAAACGTGTTTAGGGTAAGAGTAATATCATTGTTGGTAGCTATTTGAGTATTTGCTAGACCAAATCCCCTGATCCTTATTCAAGTTGTAGTCCACACACCTGTCAAGAATAGACTTGTATGATTAGATGGCAGTCTTATGTTTTATTTCCCTTCTTGTTTTCTAATGCCGAGAATGTCGTATTGCGCAATACGCAATCCCTACAAAGGTACAGAGAGGAAGAAGAAAAGGAAGACTTGGTTGGCAAGTGAAAAACACTTCTACTTATTCAGGGTGAACTCCCCAATATTCACTGTTCTCCCTACACACTGTAGCACCTGAACAGTGTGCCATTGTAGAGGGTCACCTAAACCTCGAGAGCAGCTTTTCGGGGTGGGGAAAATGAGCCTCCCTCCAGTGGGAATGAGGAATTGGAACAATTGGGGGTGGTGGTGAACTGACTTGTACCTGTGAAAGTGCTTTCCACTTGTTGGATCTGGCCCTTCAGATCCAAGCCACTATCATCACAAATGATCCAAGAGCAAGGTGACGTGTTTGCATGAATGCACGTATGTGTGTAAAACACATTGCAGGTGGTGAACATGACATTATAATCTTTCTACACATTTTGACCATGAACCCCAAACTACAAAACTGCATCGACAACATTTTATCACGACTGAATGCAGAAATGTTGAGCTTATATGACTTGCAGGTTGTACTAAGAACTTCAAATACATGTGTTAATAATGCTTCTCCACCACACGTTTGATTTATGATTTAGTCTGAACATGTGTGACACAATTTTTTTCCTAGACTGCTCATAGAATTATGTGCTCTCTCTCTCTCTCTCTCTCTCTCTCTCTCTCTCTCTCTCTCTCTCTCTCTCTCTCTCTCTCTCGTCTTCTGAATTCCCTAGTTCCAGGTTAGTAAAAGCGAATTAAGCAATTAGCACTGACAAAAGTTTTGGATATTGCAACATTAAAAGAATAATGAATTAATCATGCCTTCTATCTGAAAGAAGTTGAAGCACATGAAGCTTCTAGACAGGGAACAGCATTCAGAGGTCCTTGACATTTGTATTTGGCAAAGTATATCAGCTTATAGGAGGAACCTTCAGTGTGACTTTGATGTATGCTTAGTACCAGCAATTGGATATTCAAGGACAAATGGTACTGCAGTGAGGCAAGAAGGGGCGGGGCAAGAGGCAAGGGAGCCCGGGGGGTCTGTTGGAAGCTTGATGGAAAGGAGTAGGGTCATTAAGAAGCACAGTGCCAGCGTCAATTGTTGTGGGCTTTGCCCCCACCTTATCCTGATAGTACATTGGGTACTACTGCTGCCTCTGGTACTGAAGGTTCACGTTAGCCTGGCCAGTCAAATTAGTCCACACTCTGAAGGGTGGGGTCCCCAGCCAGTGTCCAACCCTGACACCACCCTTGTAGATACATAGATCCAAAGGGATGAGATGAGGGCACAGGCTGAGGGTGACTGCTTGCAAAACTTTCTGAAGATGGTGTGTGTGTGTGTGTGTGTGTGTGTGTGTGTGTGTGTGTGTGTGTGGAGAGAGAGAGAGAGAGAGAGAGAGAGAGAGAGTATGAAACAAGTTTGTAATGGTGGCCTTCGTGCACATGCCCCAAAGCATGTGGTGTGATCCAAAGCTGCAGTAATGTATGAATGTACGTGAGTAATGCAAGACCACATGGATGGGGTTGATCCCATGACTCTGACCTACAGAATCAGCACCTTCGGTGGTGGTGGTCGGGTCCTGATTCAATGGGAAAGACCCAAGTGATTGATCCCAATCATGTGATTATGTCACTTTCATGCATATTTCTGCAGCATGGGATCATCCCACACTGATACTGCTTGAAGAGTGCTGGACATTCAAGTGAGGGGTACCAGCATCTCTCAGTATGGGCTGCTGGACTTCATGATGTGCTGCAGGGCTAGAGAGGCCTTGTTTTAGTACTGAACGAAGTGTGACTGCCTAACGTCATAGGGCTGGTCTCATTTTTGCATGTACCAGGTATATTCCCATTTTTGTCTAACATCAAAAAACACCACCCTGGAAGAAGCCATATCCCATGTATCTCACTAGCAAATCATGGGACAGACTTCTTGATGTCAAAAGCAGCAACAGCCAAATACGAGGAAACCCAAAGTTGAAGAAACAAAGCATTGAAAATGAAGCCAAAATATCATGGGTATTCCTCACAATGAGGGAAAGTTGAGATAGTCTCCATAGCACTGCTATTGTACTTCAGATAAAAATCATTTATTCATGACCTGTTGTGAATATGTGTTAGGCTAATCACATTTGAATCCAGGGGAGTCTTCCTGTTGAATAAAGAGATGTTGGAATCAGCCATTTTAGTTGTGCTTAATGCTCCCCGCAGAGAAAGTTAAATGGGTTTAAGTTCCGTGGAAAGGACTGCAGCCAGAGGAGTAGCCAGGTTTTTTTTTACCTGGGGGCCCAGAGCAGTACGCCCTACTGCAACCAAACGCCCCTCGACGCCCCCCCTGACCCGACGAGTTCCAACAACTCATGACAACTCATGACAACTCATGACATATAATCACACGCAGATAATTTGAAGACAACACAGAACTCCTTCACACAGTCCTATGCGGGAACTAGTTGCTGTGCTAGAATTTGCAGTTTCAATATTGGCTTCTAGGACTGCACAGAGTGCATTAATCAGATTCCTAAAAATTCCAGTTTTCTTTATTTTGGAATTTCTACCTTTCTTAGGGTCAAAAAGCCTTTGTAACTCTCCTTTGCCAATGATTGGATGAAAACCTTAAACATCTATTGCAGGTCTGTGCGGAGAAGGCAGCGGGCAGGGAGTCTCCTGCCCGCTGCCTTCTCCGCACGGAATGGCTCCAACGGTGAGGGGGCGGGGCCACCTCGTGCCGGCTTGTAAACGGGGACTAGGATGGAGCGCAATGTACGGTACCACCCCTACCGTAGAGACGCCTCTGATCCCAATCACTTCTCCATGTGATTGGGAACCCAGGGATACTTCAGAAATAGAAGACAATGAGTGCCCCTTCCTCCCACCCAGCATTGTTATACCCACTTTAAATATTTGCAACAGGTTTAAGCAATACGTTTACAATCTCTGGAGTGTCTGTTTCTACAGCAATCCTTTTATTTGAATGGGATTTTCCTGGAATAAATTCAGTGGCATAAGGCAATCACAGGCTGCACTTCTAACATACGTTTATTATTACTCATGACAAAGCCCTGATGGACACAAGTAAACATTCTCATGCGTTCCTGCATTTGGAAATTGCAGTGTTTTAATTCTGTCCGTAACTGTTTGTATCTGTATTAATGAAAAAACAACAACCTTAAACAACAAAAAAGTTGTGTAACAGAAAATAGATGTGTTTTAGTGACTTATGTCAAGAAGACAACAACATGTGCTTTCAATACACATCGTCATTAGTTAATTTTCTGAGAATGGCTCAGTTGGCCTTTTCCCACATTAATACAAATCAAATCATCCTCTGTGCCATTTGGCACATGATGAGCCTCTCAGTATAAAGATCAAACTGGAATTAAACTATGTACAACTGTAGGATCATGTAAATGGTATGAATTATTAGTGTTTTCATTTGAATTAAAAAAAAAGAAAATAAGTCAAGTAGGAAAATGACATGTATGTGGTTTTGTGCAATTTTATGGATGATTTTCTCTCTGGTAGGTCTGGGGGATTTTATATTTGTTCATTTGTATTTAGTTGTATTAAGAGGTATAGAATTTATGTACACAGAAGTTCTATTTGGCTTTCATGGCTGTTGATAGATCAAACCTTCATGATTTTGTCTATTTTTTAAAGCCACCTAAGAGACTGGTCAACACGTATTGTAGGATGTTGATTTCATTGCTTGAAACATGTGAAATGGGTCTCTTCCTTGTACATATAAGAAGCTCTTGTCTTTTGTCTGGCACATGCCAGGCCAATATGTGAGAGAGCAAGTGTGATATAGCATTCAGAGTGAAAGACCTGCATTTAAATGTCAGCGCAGTCATAATGCCTACTAGGTGAGCTAGGCTCTCTCTCTCTCTCTCTCTCTCTCTCTCTCTCTCTCTCTCTCACACACACACACACACACACACACACACACACACACACACACACACACTATAGGAGGGGGAGGAGCAATGTATACTACAGTGAACTCCTTGAAGGAAGCACAGGCTAAAAATGTGGAAACAAATTTTAAAAAATGTCTCGCAGGCATCTGTCTTGGGATGTTTGCCTTCTGTCCCTACTTTACAGTAAATCAGTACTTTCCATCTGTCACCACTCTGTGGAATAAAGACAAGCTGCCCTTATCCTCTGGTAATTTCTCACTTAACTTAAGAGAAGTTGTCACTAGCTAACTACTATCTCTAGAAGGTGCGTTTAGAGATCAAAGTAGCAACTGCAACTTCGTATAGCAGCCTCTTACTATAAACAAACAGAAACTGTGCAGAGGTTTTAATTAATTACAAACCACATGTACAAGACCTGAGTGACAATTGCAAGGAAAAACAGTAATAGTTGATCAACAATGTGCATCCTCCCCCCCCCTTTGGCATTCAGAAAAGGGTTGTTAATTATTTCCTTTGCGAAAGCCAGTCAAACACTTTCTTTCATGTATTGATCACAGGAGAGCAATTAGAAATACTCAAAAAGACAAGACTCACAGTCCAATCCTAACTAACAATCCGCATCGATACAGTGAGGTCAGTGCAGGCATCGCAGCATCCTGCACAGAAATGGGAAGGTTGGAGGTCTCCTCGGGGTAAGTGAACTTTTGTTCCCTTACCCCGGGTAAAGCTCCAGCCTCCCCAACGGGTCTCCTCAGATCCACGCCAACTATTTTGCTGGCGCAAGTCTGGGAGACCCGTGTAAGAAAAAATGGCCCAGGAAGGGGAATAGGATCCAGCGTGTGCCAGTGTTGCCAATCCCACCCCCTTCCGGGTCCGATCCACCCCCCACCCCATCCACCCTGTTACACCCCCGCGTCAGCTTACCTAGGCTGAAGCGCATCCTGCAGTGCTCCGGTACACCAGGGCCAATGTAGGCCTTTGCACTGGCCTAGGCCTCTGGTATGCTGTTGCAATGTGCTTTCTGGCACATTTGCAACAGCCTACCCTGGCCTAGGACACGCTTGGCCGGTGCAGAGGCTCAATAGGAAGGATTGAGCCTAAAATTACCAAATGAAGTTCATGGTGATGCCCAATTTCATAGAAGGTTTTCAAAAAATATTAGTAAATCCATGGAGAATAGGTTATTCTTGGCTATTCATCATAATACTTAATACTTCCACACAGCAGAGTCACTGCAGGGGGGGCGGAGCTCCATGTTTCGTCGGGCTCTGACCCTCCGTTACACGATGGGAGAAAGCGGCCCCGCCCCCTCGCCTTTGGAGACATTCCGGCCGACGAAAGCAAGTGCACAGAATGGCCGGAATGGCTCCAAAGGCGAGGGGGCGGGGCCGCTTTCTTCCGTCGTGTAATGGAGGGTCAGAGCCTGACGGAACTTGGAGCTCCGGCCCCCCTGCAGTGACGCTGCTGCTTCCACAATCAATGGAACTTCCAAGTTTAGAGTCAGTTCATCTCAGAATACCAGAATGCAAACAAAAGAGAATTGTGCCCAGCTCAAAAGCTTGCCAGGAACACCTGGTTTTGCTGAAAACTAGACAGTGGGCAAGACAGACCTTTAGTATGGTGCAACAGGGTTGTTCTGATGCCCTAAACCTATAAAGCACATTTCCATTTTTGGGAAACACAAATATGGAGGCTCAAATAAAAAAATGTGAATTCTTTCAAGTCTGGTTTTGCCAAACACGTTCTGTGTCCAGCCGAATGAACTATGTAAAAAATCTCACATGCAAAGGAATGATGTTCTTCTGCCAAGAGGAGGAGTGAATATTTTATGCCATGAAGTCCAGATCTACGGAGGTTCCTTACTTCCTATCGGAACACACACGTCTTTTCAGATAGGAAAGAAATTCATTTCTGGTCTATCTCAAACTACAGCACTATTTCATCAATGACACAAAACTAATTCTAAGCTAATTTGTAAATAGCATGGATTTCAAGGTTTATGAGTCAGTGAAGTATTTGGCTTGGGTAATTCATCTTGATGTATATTAAAGTGATTCAGTTCACTATCTTAAATAAATGACGACAACATAAAATGAAATTACCTGTACGCCTTCTGATAGAGGGCACATCAGCTAAAACATAAATCTTCCCTTTCACTTCATTTGTGTATCTATTCTGGGTTCCCCAACTGGACATGCAAAGCATTTAGGGAAGCTTTTCTTGATCTTGACTAATACTCTTTTAATAAATAACACACCAAACTGCTTTACAATGCAATCTTACTTCTTAAGTAGATGTTCTTCTTTTACTCAATTACTTCTTCAATTACTCAATTACTTCTTAAGGCCCATTGGACCCAATGGACTTACTTCCATGTAGGTAAGTGTGTATAGGATTGCAGCTGGGCAGCCCAATCCTAATCAGCGCCAGATCTGCGGGGTCGCGCGGCCCCCACTGTATCCAGCACTGGGGAGAAGCAGACTGGAGGTCTCCTCGTGATAAAGGGACATTTGTCCCCTTACCCCAAGTAAAGCCCCAGACTCCACAATGGATCTGTGCTAGCCTCATGGCTAGCATCCGAGAAGCCCCGTGCAGGCAGAAAAGGCCTGGGAGGGGGCATAGGATTTGGTGAGTGCTTTACAGCTCTGAGTGTAACGGAGAGGCCAGGTGAGATTGGCCAGACCAATTTTACCTCCACACTTACGCTGCCCCCTCCCTGGGGGCCCACAGCACTGACATGGAGGTAACCAAAGCACATATTCTTTGCACACCATCTACTACATGTATGACTAGGCTTACCAGATCTCCAACTGGGACAGAGTGCTAGACCTTTAAGGAGAAGGAATGTGGGCAGGTGTAGCTTGTTAAACCTTGGAGCACAACCCTAGGCATGCCTACTCAGAAGCAAGCCCCATTATGTTCAGTGGGGCTGGCTTCTGAGTAGACCTGCCTAGGATTGTGCTCTAAGGTTTAACAAGCTACACCTGCCCACATTCCTTCTCCTTAAAGGTCTAGCACTCTGTCCCAGTTGGAGATCTGGTAAGCCTACTTATAACAGATGGTTTTCACAGTAGCCGAAGCTCATCCTTGGAGGTAGTGGTGGTGGTGGTTGCAGTGGGATGCATGTGAGTCACAGCGCAATCCTATCCAACTTACACCACCGGTGTAGCCAACGGGGGAGTGCAGGGCAGGAGGCTTTGGAGGGGAGGGGAGATTTAAATCCCCTTTGAATCCCCCTTTGGAGGGGATTTGAATCCCCTTTCCATTCTGGGGCCTCCTCGCTGCACCGCTGGTTACACCGGTGGTATAAGTTGGATAGGATTGTGCTGTTAATCAGCCCATGACACATCTTAAGGTCTCTTAGGGATGATCACCAGAGAATCCACATGTTTAGCAAGACAAGACAGGGTTATGTTGAGTCTAAATACTGACTGTTATCTGTCGAAACTTGGCTATTGAATTTAGGCTCCACGCAGGTTAAGCAGCTTAATAGGGGTCAGGGCCCATGAGAGGGGGGTAAAGGGGGTAAATTGTACCCGGGCCCAGGGTCAAAAAGGGCCCCCAGAAATTTCTTGGGATCACAGCTGGCCTCATGGAGAGTGAAACACACAGGCCGGGCAAACTGGGAGGCCAGATCAACCAGGCAGGTAGACCTGGGTACCATATGGTACCCTGGTAGACCTGGGCTCCGGAGACATTTCCAGCCGTTACTGCGCACCCCCTGGCCCGTTTTGCCCCACCCCCTTTGAGAAGGAGCTCAAAAGAAACTTTGTACCCCCTGATAAAATTCCTTTCAGAGGCCCTGATAGGGGTCTATATACACTGTACACAAGTAATTCTTAATATAGGACGACACTTTCTGTTAGTCCAAGGAAAGGGAAGTCAGGAGGTTGATCTGTACTTAAGGAAGCACTGCACCGTTAGTTCTCTGTGGCTGAATACAACATCTGTGGTAATCAATGCCAGAGAGTTGTTAGGAAACAGGAAGCATATCTCTTCCTATTGTGGGTCAACTGCATTTGCATGGAAGAGAGGAGAAACATATTTTGATACTCTGCCTCTTGACTCAGGGAATATTCAAATATCCAGGAAGAGAATGTGGTGCAGTCCTCCTGGAACTGTATATAACAGGGACTGGCAAACTGAAAAATAAACATTAAATAGAGGTAAGAGGCGCCAGTGGCGTCACTGCGTGCGTGTCACCCGATGGCAGGGGTGTGCGCGCTGCCTCCTATGGCCCCCCCAAATTTCCCCCCGCTCCAGAGAAGCCAGAGAAGGAGGACTTACCCCCGCACCAAGCGTCCTCCTTCTCCGGCAGTCCAGGGCCTTCTGACGAGGCCCAATGTGTTAATACGTGATTTTTTAGCTTTTTCGCGCATGCACAGACCGTTCCTGAGGGCAAGGGCTGCCCTTTTGCCCTTAGAAATGGTCTGCGCATGTGCAAAAAAGCTAAAAAATCATGTATTAACACATTGGGCCTCGTCAGAAGGCCCTGGGCCGGCAGCCAGGGCGGATGCTCCGAGGCCTTCTCCCGGCCTCGGAGCCTCCAGAAGATGACGCGTGGGGGTGCATGCGTCACCCTTTGCGCGCGTCACCCTTCAGCGGCCCGCCTCCCCCTGCCACGGCCCAGCGACGCATATGGTAACAGCAGACAAATGTGTCCCTCAAAGTGTGTAGCCATTTCGTTGGATGATAGAGGAAGGTGACATATTCTTGGAGATAAAAGATAGAACTAAGAAAAGAACAAATCGGCATTACTAAAGGGCACCGCATATTCTTTCTTGGTCTTTTACAATTTCTTTAATTACAGCATTTGCTCAACATGAAATCTTGGAAAATGGAAGTGGTTTATTAGCTAATATGAAAGGAATCTCCTTTGCTGTGTTTCATTATACGCAGCCAAAAAACCCCAGTGGTTGATGTGCTCCCAAAGTAAATCTAACAAACGACTGTTGTTTGAAGAGTTATATCATGTTTTCCATTGTCATCCTGACATGAAACAGGCAAAACTTCCAAATCTAGGATGTCAGAGTCAGCTTGACGGATGTTAAGAATGTAAAAAAGGACAAAAGTAACTTTCCATTCAACAGGGGAGAGTTTTGGCATGTCAAAAATTGTTTCTTGGGAGGGGGGTGAGAGAGCAAAATACTAAAAGATGCAGATAGCTTTTTAAGATGGCTCAGTAGCTTTTGTGAAACAATCTAGTGTTATTTTGCTCTGTGTTTTTTCACCACCACCAAGACAGTGGGAAGTGGACAAAAATCATGCCACTATGGTATTTGCTCATTGAGATGTACAGCCCAGTCACGACATATGGCAGATCAAGCAACCAAGTTGGTGCAATTCATAGCCTGGTTGAAATGTAGTGAAATATATCTGTACTGCTAGCTAGTTTCCAACAGAGATTCAGCTAGATAAAGAATTGCCTTTGAATCAAGATTATAACTCTAGACCAAACTTTTCACTGTTTGATCATATCCAGAACATAAATCTGGAAAGAAAGGGACAAACCATTGTAAGAACAAATGAGAGAGAGAGAGAGAGAGAGAGAGAGAGAGAGAGAGAGAGAGAGAGAGAGAGAGAGAGAGAGAGAGAGAGAGAACATTTGCAACTTCATCCCGCCGCAGTCACTACATTTGTGCTAGAATGTTATCATTTGTGCTACTGTAGTTGATACTTTCCTTATCCTCCTAAAATCTAAACATAGGGTGGAACTAGACATTACCAGAATCACAGAGCTAGAGAAGTTCAAGTTGGGGGTGAGGGTCAAAGTGGATAGCTGATTAGAATGAAGACTAGAGCACACTATGTTTTCCCTTAGCTGATTTTAATTCCTGGAGATATTTTGTGAAACCAAGGAGAGGAATAGTAGGCTCAGCATATTCTTTCTTGTTCTCCTACACTTCATTTGTCTCAGAGAAAACAACAAACACCATGATCCCATCCGGAAATGACCCTCCTGGGTATCCTCCTCGGAAGCATCATTTCAAGCTTAGGAATTGGGCGGGGATGGTAGACAAGCCTGTCCGTGACACACACCCCTGTTTCTCCATCTCCCTTCTCAAATGTAAAGGATTTTTGTAAGCATCCCTGTAAAATGCTTGCCAGATTTGAGGATTCAGCAGGAACATGTGCGAACACCAGATGGTTTCCAAAGTAAGTTGGATGAACAAGGGCAGGGAGATCACACATCATGACCGCAAACTGCTCTCACTCAATGGGCCAGTTCAGATGATCTTTTCATTGTCCAGTGGGCCACACTGGACAATGAAAAGTGTTCCCACATTGGACAATGTGTGTTCCCACATTGGGAACACACACTGATGTGTGTGTTCCCAATGCACGCATGCCCTGACTCCTCCCCTTACTTCCTGATTACTTTCCCTAGTTGTGTGGGATTGGCTGGTTCATCCGAACTGCCCCTCCTCTGCACATGCTGCTAAACCTACTCTTATAGTAGGTGATTGTGTGGGGCTAGTAGGATGGGTCACTGAACCTGAGCCTTGTCTCTTTCTCCACTCTTCCTTGTAATGCATGTTGTCAAATCATTGTGCTGCTGTGCATCTCCTTGCCCCACCTCTCTGTTGGTGGGTGCGGATGCAGAAACACACACAGCATATCATACTTTGTGTTATACAAGGCATTACCAAGACAAGGAGAGAAGGAGACTTGGAGTAGCACTAACAGCCTTGAGTCTCTTTTGACATCTCATTCTGCCCATAAAACACAACTTATTGTTTAAGCAAAATGTATTAATTTAAAGGGAAGATGCACATGATTAAGAGCCGAAGAGGATGTGAGCCAGTCACTATGTCTCAGCCTAACCTACCTCACAGGGTTGTTGTGAGGACAAAAGGAGGAAAGGAACTATGTACACCACCTTGAGCTCCTTGGATGACGGGAGGCATACACACACACACACACACACACACACACACACACACACACACACACACACACACAGAGTCCTAGGTACTGTCCTTTGGCCTTCAACTTTTTGTGCTTGACAAACTGAGTCCATACAGTCTTAACACAGCTGGCTGCATCAGTATGAGGCCTGGGGTCGGGGTTCCAGTATGCATATGGCTTTGCACCCAGAATTATTTCACTGGATCCTATACATTTTAGCATAGTGCGTCATAGGGCAGCTCAGACCAACAGACAGAAATACTAAGCACACTCATTCAATAGCGAGGCACACTGATATCAATTTAAATTGGCGGGGGGGGGGGGGGTTGCCTGTCCTCAAATTATCAGCCACTTCTATTCTGAGCACACATTGCAAATTAGCAGGAGCTACTCTGGAGTTGATGGACTGAGGACATCTGAGCCTTAAAAGGCTTTGTTGAAACCATCTTGTTTCCAACTGCCATTATTTGGCTCAGTGTCACTGGCTAATGATTTGGCCCCAGAATGTACCCATTGTTGATGGTTCTTTTTAGCCTCAGCTAAACATATTCACTTTGACAGCCTGAAAAATAAACTGCTATTAAAATTACATTTCACAGGGATCAAGTCGTTTTAAAGCATGTTAGTAGCTTGAATGGCAACACAAGTCAGAGTCTGGATTGTGTCTATTGACATTTGACTTGTCATCTAGGTTCTCTGTGGCCTTCAAATGTTTCCGCCTGAGAATCCCATGATTCTGTCACCCTAGACATGTTCCTCTCTCTCTCCTCTTCTAGATCAAGGTAGCAAACAGAAGATAATGCATGAACCTGGGATACACAACAGACCGTATCAGCATGAGTGATCAGGCTTGGTGTACAAATGATGGAAGAACGTCAGAACTTAACAGCCCAATCATAACTTTAGAGTGGTGGAGAGAGTGCTCCGCTGGTAAGTCCTCCACTGATCGCTGCAAGAGCGGGGGGAGGGCGAAACAGACGGCGAGGGAGGGGGCTATTGGTTGAACCGGGCCGGGAGAGGGCGGGGATATCGGCGGTGGCGCTCTGCCGATATCCTCAACCCTTTCCCAGTCCAGTTTGGCCTTACTCCACCACCTCGGATGCACACCAGCTTCAGAGCTGGCATGCATTCGAGGAGACCCATAGATCCCGGGCAGCCCTACACTCAGAGATGTTCCTGGGCTGCGCTGGTGTGGCCCAGGAATGGGCTCAGGATCCTGCAGCCAAAGTTGCGCTGGATTGCGCTGTAAATCTACTTGTTAAGGACTTGTCACTTTTGAAGGGGCGTTTTGCTTCTTTACACTTCACCACTTCACCATGATGCAGTAGATGCAGAATCATGGAAAGGTCTTCCTCTAAGCAAGATGCTAGCCAGAACTGAACTGGCAGTCATCTTTTGGAAAGAACAAATAACCGCTCCACTTGAATTCTTGTTCCCGTCTCTTCTGCCCATTGAATCATTTTTCTTATGTCAAAAATTAAGGAATGGTGCCTTATGCATTATGAGGAGTTGGAAGGGATTGAGGTTCTGCTTAGAATACATAAATCTATCAAGAACATAATGGCATTGAGTCAACACTGTTAAAAGTAATTGAGCTAATATCAGAGCCAGTGAAAAAGACGCTTCACCTTTGTCTTTTCCTCACTGCAATAAAGCAGTGAAGTTTTTCCAGCTCTGCCTCCTTCAGGAAAACATTTGATGGGTCTTGGTTTGAAGTCAAAAAGCACATATGGAAAGTCATGCAAAGCAGAGGTAATCATCATCGCCTTTTCACCAAGCCTCAGGCCTCCACAAACTTATGAAATTGGCATAATTTCCATGAACCCCTACTCACCCAGAGAGAGGATATGGATTCCCCCTAGACCTTAATTTAGATTTGGACTTTTCCAAATCAGACAAAGTCACAGGCATTTTCTCCTCAAGATTTTCTGTTCAGTTACATTTTGCAACACTTGAATCCCCAGACGTTCACTTGTGAGAATGCTGTCATTTTAAACACATTGCACAAACCAGCTATGCACAGCTGTGTGTTCTTGTTTGGGAGTCTTTACAGCAGGGATTCTAAAACATTTCTTGCTCAGCCCTCTTCCCGCTATTCAGGTCCAAGCGGCCTTCCCTCTCCCCTTCCTTACAAAGAAGCAACAAATCATCCATTCAGACCAAAGGGAGGGAGGCTGTCTGAGGGCAAAAAGCAAGGAGTTGTGTGAGAGAAGATGGAGCCAGGGAACTTAACCATGAAAATGGTTGAGGCAGGAAATAAACCATTCTGCATACTCCAGATGCAAAAACAGCCAACTAGAACAGGGGTTCTCAACCTCTTCCCAACTGAGTATCACCTCCGGTGCCACTCTCCTGCTGAGTATCACCAGAAGTGACTGGCGATGACATCACCACCAGTTACTTCTGAGTTTTCAGGTTTGGGGAGGCCAGAAAATGCAGGTAGGAGGCTCTGGGCGGGTGGGAGGGCCCTTCTCAGTGTTCCCGAGAGGCTCAGCCAAAGGCAGGAGCCTCTCGGGAGCGAAAATACGGCGCTGAAAGTGCCGCATTGGGACACAGTTCTAGTAGTCCGGTGGTCCGAGTACCACCATTGGTCGGTCGAAGTACCACTGGTGGTACAAGTACCACTGGTTGAGAACCCCTGATCTAGAAGCTTTGCCCTCTACAGCACCCTTCTGTATACCCCTGGTGAATCAATGATCGGGTTTTTTTATGTTATAGTTTGGAAAATGCTGCTCTACAGGAAATAAAGTTTCCAAATCAAGTGGTTACTAAAGTTTGGCTGGCAGTTTTCATTCCCTCCAGTGGTCCTCGGCATCACATGAGCACAAACTCCAGTGATCAGCAAGGTATCTGACCTGGCGTTTGGACTTTCAGGAGTTAAGTTGGCAAAGGAGTGGGAACTCTTAATGGTATTGTAATCATACCAGTATATGCTGTGTATAAAAATCCCATTAAAACAAACAACGGAATGTTTATGGGAGTCAGTGGGATTGTTATGGCAAGTAAACAATGAACATAGTCCAGGCTGTGTTTATGAATAAGCCCTTGGGATATAGTATAAATCACTGTTTAAAAATTGGCAGATTCCCTGGCTTCGTCCTATGTTACATTTTGTCCTCGGGGGCTGATTCTTTTGCACACGGACAGCATCATTTATGAATGGTCTTCACATGGTAAACCACCTGCGAGACAATTTGAAAAGGGTCAAGCCCCTGCTCAGGTGTAATTTTCAGGTTATTACAACTCGCAGAGTCCTTTATAAATGACGCCATACAGATGCACTGTATACAGGGGAACCGGTTCTTGAGCTCAAAATGTCACGTGTGAAGCCGTCTCAATGGCTCGGATTCATTGTGGAAAGCAGACAATGAATGTGATCCACATGATGTCTATGAATAGCCTTTGGCTACTTGTCTAGATCATGATCAGCAGTTTTGCATTTGGCCTGTCTCACTGTTCACGACGAATGTCATCCTATTAATTAGTGCAACTGAGCTGTTTGTGCAGCTGTTTGTGCAGGAGAGATAGAGAACACTTATTTTGCAATTGACAACTCAGAGGATTCTATTCTATTATTTGATTCGGAGGCCAACTCCAAATTGCAGCTAACACATCTACTCAGTTCATCCAACTTTTCTTTCAGGAATGGGAATCTACAACTGGTTTACATGTTGTGTGTGGTGGTTGTTTCTCCGTAGATAAATTTCTATAACAATATCTACATCCAATCATCATGGGAAATAGGTGGATCCTATCGGACATTACACTGGCCCTCAGTGAGGTGTATTCCCGGTGGGGTAACACCTCACATGGTCAGCCAGTTCCACATGATGACTAGAGGTAGATATTGTTGCTGTGACTTGGGATCTAGCCATACGGAAATGATAAGCACAACGCAAAGGTAGTATATAAATTGTATCCCTAGAAATTACCCTATAGGGAAAGAATGGTTGTTGCTGCTCTGCTTAAAAAAAAGTCAGTCTGCAGTTGACCATACTTATGTCATGCTCTTGCATGTTGGCAAAACCCCAAATGTGTTTTTTCTCTTTATGGAAATAATACAGATAAAGTGCTGGACATGATTTGGAGACCAATTCTATCCTCCCCCACCCCCACCAATGCTACGGCACCAAAATGGCAGCTACTGCATCCTGTGCAGGGGGGTGAGACCGGGAGACTTCCGCAGGGTAAGGGGATGTTCAATCTCCTTACCCCTGTGTAAGCCTCTTGGCCCGTAATGGGTATCCTCGGACCTATGCTAGCAATTTCGCTAGCATAAATCCGAGGGGAGAAAAGGGGTGGGGAGGCTGCAGGGAAGGGGGATCCTCTCCCTCCTGTGGCCTCCCCTCCCCCAGTTACGTCCCACCCTGCCCAGTTTCACTGCCTCCCTGCCCCCATTCCACCCTCCCCCCGCCTTCTCGCTGGCTTACCTTTCCCTGTGTGCGTCCGGACGTCCTCCAGCACGGCTGGGAAGGCAGAGGCCATCCTGCTGCCGTCCCCAGCAATGTGCTGATCAGCATGCTGTCAGGGAGGCTTTTGCGACCTGTGCGGACTGCTTTACGGCAGTCAGCGCCAGCGCGGGAGGCATGTCACCATTGGGTGGCGCGCATAGGATTGGGCTGTGAGTTTAGTCTAGTATTCCTGGGAGGCTTTTAAATGAAAAGGCATCATCTTGAAAACAGAGCTATCACTGTATATGCAATCAATTCTCAATTACATCACTTTTTTTCTTTTTAATTTATTTGATATCAAACATGAAGAGTCAAGAATTCAATGAATCCGAAAGCTTTTTTTACCATGGCAGCAGCCCAGTTATTAAATGTTGCATTTTTCATGTTAAGTTTGGTTGAAGCTTTTAAACTGATGTTATTTAGAGAGGGGGAAAAAACCTCAGGAAATCTATTGATCAGCTTAACAAGAATTCACGCTACTGAATGAAAACCTTTCAATTATAGGAATGGGACTGATGAGGTGTAGTGGAGAGACAATTTAAATAAACATGGGAATATGTGTAATGCAAATAATAAGTATACACTGAAGATGCAAATATAATTGAAAAAATGTTCCCTCTTTTATGAAAATGTATAACCATCCACTAGATGGCCCTTCATTATAACTGATGCTTTGGTTAGGGAGAAACTGGGGGGGGGGGGGAGAGAGAGAGAGAGAGAGAGAAAGAGACAGAGGCTTAACACAAAGAAACATTAATACAAACCAGAAAACCTCTTCCTGCAAAGAAGAAAATCCTGGCAAGATGACCACCACAATGTTCAACTGCATCAGCACAGATGGATACAGGATGGGGCATCACAGCAGCCAGATGTGCATGTTGCAGTATTGACACATCTGTATTGTCATAGGCAGGTATGCCAGTACAGATGGGTAGGATCATGGTGCAAGTCTATTTTGCCTTCCTTTTGGTTATTATGAAAAGAAGAAACACATAGCCACAGGCTACATCTGATTATTCTAAGCACAGTGTATACTCAGCAGCTTTCTTGATGTCTTGCCAAAGCTTGTCAGTTGGCAAGATATGCAAAGGAAAACACAGCACTGACATTCATTTGATATTAAGCATATCAACCTCATTCTTGACGCATACAGAGCAATTTAACATGTCTAGAAATTCTCTCCTTGCCCATGGAAACTTGAGCATTCTGTCCTTCTGTTACTGAGCTGAGATACTGGGTACTTTCAACAATTTGAATAGACTTTTATCTGCTGTTAAACAACCAAAACAAAACAGGTCCATTTTGGGAAGCCAACAAAAGGATGAGACTGATTATAGAATACAGATATGGTCACTTGCATCCTATGGAAAGATGCATTCCTCAGAACTTTCTTTGGTTTTCTTCTGAAAAAAATATGAGCTATTCCATGTCATTTGTATTTTGCTTTTTTAAATCCCACTGATGTTATGGTAATTTGATCATTTTCTGCCTCTTAGAGAACTTAGCCTGGTATTGAAATATGGACAACAGGAAAGACAATATTTGTGAACAGGACATTTATGATTATGCTGTTTACTTCTTTGCTATTCCTTGCCAAAACCGATTCTTACCACCTGAACTAAACACCATGTCTGAATGAGAGTGAGGATGGTGTAGTGGTTTGAGAGTTACTGAGACCTGGAAGATCCAGGTTCAAATCCCTGCTCAGCCATGAAGCTTCCTGGGTGATCTTGGGCCAGTCACTACCTCTCAACCTTGCCTACCTCACAGGGTTGTTGTGAGGACAAAAGGAGGGGAGGAACTATATACAACACCCTGAGCTCCTTGAAATATAAAAAATGTGAAATACTAATACTAATGTTCAGTAGTTATGCTAAGGACTAGACACATTCATTAGTACCAGGGGGGTAAAAGCAGCCGAGCCCAATGACATGTGGAAAGCAAACTAAAGGTCCAGACAGGTGAATACTTTGAAAAACCCTTTCACTTCTATCAGCCAGTGATTCTCTTTTCCTTTTTACAGTTTGAATGCTGAATAACTGATTAGAAGTGAATGAATGAATAATGGCACCATATAATACAATCACCAGCAGCAAGGAGTGAAAAATAAAGATCTGATTCTGCTACCTGTCAGGACAGACAGAGCATATCGAAAAATACCCCAACGACCAACAGATTCATATCAATAGACAAACACAATGCATATTTTGTGGGGAAATTGATATCAAAACACCTTGAATATTAGCCAAAAGAATTGGAGCATTCGCGTCCTCAATGCCCATACTATGATTGTGCACATAGTGCACTATGTGACACTGTATTTCATTTTAGATTGTAAATGCTTTGAGAACTATTTATTTATTTAGCTGTGTAAAACAGCTTTGTGGACTACTGTTTGTTGAAAGGCGGTAAATAATAATTACTATTTTTTAATGTGAGTTTCTGAAAGCCAATAGATATGTAGTTGTTTCAACAATGCGGTTTTGGAGCATGATGAACATTGTGGTTTTCAGTTCATTATACATTGTCTACCTGGCTTCATCCTAAACAAAGCATGCATTCTATCAGCAAAACTGTTGCAGAAATAGCCTTTTTTAGGCATGGATTTCAGAATTGCCGCCCATTGATTCAAGTCATTCTTTTCTCTCCTTATTGCTATGCATTGTATGTGTTTGACCGTGGCAAGCTATATTTCATTCTAAATAGCTTGTTCTTAAGTGACTTCGTTCATCAAGCCATGTGTATTCACATATTCAGTGAATGAATTAATAAAGTGTTGGACAATTCTTGAATTTATGAGAATTCCCCCATAATTTAACCCAACATGCCCCAAGGCTCAGAAACACCCACTGATTAAAATATTTAGCAAGATCCCAAAGGATCAATATTACCAAATGAACATCAAATGTCTCCATGCCATTTACTATCAATGCTTTTGTGAAGTGTTCTCCCTTTCATTACATATGCCATGTGCAGCCCAACCCTATTTCTTACTTGGGCAGAAGTCTCACTGTGTTCAGCTGGGCTTACTTCCAGCCAGGTCAGTCTGTTTAGGATTGTAGCCTAAAGCAGGCTTTTTTGTTTTGTTAGCAGATCATGTAAGATCTTGAAGCAGAATCTGATGAGTGATGGAAAAGGTTTTGGGGCTGAGTGAATTCATCGACCCTTCTGCTTGTGTTTCAGAGTATTTATTTATTTATTTAAAGAATTATTTAAAGAGTAGGAAAAAAAGGGCTCAAACAAAATGTAAGAATCCAGGAAATCTTTCTCAGTGGTGTTTCACAAAAGCTCAACACACTCATCTGGTTTGCAAAAGCACTTTTTTATATCACAATCTCTTTTTTTTTTAGAAACAGATCTATATTCCTGCAATACTAAAGCAATGCTTCCTATAAAATATAAAGAACACTCATAGTCACAAACGGCTGACAATATATAGCCATATCATTACTATATATGACAAACGACTTCCAGATTTCACTGAATGAGCACTCAAATATCTTATTCCAAGAGCAAAAAGAAAAGGAACATTTAAATGTTTCCGGTACTCGTTATGCAAAGCAAGTCAGAAGGCAAAGAGCTGAAGCTAAGAAACCAGCAGAGTATGCTCAGGCACACAGAAAAGAAAGTTTCTTCAACATTAGGCTAGTCCTGCATTCTGCGACATTTTTTGCAAGACCCCTTAGCTAGCTCACAGTGTTGAACTGGAGAAAGGCAAGTGGCTTTGCCAACACGGATTTCTTGCAAGCTCTGAAACTCAAGCAACATTTTTAAAAAGTGGTTAAAAATCCATGACAAAGTTGGGAATTACTCACCATTTTGTTGTGCCAAAATAACTGAGGGTTGCAACACAGCAAGGAAAAGCAAAACTACTCTCTGCACACAGCTCATCATGTCTACACAATGTTAGACATGAGACTCTATGTGTAAAAGAGGAGAAAAAAAAGGGGGGAAAGAAAACTCAAAAGAGCACCATCAATTGTTTCCTGCCCTGTCAGCCACCGGGCCCTGCAAGAACTCAGCCACAGGCATTCCGTCGCTTTGGCCTTAAATAGGAAAATCTTTGGCTTCCTTTTCTTTCCAGCCCCTTTCTGAAATATGAGAGGAGGTCCCATCCCCTTAGCATGAAATGTAATGATTAATATTTCTTTTGGCCTTGCAGAAGCAGCAGCCAACTGAAGCAGATACATAACACATCTGGAGTGTTCGCATTTGCAAGGCTCTGCCTGTGGATGGCACAGAAAGAGCCACACGCATGTTAGCACGCATGTGATGCATGAACTCGAGGTTCGCAGCTGAAATTGCGCGAGTTGGTGTTCTTGCAAAGACTTTCGTAGGAAAGTGAATCCAGGCTTGTGTTCTCCTTGCAGTAGGTTGCACGGCTTGATTGCATTTTAACGTACATGGTTGTTTTCTTTCTAAATCGGGCTGTTATACCACTGTGAGGATGGATTCTGACTACAAAGTTAGAAACCTGGAAACTCACACAAAAGAATGGATAGATATGATAGGAAACCACACAAATGAATTGGCATTCTGTTGGTTCAAGGATGAGACGTCAGTAAGAGCTCGACCGGCCTATCCAGAGCTTTCAAGGCATGAATAAAATATCCTAAGAATCCTAAGAAGGTGCAATTTATTTTTTCACATTTTTATACCGCCCTTCCTCCAAGGAGCTCAGAGTGGTGTACATATTTCCTCCCCTCCTTTTTGTCCTCACAACAACCCTGTGAGGTAGGTGGGGCTGAGAGATAGTGACTGGCCCAAGGTCACCCAGGAGGCTTCGTGGCTGAGCGGGGATTTGAACCTGGATCTTCCAGGTCTAAGTCCGACTCCCAAACCACTACACCATCCTGGCTCCCCCTTCATCCTGGCTCCCAGGAAATTTAATCCTGACATGCTCCCCCTTCTTCAATCAATGAAATGCAGGGGACAATGTGGATTATGGACCTATCTCTACTGAAGCCTGATCTCACAAGCAGTTTATGGCTGCTGGGGAAATGGGTACATTTTGCCTTCTTCTTCTTGCCTGTCAAAATCAGAATGGACAAAAATGTGGAGGAAATTGGTAGTGTCCTGCTGTGGTAGAGTCACTGTACCAATTCAGTCTGAAGGTTGTCTGAAAAGACAACCCTAGACCAAATGGGACACCAGGTGAGGAGCATAATATGTTTTAAAAATTCTTGCAAGAACAAAACTAGCATCATAGGAAATAGGCTGAACTAGAACTTTTCTACCTACTACTAGGACTTTCTTTTTAATTTGAGGGTTTTTTTGCTTTTGTTTTCTGGGGGTGCATTCCAAAGATGGCATCCCTTATCTATAATTTGAAGTGGTACACTCCAGTCTACCACCTCAGGATTCTACCACCTCATTCTTCCGTAGATCACACCTATGATAACAATGTAGCAGGTAAATGATGCTTCACTAGGAGAGGTTTCATTTTTCCTTGATATGAGCCAGGGTGGGAGGCTCACAATGTTTCCCTCATAATAGGACTCCAAGTTATTGACCATCCTTGTATCGAATCCTTTGTACATGGTGTACTGGTGTACATGGGTCTATCCCTTTTCTTCCTCAACTATGTGGGTCAAGTCAGGCTGCAACTGACTGGGCAAAAAGGGCACCAAAACTGCAGGGATTAGCAATCATTTCAATCCCGGTCTCTCAGATCCACAACTCTAGACACCGCATCTCACTAGAAATAGGTAGCATTGATGAATTTTCATAACCCAAGAATATCAAGACTTGCCAACTCTGGACATAAAGAGACGACTTACATCAAGGAGAACTTGACTTACCAGGAGTGGCTCCTTCTATAACAGAACTGCAGTGTCAGGAAATTGCCGCAAGTGCATCCTTCAAGGCCAAGTTTTGGCAACCTTCAACTTCTTCAGATCATCTGCTGCTCCAGTTGAATAGTGGTCCAAAGATTCACATTTTGACCAATTGAATAGTGGTCAAGAGATACACATTCTGACCCTAAATACTGTATATTGACTTGGAAGTAATAGAAGAGTACAGTGGAACTTCTTTTAAAGCAGATGCACTTAGGGCTATGAAGTAAACAGAAGATACTTTAGTTAGTTATTACATATTTATCCCACTCTTCTTCCAAAGAGCGCAAGGCATTGTGCTTTTATGCTCTTGAAAATAAACACTCCAGCCATTACATTATACTTTCAGTCTGATCCTATCTACCCCCCGCCACACGACTGGAGCATGTGATACATCCTGGGGGAGTGTCCTGGAGGTTCCCTCCCCTTCCTGTTCCACCCCCCCACCCCCCCACCCCCCATGCCTTACTGTTGCCGGGGCTGTTCAGGAAACTGCTGGTGCATGGCTGTGGCTGCTCGCAACTTGTGGCAGCAGCAGCCTGACTGTGAGCAGGGGGGTAAAGGGGAGGGGGGTAAAGGGGAGGGGGGTAAATGGGGTAAATTGTGAGCAGGGGGGTAAAGGACTGTGAGCAGGGGGTAAAGGGACTGTGAGCAGGGGGGTAAAGGAGAGGGGGGTAAAGGGGTAAATTGTACCCAGGCCCAGGGGCAAAAAAGGGACCCAGGAGTCAAAGGAGGGGCCCCAGAAATTTCCTGGCCTCATGGAGAGTGAAAGACGGTGGCCGGGCCAGGTCTACCAGGTGGATAGACCTGGGCGCTGCATCGGGAAGCCTGGTAGACCTGGGCTCCAGAGACTTAAGGAAACTTTGTACCCCCTGATAAAATTCGTCTCAGACTTCAGGCTGTGAGGAATGGCAACTCGCACTTTACAACCACCATAAAGCATGCTGTGCCATCAGAACACGAGTTATTATAGTGGTGTAGCAGGCCCATAGGATTGAGCCATTAGTCTATTAAGGTCTCTTGTCCCGTTCAGTTATGCCCCATTATGCCCTCTGCAGGCCATGTTCCCAACATTGATAGGACACACCCATGACCACCTCATATTAAGCGAAATGTGTGGAAAGGGCCTCTACGTGCATACAGCTATGCATGCATAGTGGCTTCCATGTGATTAGAAATCCTGTGTGGTAAGTTGTAGGTCAGTAGGGCCTGTTTTGTTCAGCTGGACATGTGGAGGTCAATGGGTGAGGCCAGTGGGTGAGGATGGGCCAATCCATTCAAGAAGTAGGCAAAGTGGATTGTGGGGGGGGGGTACTGTCACCCACCACCCAGGCTCTGAATTTGAAAAGGAAGAGGGGAACAGTGTGGGTGAGATGACAGTTGAGGGTTAGAACCAGCAGCGTCACTGCAGGGGGGGGGGGGCGGAGCTCCAAGTTCCATCGGGCTCTGACCCTCCATTACACGACGGGCGAAAGCGGCCCCGCCCCCTCGCCTTTGGAGCCATTCCGGCCGACGGAAGCAAGTGCTATTTCCTGTTTTCAAAGATCCCGTTACACGACGGGAGAAAGCAAGCGCTTTTGTCGGCCGGAATGGCTCCAAAGGCAAGGGGGCGGGGCCGCTTTCTCCTGTCGTGTAACAGAGGGGCAGAGCCCGACGGAACTTGGAGCTCCGCCCCCCCTGCAGTGACGCCAGTGGGTTAGAACACTGCCAAAGTAAGGGCATGGTGGCATTTGACATGCTGCCTTGACCATTGGGAGGTCTTGGACCATTTGTGGGGTATGGTCCTCCCCCCCATGTGCCTGCATAGAGGAAAATGACTGAACAGAGCTTCTGTCACTGCTAAACGTGAATTGCTCACAGACGCTGAAACTGTATCTACTTATAAAACAATGAATTCTATTCCCTTTCATTTTTGTGTTTTTTTTAAATGAATTGTTGATTGTCAACAGTCACCCTTGACTCCTGAGCATTGCTTACACTGAAATATTTCTGTGGGATCATCACTGAAATCACATCACAGACCAACAGGACTGTCAGCAGGGAGCCTATGCACAGCAAACGCCATGTGCTTCCAAATCTTATATGACCCAGATGGCAGCATTTTAGCTGCCATGGGCCTAGTAGTGGGTCATGACTACCTGACCCCACATGATTTGGTGAAATGTATTTTCATTTAAAACACGAACTCTTGACCTATAAACGTTTACTGGGGTTGTGTAGTAGATGGAAGCCATAAATTAAATTCCTAAAATGTTTTGATAATGGCTGAGGTGGGATGAAGTCCTCTGCATTTATGAGGGGCAATATATCAGATTATATATAGAAAGGATTCACATAGGAATAAGGGTATACAAGAACAGCAGTGTGCGAGTGTGATTGTAAACACTTCAGAGCAGATGGAGGACGAATAGACCTAAATGCTTAATTAGGTGGACTCGACCCTTTTCCTTGTAATAATGCAGGATACAGACATGCTTTAAAACAAAATAGTCCCATTGTCTACAATCCCTTTCATCAATCAGCCCATGCAGAATTAAACTAATATTGATTGCATTCTGCTTTTGAGTTTTATTAGGGTACTATTATTATTACTTTGAAACATTTCCAGTAGATAGTTCGAGTCATCTCTCAACACTCATCTCATAGTTTTCCACGAAACTTTATAAATAAATATGCACTTGAGATTTTACAAATGAGATGTAACAATTTTGGGTCTGATCCTCCCCATCTTCATGAAATCCAAGAATGCCGTTTTTTGTTCCTTGGACCGGGTGGAGAGCATGGGCTGGATGGAGATATGTGAAGAGTTCACAGGCCCCTCGTTTCTGTAGTAAGTGGCACAGGGTCTGCAAATGCACTGTTGGGGGAGGGGGGAGTGCTCTGCTTTATGGTGACCCCTTTATGTGTGGGTGCTTCACCCATAGGAAGAAGGATTGTGCCCCTTCTGCATATGTTTGCCTATTTCCAAAGGCTAGAACACGGGTATCTCAGATCCCCCCCCCAAAAAAAAAATCTAATGAAGATAATATGGAATGCAATTTTTCATATGAATCACGTTGAAGACTTAATGTGGTGTCCAACACAGCTGTAACTGCTCTGAAAACACAGCCAAAAGAATGACTATGAACGAAGGAACCAGAGAAGACCAACAATCAGTTGCCTGCAAAAACGTTGTAGTTGGAGGCGCATTTGGTACACATACGTATATGTTCCTGAGATTTGGGAATAGGAGATGTAGGCAGGGTGGGGTTCAGTTTGTTTGCAGCTACAGTATTAGCCAGTAATGAATCAGATCATTTGGAACATCGGTCCAAATTGCTGTTTTCAAGAATGCACATTTTTCAAACCAAATGTGTGGCCTTGTGTTCTTATGAGGTTTGTTTTTTTTTCCAGGAAATGACCCATGTGGACACTGTAAGGTATACGCCAACTCTATAAAAATGAAAAACGTTAAAGATGAAAGAAAAGTTCATGAACATCTGAATGGATAGAGATGGGAGTGTATAGCACTGTATTGCCCATATAATTTGATATATACAGTACTGACATGATTGCACAACATCAGTTGGAAAACAAAGGATGACGCCTAACAGTTACATTATATTTAGTACAGATAGTGTAGTTACACTTCATAAACCCTTTTAGGAAGGAAGTGAAACGTACGAATGAAGATCCTGGAAAGTGATGCAGGACATTAAGCAGGCAAAACAGTAATCCTTTTGGGATTCCAGAGTTCTTTGGGAACTCTGGCCTTACTGAGAATGCAGTACTATTCTATCAGCAGGGCAGCCCAATCCTATCCTCCCCTGGCGTAGCCGCTTCAGTGTGGACTGCACGGTCCACGCTGAATCCTATTGCCTGCTTACCCCAGGTAAACCCCCAGCCTCCGCAATGGGGCTACTTGGTCTTCACCGGCTCTTTAGCTGGTAGAGAATCAAGCAGCCCTGTGTCGGCTGCAAGGACCTGGGAGGGGGGATAGGATACGGCATCCGATGATGCACAGTAGTGTAGTTTGATAGGCAAACAAGGCAGGGGGGTTGGTTGACTGAGGAGGTGTACTAGGCTGTTTCTTAGCCACAAAGACAAGAATAGTCAACACACACGCACATGCACACACATGCACACGCATGCGCGCGCGCGCGCGCGCACACACACACACACACACACACACACACACACACACACACACACACACACACTGAACCTGCATAATTCGCCCAAGCTTCTCATTCCATTGAGTAAAATGAGAACTATGTATCTACCTCAGTTTAAAATTAAACGATAAATTCCCACTAACTCAGTGAAGGGCATGAAGTTATGAAATCATTTCAGCCTTTTTTTGGTATGCTCAAAATGATAACTTTTAAGGAATGTTTTTACCAGCAAATCATGGTCAGAAACAGAGAAAAATCACTTCTGTAACTCAACTTCACAATTTGGGCATCTAGTACACCTCTCCAAGGTGATTTTCCACCCAACCTTTTGAACTCCAAGTTCACAATGACTTGATAAAGCCCAGTTTATCTGTATTATACAAGGAACAGAATATTGTGCTTTATTATGGTAGATTTCTAAAAAGCAACACACCTTAACAATAGAGCTAGTCCTACAGCTGTCTTATTAAAGCATGTCCAGGTTTTTTATTCTTCATTACTTGACTTCTTGTGGATACACTCTTAACATTGTTACATAATCATGATCATTTCTGTAAAAATGAATTGTAATATCTTGACAATATATTCTGTTCTTAGCTTTTGGAAATAAGATTATCGATGGCTAGAGAAGATTTTTGCATTTTAAAAAAATATTCAGTAGGTTGTATCCTGACTAACGTTTCTGCTGTTGGGAGTTTTCTCTGTAAATGAAAGCAGTGCAGTGCTCCTGGGAGAGCTTCCATTTGTGGAGGGAGCTTTCAACAGCAGAAGCACTAGTTGGTATGTTACCCTTACAGCTCAATCCTATCCTTTTTCATACAAATGTCTCACGGTTACGGGTCTTGACGCCATGTAGAAAAGGCTCAAACAGTTTAAAATCACTTTCCAACACGCCGCGGGTTTCCCGATGGGGCAGCCGCTTGCGCGGTAAAAGCAAATCAAATTGTCCGAGGCAAAAAAGATGGTCCCAACGTTTCGTTCTATTCGTAGAACATCTTCCAAGGGAAACAAATCTGTCAGAGATTATTGATGGCATGTCCTATCCTTTTTGCCTCCCTGCCGATGCATCCGCACCAAGGAGGCTTGTGCTGTATTTGGTGTCGTGGTGATGCCATGACACAATGGGAGAGGGAAGAAAGGCAAAGTTCTACATATCCTACTCTGCCATGCCATGGTCTCCTTAGCTGCCTTTACAGACTCACAGTGCAATCCTGCATAACTTTAGGGTGACGGAGCATGTGCTCCGCCATCCTAAAGCATCGTGAATGTGCCGTAAAGCATGTTTGCGATTATTCGAGTGTAAGTGGCGCCGCGCAGCTGCAAAGGCTGACACCGCTTACTAGGCCAGGGACTCCGGCCACTACAGGTAAGTCCTGTGCTGGTCAGCAGGAGTGCGGGCAGGGGTGGCGAAGGAGGGGGGCCATTGGCTGGTCCAGGCTGGGACGGAGCGGGGATATCGGTGGTGATATCGTAAGCCCCTTTCTAGCCTATGCTGGCATTACACCGCCTCTCCGGCTGTACATCAGGTCCAGACCTGGCATGCATCCAAAGAGGCCCATAGACCCCAGACCCACTTACACCAGGGGAAGGGGATGAATGTCCCCTTCTCCCAAGGTGTGCTCCAGCAGCCCTGGGGCAGCCCGCAATGGGCTTAGGATACAGCAGCTGGCTGTTTATACTTACATAAGATTGTGCTGTTAGTAAACAGACAGGGGCTGAGCTGATGATGAATAGGATTACCATACGTCCCAAAATTCCGGGTCAGTCCCTGAATCTGACCTCCGATCCTGGAACGGTCCCAGAACGATTCCGGGCCGGATGGCAAGCCTCCGCTGTCCACGCCGCTGCCATTTTTAAAATATAAAAACTTACCCGGCCACCGGCATCTTAGGATCACGAAATCTCACGAGATCCAAGATGTCGGCGGCCAAATCTCGTGAGGGCATCATGCCCTCACGGGATTTGGGTGCCGACATCTTGGATCTCGTGAGATTTCACGATCCAAGGTGCCGGCGCCCGGGTGAGTTTCTATATTTTAAAAATGGTGGCTGGCCTGGCTGGGGCGCCAAGGAGCCGGTGAGCCCGGTCAGCCTGTGGCTCGAGCTCCTTGGCTGGCCCTTTCGCACCACGGCGGGCCGAGCCGTGGGCCAAGCCGGCCGAGCTGCGGGTCGAGCCAGCCAAGGAGTTGGTCGAGGATCTGGCCGAGCTGCGGGCCGAGCCTGCCAAGGAGCCTGCTGAGCCGAGGGCCGAGCCGCACAGCCGGCTCGACCCAAGGCTCAGCCAGCTCCTCGGCCAGCTTGGCCCGCAGCTTGAGCTCCTTAGCCGGCCCTTTAGCACCACGGCAGGCCAAGCTGTGGGCCAAGCCGGCCGAGCCGCGGGCCGAGCTTGTTACCAAAAGAGCTG
Source organism: Plestiodon gilberti rubricaudatus (assembly GCA_026170595.1). Classification (NCBI taxonomy): domain Eukaryota; kingdom Metazoa; phylum Chordata; class Lepidosauria; order Squamata; family Scincidae; genus Plestiodon; species Plestiodon gilberti. The sequence goes on from JANXHW010000001.1 coordinate 166,374,003, forward strand.
GTTCTTAGGGGAAATTAGCACAGCCCATTGGAACAAGGGATCTTTTATACTGGATAACAAATCAGCGTAAAGCAGTTTCCTTTTATAACTTAGCAAAGAGAGAGACTGAGAGAAATAACTTCAAATAAAGAAGTATAGATTTATTAACAACAGAACAAAAGGGTAAAATTGTTCATACATAGGATTGATAGAAAATACATTTCCCTTTTTACACTAACGGTGTGGTATGTTCCTGATTTATGGTGGTTGTGTGTGATGCAAAGTGTATTTGGTGCAAAAGAAAGGAAAAGGGTTTTTTTGGGAGTGGTTTGGAGGCCCCTACCTCTCCAATCCCATTTCTAAACAGCTAAGGAATAGAGAGGGGGAAGGGGGGGAAGGCAGAAATCAGCTTTTCATAGCTACCTGTTCTTGAAGAGGAGAGGGAGCCTTGTCCGCTTTGCAGGCTTGGGAACTCAGGAAGAGTGACCCAATACTGTTCTAAAACTCCTGATTTTAAGGAGTTGTTGGATTGCTTGTTACCTGCAACTTTGGAGGTAAGATAATCCCGAGGAGATGGGAGGGAAGTTGGGAAGTGAGATACCTTTTGTTTGGTGAATGGCTTTACCATTGTTATCAAATGTGTGTTCCTGATCCACCATTAAAAGGAAATCACTGTGAAATGACAGGGGGGATGTTTCCCGGGCCAACAGCTAAAATGCAAATTCTCATGCAACCTAGGAGAATGTGAGCTTACAATTGCAGCAAAACAGGTACAATCACGATTTTACATTGTAATAAGAATATGCAGATGTTTACAGAATGAGACATTTCATGGGGGGAAGAGAAATGCAAGAATGCAGGTAAGCTCTGTTACAAACTTACAGAAACTGTAAAACATGAGTAAAGGATTATACATTTACATTCAACTAGAGATACCAGGCGGATTAAAATCTTCTTCCAGGATGTGTCTGAGAGGTGAGAGAGAGTTCATGTAAACTCTGAGCTTCCACAGAGTTCTTGTCTTGAACCAAAGTCTTTGAGAAAAACATGGCTTGTAACAGTTCAGTTCATTTGAAGCAAGAGGTGCCAGTAGAACAGTTCATTTTGCACCTTAGTATTCCTTGGTGTTGTAACAAGCTGGCCGAGGAGCTGGCCAAGCCCGCAGGCCGAGCTGGCCGAGGAGCTGGCCAAGCCCGCAGGCCGAGCTGGCCGAGGAGCTGGCCAAGCCACGGGCCGAGCGGCTCAGCTGGCTCAGCCGATGGCTCGGCTGGCTTCTTGGCTGGCTTGGCCTGCAGCTCGGCTGGCTCAGTCTGCGGCTCGGCCCGTCGTGGTGCTAAAGAGCCGGCTGAGGAGCTCGAGCCGGTTCGGCCCATGGCTCGGCTGGCTTCTTGTGCCCAGCAGTGGCGGTGGCAACGGAAGGCACGGCAAGGCGGCGGCAAGGCAAGGTGGGCAAGGCATGGGTGAACGGATGACGTTCAGCGATGACGGGCACCGGGCAAAAAGGCTAACATATTTGTTGCTGTTTACATTAGAAAAAAAAGGTGACCGGGAGGAGGGGACCTGATAGAGGTTTATAAAGTGGTGTGGTCACAGCAGTTAGAGTGAATTTTTTCTCCCTCCCCCATAAGGTATGTTTGCTATCTGTTCCAGTTCTAGTCCTGGAGAGAGTTTCCCTCACATTCACAGCGCAATCCTATCCAACTTAACACCCCTGGTGTAACCAGCATTGCAGCGAAAACAGGAGGCCCCAGAACGGAAAGGGGATTCAAATCCCCTCCAAACGGTGATTCAATAAGAATCCTACCGTTCTGAGTGAAAAGGGTTAGAGATACCTGGTCAGTTTCTGTATTGCTGCATGTAGGGCAACGCAGGTCCCGCCACTCTAGTCCTGCTACCCTCTCTCAAGCATGTTTAGTCTACACACCTTGGTTGTCTGAAAAGGGCTGTGGTCTCTCACTGATGAATCCCAAGCTTCTTGACCAACAGAGACAACATGAGGGCAGCAGCACATTTATGTGTCAAACGTCATTGCATACATCCTAGAAGACTTAAAATATCAAGGCAGCTTTCACCGAGTTGGATTTAGTTAACAGGCAGCAATAGAGAAACTGACCAGGTATCTCTAAGCCTTTTCACTCAGAACAGTAGGATTCTTATTCAGCGTTTTGAAAACATGAAGCCGTTTTCTCATTCTTTGCAATCTATCCTTAGAGCCTTTGAATCAGAAGAAGCAGCACAGAATCAAACAGGCTTCTCAAACAAACAAGCAAGCACCTTTTAAACAGCTTACAGCCCAATCCTGCCTAAGATGCGGCAGCCGGCCTAAAGGGCCAGCTGCTGGATCCAAGTTGGGATGCAGGCCATGCTGGCGCAGACAGGGCTCACCTCGGGGGAAGGGGACGTTTGTCCCCTTCCCCTGGTGTAAGCCCCAGAGGCCCCAATTGGCCACCTCGAATGCGCGCCAGCTCTGGAGCTGGGACACATCTGGGGAGGCCTTGTAAGACCGGCCCAACCCGGGCAGGGGACGGGGATATGGCAGAGCGCACCGCTGATATCCCCGCACCCTCCCAGGTCCAGATGACCCATGGCCCCCTCTCCTACCATCCCAGCCCTACCACCCTCCCTTACCTACATCGGCCGGTGCGGGTCCGGGCAGGCCATGGAGTGAGCAGTGTCAGCCTCCAAGAAATCGTCACTTCTATTCAAATCATTGCACTGCAATTACAGAAAATTGCCTTGTAATCTCCTTCTCCCAGGTTGCATGTGGTCATAGAGGGTTCTTGGCTTATATATGTTTCAAGGGCCGAGAAGAAACTGTTGATAAAATAGGTGTTATAACTTCTGTCCCACAAAATGCATGGCAAACATTTAGTCTGTCTTTCCTTCTGGCCTTTCCCATGGTCTTAACTTAAGAAGAGCTAGTGGTTACTGCTGCTGGAAAGCATTCATCATCCTCATCAACTTTTTTTTTGGCTGAAGCCAAAGCCACAACAGAAGAAAGTTCAAACAAAGCATGGAGCCATTTCTCTTGGGGTAGCCTTTGTTTTGGGCCCTTCCAGTCTACGTTTCATTTCTCTAAAAACATGCTTTTACCAAACCGGACCAGTGTTTGCATTTGTGAAGGGGTGGGGGGAAGAGAGAGAGAGAGTGAGAGCGAGCGAGAGAGTGAGAGAGAGCAAGCAGGAGCATAAAGGGCTTTGGGGACTGGATGACAATAAGTTGGTGTGAATGTGAAATGTTAAAAATTGTCATATGCCTCCCAAACATATTTGTAAGTCTTCGTGATTTGTGTCTTGTTGCAAAAGTCTGCATTTTCACATGGCCCTTCTCCTAGTACTCCCATTTAGAGATGGCTGTAAGAATTTTGGAACATTTGGAACAGGAATAACTGGAACATAATTAAAATATTGCTCCCAGTGCCCAGAGTTGGATGGCTTCTGCAGCTTCCCAGACCTTGCACGACCTTCTCATTCACCCCTGCATCAGATGTTACCAGCCACCCATGATTTTACTGCTCTGCCCCCCCCCCCAAGCAACGGTCAGGCAATTCATGTTGAGGTTTAAAAAGCCAGTAAATGTCTCAGCTAGCCAAACAATGATTTGTGCTGGTGACTCCATTCCAAATCTACTAGGCCCCACCGATGACTCATCAGGTTCTGCCTTGGCTCTGCAAAGCTTTGCCTCTAACTTAAGGCCCATTCACACTAGCCCTTTCCGTGCGCGTTTTGGCTTCTTTTCGTGCGTTTTTCATGCTTGCGTCTGACGCAGCATGAGCTCACGACGCGTCCAGGAGAGATGGTTTCGGTTTATCTTTTTGAAGCGCTCGCGTTTAAGCTAGCGTTTATGCTCCCGGTACTAGGCAGCTCACCAATCAGAGAAGTGCATTTCTCTTCACCCAATCACAGCTGCGCTTTCTTCAAGAAGGCGGGCAAACGTTCAGAGAACTGCTAGACGCACGTACAGACGTTAGAGTAGAGCAAACGTGCACGGAAGGGCTAGTGTGAATGGGCCTTGACTCATCAGGTTCTATCCACTACCTACACCCCCCACCCCCCGCCTAGGGAGCTAGAATCAGGAGTTAGAGGATTTATTGTTTCTGTTTCTTTACTGTTGGTTTACTCAGCTCTGCCCTGGTCTAAGCAGGAGAATTTATAAACTGAATTCCTGAACTGGAACATATAAAATGTTGTTCAGTTGTTAGTTATTATTAATGAGCATCTTTTTCTCTTATATGTTACTCAATCACATGTGTTCATTGGAAAAAAAATACACTGTAAAAAAGAAACTTGATGCGATTGTCTTGGTGTTTTACTAATGTACACAATGTGCTTCAGCACATTGGCAAATTGTCACACAAAAAGAATCGTGATACAACAGTATGTGCAATCTCATCAAGTTAAGAATGTTACAACAACATGGTGTTTTTTTTAATTTTGCTGTTCCAGTCACAAATGGGGAGGGGGGTGCTTGGTCTCAGAGTTGATAAAACACAATGCAGTGTACCTGTGCACATGCACACAATGTGAGGAGCTGCCACCTGATGCTTCAACCCGTTACATATCACCAGTAAGCTTGGGGGACCAGTGCAGGACCTTGCCCAAGGGCCTCCAGCGACCTTCTCCTAGCACTGACCCTAGGGGTGACCCATCCATGAGGCCAACTGAAGCAGTCACTTCAGGCAGCAGATTGATTGGTGTGTGTGTGTGTGTGTGTGTGTGTGTTGCCCATCGCTGTCTGCCTGCTTGCCTTCACATTGCGCCTCCTTCTCCTTCCACTCTCTGTACTGGAAAAAGTAGAGAGAGATAAAGAGGAAATGTGGTGGAGGGTGCTGAGCTAGAACATTGGCGAGTGGAAGGAACAGAGGCTGGCACATCATTGGGTAAGGGGGGCAGAATTTGGCATGTCGCCTCAGGCATCAGGAGGTCTTGGGCCAGCCCTAGCTGACCTATTCCCTCAGCTACCCCAGCCTTTACCTTAATTAACTGCATTGAGACTTCCCCTGTATCCTGCTTTGAGCATGCCCCAGGCAACAGTGATTATTCTTTTTACTGGGCTCTTCACTTACATGTAGCACATATATTACTAGCCTTCTCTCCAAGGTGACACTTAGATGTATAGAAGCAGATTTGCCAACTTCTGAAACCTTCCAAATGCCGTTGCAAGTTGTTTTCTCCATAGACTGACCGCAAGGAGTAACTGGTCAGGGATGGAAACCTGTGAGACTGTTGTGTGGTTCAGGTTCTGTGGCACTAGAATTTGGACCCTGCTAGATACTGCTGTAGTATGTTTCAGTGAAGGTGCAATTCGTGTGGACAACATGGGGACAAAAACATGTAGAGCTTGACTTGGTATTACTTCTATTGTTGTAATTGTTTTATTTGCGGCCTGTTTTTATTGTTTGTATTAATATTTGCAACACATTGATTGTGTTTTAATCTATTGTTGTGAGGATGCCTTGGGTGTCCGGTTGTGTTTTCAAACAAAGAATCGTAATAATCTCCACTTTTTTGCTCATGCTGCCCGCAAGATTTTCAAGGACAACAATCCTGGGATTGGCCATTAATGCCAATTAAGGCCCATGGAAAATGCAGGACCTGGCACGGAATTATAAGAGATCGTAAAAATCAGTCTCTTAGTACATACTGTATAAGAACATAAGAACATAAGAAGAGCCCTGCTAGATCATAGCAAAGGCCTATCTAGTCCAGCTTCCTGTATCTCACAGTGGCCCTACCAGATGCCTCAGGGTCAGGGAGCACACAGACAACAAGATACCTGTTTCCTGTTGTCACTCCTTTGGACCTGGCATACAGAGAGAACCTACTTCTAAAGCCAGGAGGTTGCTTATGGCTTACCTATAATTGACTTTTCCTCCATGAATCTATCCAAACCCCTTTTAAAGGCATCTAGGCCAGTTGACTGCTGTAGGACAAATAAATGCATAACAAGAACCAATCAAGGTCTAGCAGTTTCGATAAACGATATGAACTAATAGGTCTGTTCCAACTCTAGTTTCCAGTATATTCCAAATCTATACCATCTGAGGTATCAGTTTATTTGGACAATGACCTGCTTTAGTAGATTACCAAAATGATTCTCCAGGCATTCTTAACAATCTTAACATAGTCGTAACTGGAGTCTTAAGAGAAGGCATTTTCTAATGATGTCAAGCCTGAGAAATGTATTGACTGTAGCTGGTGAACATCATGCAATGTTTTTCCCCATGTCCCAGCTGAAATCATAGAGGAAAGCTTCTTTTTCTAGGTCAGTGGCACAGGATCTTAGCTTTCCCATTAACCCATTTTTACCTAGTCTCGTAAACAGTTTGGATTACATTTCCAGAAAATGTCTAGTTTACATTTGGTCTGAAGTTCTTTCCCCTTCTGTAGTGGTATTAGTCATATTTGCAATGCAAATATGGACCACAAATGAAAAATGAATTTGAGAAAAGGGCCTGTCCTAGACGATGTTACATTTTTTGTAACTAAAAACCTCTTGCTTAGTTCAAAACCCCTTTAAAATGTGAGCTCTCAACCAGGAATTTTCTCCATGCAATCCCTGGAATCCAATCCCAATATGTTTATCAATCACGTACTGTAAATGAGAAGTATCACCACAGCACTATGCAGGAATGGTAACTAATCGAAGCCTTTAAAAGACTTTAAGACCAGTTATCACGAAAGACTTCAAAGGAGGTCCAACTTCAGCAATATAAAAATAAAAATATTTTCATAAAACCTCTAATATCTTATCCTCATTCATGGTCCAATCCTATCCCCACCATCCTATACAATGCAGCTGCACTCCAGAAGCGACAGCCCAGGAGAGGTAAGTAAAAATATTTCTTATTTACCCCTGGTAGACTGCTTGGTCGCCAGTGGGTCTTCTTGGACCTACGCCAGCTATTTAGTTGGCATAAGTCAGCGGGCAGGTTCAGGGTGGGAAAGAGGGATAGGATCCCGGCATGTGCTGCTTTTGCCAAGATCCACCCCCTCCTGCTCCCAAACCATCCCTGGTTCAGCCTAATTCTTGCCCTGATCCTCCCCTGAACCGCCCCCTCCACCACCTTACTTGCTCTGGCATGGCGTCCGGGAGCTGCTGGTGTGTGCACGGAGCCTCCAGCCATATGTGCCAGAAGCTCTGTAGTGTACAATGGCGCTGCGGCTTTTGCAATGCTGCAGCAGCACTTATGGTGGCAAATCGTGAGATCCGCTGCTGTAAGTGCCGTATAGGATTGGGGCTGTGGCTGTTAATCTCATTAACCTAAGAAGTCTCCTCAATCATTATCCCAAGGTAAAACAAAGGAAGTAGCACACTTGCCTATACATAATTTAGGCTGAACCTAGATTCAGCAGAGTCAAGACTCCAATTCAGTGGATGTCTAATTAATCCAGTTTTCCCAGGTTAATTATGAATTAATCTGGGATGTATGTATGTTCCAGATGTATGTATAATCTGGGATGTATGTATAATGACTCTGTCAGCGCAATCCTATCCAACTTATGCCACCGACTGAGCTCTGCTCAATCCTATCCGATTTATGCCACCGGTGTCACCAGTGGTGCAGCGAGAACGGGAGGCCCCAGAATGGAAAGGGGATTGAAATCCCCTCCAAAAAGGGAATTCAAAGGGGATTTGAATCCCCTTTCCATTCTGGGGCCTCCCGTTCTCGCTGCACCGCTGGTTACACCGGTGGCGTAAATTGGATAGGATTGAGCAGAGCTCAGTCAGTGGCATAAATTGGATAGGATTGCATCCTGTATGTATGTATGTGCCTGCCCTATTCATCCCTTTCTGTCTATGTGTGTGGCTCCCCACACAGCTCAGATGATTTTAACTACACCAATGCAAACCATATGCAGTGGTTTCTGACCATGTAAAGACATCACCGTATGTGTATAACACTGATATCCCCACATCTATGCTGTTTCTCCCACACTACTCTGAGCCCAATTCAAGGTGTTAGATTTAACCTACAGAGCCATAAATGTTTTGGGTCCTATAGTGGCCAGTGGTAACCTGGTTTTAGAAGATGTTTCAGATGCCATGTTCCAATAACTTCAACTATTCTCATAAAATGAGTTGTATGTGTAGGAGATTATGTTTTCAAGTGCCTGGAGTCTTCTGACTAAGATGGGAAAGACAGAAATAGTATGTAGGGTATAGACAGGAATAGTATCGAGATTGAGAGTGGGTTTTTTTATGTTATAACTTCTGTTTGATTAAAGAATGGTTTTAAAATGTAGCCTGCAACTTATGTTGCTTGTTGAACCCACAAGGTCTTGTTTTAGTGTATTTAATATGTTCTCTTTGTAGAGTTTATGAATTCAATATTCAGATAAGAACATCTGAAGCCGCCTATATGGAGTCAGACCGTCTATCTCGGTGGTGGCCAACCTTTGAACATGAATGCTCCTGGACCTTTAATGGTTGTATAGGTAAGGACATTTCAGCAGGTGCAGCTGCTTTAGCAGCACCATCAACAATTGCAGCTGCCAAGATTCTGTCTTCTACACAACTCTTAAGAACACAGAGGCCCTAATGGCGGAAGGTTGGCCACCCCTGATCTAGCTTAACATTGTCCATCCTGACACCAGTAAGGCCTCAGGCAAAGGCTTTTTCCAGCCCAACCACCTAACTGGATCAATTGAACCTGGAGTCCTTCTGCATAGTAGGATATGTGTATTCTACCACTGATCTCTTCCTTGAGTTTTCAGGACAGGAGGGGATGTGGATACAGACCAAGCAGCAAAATAAATGACATAAAGATTCTGTAAAGTTAAATCAGAAACAATAGTGTTCCTTTTAGGCCCCTGTTGGGGTGTTGTGCTGCCGGAACTGTCACCAGACAAGGCAGAATTCAGAACTCTTGAATTGGGCTGTGAGGAATTAGAGACGGCAAACTAGCGGAGAGTTAACTTTTATTCACTTGCACAAGTGGGCTGCACCTCGACCACGATAACAGAGAGTCAGAGAGCAGCAGCAAACAACAAAATTCCACAGCTTCTTATACTCTTCCTTGAATTACACAATAACTACAAGTCATGAGCCACCTAGCAAACATCCTAGGACAGGGGCGGGGAACCTTTTCCCTGGCGAGGGCTGTTTTAAATATTAGAAATTTGCTTGAGGGCCGGCCATAAGGCTGGGTGCCATTTTTATTTATTTAATTAATTTTTGCCCCCGCCCCCCATTGGCCTCCGGAGGCTCCGCGCTCACCGTCCGAAGCCGCCGCCGGGTCCGCGCGTCACCTCCGGCGTACCATGCCGATGAGGGCAAGAGGGCAAGAGCTTGCCCTCATCGGTGTGGTACGCATGTGCGAAATGGCCAACGGCCTGGTGAGAAGGGGTCGATGCGGCGGCCAGGGAGGACATGCAAAGGCCCTCTCCCAGCCTCCGGAGGTGATGCGCGGACCCGGCGGAGCCTCCAGGGGCCGGTTGGGCGGCCTCCCGGCAATCTGTCCGGGGACCGGACCGGATGGCCTCGGGGGTCTGATCCGGCCCTGGGGCCGGAGGTTCCCCACCGCTGTCCTAGGACATTGTCCCAAACAGCGCCAGATTCAACCAGCCCTGTTGTTACTGATTCACTTACACAACAAGGAGGAGAGGTGGAGTGAGCTGCATTTCTTCTAATGGTTATTGGTCAACAGAACTAGCGTTCTGGCAGCGCTAGTCCTTTAAGATGACATGAAAACCAGGCCAGTATCTTGCGCTTCCTGACCACTGCCACAAAGGGACGCATGTCCGAAGAGATCCATAGGTGATCAGGCAGACTACTTGGGGGTATATTTTATGCCGTTTTATCGCCTCCCCTACCATTGCATGCCTCACACGCTCTGCCAGAATGGCTACATCAGCGCCAATGGTGGGGGATAGGATTGGGCAGTTAATGACACAACTTATGCTTTATTAGGGAAGATATTGAATGTGTAGGTTGCAGTTTATATCACTGCTTGAGCTACTAGGTGTTTTTTTCCCCCTTTTCCTTTTTTTTTATTTAATGCATTTCATAGTCAGTTTTTTTTTTAATTTGATGAGCCCTCAGGATGATGAGATGGGTTAGATGTAGCAATGAATAACTAGCTTTTGAGTCAGGATAATGTCAACATTTGTTCTCCCGCAAAATGAAAACAGGACTTTTGGGAGTCCTTTGCTAATGGTTCTTCTAAAGAGTGGAATCTTGCCCTATTTTTTTTTTAATAATGTCCCTGGAATCATGTTGTGAATAAGTGCCATGGAAAATTGTCTTTAAAAATAAGGGTAGTTTAAGTGTTCTTCTCTAGGGAAAAGATCTTAAATTCACTTGTCTTGTGATTTGCCAGTTGTTGTTGTTGTTCAGTCGCTAAGTCGTGTCCGACCCTTCATGATCCCATGAACCATATCCCGCCAGGCCTTCCTGAGTTCGCTCATTTTCATGTTCGTTGCATTGGTGATGCTGTCTAACCATCTCATCCTTTGCCTTCCCTTTCTCCTTTTGCCTTCAATCTTTCCCAGCATCAGTCTTCTCCAGAGAGTCCTCTCTTCGCATTAGGTGGCCAAAATATTTGAGTTTCAGCCTCAGTACCTGTCCTTCCAGGGAACAGTCAAGGTTGATTTCATTTAGGATTGACTGATTTGATCTCTTAGCAGTCCAAGGGACTCTCAGGAGTCTTCTCCAGCACCACAGTTCGAAAGCATCTATTCTTCAGTGCTCAGCCTTCCTTATGGTCCAACTCTCGCAATCATACATTGCTACTGGGAACACCATCGCCCTGACTATACGAACTTTTGTTGGCATGGTGATACCTCTGTTCCTAGTTAATTCTTTTCAAATATGGCAGAAGATCATCAGCCCCTTCCTGCCCTTATCTCAGTGTACAATTTTTCACATGAGCTTCAAAATGGTTTTGGGGGTTTCATGGGGGTTAGGATCTATTCTCCCCATAGGTTTGGCCTGGTGGAGTCTGGGGTAATGGGAAGCCCTACCTGCCAAGGTAGTGGAGGGTGTGAGCCAACTGGCCTTGGTAGATTGGCATGGGTTGGTATGGATCCACACCAGCAGTGACTCCTTGGGGTGGGTTAAGGTAAACTGTATGTTGTGGTGGTTATTACTGTATTAACTGATGCTCTCTTGACCTCAGCCTGAGCAAAAGCATCATATGACTCGCCTGGGTCACACTTGCCTAGCATGCACCCAGCACCATATACTGTACATGTGTAAACATAAATACGAGGCAGCAACAAGGTAGTGAATTAGCTTTCCTCACTCAGTTCCACAGGTTCAGAGATAGTACAAGAGGCAAACAGCAACATAGGAGCAGTGCCTTCGGCCCAGTGGAGGTCTGGACAGTAGAAGTGGAAAGGGTTATCCAGCTGTCTCTGGCTCTGTCTTCCTGAGTGGCCTGATCCAGGAACGTCACATTTGTCTCGAGCTTTCAGCAGTTGTTGGGGTCAAAATCAGCTTGAACTGTGGAGCCTGAGGTTATATTGAAGTACCTGTACTGTACTGCATGCTTCTTAATGGTTTGACAGTGCAATCCTGTGTAACCTTGCACCGGTGTAACAGTAGATGCACCGGTGTAAGTGCCCTTATGCCAGTGTAAGTGCACTTACACCGGTGCATCTACCGTTACACCGGTGCAAGGTTACACAGGATTGCGCTGTGGGTTTGAGAACTAGGGCTTGGATCCAATGGTGCCCTTCTGTGAGCAGAAAAACTCTTGCTCCCATGAAAGACAGTATGTGCAATTTTTGCCAGCTTCACCCTCCATTGTCAACTACCTCGTGCCATATTGCATGGGTATTTACATAGGGTATCCTCATTCAGTATAAGCAGCGTGAAATCTCATTGGTCTGGTAACTGATGTTTCCATCTAATCCACGTGAGTGAACAAGAAAGAAATGGTATCCAGACCACCATCAAATCTTCAGGCTTTCATTGACCCCAAACAATTAGTCATTGGGGAGTCAGTTTTTCCATAAAGAACCGTTCCCAGACATTTGACAACAATTGGCATTCTGTTAGGAGCTTACTGGAATGGCACTTACTTGCAAAGACCGCCCCAGCTGTTCTCAACAAATATCTTCTCAACCAACTCCCTACAGGTCTCTGAGATTGCCTAGGATCAATTCAGAAGAAATACTGTTGGATCCTGGGGAGCTGAATTGCCAAACACTATATAATACTATTGATTCTAGCCCAAATGATTTTCCAAAAGCCGTTCAGTTTCTCACAATGGCACCAACGGGGCATAGAAGTTTCTCTCTGGACATACTGTACTCATTTTGACATTTGTCTGTGCTTTGCTTTAAAACATATTGAAGCTAAGCTTATACCTGCTTACTGTGAGACTAGCTTTCTGATTAGTACAGTTCAATTTGAAAGTTTGAGCTGACCACATGGTGGTCCACGAGGCCCATGAGATTTCTCTCTCCTAAAGTCTGTTTCCTGGCATAACCTTATTAACTCTATCTGTATCACGCACACTCACACATACGATTTTCACACTTGTTATAGCTGTTTCTTACCCCCAGAAGCTCTTTTTGCTAAAACATGTCGCAACGGAAGACAAAACACATGGCGCAGCTGAAGACGTAGAAGTGGATTTGGTCATGCATGGCCCAATCCTAACTACCTGTGCAGCGATGCAGCAGCAGCAGCGGTGCAGCCTCTGCTGTATCCTGCAGGGGTGGTGGTGGCTGCTGGAAGTCTCCTTGGGGTAAAGGGACAGGTAAAGCCTCAGCAGCCGCTATGGGTCAACTCGAACTTGCATCAGCGATATCACTGGAGCAACTCCATGTTGATCCGTGAAGGTGTATCAGGCCCAGGAAGGGGGTTAGGATTGGCGGGCACTGCTGCGGCTGAACCTTCCCCCCTCCCGGGCCCGATCCACCCACCCTGCCATGGTCACTTCCCCGTTCTGCCTCCCCCGCCCTTTCCACCCTCCTTCCACCCTTCTCGCTTCTCACCCCACCTTACCTGTCTTGGCAGGTCCTCTGGAATCCGCCGGCACACACAGGAAGGCTGTGCTCCGGCAGCCAGAGCCAGTGGAAGGCACATTCTGCTGGCGGGGCAGCCCAATAACATTGGGCGGAAAGTCTTTGTGATTTACCTGAAGCATCACATAATCACATGATGTGGTCTTGTACAGAGATAGGATTCTTTTGAGAAGAAGTTATTAGTTGCATTAACTCTGTATTACAACAAACATTGATATTTGTTGATACTTATGTTATTTTGGATTATAATCTGCCTACTTCATGGAAGTTAACTGCAGGGTAATGGAAAGGGACTCTTTGTGCCCTTAATGTAGGCAGAAGACTTATACTGAAACATTGGAAGAATAAGCACCGCCCTACTGTTATTCAATGGATTGAGACCTTTTAACTTTATCAGCATTTGAAGGTATGGCTTATAGACAGCAACTATGTATGGATATATTTTTGGACATTTGGAAGCCTTTCTTAGAGATGTACATATAGATTGCTTATTAATATTCTAATAGTTTCCTTATTAATATTTTTGTAATCTTTATGCATTTTATTTATATTATGTATAATTCTTTTCTTATTTCTTTTTCCTCTTTTTGTTTTCTTTTCTATTCATTAATAAAGGAGAAGAAAAAACAAACATACAGTGGACCCGTCTTATTTGCGAACTTGGGACCTGCGGATTTGACTCAGTGTGGGTCCCAGAGGGTCCACTGTTTCAATGCTTTAAAAAAAGTAAAAAATCCACGGGTTTTTAATCCAAACCACTGTGTGCTCTTGTGCTATTCATGCTTAAATTGCACTCTGGAAGGCTCCTCCATGTCGCGCAACTCCCCCTCCCACTCCCAAGATCAGATGGGGCCAGAATCTATTTGGGGGCAATCTTGGGAATTTTGGATTTAAAAGGTTAAAAAAAGCATGGGGGGGCTGGACTCCAGTTTAAGCGGGTTTTGGCATCTGCGGGGGTTCCGGGAACGGAATCCCATGGATACCAAGGGCCGACTGTATAGATAAACTCAATCTATGCTATGCTTTTTTCCAAAGCTCCTGAAATATGAACATGAATAAGCATTCAAAATTATTTTTAGATGTTAGAGGGTCATAAAAGCTTGCCAAATTATTGGCAGGTAAGTAATGTATTCATGAGCACTTCCTACTATACCCTTTCCCCAACAAAAATGATAGAATCATGAAATGGAAAAGTCTAAAATGACTTTCCAGTGTTCTCTTAACAAGCAAGAGAAGTAGAGCTGCTGTGTTGCCCCACTGCGTGGTTATGCAATGGGAAGGGCCACATGGGGGCCATAGTTCTGTGGCAAGACACGTACTTTGTAGGTTCCTGGTTCAGTCCTTGGAATCTCATGGTAGAGTTGGGAAAGGTCCCCACTGAAACCGTGGAGAGTCACTACCAGTCGGCATAGACAATCTTGAGCTAGATGACCAATGATCATCCAATTCAGTAGAAGACCCTTTCCAATGTTCTTTATGTGTCCATTTCCCACCACTTTTTGCTCCTTTGATTAACTATCCCTTTTTGGACTGGTTTACGTTTATGTACTCTGGTGCTGGCCATACCTTTTGCTTATCACTTCTGTTTCCTTGGCCTACTCTTACAGAGGCTAGTTGGACCAGAACATGTACACATACTTATCTATCTGGGATCTGATTTTATGAGTGTGTCACATGAAGTTTTGCTGCCTGTTCATGCTGTTTCCATGGTTCCCTGGTTTTGTTTGAAGACACTTTGTTTAGTGAAATCCTAGGTTTTTATCCTGGACCATGAATGTACATTTCCCATACAATCTAGAGAGAGGAACGAACACTGGAAGCGCAACATCAATAGTACTCACAATCAAAAAGGAAAAGGCAGTGTAGATGCTTGTAATTCATCTGTGCTTGTAATTCAGTGTGTAATTCATCTGTGGAACTCCTTGCCACAGGATGTGGTGATGGCACCTGGCCTAGATGCCTTTAAAATGGGTTTGGACAGGTTACAAGCCATAAGCAACCTCCTGGTTTTAGAAGTGGGTTTTCTCTGTGCAAGGGAGTGTCAAAGGGAAACAGGTTATCTTGTTGTCTTGTGCTCCCTAAGGCATCTGGTGGGGCCACTGTATGATACAGGAAGCTGGACTAGATGGGTGTTTGGCCTGATCCAGCAGGGCTCTCCTTATGTTCTTATGTTCTTATGCTGGCTAGATTTTTCTTTTTACAGTTGCCGTATGGAATATGTAGTCATCCCCCTCCACACTTGAGGGGGGGGGAGATGCTGCTTTGCCCCACCTAATTTGAAATGGGCATGAGGCACAAGTGGGCATTTGCCCTTTTCAAGGCACTAGTGAGCTGGCTGAGGGGGAGAAGTGTCCTAACGGCTCTTGAACATTGGCTACGCTTTCTCTCTGTTCAGGGCTTGGAGGCGGCTGTGTTGTGTGAGCATTGCTGTTGCTCTCACTGCTCTGGCCCTTGGCATGGCCTCTATTGCTCCTGCCGTCATGGATCCTCCACTGCCACAGGGGCAGCAATGTCCTGGTTGCAGTTGTGCTTTTAGCTGCTTCTACTGGTTGAAGGATAAAAAAGGCAGGGACCTAACAGAAGCAGAAGAGATTAAGAAGAGATGGCAAGAATACACAGAAGAACTATACAAGAAAGATCTTAATGTTCCTGATGACCACGCTGGTGTGGTCACTGACCCAGAGCCGGACATCCTAGAGAGTGAAGTGGGCCTTAGGTAGCATTACTAACAACAAAGCTAGTGGAGATGATAATATCCCAGCTGAGCTACTTAAAATCCTAAATGATGATGCTGTGAAAGTGCTGCACTCAATATGCCAACAAATTTGGAAAACTCAGCAGTGGCCAAAGGATTGGAAAAGGTCAGTTTACGTTCCAATTCCAAAGAAGGGCAGTGCCAAAGAGTGTTCAAACTACCGTACAATTGCACTCATTTCACATGCTAGCAAGGTTATGCTCAAAATCCTACAAGCTAGGCTTCAGCAGTACGTGGACCAAGAACTACCAGACGTACAAGCTGGGTTTCGAAGAGGCAGAGGAACTAGAGATCAAATTGCCAACATGCGGTGGATCATGGAGAAAGCACGAGAGTTCCAAAAAAACACCTACTTCTGCTTCATTGACTACGCAAAAGCCTTTGATTGTGTGGATCACAACAAACTGTGGCAAATTCTTAAAGAGATGGGGGTACCAGACCACCTGTCTCCTGAGAAACGTGTATGCGGGTCAAGAAGCAACAGTTCGGACCGGCCATGGAACAACCGACTGGTTCAAAATTGGGAAGGGAGTACGGCAAGGCTGTATATTGTCACCCTGCCTATTTAACTTATATGCAGAGTACATTATGAGAAATGCAGGGCTGAATGAATCGCAAGCCGGAATCAAGATTGCTGGGAGAAATATCAACAACCTCAGATATGCAGACGATACCACCCTAATGGCAGAAAGTGAAGAAGAACTAAAGAGCCTCTTGATGAGGGTGAAAGAGGAGAGTGCAAAAGTTGGCTTGAAACTCAACATTAATAAAACTAAGATCATGGCATCTGGGCCCATCAATTCCTGGCAAATAGAAGGGGCAGAAATGGAAGCAGTAACAGATTTTACTTTTCTGGGCTCAAAGATCACTGCAGACGGAGACAGCAGCCATGAAATTAAAAGACGCTTACTCCTTGGAAGGAAAGCTATGGCAAACTCAGACAGCATAATAAAAAGCAGAGATATCACCATGCCAACAAAAGTTCGCATAGTCAGGGCGATGGTGTTCCCAGTAGCAATGTATGGTTGCGAGAGTTGGACCATAAGGAAGGCTGAGCGCCGAAGAATAGATGCTTTCGAACTGTGGTGCTGGAGAAGACTCCTGAGAGTCCCTTGGACTGCTAGGAGATCAAATCAGTCAATCCTAAATGAAATCAAGCCTGACTGTTCCCTGGAAGGACAGGTACTGAGGCTGAAGCTCAAATATTTTGGCCACCTAATGCGAAGAGAGGACTCTCTGGAGAAGACTCTGATGCTGGGAAAGATTGAAGGCAAAAGGAGAAGGGGAAGGCAAAGGATGAGATGGTTAGACAGCATCACCGATGCAACGAACATGAAAATGAGCGAACTCAGGAAGATAGTGGAGGACAGGAAGGCCTGGCGGGATATGGTTCATGGGATCACGAAGGGTTGGACACGACTTAACGACTGAACAACAACAACAACAACAACAACAACAACAACAACTGGTTGAACATTGGGTTTGGGTGAGATCCAAGAAGACTCTGGTCTAGCTCCGTTACTGTTTCCCTGGGGACTTTGTTGCCACCATGTCCTCACTTTATTCGAGAGTTCTTGGAAAAGAAGAAATAATTGTGGGAACATAAAAGCATAAGTAGAGCCCTGCTGGATCAGTCCAAAAGGGCCCATCTAGTCCAGCTTCCTGTATCTCACAGTGGCCCCACAAGGGAGCACACAAGACAACAACATACCTGTACCTTGTTGCCACTCCCTACAGTTCTTTCTTTGTTAAGATATGAGGATAATTTCTGAATCTAACCTGTCTTACTTTGGGATCTCTGGCAACTTCAGATTATGACACCTTCTAGATCCATCCATGGTGATAGCAGATACTTTTTGGTCAACTTCCAGAGCACTTCCTTGCAGATAGGGACAGCGTCCCAGTCGATTCAACTCCACCTTGTTTTTCTGAATTTAACAATAGACAATGCTACTAATTTCCATGCTGCTTCAGGCATGATTGTACCATGCGCAGTGCCCACCACTCGCTTACAATGTGCCCGGAAGGGATTCTTTGTTAAGTCTGGAGGGAAGGGCACCTCCGGTGGCGTTCTTAAAGGGGGGGAGGTACTGTAGGTTGCACACAGGTCTACTCAGCGTTACACGGTGGCCCCGTCCACTCACCGCCAGAGCCATTCCGAGTAGTGAAAACGCCCAGGGAGTCTCCAGTATGTTGCCTTCACTGCTCAGAATGGCTCCGACGGCAAGTGGACGGGGCCACCATGTAACGCTGAGTAGACCCGTGTGCAACTTACAGTACCGCCCCCTCCCCCCTCCAGGAACACCACTGGGCACCTCCTTCCTTCCAGAGCTCAAATAGCTACAGGAAATAGTGGAACATCTTAATTTTGCGTATAACCTGCTTGTCTATAGGTGGCCTTTTTATGCAATGCTGTGTCTGAACCTCATCATAGAATTAGGGTTTTTAAGCCCAAATGTGGGCTGGTTTATATATGTGGTTGTAATTTTTTATCTGAGTGTAACAGAGTTTCTTTTTGGATGAGAAGCTTGTTGAAGCTCAGCTTCAAGTGCAACCTGATGCTTCTGGGAACGTTGGCTTTGGTGTTTCTTTCAGGACTGTTGGCATACTGAGACTTGGCCCCAGAAATGGGTACATCAAGTTGTCACTTTCCTTGAATTTGTTTCTATTTTAGTAGTGGTTCACATTCAGGTGCAAGTGTTTAGGAAATAGACTATTTTTTCGTGTGATAAGCACGTGACCACGCAGACTCAGAAGTGTATTTTAGGAAGAACAGTGCTCCGGGATGTCTCAGGAGTGATTACATCATCAGCAGGAATGCTCAGGTGTCATCTTTGAAACTTTTTTTCCAAAGGATCTTAGCTGAGAAACATCACATTCAGCAGGAGGCAAACTGAGAAATTTGTCTAGGGGCCTATGTTACTATTTAGGCCAGTGGTTCTCAAACGTTTTTAGCACCGGGACCCAGTTTTTAAAATGACACTCTATCGGGACCTACCTAGCTTTACAAGACGCTCAAACATTTATCTCCCTATATTTACACAAGCTTTCAAACTGTAGGAGCTCAGCTCCTTGCGGAGCAATTAGCAGCTACCTGTATCTTGAAAGCTACAGGAGCTCAGCTCTTTGCAGGGCAATTAGCAGCTATCCGATTTTTGAATTGCCTCAGAGCTTGTGACAATTACTTATCTGATCTTTCTATCACCTGGGACCCACCAGAAATCAGTGGGTCGCGATCCACAGTTTGAGAAACACTGATTTAGGCCATTGTCTTCCCTAAGGTTTGAGTACATAGCTCATGTTACATTAAAGCTAGAATGCTCTGCAAATTTACCATTGAGTAAGCCCTATTGAACACAGTGGGGCTTACTTCTGAGTAAACATGCCTAGGCTAGCACTCTAATGATTGCTTGAGGGAGGTGATGCTGCCAGGAGCTTCCTCAAGCTCATACACGAGGTTGAGCAGAGATTAGACTTTGCCTGATCAGAGACTTGGTGTTAGGGTGGGATTGCCCAAGTGACTGACAGCTAGATTAAAGCATTCTGGCTCTCTCCTTAGGTTAGGGACCCATACTGTAGTGTTTTTTTTTTTTAAAGAAATAGAGTAGTTACAAGTGCTGTAGATGTTATAGATGTTATATGGTATCATGTAGATGTTATATGGTAGCAATAAAGGTTTGTTGTTGTTCAGTCGTTAAGTCGTGTCCGACCCTTCGTGATCCCATGAACCATATCCCGCCAGGCCTTCCTGTCCTCCACTATCTTCCTGAGTTCGCTCATTTTCATGTTCGTTGCATCGGTGATGCTGTCTAACCATCTCATCCTTGGCCTTCCCCTTCTCCTTTTGCCTTCAATTTTTCCCAGCATCAGAGTCTTCTCCAGAGAGTCCTTTCTTCGCATTAGGTGGCCAAAATATTTGAGTTTCAGCCTTAGTACCTGTCCTTCCAGGGAACAGTCAGGGTTGATTTCATTTAGAATTGACTGATTTGATCTCCTAGCAGTCCAAGGGACTCTCAGGAGTCTTCTCCAGCACGACAGTTCAAAAGCATCTATTCTTCGGCGCTCAGCCTTCCTTATGGTCCAACTCTCGCAACCATACATTGCTACTGGGAACACCATCGCCCTGACTATACGAACTTTTGTTGGCATGGTGATATCTCTGCTTTTTATTATGCTGTCTAAGTTTGCCATAGCTTTCCTTCCAAGGAGTAAGCGTCTTGGTGTGACCCAATTTTAAATTCATTATTTTGTCTTGTGTGGGACAATGGATCGTTCCCATAGGGATAGATGGAAAAAATATGGCAACTGACATCTGGAAAAGACTATTCACAAATTGACTACTTAGGAGATGAAAGCTGTGGGTGGAGAGTCATTTGTTCATTAGCTTAAAACAGCTTTCCTCCCACTGCAATAAATAACTCTGGAAAAGTCAGGCAGCTGCATTTTATGTGAACACATTCCTATTCTTGGATATATCCTGTTTCAACCTGGATGCAACTAGAGTGGCCACCTTTTAAATAGACAAATTGTGGGGAATCCAGCCTTTCATGGCACCAGTAGAAGAAAATTAGAAGTATATTCAGTAACCACAGTAAAATCATGTTCTGTTCAGTCATGGGTATTTGTCCACACCAGTGATGTAGACTTGAGTCATAAGAACATAAGAACACAAGAAGAGCCCTGCTGGATCCGGCCAAAAGCCCATCTAGTCCAGCTTCCTGTATCACACAGTGGCCCCACCAGATGCCTCAGGGAGCACAAGACAACAAGATAACCTGTTTCCCGTTGACACTCCCTTGCACCTGGCACAGAGAAAACCCACTTCTAAAACCAGGAGTCTATTGACTTGGACTTGAGTCAGACTCAGGTCGCGTCCATGACTTGACTTGGACTTGACTCGGCAATTGTAAAAGACATGAAAGAATCGACTTGAGACTTTTACGACAATTTACGATTTTATTCAGGTTTAAACCCGTTTTCCGCATTAAATAGATAGGGATTCGCAATTCACAACTCGCAACCAAAGACTCGGGACTTGGGGGCAAAGACTTGGGACTTGACTTGAGACTTGGACCCAGAGACTTGAGACTTGACTCGAGACTTGGACTCAGAGACTTGATCCACATCCCTGGTCCACAGAATTTTAATTAATAAATATGGAGCTGGAAAGCTTAATCATCTCATGGCTGAATAGTATTTATTGCCCCTTTTGGCCTACATAGTATTTTCAGTTTTCAGAATTTGTGTGACAGAGAAACTAACACCACTAAAGTATATTTCTACAAAAAGAATGCACAGCTTTTACTATCATTATTATTATTTGAAACAAATTTCCTGGTGCTCCTTGCCAGAAGTCCTTTATACTCACATAAACTTTTGATGGAGAAAAGGATAGGATTGGGCTGTAAGACAGGTTGCCATTGTAGTCATTCAAGTAGCAAGGAATTCAAGAACATTTTCTAGTAAATCCAGTTGTGTTGCTAGCTCGCCCCCTGCACTCCCGGAAGGCTTCATTTCAAGCCTTCCAGGACTTGAAACAGAAATGCACTGTTTTCGGCGCGTTTATGCTCTACGACTGCAAACGCAGCCCTCTAGATGAAAAAAAGCAGCCGCAGAGGGTTAAAATCCCACCACGGCTCCTCCTCGTGAGGAGTTGTCAGGAGTTGTCAGGAGCATTGCATCCCCCAGCCCCCCTCTTAGCGACACCACTGAGTAAATCTCAAATCAAAGACCAGATTTTTAATTTCTTAGGTGAGAAACATAGGTGATGGAGCTATAGAGTAGCTGAATTTATAAAGAAACAGAGGCCTAACTTTCAGGAAATCTATTCAAAGTCAATAGAAATAATTTTCCTGAGTATTGTGTTATTTCTCATAAGAAATAAAATAAGCATGTTTGACTGTGAGAGAAAATTGTAATTTCTGCTTTCAGTTTCAATGCATTTGAAATGCATCTCAAGTTATGTAGCTGTTCTTCAGGGGAGGAAACAATGATGACTTAGAGATATCACTCCCAGAAGAGCTGTGCCTTCAGGAACATAAGAAGCTGCCTTGCAATGAGTTATAGCAGGGGTGGCCAACCTCCCACCATTAGGGCCTCTGCGTTCTTAAGAGTTGTGTAGAAGACAGAATCTTGGCAGCTGCAACTGCTGGTGGTGATGCTAAAGCAGCTGCACCTGCTAAAATGTCCTCACCTATACAACTATTAAAGGTCCAGGAGCATTCATGTTGAAAGGTTGGTCACACCTGAGTTAGACGATTGGTTCATCTAGCTCAGTATTGTTGACATGAACCATCAGCAGCTCTCTAGGTTTTCAGGCATTATGCTTCAAAGACAAACTGAATTTGTGTGAAATAAGAACAGGTTGAATTAATCTCAGAGTTGAAGATCCTTTGATTTTCAGCGGAGGAAAGATGCTTCAGGACATAACTTTGGAGCATATTGTGGTAACTTTGACCATCATGATCACTGTGAGTGGTCAGGAATGTGGCAAAACAATGCTAATGTTTCTTAATACCCATGGGTAGTTGAACCAGAATAGTCTTCAAGACTAGTGTGTTGTAACTCTGTGCAATAAACAGCCAGTGTTGAATTTGAGTAGACAGAAAATAGAGACAACACTGAATTTTGTGCACTCAGGAATGAGCTTCTGAAGATCATAAAATCTGCACAACTTTCAACATGGGCTAAACTCTCACCTTAATGTGACCCAATACTATCAAGTGCCTAAGGCAACGGATCTCGCAATCCGCTGCCATAGGCCCTGTTGTGGCAGCACGAAAGCTGCGCTGCTGTCATGTGCGATGGAGCTGCTTGCAGAAATGGCTGGCGGTGCTGTGTGTGCTCCAGATTCACCCAGATGCTCTGCCGGCCAAGATAAGGGCAAGGTGGGGTGGACTGTGAATGGTTCTTGGGTGATTTGGAGGAGGTTCAGGGGAGGGGAGGGGTGGAGAGCGGGCTGGAGGGGGTGGATCTCAGTGGCAAAGGCACACGCCAGATCCTATTATCCCTAATCTTTCTACCTGCCCCACCTCCTTCCTCTCCTTGGATTTAAGCCAGGAAAATCAATACAAGCAATTCAGTTACGTAATTGTTAGAATGAAAACTACCAAAAATCTTCAGATATTAATTCTATTTCAAAGAAATAAATGAATGAATTCTATTTCAAACACTGGGGAGAGAAGCAAAAGTTCATATCCTTATATAAGCCATGGTTGTTTTTTGTCTATGAACAAATCTGGATACATTTACTTTGACTCATATTTTGAATGATTTTTAAATTATAATGTAAGATTAGCTGTGTAGAAAAGACCAAAAAGTTTTAATAAACAGAAACAGCAAGCACTATAATTATGTAGACTCTTGGGGAAAATTGCTAGCACAAGACTTTAATTTTTTTATTTTATTTTTGCAAAACTCAGCTCTTTTGGTTAGAGCTGTCAGACACAATTGGCTTGGAATCAGCCGATGCAGAGACAACAGCCATCCAACAATATTCATAGAGAGAAAATAAGAAACCCAACGAAGTATTAATCAGTAGTTTGTGGTGTCTTCCCTGCTGATCTACTAGCAGAAAGATGAGACAGAAGTATCAAAGGCAAGGGAAACTCAGCTTCAAAAGGGGACATGTCACATACACACAAGCCAGTGACATGGGTGAGATTGTCACGGTGACATAGGGTTCACTCTCAACTGGCCCCTTGCCCCTTGTTCTGCATGAAAGAGAACATCTGGATCTAGGAAATGAGATATACAGTTCTGACCATGTGATGGATTCTTGCCTCCAGGTCCGAAATGGTAAATTGCTGGCATGCAGGCTGCATCTGGCCCCTACTGCGATTCCTTCTGGCATTCTTACTGCTCCAGAATGGAAGTGAGAGGCACCTCTGAAACAGCCTCTCCTCTCCCATTGGGAAGAGCAGTTGGCACAGGTCACAACATGCCTCTCCCCTGAGTTGCTTTTGCCTAGGGAGATCTCAACCTTCCGAAGAAGGTGACCTTCAGGGTGTTGCTTTGAGCCATTGGGACTCTCACAGAAAGGTATCCTCCTACCAGCTCCCTCAAGCACTACACGTTATGGTATTTATGGCTTTTGTGGACCTTATCTAAAATTTATCCTCATATGTGTTTTTGCATTCTCCCTTATTTTTCTTTCCATTATCTTATCACCATAGAGTCCATGGCCATTAAACACACAGAGTTCTCCTGTCTCTCATTTGTCCACCCCTCATGGCATTTCCAGATCATTGTTCTGAACTGTATTGTATTTTTCCACCTCTTATTCTTGGCTATAGTTGGCAGCATCCCCACAGAGGAAAATCCATCAAGGTTCTGATCCAGATTGGGACCATGATAGGGCTAGTAGGCTAAAGCCCTCTCCCCCTCACTGCAGTGATCCAGATTGGCCCCCCCCCCGCACACAGCTGATATTTATATATATGCTCATAGAGTACACATGGTGCTTACACCACAAATGCACCCAATACCACTTTGACATTTTAATATATATGAATGAATGAATAAAACATTTATTGGCATTAAAACTTTAGTGTATATATATATA
Organism: Plestiodon gilberti rubricaudatus; assembly: GCA_026170595.1. Taxonomy (NCBI): domain Eukaryota; kingdom Metazoa; phylum Chordata; class Lepidosauria; order Squamata; family Scincidae; genus Plestiodon; species Plestiodon gilberti. Next base: position 166,398,277 of record JANXHW010000001.1, read on the forward strand.
TGAACTATCAACCTCAATGCATGCAAAGCTAGCTCAGCTACCATATATTTTTGGTTTTCCACCATTCATTTCTGGAAATGGGTAAGAGGATAACATTCTGGTTTGGGTCTGTGCAGTTCTGGTTGCTGAGAAACCTTATTTATGTCCTGCTTGTCTTCTTCAGCCTGAAACTGTCAGTTATTAGTTCACACCAGATGTTCTGCCATTTCTGTTCCATATGTTCATTCTCTGTTACTTGAAGCTTTTGGAGAGGGGAATGCAGTCATCATCTTTGGTCTAGCAGGGTAGAGAGTCTTGGGTCAATATTGGAGTCCAAGTCTAAACAACGAGAAGAGAAAAAGCATTTTTTTAAAATCAATAATCCATTTAAAATAATTAATTAATAAAGTAAAGGGGGCGCAAAGCGCCCCCTCATGCCGCGCGAAGCGCGCCCGAAATTTTTAAATAAATAATTAATATTTCTATTAAAAATATATAATTTAAAAATAAGCTTACCTGGTCGCTGCTGGTCACTGGTCCGTGGTCGCTGCTGCTGCTGCTGCTGGGGCCGCGGCAAGCAGGCTGGGGCCGCGGCAAGGCAAAGCAAGGCAAGAAGTAGGCTGTGCTTCTCCCGGTGCCGCTGCGAGACCAGCGGCACCGGGAGAAGCACAGCCTGCTCGCCTGCGTTGCGCAGCCCTGGAGAACACAAGGTAAGAAGCAGGCTGTGCTTCTCCCGGTGCCGCTGGTCTCGCAGCGGCACCGGGAGAAGCACAGCCTGCTCGCCTGCATTGCGCGAGCCCTGGAGCTCGCGCAACACGGGCAAAAAGCAGGCTGTGCTTCTCCCGGTGCCGCTGCGAGACCAGCGGCACCGGGAGAAGCACAGCCTGCTTCTTGCCCGTGTTGCGCGAGCCTGCTGGAGGCTCGCGCTGGCCGGGCAAGCAGGCTGTGCTTCTCCGGTCTCCCAGCGGCTCCATGCGGTGCCGCTGGGAGACCGGAGAAGCACAGCCTGCTTGCCCGGCCAGCGCGAGCCTCCAGCAGGCTCGTGCAACACGGGCAAGAAGCAGGCTGTGCTTCTCCCGGTGCCGCTGGTCTCGCAGTGGCACCGGGAGAAGCACAGCCTGCTCGCCTGCATTGCGCGAGCCCTGGAGCTCGCGCAACACAGGCAAAAAGCAGGCTGTGCTTCTCCCGGTGCCGCTGCGAGACCAGCGGCACGGAGAGAAGCACAGCCTGCTTGCCCGCGTTGTTCGAGCCTGCTAGAGGCTCGCGCTGGCCGGGCAAGCAGGCTGTGCTTCTCCGGTCTCCCAGCGGCACCGCATGGAGCCGCTGGGAGACCGGAGAAGCACAGCCTGCTTGCCCGGCCAGCGCGAGCCTCCAGCAGGCTCGCGCAACGCGGGCAAGCACTGTGCTTCTCCCGGTGGCGCTGACGACCGGGAGAAGCACCCGCTCGCTGCGCCGCCATCTTTTTTTTAAATTTCAAACTTCCCGGGCAGCATCTTGGGTCACGAAATCTCGCGTGATCCAAGATGTCGGCGCCCAAATCTCGTGAGGGCATCATGTGTAGAAAGTGCCTTTCCATAACACAAGAAATGAGTTTTGTTTCTGTCAGGAGTTGATGTCATAATGGTGAACTTTATAGAAAACGAGAATTACATTACATTACATTAACTGTAATGTAGGTCACAAATATTCTGTAACGCTGTTGGCCTTAAACACCATTATTCATCACATAACAATGTTCTGTGGAAGACACTTTAAGGCTAATGTGAACTCCCTTTCTGCAAACAGCAGGACTGACTATAAGGCAATCCTGGCAGATGTTTGACCTTGTTCTTTAAAATACATAGAATCATTGAATCAGGAAGGACACAGTTTAGCTTTGCCACAAGCAGAAGGCAGAGGTGTAGCTACACCCGTGGTGGGGGGCGCTGTGATGTCACAAGCCCCGCCTCTGGGGGGTATGACAGGGCTGTGATGTCACAAGCCCCACCCCCATGCGGGAAGACAGAAAAAAAGCACCTCCCAGTCGGTTTTCGACCATTTTCAGGCCAGTTGTGGTTCGGGCAGGCGACTCCTGTCTTCACAAAATGGCTGATTTTGCCACTGCTTCTCCCTCGCACCACCAAATTGCTGCCGAATCGGTGACTCATGCACCCCCCACTGCATGTCGCCCCAGGGCTTCCCCCCCACCCTCCCAATGACACCTCAGGCAGAAGGCAGGGTATGTTGGTTCTATGTGAAGGCAAATCACTCATTTTGAATATAAATTCTTCCTTTAGGTTCATAGTCAATTGTTGGGAGGGGGGAACCCTAATATGAAATAGCCTGAAGACTCTTCAGACAACAATTCATCACTTTCCACGACAGATAGAATGCTAGACCTTGGTACACACCCTCATACACCCTATTATTAGTGAAGTCTAAAAATCATACATAACATTGCATCTGCTGATCCAACACACTAACGCAGTCAGCACTTAATAAACCAAACTACATACAGGGTTATGAATGTTTCCGTTCCATATGCTTGAATTAACTTTGGATTGGTGGAGCTGGTATTTGCGCTTCAGGCAAGCCCCAGATGTGAACACTCTTATGCAAACCAAATGCAAGCTGTATGTACTAGTATGTGCTGATTCTGGTACTCTGTACCAGTCTTCTCTGGTGGCTATGACTATGAAGAATATGAGGGATGCAATATCAGCAATCCAGTTAAACATCAAAGGACTGGTTAGACTGATACTTTTCCTGTCTTACCATCCCCATGTAATAAAGGTCATACACATGATGTACATCCTAGCTTCGCTCCTTTCCTTCTTGTAAAGTAGGTTTAGCAATGTGCGTAGAGAGGTGGTTTGGAAAAATCCTACCACCATGTGATTAAAGAGAGCAAGGGGAAGGTACAGGATATTCATAAGCACACATACTGTATCATTTATTGTGTGGGGCTGATCAACCAGCGTAAGTATCATCCAAACTGGCCCCAAAGAATTTTAGCTTGGCCACCAGCTCAAAGACTCATGCAGAGAACTGATCATACACCCTTCAGCTTCTTCTTGCAATAGCCACATTCCATTTATTCTTGAGTAGGACTTTAGTAGCAGATGCCAGAGTAATTGGCTGGGAGATTTGAGGCCTATGTATTAATTTGCTGTGCTTGGTAACGTTTCAAATGTACTTTGGGATAAGCTAAAATAAAACACCCCAAATCGAATGTTGGAAGAGAATCACAAACAGTGATATGAACTAAAGATTGCACATGATTTGTATCAGGCAATTCAGTGCACTAAAGAGATATGCAAGTTAAAAGAAGTTAAGGAATTGGGACAGGAAGATGACTTGAGTTCCTTCCTGGGGCATGGGCAACCAAAGCTAAGGAGCTCTTTAGTCCATTGAGATCAGACTTTAGCAGCCCAATCCTATCCCCCAAAAGTCCTTAGCATGCAGCCCTGCCAACAGAGCTCTCACTGCATGCTGTGATGGGGTATGTGAGTGTGACCAGACAGTCAGCAAGAGTAGGCAACTCAAAGCCTATTTATTTCTAGATCACCTTTTTCTAGATCAATCCTATGGCTGCTGGCAGGACTGGGCTCTGCACTGTTGCAAATGTGCTGTAAAGCACATTGCGACAGCGCAGAGACCTGTCTCTCTGGCGTGGAGGCCACCCACCGGAGGCAGGTGAGTTCCATGCCAGCCAGTGGGGGGGGGCAGGGGAGGGTTAGGGCTACGATTGGGCTGTCAGTCACCTGTGGGTCTTCTCAGACCGACATCATCTATTTTGTCTGAGGAGAGGGAGTATGTCAGGTAGCAAAAAGGGGATAGCATCCCAGCACATGCTGCTGTCACTGGGATCCACCCCCAGCCCCTGAAATGCCCCTAACCTTCCACTCGCATCCCAAATATCTCTTGAACTGCCCACATCCTGCTCCCTGCTGCCACCTTACCTGCTCTGGAGTGGGCCAGGTCCATCGGTGGCAGGTGCATGGAGCTGCCGGCTGTTTGCACCGGTGGCTGATGAGCTCAGCAGCAGTGCACTATATACAGTGGCGCAGCATCATTTATGACAGTGGAACGTAAGTTCTGCCATTGTAACGAACTCATAGCATTGGGCCAAAATGCACTAAACGTTTTGCTGGGCCAGACCCAAGAATTTAATACAGCTTTGCTTACATTTTACTAATGTGGCCATAGCGGCCAAGCCTAATAACGTTGAAAAATATATTGTGGCGTTTCAACTTCCAGAAATTACTGGAACTGGAGGCTAACAGTTGGCCACGCAACATAATATTAAAAAACAACACAGAAAAGCATATTACAAAGCGTTGTCCTTCGGCACATAGAACCTTTGCAGCCTGGTCCAGTCGTCCAAGTAACAGCGAGACTGCAATGCAAGGATTCCTGTAAGATTGCAGAAAGCAGTACAGTGCCAAGGAACAACCACTTTGAGGAAAACATACGTTCTCCTGGCACCTTTCACAAGCAGGAGTCTAGTCTCTTTGCCAAATATAGCAACAAATTCAGACTCATGGCAGCCCCTGCAGTCATGACAGCCCCTGCGGATATAACATGGATCCAATATACTCTGCACAGGATTCACAGGGATGGAGTCACACATCCCTTTCTCATGTGCTAGGCATGCCCCTGCTTCTTCAGCTCTCCATATCCCTATCTCCTAGCTAGGCCAGCATCCAGCATCAGTTGCTACCATTCCTAACTTTCTATTCAGGCTCATGTATTACCCTGATCACTAATATTGAGAGTCTGAGCATTTAGTAATGGACTATGAAGAATTACCCCATCATTATTATTTTTCTTCAGGGGCTTCTTTCAAACTATTCATTTCAGTGGATCCAACACTATTGTGTTTCCCCGAAAATAAGACAGTGTCTTATATTAATTTTGGCTCCAAAAAATGCAGCAGGTCTTATTTTCAGGGAGGTCTTATTTTCCCAACCTGTGGCGTGACCCCCCCCCCCCCCGGCACTTACTTTGACCGATTTAAGATTCATTCTTTCCCGAGGGTGCAAGGCTCTGCAAGGCCTGGAAGGCCTGCACTTGAGTCCTCCACCATGGAGACGATATTAATAGTCATTGTCAATGCAGAGTCCAAGTCGTGATGAATGGAAGCTATTTCACCTGTAAAGTGCCTAGAAAACTGGTCACAGCAAACAAGTGACCTGTTCTCATTTTCCCTGGGTAGTGAAATCTGATTCTGCTATAGACAACAAAAAGGCATCGGGCTTCAGTTGCTGCTGCTGGCCCTGCTCTGTTGTACTTAAGCAACAGCATTCGATATATGAACTTATCAGGTATATTTAAATGTTGCTGCACCGGCAGCACTTGGGCCAATCCTGGGCCAAACGTCTTGAGCAGTTGCCAGCAGAGGCAAAGCTGGAAGCGAATGCAAGAACAAAATGGGATACAGGATTGACAAGGTCCTGCCTGATTGTGAGTAATTACCTGTCACCGCCTTTAACAAGGCTGGTTCTGGGCATTGATTTTGTCTTTGTTTACACCTCTAAGACTTTAGTGATCTTTCCAGTGTACAGGGCCTGAGCCACCAAGTTCACATTGTTTCTCCCAGGTTTTCGTTTATCATGACTGCTGCTGAGTCTGAGAGCCTAGGAATGAGCCTGTGAGTGCTGGTTTAAAGTCTGGGGAAGCTGGGCCCCTTTATAAACCCTGAGAGTCTTGAAGAATCAGTGCTGTCATGTCCAGGGAATGCGTCATCTTCTCCTGCAGCATTGCTCTCAGCTCTGGAGTGCCAGTGACAGGGTGTGGAAATGTTGTGCTAGAACTGGGATGTCACTGCCTCCCTTCTGGAGGACAGATTCTGGGCACATCATGACACATCAAAGGTAGCCCACTGCCAAGGGTTGCTTTACACAGCTGAAAGCATAGTGAATAGCTCTATTTGAAATCTCGTGTCTAGTCAAAGCAGATGCAGTTTAACAAACTGTTAAAGGGGCCTCTTCGTGTACGTGTTTGCAGAATCATACCTAGGAATGAACTAGAATCCTTGCTTCTAGGGCAGTGTTTCTCAAACAGTGGGTTTGGTGGGTCGTGACCTGATTTCTGGTGGGTCCCAGGTGATGGAAAGATCAGATAACTAATTGCCTCAAGCCCTGAGGCTATTCAAAAATCAGATAGCTGCTAATTGCCCTTCAAAGAGCTGAGCTCCTGCAGTTTGCAAGATAGCTGCTAATTACCCTGCAAGCAGCTGAGCTCTTTACTTGTAAATTTATTTATTTATTTATTTCCAGATCACCTTTTTTTAAGTTTTGTAAAGCTAGGTGGGTCCTGATACAGTGTCATTTTAAAAAGTGGGTCCCGGTGCTAAAAAGTTTGAGAACCACTGCAGACATCTAAACACGAATCAGAAAAGTCTGAGCCAGCGTGTTAGCCACCTGAATCCCTTTTCTCTGCATATTTATGTTCTTGTTGGGCTGGGCATAAAAGGCTTCAGATACGTTGACCAGTTAGTAGTCGAGATGGCCAAAAGATGTTTCAGTGCTTATGGTATAAATTCTAAAAGGTGCTCCACTTCTGGTAAAATAATAATAATAATAATAATAATAATAATAATAATAATAATAATAATAATTGACCATCTTCTGTTGCCACTTGGAAGAAAGTATGCTAAACGGATTGCCAAAGGATGGTTTTCTTTTCCTGGAGACAGTGAAGGGTGCATTTGGGTAGATGAGCATTTCAATGAGTATTCAATTTCGACAAGTACAGTGGGCCCTCACTATCCGGGGGGGACCCGTTTTGGATTCCCCCCCCCCACAGATAGCGAGGATCCATGGATGCTAGAGCTCAGCACCCACTGGCCCCCGATTTATTCACTCTGGAGGCCTAGAGGCCCATTCCACGTCAGCCTGAAAGATCTTCAGAGGTGTGATTTATAGTGTCTTCCGGTATTTCAAAGTTGCTAGCCTTCCTCCTGGTGACTTTGCTAAAGGAATTTCAACGATTAGGTTGCTATGTCATGTAGGTATGCCACAAACACGTTTTTGCTTCTTTCAGTATAAAGCAAAAACAGGGTATGTGTATTACAACTGCTTTAGTTTAGGATATTTTTGTGGTTTAGTCCTAAAAGAAGTCAGATATGTTTTCCAAATATTATTTCTGCAGTATTTGTTTTGGCTAGTGAACCAGTGTTAGAGCTGACCTAATATCTCCCAGTACAGTTTAGTAAGTTTTAAACCTGCATGCATATAATTCAAGCTTTTGAGTACTTTCATTCACCAAATCTTCCTTCTGCTAGTCTTTTTTTCCATTCTTTGATAGTTTTTTTTCTAGCTTCACATTTTTGACCGTTCCCCCATGTAAAAACCATGCACAAAGAGTGTTTAAATTGCATCAAGGGAGTTAAAAATGTGAGCCAGAGAACATAATTCCTAAGAGCTTGACTGCCACAATACACTACGAGTTATGTTTCATTTTAGGTACCAGTTTTATATTTGAATTGGAAAATGATAGTTCCATCAATGCTGGTTACATTCATGCTCCTTAACAAAAAAATACAATTGTGGCAACTGCTCGGTTGAAACTCTCCCAGACTGCTCTATGTCTCTTGCTGGAGTTTAGTTTTTGCATTTTCCTTTCTGACTCACAGACCATGCTGACTTTTGAAGCGTTGCTCTTTTAAACAATAATTTGAGTCCTTTCCATTGTCTTCCTGGTTCAGTTCCATGCAGCGTCCTTCAGGCCATATGTTCTCGTTTGCACATGTTCAGGATCCAGTGTTATCTGGAACCAGCTGAAAAATGTATCACTGCATTGAATCTGTCAGAAAGCAGTCAAAAATAGTAACTTACATTTGAGAGGCACAACCCTCTTCTCAAGGCTGGTTCACACTTATTCACTCCCTTGTTTTCTCATTGCTTCATTCCTGAATACTTGCTGACTTGGATATGAAAGTGGAATGTGGACGGCAGTATTTCAAAATGTTTTAGGGATGCTCACACTGCCGCCATCTTTGCATCACTTGTCACATCTGTACATGTAACACATTTCTGTCATTCAGAAGTGGAGGTCCCTGACGTACAGGAATAAAGGGAGCAAGAACATGAAGACTGTTGACTTCTATAAGCCGTAACTGAGGTATCAACATGCTCAAAACAATTTTCAACATAAAACTAAAAAAAGGTTTGTCAGAGAAGAAAGAAGTGCTATGTTTCAAACCACTAACCTGTCAAACAGTTTGTGATGGCGCACCAGAAAGCAGTGCTGGTGGGAAGCCTGCGATTTCCTGCTGGTACCAGCACAAGGAGTGGCGCCCGCCAGAGCAAGTAAAGTCTGTGCCGAGTGGCGCGAGGGCAGGGGGAGTGTGGGGAGAGGGTGGGGAGGGGGTGGAACGGGGAGGGTGGTGGTGGTGATGGGCCCGGGAGTGCTATATTTTTAACGACTTTCTTGGACCCGATCTGTTGACACTGGTGCATGCGGACATGCGCTAGCCATATGGCTAGCATGGGTCACTCTGAGTGTGGGCTGAGGCTTTCCCCAGGATACCACTTTACCTCGAGGAGACCTCCCACCTACTAAATGCAGCGCAGCCCATGCTGGGGAACTTAGGTAGGTTTGGGCTCTAAGCCCCTTGTCCATAGAAAATGGCAGCTCTGACCTAACTAACTCCCTTTTTCTTTCAACTCATTTCACAACATGGTTTCACAACCAGAGCTTTTGTGCACCATGAGGTCTCTCTCTCTCTCTCTCTCTCTCTCTCTCTCTCTCTCTCTCTCTCTCTCTCTCTCTCTCTCAATGCATTAATCATGAATGTTGGTTAGTATACCTTCTTCAACCTGACTTGTTCATGCCTTCCTTCATACCTTTTTTGTTCTGGCCCTTGCCCTGAGCTTGAAGTCTGACCCTGAGGAGGGGGTTAGGTCAGAGACAGTCAGGTCCAAACGACAGACCCAGACTCTGTCCCTGCCTCAACCCTAGCCTAGCGCCTGGGCCTGACTGTACTAGCCAGGAGAGCCAAGTCAGAGACACCAGTCCCAGACCCCAAAATGGGAGACGGCAGAGCCAGCACATCCAGAACTAGAGCCAGAGCTTCTCAAGGAACCAGCTTCACCAGTGCCCAGTGCACTTCCTTCACCACAGTGCTAGCAATAGGCTAGTAGGAGTACCATGGAGCAAAGGTACAAGCAAGAGGACTGCCCTTTTGAAACCTGTTTTGCCGTGTCTTTTATTGACTTGCTTAGGTAACTGGGTTTTTTTTGTCTTGTTCACTGTTTTTTGCTTTATTGTACTTTGTTTTTTATTGATTGAGTTTTGCTCATTAATTTGTATTGATTTTTGTATTTTTTTAAACATAATTGTGGGGCAAATTGGTGGTTCCTTGCTATGACTGAAAGGCAGCAGAAACATCTTTTACAGCGCAATCCGACTTAACTTTTGTGCCGGTGTAACCAGCGGCGCTCCATGTTCCAGCTACATGCTATGCGCTGCGGCAAGGAGAGTCATGCCGGCCACATGACCACGGAGGCGTCTTCAGACAACGCTGGCTCTTCGGCTTTGAAATGGGGATGAGCACCACACCCTAGAGTCGGACACGACTGGACTTAATTGTCAGGGAGTGACACCATCGCTTGACGGGAGTGACACCATTGCTTGCAGAAGCTCTTTATTCAGCCCCCATGATAATTGGGCTCTCCCTTTACCTTTTTTTAACCAGCGGCGCAGCAAGAACGGGAGGTCCCAGAACAGAAAAGTGATTCAAATCCCCTCCAAAAGAGGAATTCAAAGGGGATTTGAATCCCTTTTCTGTTCTGGGACTTCCCGTTCTCGCTGCGCCGCTGGTTACACCAGCACAAAAGTTAAGTCGGATTGCGCTGTTAAATACATAAATAAGAAGTAGCAGCATGCACAGACCTCCTGTTCCCCAGAATACATAACTGACCCAATGGCTGCTCGTACCTGCATATGCACAGCAGTGCATGCACATTGAGGGCAGCTGAAGCAAAAACAGGGCTCTATTTTATCTCCTATGGAGATCCTGTTTTCAATGAACCCATGTGGAGAACTAGATTGAGTCCCTTTGTAACCAGATAATTCAAAAGGAAAGGGACCAAGCTTATAAATGCACCAAAAGTCAGGTAGCACACATACCAACAGCTCTGTGAGGTGCAAAGGTACTTAGGCTACAATTCTATACATACAATCCTGGGAGTAAGCCCATAGAACACAATGGGACTTCTGAATAGATGCACATGGGTTTGTGCTGCTACCGATGGAGACAACTTCTCTCTGGGACTTTGGAGAATAACCATGGATAAAATGCTAGTTCCTTAGACACTTTGGTGACTGTAGGAATTCCTCAGGCAAACAAATAACATCCAGCTGTGTTGCACATCATAACAATGCAAATGTCCCAGTCTACATAGGGAAGACATATCACACCACATACGCATGGAATTCAGGGGGTGGATTCTTCAGATGGATAATAGAAAATCCACCATACATGTGATTCTCATTACAAGTGAACAGAAACTGCACATTTGAGTGTACACAGATCTTATTGAAAAGCATTGCGTATGTTGGCTCCTGACACTGGCGTCGCTCTAGCTGGGGCGGAGATCTAAGTTCCGCTGCGCTCCGACCCACCGTTACATGCCTGTACGAAGTGGCCCCGCCCCCTTGCCTTTGGAGCCTTTTGGAGCAGTGAAAGCAACGCACAGGACTCTCTGCTTGTTGCTATCGCTGCCCTGAAAGGCTCCGAAGGTGAAGGGCGGGGCTGCCTTGTACGGGCGTGTAACGGTGGGTCGGAGTGCAGCGGAACTTAGACCTCTGCCCCATCTTGAGCGGCGCCACTGGCTCCTGATAACTTTATCTCTAGTCCTCCACCTGTGATGGATACTTCACACATGCAAATGCTGTACTCATCAAGTGACAACTACATACATGTGCAAATTGGGCTTCTACATCAGGGGTGTCAAACATAAGGCCAGATGCTGCCTGCAGACAGTGGCGTCACTAGGGTGCGTGTCACCACATAGCGGGGCGCACGTGTCACCCTAGTGACGCCTCCCCCCTATCCCCCCTCTTACAAATCTTTGGCGCGGCCATAGACCGCGCCGCAATTTTGGAGGGGCGCCCGATGGGCGCCGGACGGACGTTGCTGCGGGCGCCCGACAATTTTTGCAGCTGGCTCGGGGACATCTTCCCCGGCCGGCTGTCCGGGGCCTTCTGAGGAAGGCCCACTGCGCGAACGTTATTTATAACTTTTTTAGCGCATGCGCAGACCATTCCTGAGGGAAAAGGGCAGCCCTTTTCCCTCAGGGACGGTCTGTGCATGTGCAAAAAACGTTATAAATAACGTTCGCACAGCGGGCCTTCCTCAGAAGGCCCTGGCGCGTTGGCCGGTGAAGACGTCTCTGGAGCTGGCTCTGGGGACGTCTTCGGGGGTGACGCGCGCAAGAGGTGATGCGTCACGTGCGTGCGTCACGCCGTAGCACGCGTCACCCCGTAGCACGCGTCACCCCGTAGCGGCCCGCTCCCATCGCTTGACGGGAGTGACACCATTGCTTGCAGAAGCTCTTTATTCAGCCCCCATGATAATTGGGCTCTCCCAGCACTGCTCTTTCAGCAGTACCTCTCTGCCGAGGCTTTGGGATGGAGAGACAGAAGGAGGTCTCAGAAAGCAAGGAACGCTGTGGGAGGAAGGGGCAGACCAAGAGGGGTGAGAGAGGGAGATGCTGCCAAGGCACTGGGAGAGCCCAGTGAGCTTTGCAGAGCACCTGTCAGATGCTGAGCTGCCAAGTGACACCTTGGCAGAAGTGGCGCTGCTGAAAAGGTGGCCTGTGTGATAATTGGGTTCTCCCAGTATAATAATTGGGCCCTCCCATATCTTGAAAATATCAAATTTGCATACTTTTCTCTTCTGTCATTTGCAGCTAATGAGTTCCTACATGAGAACAAAGTGCTTAGTTCTGTCCATCATCTGCATAATGACATCACTTCCTGCCCTCAGCAGCTGCCATGAATGCTATTTGGCCCGCTGTATGAAATGAGTTTGACACGCCTGTTCAATTATGAGGCACCCTCCCAGGCTTCTCTCCCCCCCCCACCCCGGCCCAATACCCAGGGTCTGAGTTGCTGGCATCCGCATATACAATGTTTATACCCGATGGGTACAGTCAGTGGCATCACTAGGGTGGTGCAAGGTGTGTGGGGGGTTGACACCACTAGTGGCCAAAATTGTGAAAACCTTGTATTTATGAATAATATCTTCATGTTGTATATCGTTGGAAAGATAATTTAATGCAGAATGTAATGAAACATCTGTATTCTATCAAAAGGTATATCCAAATGATCAAAAAAGAAAACACAATTGCCTTAAGTACTGTAACAAAAAGTGGATTTCCTGAACTCAAATTACTGACCAATAAGACTGATTGTTCTGAGAGCCAATGAGGTGTTATTATGAAACAGCATGGAACCAATAAGGTGTTGGTATGAGTTAGCTCTCATTTCTATGTATCAGAGCTAATACTAGAACTTGTATTCAGTTGTGTGTGTGTGTGTATGTGTGTGTGTGTCATCAAGTTGGCCACTGGTTTTTTTGTTGGTTACTGATTTGTTGGGTGACCTTTGCTGTTATATATTAAAATAAATAAAGTTAATGGGTGTAACACCATGAGTTACCGGACCAGGTGACACCAACTCTAGTGACATCACTGGGGTGACGCGATAAGCTTTCGTACTGAGTGCCGCAAACCTTAGCGACGCCTCTGGGTAGTCTTGGAACATATTTTACATCTAAACAACATTTGTTACCAAGACAACGTTTGTGCAAACTGGCATTAAAGTGGGTTGAAACATGCTGAAATGATTAACTTAATGAATTGATGAAGTTTCTAAGCAATTGAAACCCAAGAATGAAGAAAATTCTCTTTGAATGATCCTTCATACATTCATTTCTTGGCATTAGCTTATGCTAATGCCTCACACAGTATTTTGGTTGATGGTGTTGTATGAGTTCCATCCATCTTTAAACCCTTCTCTAAAAAGCCCCGATAAATTTCATTTTCTAAACCAACAACATTGGTTCACTCTCAAAGTTTCAATGTTAATTAAGCATAGAGGAACGTGGTAAAAGACGCTCCTAGTCGGGCAGATTTTGCTGCTATTTTCTTGGAAGGAGTTAAATATTGTACAATGAGAAATATTAATGAATTAGGAACCTTTTTTTAGAACTATGACCAATCCAGAATATCATACTTTAAAACAGTACCAGGAACATGAACATTTCTTCAACCATTCAAGTCTGCTTTTCCAAATACATACCATGCTTCAAATGAATGTATTATTGTGCTCATATTGGTGAATTATGTTTTAGAAATATTGTTCAATGAATCCAAAAATATCACCCTGTCAGAAACAGGGCGACACAGATATAAACACAGTTAAGTTTTTTTTTCCAGCCACACTCTCAAAAATTTTCCTTCTGCAAGGAAGCTCTTGTCTCAGTGTCTCCCTAGGCAGACATTATTCACTGACACAGCACAGCTGTATTTCAGATTTCAATGTGGTTAAACTTTTATTGGAACCTTTTTTTTGTCAAAGTGCAAACATTTCATTAACATTTCATACAGTGCGCTTTCTGAAGGGCTTATACTTTCTTTTCTGATAACAAATCAATTACCTTTATTTCAAGTTGCATCATAAGCTACTCATAAAATTTGAATTTGGAAAGCAATTTGTCATCATCAGATATAACTGGGGGCTTTTCTTCCCTTCTCTTGGGCCAGGGCCAAACTTAATTGATTTGCGGGAGGGAAAAAAGCTCCTTTTATAAGCAGATTCCTTGCCCTCCCCCTTCCACCCCCAAGTTTATTTCTGCTAAAGAAGGGATGGGCTGTGCTGGTTTGGTCAATCAGGGGAAAGGGAAAGCTTGCTCAAGACTGTCTAGTTTTACATGGTAGTTATTGTAGTAGACAACTATATTTTCCTCAGTATTTAAGAGAGCTCCCAATTGGGCCCCATGCCTAGAGGGCCCCCTGCACTAGGGTAATCTACTCTAGTCTTGTCAAATATGCACGACAATATGCTTAGATCTGTGTGGTCCATTAACTCACATGCAGTTTTTTAAGCGCACATTTTGATTGCTTTCCGTTCTACCATAGAGATATAAAGTCTGTAATACATTTTATTTATATCACGAAGATTCTACAGACCTTGGCTGTGAACCTGGGGCCCTGCCAAAAATGTTTCCAACTGGGCCCCACAGCTCCTAAGGCCGACTCTGGCCATAGCAATATACAAAGATACTATCAGCGCAATCCTATCCAACTTACACTACCGATGTAACCAGCGGGGGAGGGGAGGGGATTTAAATCCCCTTTGAAGGGGATTTGAATCCCCTTTCAGTTCTGGGGCCTCCCGTTCTCGCTACACTGCTGGTTACACCAGTGGTATAAGTTGGATCGGATTGCGCTGTATGTTACAGAAGCAAATGCTATTGTCATTATAAAAAAGAGATGTTATTGGCCTTCTATTGCCTTAAAAACAGGACACACTGGGTAGAGATGCCATTCATGCCCTTGTTGAACTGCTGTCTCATTTATTTTAAGTTCTGCATTAGATCTAAGAAAATGGAAAAAAAATGGCAGACAATGAATGAAGTGAGCAGGGCTGTCAAAGTCTAGCAGGCAATTTACAGTCATGTTTTCCTGCCCCACCGACTGTGTGTTTAACTTGCACAAACCAGAGACATTTAAGATGGGAGGATTAAAAATTCTCTCATGTTACTGTTATGTTTGAACATGCTGATATTCCGCAGGCTACAAGAGCCTGTCCTTAGTTCACTTTTCAGCTGCTGTCAAGGAGTGTGAAATCAGAGCAGAAGGCTGCATTTATTTCAGCTCTGGGGAACACAAAGGAGCCAAAGGGGGATGTTGTGTATGCATTTCACTAAGACCTTAAACAGGCAAAACTGAACCTGAAATCTGATGCTCTATCAAAATCTAAATAATAATTGAACAAAGATGCTGGAGTTTTCTTTTTCTTTTTGGCTAAAAGTTTCTTCGTGGTAGTTAAACGGTGGACCTTGGATAGACTGTGCATATATTAAGGTGGTAAGGTAAAGGTAAAGGTATCCCTTGACAATTAAGTCCAGTCGTGTCCGACTCTAGGGAGCGGTGCTCATCTCCGTTTCAAAGCCCAAGAGCCAGCGCTGTCCGAAGACGTTTCCATGGTCATGTGGCCGGCATGACTCAACACCGAGGCGCATGGAACGCTGTTACCGTCCCGCTGACGCGGTACCTATTAATCTACTTGCAATTTCTTGCTTTCAAACTGCTAGGTTGGCAGGAGCCGTCGCACGGATTCGAACTGCCGACCTTTCGATCGACAGCTCATGGTTCAGTGGTTTAACCCACTGCGCCACCCGTTGGCTTTTATTAAGGTGGTAGTTCATGTCAAATTGTAATGTCAAAGACTGAGAGCCCAAACCTATGCCAGCATCCGCCGGTGGGACTGGGCTCCGAGCTGTTGCAAACGTGCCATAAAGCACGTTGCGACAGTGTGGAGGCCTGTCTCGCCGGTTTGGAGGCCAGCACCAGCAGGCCTCCACCGGTGAAGAAGCTACGCCTGCTCCACCGGCCAGCAGGGAGGTGCAGAGGCGTTGCTGGGGGCGGGCGGTACTGTAAGTTCCGCACCATTCCACTCCCCGTTTACGCCCTGGTACGAGGTGGCCCTGCCCCCTCGCTGTCGGAGCCATTCTGTGCGGTGAAGGGCAGGACACAAAAAAATGTCCGACAATATTCTGAGTCTCACTTCTAATCTGCAATATGAACCACAAGACCTGTGTCTGATCCAGTTGATCCAACCACTTAATTTGGTGTTGTCAAACAGAAGAGAATTGGACAATTTCAGGATAAGTTATTTGAAGGAAAGGATTGGCGGAATGTGATTAAGCTCAACATGGTGTGAAAAGAGCCTGATCACCATACCAGCTGGCTACAGCCAGCACAAGAGACACCTTAAGAATGGAAAATAGTCAGCTTTTCTGAAAGCTGTTTAAATTTCCTTCCTAACCATGTGCCCCTCACCTGACACCTGTTCCACCTGTTCGCCAGTTCCACAGGTATGTAGAGATTCTCGTGAGCTGTTGTAGACAGCCTTCCGTGCTGCATGCAATGATCTGAGGAGTCCAACACTAGTCCAACACTGGCATTAGAAGAGGAATAAAACAGGACACCATTGGCCCTGTCTTAAAGCCGCACAAAGGGAGCTTTCATTGAACTGGTTTGAACAATACCATCCAACCAGCCACCCATCCTATGAGGAGGAGCATGTGTACATGCATGTGCACATGTATTCCCCTGACCACCCAGGGCACCATTCCTGCTCCCAAATAGTTATGTGGGGTAGAAAATCTGTACCACCCCATATTATTAAGATACTACTTGGAAAGTAATATTCTAACCATGTGATGAGGATCAGTTTGAACATTGCATGTTTCCCATGACTATTATGGATGGAATGGCATGTGGAGGGGTGGGGGAGATGTGTGCAGTGCATATATGGTATATGGTGCAGTGCATAAACTTGGGTATCATCCAAATCAGGCCACTATTGGAACAAATCATTAAGAAACCATTGTGAATCAGTGAGGGTAATTTGCCACAAGGCATTCAATCCTGCCTGATGCGAGAGGAACATTTCATCTGCCTCTCTTGAGGTGACCCATGCCCCGTTACAGGAGGAACTCCATGAGACTCAAATGCTAGTTGCAGCCCAAAGCATGCAGTAGGCCAAAGATGTTCTTCTCTCATATGAAGCAGAATCATCCACCAGGAATATATCCAGAACCAAGTGGACACCACCCTTCATTATATTATTAACAATGCAATCCTAAACAACTTTCCAGTGCTGATGCAACTGCAATGCAGCCCCAAGATAAAAGGAACAAAATTATCTTACTTTGAGGAGGCCTCCGTGACTGCCCCTCCATCGCAGGAGGCAGCGCATGTGCCCGGTTGGCACAGCTGCATCGGCCCTGGAAGTTGGTTAGGACTGGGCTGCCAATCAGTACAAAGATACAGTACTGTACAGTATTATTTATTTATTTATTTTCTGTATTTATATACCACCTTTCTCATCATCAGATTTCTCATCAGATTTATTCAAGGCGGTTTACATAGGCAGGCAATCCTAGACCCGATAAAGGTCTTTACAATATTGTTCTATTCATATATAGAACCTTCCATACACAAGATGTTTCCCTTCCGAGTGCAGCCCTCCTTCTGGCTTGTGCTCTGCACTTCCAAGCTTCACAGTTCTCAGTGTCTTTTTGAGGTCTATCAGCACCTTCCGTCTCCCATCCAAGTGAGAACTGAGGTCGACCATGCTTAGCTTCTTCAGGCAGAGGCGTCGCTCCGGTAGGGGCGGGGCTGTAAGTATCGCTGCGGTCATAGTCTCTTTACCGAGCGAGGAGGAGGCAGCCCCGCCCCCTCACTGTCCGAGCCAGTCCCCTGTGGAGAAAGCAGCAGGCAAGAGACCCTGCCTGCTGCTTTCTCCGTAGGGGACTGGCTCGGACAGTGAGGGGGCGGGGCTGCCTCCTCCTCGCTCGGTAAAGAGACTATGACCGCAGCGATACTTACAGCCCCGCCCCTACCGGAGCGACGCTTCTGTCTTCAGGCAGGGCACTGGCTCAACCTTCAGGCCACACCTCCTGCTATCTGAGTACTATCTGAGCAGCAGCTAGTAGTTTCACTGGGAACAGATGTTACAAATTAGGAATATGGAAGTATCCTTCTAAACACTTTCTTTTTAAATCCAAAGAATTTGCAGATCACCCACAGCAGAGGCACTGTACAGTATCTCAGACATGAAATGTTAATGGCATGTAGCATATTAGCAGATTCCTGAACCCACAGAGGATTTATGTCAGAAAGTGTCAGCAGATAACAATGGAACACTGGTCCAGAAAGTGACAGTGCTATTAAGTGCATCATGTAACAAGTTCTGAATGTGGGGTGCACAACAGATTGAGCACTCATGCCCATCGTAATAATGTACTTGTATATAACAGTTAGCTCTTGAAGAGATTGCCCCTTCACATTTTAGGGAATATGACATATGGTGGCAATATCAGTTACAGAAACCTAGTAGAATCAGCAGGAAGCAGACTCCAATGTCTGTAACTGAGGGAAAAGCTTTCAAGTAAAACAAACGTGTTCCTGTGCCCCATGCCAACAGATGAAATGATTAATAGTGCTCATTCAAAGCAACACAGATTGCAACAGAAGCATATGGGTGTTTTGGAAAGTACCATCAATTCTTGACATATGGCTTGGGCAGCAATTTTGGCCTTCCTTTTGACAACGTCCCTCGTATGTCTGTAGAGGCTGTCATCATACGAATGGTGCGTAGAATGCAAATGGGTGGGTTAGGAGGCCTGGTGTCTGGCCTCAGTCAGTGATGTACCTATGCTCAGCAGGAGGGGGACCGCAAATGAAAATATGCCCCCCTTGCTGGAGATTTGGGCGGCGCCACCTTGGGTCTTGTGAGATTTTGTGCGATCCAAGATGGCCGACAGGAAAACGTTTTACCTTTTTAAAATTGTCTGCGAAGCTGGAGCAGCAGCGGCAGGAGGAAGAGTGGTGGTCAAGAGGAGTCCTGGCTGGCCCGAGCAGCTGGCCAGCAAGGAACCAGGCAGCAGCAGGACCAGCAGCAGCAACAGCAGCAGCAGCAGCAGCAGCTGAAGGAAGGAAGCACCAGGGGGCAAAAATGGGGGGGCAATTAATTAATTATTTAATTAATTTAAAAAAATGCCTGTGCTAACGTGCGGGAAGCAGGCCCTCTGCGTCTGCAGAAAACAAAAAGCAAAACAAAAAAACAGAAGCAGGAAATAAAAAAGTTATGGAGGGGGAAAAAAGTAGGGGGGTGTCCCAGTTTGGGCACCTCAAAATATGGTAAGCCTACCAATAAAGATGTTGCTCCTTCTAGCTGGGCAATGTGGAGTGCACATGCGGAGCACGCACCCCGCAGATAAGAGTATATCCAGGCCATCTCCTTTGCCTCCTGGGCCCCCTTTTAGACCACGGGCCCGAGTACAAATTACCCCCTTTACTCCCCTTCCATGGGCCCTGATTTTATGTTTGAGTAGAGAGTTGCTGCTTTCTAAATTACCAAAATGATGCTTGGGGACAGAGAAATCCTCTGAAAAGTAACAGAAAAGTTGTTCCCCCTCAGTATCTTAGTACTGTTTATCTTTTCTCAGGCTTCATTTACAAACACAACATTGCAATGAAGGAAAAAGTTCCCAAATCGAAACATGTTTATCCTTTGTGGCCACCCACAATTTCTCTCCAAGAATTTCTCAAAGAATCCATGGGAGGACTTCCCTGTGAGCATCAATCTGCGTATGATGAAAGTACTAACATAACTTTTTCAAACAGAAAATGTAAAGATCTTCCATCCATTGATATTTGGTATGCCCTTTTCTTTGACTTACTGGGTTTAAAGAAAAAGAAAAAGATGTGAAGTAGAATTGCTTTTTCATACTAGAACTAGAATCAAACCTATTATAAAGAAGGTATTATTTCTGCTGAGCTAAACTGTAGTGCTCAACGTATAGAGGGGCCAGAAAGAAGCTGCCCCCTTCACCTTTTGCAATGAGCCCTCTAAGTACAGGGGGCTGTATCTGCGGATCCGCTATCCATGGATCCACTTAACTGCGGATGGCTGGGTGTCCTGTGTCCCCCGCACCCATTACCTTTTTTTAATCTGTAAAGAGCTGGTGCCAAGTCCGTGCCTTTCTTCCTTAAACAAAATGCTATAAGCAGCATGCTATAGGCAGGAAACAAATTGCTTCCTGTTTAATGTTAGGAGCCTGTCTAGCACGCAGCCTTTCTTCACTATAAGCAGCATGCTATAAGCATGCTATAAGCATAAGCATGCTGCGTATAGCTTTTTATTTAAGGAAGAAAGGCATGGATTTGGCCCCAGATCTTTACAGATAAGGAAAGGTAATGGGCGCTGAGGGTGTGGGGCTTGCCACGGGGGGCGTTTGCCCCTAACTGCAGTTTTCACATATCCGCGAGGAGTTGGAGCATATCCCTTGTGGATATGCCCCCCCCCCCGTATTCTCTTTGGAAGACTTCTTTTTTAAATTTGGCAAAAACTGAGCAGGGATGGGGGGGGTTAAGTGTGAGTTTCGCTAATGGACCCCTCTGCCCCCCATAATTCAAGTGCTGGTAAATTGCTCCCAAAAGTGTATCAGTGTTTAATTTTTGAGTACTGACTCAAAAATTAATCTCTTTTTTTTCTGCTAAGGAATGGTGAGAAAACTGAAACATATTAATTTCCTCTCATTTGAAAGTTTGTGTTAAATGATAGCTGTTTGCTCCTTAAGATAAATGTAACTGCACAGCATATTCATCATCTGCGATTTTTATAACACATTTCCTATTATTGGTAATAGGAAATTACCATTCCTGTCTCATTATCACAACACATGGCTGTTCGAAGATGACTTCATGCAAGAGATTTATTCAGTGTAACTGACTCCAGGATTGTGGCAGAGAGTGTTATACAAAAGACTGGGAATGCATTAATGTTTCTAGAAATGTTTCTAGTTTTGGAAATGTTTGGACATTTTCCAAAATCAATGGGCAGCCCAATCCTGTCTAGGACAGCCGCAACATACACAAGCACGCTGCACCAGATCCTATCCAGGATCGGGCCAGTGCTGATGCAGCTGGAGGCCACCTTTGGGGAAAGGGACATTTGACATTTGTCCCTTTCCCCCGGGTAATGCCCAAGCTGCCCCCCATGGGTCTCCTTGGAAGTGCACCGGCAAAATGGCAGGCCAAATACAGGAGGCCCATGTAATGCCAGCCAGGCCCGGGACGGGGGATAGGATTCAGTGGAGCATGCCGCCGAGGATCCCTCCCTCCATCTTAGAACATCAGGGGGGGGGGCTCTCTTGCAGGTGCCACCACTGACTTAGGTTAAGGGGCTGGTGGTATGAGGGCACCACAGTTATGGAACTTCCAGGGGATCTAAGAACTGTCCTTTCCCTTACAACATTTCAGCGATGTATATTGCAAGCATTTGGTTGATGGTTTTGGTGGTTGGCCTCTTGTGTCTGTACTGTATATTGTTTACTATTTGCTGCATTTTTGTTGTCCACTGCTTTTCCCCCCTATATTGTTTGAAATGAATTGCTGCCCCATTTGTTTTTATTTGTGCTAGTTTTGTATGGTTTTTTTGTATGTTTTTATTGTTTTATATAGTGGTGTAGCTAGACCAGTGCAGCGGCAAGTAGTTCTGCAAGACTCTGTTACACCGGAGTCAGAGGCCCCTCCCACTTGCCATCAGAGCCATTTTGGCGGCGACGGTAGAATGTCTCCAACGGTGAAGGGGAGGGGCCGCTGACTCTGGGCAGAACTGCTTGCCGCTACGCTGGTGGTTTTATGTGTGGTTTTATAAAATTTTGTAAGCTGCCTTGGGTGTTTGCTTTAGCAGGGGAAAGGCAGGGTATACATTTTTTAAATAAATATTTTGCATGTGCTGATGTGAGTATTTTACCATGATTACAAATGGTGGTTTGGTGCATCATTGCTCAACCCTCTTTTAGAAAGTTTGCAATTCCATACAATATGAAGGAAGAAGGCCATGCTCCACAAGGAACATTTCAGTTGTGTGAATTGATCCTAGTCAGAGTATAAATAGATTTATTTTAGCCTGGTCTTCACAGACAGTTGCCCCAGAGTCATTAAATTTGAGGATAATTATGACATGTCGATGGAATGATTTAAATAAATGGTTCCTCTTTTCTCTTTCTTTTACTTTTTTTTCTTTTAAAATAGGTTTTACATTTGCAAGTGATCTCATTCAATGGGTACAGGAATCCATTCTGTTGATATTGCAGGATCAAAAGAAAGCCCCATAAAAGAGCAATGGATTAACTCTCCAGCAAAGGAAAATATTTGCATTGTAAATTGCATGTCTAATCAGGCCAAGATGCAGTTTATTTAGTTAATCCTCCACTCCCAAGTATTCCCTGGGATTCCTTACACTTTTGTCTGCTGTCGTTCTTGTCCTAAGAGATGTTCAAGAGTGCTCTTTTTGTGCGTTATTATGCGTCTTTGCTCCCATCATCATGTGATCAAATTGTGCAGCATACAAATGTTAAAAAACATTTATGTTTGCACCACTGAACTTTCAAACTGTGCATCCAGTTTTTACAACTGCTCTGTCAAACACATTTTTCTCTGCTTGGCTAAAGTTTTCTGTGCCAAGTCTGTTGCTGTAGGGCAGCGGTGGGGAACCTCCGGCCCCAGGGCCGGATCAGGACCCCGAGGCCATCCGGTCCGGCCCCCGGAGAGATTGCCGGGAGGCCGCCCAACCGGCCCCTGGAGGCTCCGCCGGGTCCGCGCGTCACCTCCGGAGGCCGGGAGAGGGCCTTTGCATGTCCTCCCTGGCCGCCGCCTCGACCCCTTCTCACCAGGCCGTTGGCCATTTCGCACATGTGTACCACGCCGATGAGTGCAAGCTCTTGCCGTCATCGGCATGGTACGCCGGAGGTGATGCGCGGACCCGGCGGTGGCTTCGGACGGTGAGTGCGGAGCCTCCGGAGGCCGATGGGGGGGCGGGGGCAAAAATTAATTAAATAAATAAAAATGGCACCCACCCTTACGGCCGGCCCTCAAGCAAATTTCTAATATTTAAAACGGCCCTCGCCAGGGAAAAGGTTCCCCGCCCCTGCTGTAGGGCCTTTTTATGCCTCTTATTAGCAAGGTTATAACAGAAGCAGTTCTTTTACAATGGCTATAATACCAGCAACCACTGTAAAAAGACTATAAAGCAGAAAGAGATAAACTATACAGTAAGGCTATATACGTGGGGCGTGGGGGCAGGTGTGTGTAACCACAAAGCATTTCCTTTCCTGTGTGGCTGGAGTAGAGATCTGGTTGTGTAGAGAGCTGATTGTGGCAATCATGAAGTGGAAGCCACCCCTCCCCCCCTGCCTAGTTTCAAGATAACAACAAATGGATTGGCTTAAAAAAATCCTAGGCTTGTCTACTTAGAAGGAAACCCCATTGAACACAATGGGACTTGATTCTGAGCAGTGGCGTCACAAGCCGGTGCGTCACCCCTGGTGGGAGGTTGACCGGCTTGGCACGTCACTAGGGGCGGGAGGCCGGCCGCGTCCCCCACCCCCCACTGCTGCATCCCCCCACTGCCACATCCCCCTGCTGCTGCGTCCCCCCCCCCGGTACTCACTGCTTGTGCCGG
This sequence comes from Plestiodon gilberti rubricaudatus, assembly GCA_026170595.1. Lineage (NCBI taxonomy): Eukaryota > Metazoa > Chordata > Lepidosauria > Squamata > Scincidae > Plestiodon > Plestiodon gilberti. Next base: position 166,421,512 of record JANXHW010000001.1, read on the forward strand.
GAGAGGGTGACATGCCCGAGGCCTCTTTTGCATGCTGTGTATTCTTCGGCAACTCGACCGTTTCTAACTAGGCCACGGCAAGGCTGAAAGTGGTATGTGCACAATGCCACCTGAAGCCTTTCCCTCAGAAGGGCTGAACGAAGTCGCAATTAGGTCTTTGCTCGGGCTTCAAGCGGCGTTGTGTGCATGCCGCTTTCAGCCTTGCCGTGGCCTAGCTAGAAGTGGCCGAGCCGCTGAAGATGACGTGGCTCGCCGAGTGGGCCTCGGGCACGTTATCCTCCCGGCACGTCACCCTCCTGGTGTGTCTCCCCCTCCCGCCACATCACTCCGGGCGGCCTGCCCCCCCCGCCACACCCTAGTGACGCCAGTGCTTCTGAGCAGACATGCCTAGGACTGTGCTCTAAGGATTTAACAAGCTATACCTGCCCACATTCCTTCTCCTAAAGGTCTAGCACTCTGTCCCAGTATGGATCTGGTAAGCCTATCTAGAGCAGGGGTGGCCAACCTTTCAACATGAATGCTTCTTGTCCTTTAATGGCTGTACAGGTGAGGGCATTTCAGCAGGTGCAGCTGCTTTAGCAGCACCAACAGCACTTGCAGCTGCCAAGAGTCTGTTTTCTACAGAACTCTGAAGAACGCAGAGGCCCTCATGGTGGAAGGTTGGCCACCCCTGCTCTAGACCATCCCACTCTCCTCCCCTCCACACACTTCTGCTTGCTCCCCAGGTTTTTGCCAGCCTTTTTAAAATCAGGGAGCAAATGGGAAAAGGTAGATGGTGACAAGTGCTGCAGCCCTTCAGGAATGATGGATTTTAGACCAGCACTGCATGGAAAAGTGTTTCCTACATTGCTATGGTACTGTAGAATTCAGCCCTCCATGTTAAAAGAAAATAAGACTGCGCAGCCCATCTAAGCATCACAGTGAGAACTGATCCAGCTGTATTCCAAGTGAAGAAAAAAAAACATTTATTGAAGAAGAAGAAGAAGAAGAAGAAGAAGAAGAAATCCCCTGAGTCACAGTCTGGTTCTTATCAAGAGATGGCTTTCTCTATTCCAACTTGCCTTTCAGCCCAGTGTCAGTGAATCACTCCCATTCTTGATTAAGTATGCTTTTCCATTTGCAGCTGGATAAGTACTTATCCAGTGGATTCATAAGCATAGATTATGCCCAGCTGCATCTGCAATATTTGCATGCATTAACGAAGGGTCCTAATGGAGGATTGTTGCCATATAAAAATCTCCCACTTAAAATGGGAGAGTCAGATCAAACTAGGAAGAAAGCGAGCTTTATCTTGTCCATCCACCAGATTTCGAGGCACTATCATGAAGGAAAAGGTGGAATTCTGCCCCCACTAGAACCATGGCTTCTGTCAGGGGTGTATAGTTAATATACATACTTGCTTATTATTGTCATGTCTGGCTAGTAAATACAAATCATGTTGGGAAATTGGGCAACTTCCGTATGCTGGACACTGGAGGGTGTGTGTGTGTTGTTTGATCACCTAAGTACCTAGGTAGACCCTCTTGTCTTTGACCCCTCATTGTCTTAAGGAAGGGGCGTTGCCCCCAGACCCAGTTTCCTCCTTCTTCTCCCTTCTCTTCTCTTCTCTTCTGATGCTAGACTAGGTGAGATGATGCCTTGCTCCCAGGAGCCCAGTGGCCATCTTGCAGCACGCCTCATGCAGGGAGCCCCAGCTCTAGGGGGGTTCTATCTTAAGTCTAGGATGTACCTCTGATTGATGGTCAGACGCTATTTATATATGCAAACTAAACTGTAAGTAAAACTCTTCTTCTTTTTGCAGCTTCAATCTGCCTGTGCCTCATGTGTTTTATCTAGCCAAGTAAGCCAGCAAGCAGTCTGCCATGGGTGTAAAGAGGGGAAGCGGATTAGAATATCTCCATCAAATCACACCGCCAGAAATGTAAGGCGTGTCTATAAAAGGAACTAAAAGAAGCTACAGAACACCAGTCAATCCTCTTGTGTGTGTTTTTTTCAAAAAAGACAAGGCTCTCTACAGTCTCACTCAGACAATGCACTAACTGAAGAACTACAAAAGTCTGAAAATGGCAAGCTAGAAAGGGATATGGTCTATTTATGGCATTTCAGAAATAAAGGAGATGTTTCTTCTTCATGAGATTGCATGTCTGGAACGGGATCAGGGAGGGGGCATTTTACAAGCTTGAACTTGCCATTCAAGTTGCCTGGGCAATGATGCCTGGGCACTTCTCCCCCCCTTGATAATGTCAGCATGTTGAACCCAATCCAGTTAAGCAGGCAGGATTCACATGAACCTGTTTCTTGGAAGCATACAGCTGTAGACCTTCTTCAACAATTATTGGCCAGGGAACCACAGGATCAGTTCAGAACTATGACGGCTTACAAGTACATGACATGTAAAAATGTGCTTGTTGACATGGATATTTATTAGCAACCCCTAACAACATCATTAATCCAGTGTGTTTGGCAAAAAAAAAAAAAAAAAACAGGAAAAACCAACAACCCCAAAAAATACATTTTGAGGAAATTTGAGAGCCAGAAGGCATGCTTAAATCATATAATGAGAAAAGTTGGGGGTATTTACAAAATGAACTCTGTTGTCCAGATTCCCAGCTCTGGACAATGGGGGGGGGGAGAGGGCGAATATGCATAGAAAGAGTCTTGACTTCAGCCAGCTTTCAAGTGCAGAACAAATTAGTTCCAGAAATTTATGAAACAGATGATAGGTTTTTAACACTAGTAAACTCTGGAACTTCTTTTCGATTGTTGTATTTCGTGGTGCCTGGCTACAGAGTACTTGCTAGGACACAAGGACCATTCTGACAATGTCTTATGATGAAATTTTTTGGGTGAAACAACACCATCAGAATGCATTTACCCAGAGGCCGTCTCTGATACTGGTTGGTGGTATTTCTTTTTTCCTCACCAGCAAACGTCTGAAAGATATAATGAGTACTGTCTTAATTAATTAAAGATCATTATATTTTCCACACTGCATTTGAGCTGAAGACACGACTTAATGACTGAACAACAACTACAACATTAAAGAAACAGCAAAGAGATTTGCAGCACCTGAAAGACAAGCATTTGTTTCAACATATAAGCTTATGTGGACTACAGTCTTCAGATGCATGAAGTACACTGTGGTCCCAAGGTCGGCCCGCTCATGTGGCCAACTGAAATGTTTGCCTTAGACAGCAAATTGGTGACGGGGACCTACCTCCACTGGAAGGGAGGAAGGAAAAAGAGGACAAAACAGAAGAGGGAGGAGAGTGGTGAGATAGAGTGCCACCAGTGCTCTAACCCACTCCCCTCTCCTCCACACTTCCTCTATGACTCTGTCCCAGTTTTCTTTTCCAATTCAAGGAGTGGCAGGAGGAGCAAAGGCTGGTGCATCATGAGGGAAGGGAGGCAGGATTTGGCACACTACTTTAGGCACCAGCAGCTCTTGGGCCAGCCTTGAATAGTCCGCCAAAGGTTATGCTGAAACAAATGCGTGAGTCTTTAAGATGCCTCAAGACTCATTCTTGTTTTTGCTGCTGTAGGTTAACATGGCTACCAATATGGAAAATGTTTTTACCAGTGTCTCCACACAGCACCTCTGCTGTGTCATGCTGCAGATCTCTGCAGCATCTCAGAAGCCTTGCATTGCTGAGGGTCACTACAACGTTTGCATGTTGTCTGTTTCTTTGCTCGTTGAATAAAGACCTGGTTTTTTGAAATTCAATTTGGTGTCCTGTTTCTTTAACATGTGTAACTAACGCTGATTTTTCTTCTTGGCCATTATTGACCACTCTCAAATGCTCTTGCATCCTGATTTTAATGGGTCTTTTTGTATTTCCTATGTAAGAACTTGGACAATTTCCACAATAAATTTCATAAACCCCTGGATTGGTTAACTCTGGTCTTTTATCTTTAGGGTTTCCTAACAGCTGTTCAATCTTGGTGGTAGGTAGGAATACAGTTTTCACATTGTACTGTCGGAACACATAGGATATCTTATCGGTTACCCCACGTACATATGGCAGTGACAGCCATTTGTGTTCTTTCTGTTCTAATTTTTCCAGTTCCATCGCTCTGTTCTTCTCATTAATTTCCTCTGGGGTGGGAATGTGCGTAATTTTCTCCCACTGTTTGTCCCATACCTTATCTATCTGTCTTGTGGTGTATCCATTGGAAAGTAAGGTCTCTTTAATGATTGTTTTTTTTTCTTCAGCTAAGGAATCCCTGTCACATACGTGCATTGCCCTATAGACTAATGAATTAATGAGTGAATTTTTTTGAGCCGGGTGGTGATTGGTGATAGACACCTCCCAGCTTGCAGCTGGATTCTCTTTTCGCTTTCGAAGAAGCCCCTAATGCCTGGGGAGAAACGTCAAGCACAGAAGACCTTAAAGATTTCAACTTTGTCAGCTTTGGATAATCCATCCCGCTTGCCCACTCTACGTCGCGGTAGAACCAGGATTTGGAATTTCAACTGACAATCGTAAGATCAATCTTTATTTCTTCAATTTTAAGAACTGAAATCACATGGCTGAAAATCCCTTAAATATTGTAACTTTGAGCATAACAACTGGCCATGAAAACCTGCATGTATACCGTGAAGCAACCCATTTAATTTCTGCTATCTCTTGGCTGGGAGCCCTATTCTGTTGTGCAATCAATTGTAATGAGGTAGACTTTGGTCCATTTGCACAATTGTAAAGTCCCACCCCTGGTGTCAGGATGTTGACCTACTCCCTTGGGATGATGGGGAGGGCAGGGGAGGGCTGCCACACTTGTGACTCCTTTCAAGCCTTGTGACCTTGTCCTGCAGTAAGGAGCTCTGGCTGAGAAGACAGATGTATCTTGCCTTTCCTTCCATTCCCTTCTTTTCTTATCAGCCCAATGGAGGACGTTTGCAGTCCTGCCTGCAGGAATACGTTAGGAGTTCACATTTCATTGGGGAGGGATGGATCAAAGGGGTTACAGGAAACTGTGTTTTCATCTCAGGTGAGGTGATAAAAGTGGAGTGCCAACTACTAGGAAATAATTTGTGAAGTGTATCACAAATTACTTCTTAACAATTGCCACGTCACGTATCTCCTTAAAACTAGTTTCTTGTCCTCATGGCATCTGAGAAACGCTGAAGTAAGACTCACTTGAGACAAGTCTTCTTTCTTGTCCTAATTCAAAACGTGATTCAGCCTGACATCCGAGGCATTCCGAGGCTTCAGAGGCAAAGTCTGTGACTAATACTTCAATTCCTTCCAGGCTACACACCATGCCAATAATAATTGTTTCAGTCTTGCCTGGATTCGGCTTCAGCTGAATCATGCACAGACTGTCCTCCCTTGGGGTAGGTGCCGAAAAGCATGATTACGGGACAGAGAGAACTTTGTGTCGCCAATATGCAAATGCAGGGGTCTAGTGGTAAATTTCAAAAGCTCTTCATGAGATCCCCATAGCCATGCCCTCATGGTCAAGCAATGCCCCTATGGCAGGGGTTCTCAACCTTTGGAGGCCCAGGTACCCCCTATCTATCACAGTCCAATTTTCTGAAGTACCCCCTGCTAATTAACTGCTAATTAATTGGATTAACCAATTAATTAATTAAAAAGTACTACAACAATTTTAAACGTGAAAAAATGTCTTATTTAACTCTGTGAGTGTGAAAGTGTAAGAGAGAGACAGACATGCAAGGATCTCTTATTTTTTCCTCCAAATCACACTTCCCAAAATCAGCTCCTCCCTCCCCCACCCCACCAAAGTACATTTTCCAAAGTACAAAAATAAGCCCAAAACCAAAATAATTTCACTACCATCAGCAGAAAAATAAATAAATACCATGGATTGTAAGATGCACCTCCCTTCCTTGAATTTGCCCGCTCAGCACCAACTCTCCCCAGCGTGCCTTGCGCTGTAGCTGACGAGCCCAGTGCCTTTGCACTCCACCAGAAAACGCCATTTCCTTGCTTACCAGGGCTTGGGGGGCTTCGGGGAGGCCTGTGCAACCATCTGTGGGCCTCCCTGACCTTCAGATCACCAAAAAACGATTTTTGATGATCTGGAAATTGGAGAGGCCCACAGAGGGTCGCACAGGACTCCCTGAAAGCCCCCCCCCAAGCTCTGGTAATCAAGGAAATGGTGTTTGGGGGGTATTTTGGGAACACCTTTGATTCTAAGACACACCCAAATTTTAGAGATGCTTAATTGGGAAAAACGTGTGTCTTAGAATTGAGGAAATACAGTACATAGCTGGTGCAGGTCCAAGGAGACCCATAGACGATTGGGCAGCCTACCGGGGGGGGGGGGTGTAACTAAAATGTACTTGCCTCCTGCAGGCTGTCGGATCTCTCCTCCCCCCCCCCATCACCATAGCATGCAGCACAGAAAGGATCTACAAATTGATTGTGCATTATTCAATGACTGCAGGTTCTAAAAGGTAAATAAATGAGAACCATAGACTCCCGTTGTCTGCCAATATAAGACATCAGGCACAAATATATATATTTTTTTTCTGGTGTAAATTATGCCAGGAATACTTTAGAGATCCTGAATGGTTTCAGAAGTAGGAAGATCAACCTGGTCTCATAGTAACACATACAGTAAATTGCATCAGTCCTTGGTTGATTTATTGGTTCTTCAAAGAGCAGAGTACTACGTCAGAACACATTGTAGAAGAGAAGGTCATATTTTCTTATCTGCTGGTACAAAAATAGACTTTGTTTTTATTGTTTTTATTTGTAAATTTCTGGCTTTTACAAAAAAAAATTCTACGTGGCATCTTTACCCATATAGTATACCCTATTTCTTGGAAAGACTTTGTCCATTTGTCTGAAGTACAAATAGAACTAAATCTTTTGATCTATGTGGTGTTTCCCTCTTAACTGAAATAAAGAAGTCAGCATTGGTCTTTCTTTAAAGCATTAGCAATTCATCTTCTAGAACAGGAATGGATTGACTTCAGTCCCTGATGTGGGTGGTCTTCCTTTAAAAAAAAGGTAATATTAGACTCCTCAATGTATTCTAGATGTATAAGCAAGACTGAGTACTCAGGAGAACTTAGCAACAAAGGCATAACTCACATGCATAATCTGAAGTACACCATTGCTTAAGAATTTTTCTTTTTAAAAAAAGAAAAGGCATTATCAAATCGTCCCCCAAGCCTAAATAGGGATGAAATGGGGTGGTGAGTTAACCAGGACAGGTGCAGTATAACAGCAGAATATGCAACAGAAAGGTAAGACAAAACCTAGCTCTAGCTCTTCCAAGGGGAGGAGAATGGTGTATTCTGGAAGCTGGGCACACCTTAATTGGCGTGTTCTTAAAGGCCATTCTAAGTAATGTCAGAAGGAACAATAATCTCTTTCTATTTTGTATTTTTAAATTCTCACAAATGGAATTTCAAGACCTCAGGCAAACGGAAGCACAACTGCCAATAAAAGCACATTGACAAATTGGAGCTTGCCTGAAGTGACTGGTATGAAAAGGAAAACTCCGAAAAGGTGACAATTATCTCATAACTGATAAACCACTTTCCCTTGTCAGGATGAAGGCATTTTGATTGACACATGTAATCTCTCAGCAATCCCCTCCAATTCCTGCAGCAATTGGAGGGAATTCCCCCCCCCCTTGACAGCTTCAACTGGCTTTTTTGTGGTGGTAAAAAAAACCCACAAAACCCTCCCAGGAACTGTCTAGAAAATATCTCACACTATAAAAACATTTTTAACCATGCCCCTCTTTTCACAATTTTTCACTAGTACAGATCATGTCAGAGCTAGTCTGAAGCCACAAGAGGCCATACCTCTTCTTTTTAAATTAATTTTTAGATGTTGTTGTATTAATTTCGTTAACTGTTTTTTACTGTCTTAAAATGTGACTTTTGTACTGTATTTGTTGTACTGTATTTCCTTTTCTGTTGTAAGCCGCCTTGGGTCCCTTCGGGGAGAAAGGCGGGATAAAAATAATGTAAATAAAATAAATAAATACCTGAATAACTGGTGGATTTGTTCTTGAGCTTTGGGTTTCTGCACTGTGGCTTGAGGAAGCCACAGAAGAAGACATTCATAAGGCTGTGTTGATCAGGTGAAAGTAGAAGGCAAAGGTCCTAGTATGTCGTAAGCATCGCTGAACTAGAAGCTTCATGTTAGCGACTATGGACTGTGTGTGTTTTTTAGGCCTCAGGGCTATTTCAGGTGAATGTGGAAAGCGACTACCATGAAGAAGAAAACGAGAAGGTGTCCAAGAAGGTATTCACTGAGATTGCAGAATGCGTATAAGGCAACTGAGGCATGAGGGCAACTGCTGTCTAGTGAAATGGAGGTAGTGTATAAAAACCAGCAGGGTTGTGAGTGGCTCCGACAGAGAATCTACCTCACGATGGCCTCTCCCTGCAAGGTGGATTGGTAATTTATTAGGTGTGGTGGCTGGGTGAGCTGAGCAGTGTCAGGGGAACATCCTGACTGAATGTCCATAACCGTTTTCCTAGACATCTTAATTGGAACGGTTATAACTCCCCACGCCACACTTGTTTTAACAGATGCAAGTTATGCTACTTTCCTTTCGTAACAGTGGGGTCTGTTTAATCAGATCTACCGGTGTCTGCCTCTTTATTTTCTTCCCTCCCACAACTTGAAACTAAGGGAGTTGAGCAGGAAGTTGCATAGGTAAATGGATAGGGTAGAAGGTCACAATGAGTTTCACATGTGGAACTCAGCCAATTGCATCTGCTAATGAAAAATGAGTGTATTCATTACAGGCACACACACCCCACCCCCACCCCAAGAAACACAACGCACCGTGACTTGGGTTGAGGGTAGACTTTATTTAAATTAATAATAAATGATTAATAAATAATTAAGGATTGTCAAACCTGCAGCAGGGCAATCAAAACTCAGTCCCCCAGCATGCGGACAGCTAGGCGGGGGAAACAGTATCCACCATCAACATCCCCCTGCTGTTAAATGGGTATGACATCCTGACTCAAAGCTACCCTTGGTGCTAGCCTAAGGGAGCCAATCATGGTCAACCCCAAAGGGGTCGAGGCAGCTGGAAGCGAGGACCCCACAGGCAAATCCTTACGTTGTCCCCGCTATACCAGTCAAGGCCAGCCAGCCTCACCGATCCAGGCAAGTATCTCGTGAGCGGTCCTGGCTCACCCCCTGACCTTGCCCGCCTCAGAATGTACGCCAGGCTTTTACCCCTGTCTACCTGGCCTGCATGCTACCTGCCAAACTCCTAATTAAACTGGGCAACTAGAAACCATCCACCTCTGCCAGTCTGGGGTAGGCAAAAAAAACTGCCAACCAACGCCAATCAGGATGACAGCAAAAAATTCCTATCCGGCTCCCAAAAGGGGCAACCAGCTAATCTCAGACTGTACAGGGAGGGAGGGAGGGAGGGAGGAGCTTTTCGAACCGCTGCGTTTGAGGAGAAGAGCAAAAACGCTCACTCCCAGTCACATGGCTCAGCCCCGACCAATCAGAGTCTTGCAAAATCGCGCCACTTAGCCGTGCGTGTGTGGGAGGAGCGCTGTAAAGAGGACGCCAGGCTAACGGCCCGGCATCGCCATTTTATTTCTAACCTTTCTTTCTTCCAAGGGACCCAAGTTTGCCAGCGGTTTCCCAGCAGATCTCTCGTTCAGGCACTAACTACACCCAGCCTTGCTTAGCTTCAACACGGTGGCTGCATCGTGTACTTTTATGCTGTGTGTGGGACATGGAAGAATGAGATTACATATACACAGTGTTGTTGAAGCTGATTACCTGTAGTTGTTCCATACCTCTCAGGAGTGGGAATCCTGCACTAACTGCACGGGCAGGGAGAACACCTGATCAGCACCCTGTCTACAGTCTAACTGTTTATAGTATTCACACATATACTTTCCATCAGTGTAGTGTTATGTCATGGAGAAGAGGCTCCACAACCCACCCCTGTGCTTTGTTATGTATCTGATGTGGGACTCAGTAGCAGCTACATTTCTGCACTTATATGCTCCATCCTTAAGCTTATAATTTTTCTTATATTGGTCAGAAGCAGTGTATTACATACATAGAATCCCAAATCTTATTTCTGTGTTCTAACATTTTGTCCACATTATATAATACAGGGTTCTTCAAAAAGGATGGTGCAAAAGTAAAGCTGATTTAATCTTAAATGAACTGACATACCACAACCATCATGACATGAAAAGACAGAAAAAATTGTCCAGGTTTCACATGCATATTACAAATGTTCGATGTGAGCACTTGCGTAGCTACTATGAGGCAAGTGGAGAGGCAAATGCCCCAGGTGACACTGCAGTCTCCTCATGAGGAGACCGCAGCTGTTTTGCCCCCCCCCTTGCCCCATTGTAGCTACACAAGTGCTCACATAAACATTTGTAAGGTGCATGTGAAACTTGGACAGTTTTTCTGTCTTTTCATGTCATGACGGTTGTGGTATGTCAGTTCATTTAAGAATAAATCAGCTTTACTTTTGCACCATCCTTTTTGAAGAACCCTGTATATAAGACTGAGGGCCCAATCCTACCCAACGTTCCAGCACTGATGCAGATGCAACGCAGCCCCAAGGTAAGGGATCAAACATTCCCCTACCTTGAGGATGCCTCCGTGACTGCCCCCCCCACTGCAGGATGAAGTGCACACCCCATTAGCATGGCTGCATCAGCACTGAAAAGTTGGACAGGATTCGACCCTGTCGAATGATGATAGAGGGTAGGATATTAATTATGTCTTATAATTGCATCCCACCATTCCTCCAAGAAGCTGGGAGGGGGGAGTACACAGGTTCCCACCCATTTTTTCCTTCGAATAATCCTGTGAGGTTCCTGTGACTGGCCCAAAGTAACCCAAGGAGCTTTGTGGCTGAATAAGGATTTGACTTTCCTAGTTACAAGTCCAACCTCGCTGTAGCCTAAGATTAATGAGGTTCTAAATATGAGACTCTTGTAAAAATTCTCTAAACATAATACTGGAGTTCCATAATACAGTACTGGAACTTCGTGAGAAGCAGCCAAATAGACCTCCACAGTGGTGAACTTTATGAATAATTTCTTCTTTAAGGTAATAAATGTTTCATTCTAATTGTACATGTTTTATAATGAAATAATAATTGAAATGTCTTTCATGCCTATAGCACCTTGTTTCTCAAGATACTCACAATTAAAATTGGGCAATTAAATATCTGTTGAATAGTTTCAGTCTCTTTCCCTTCAGTAGTTCATGTTTCCCAGGCAACTAATTTTGGGTTATGTATCTGAACATAGTCATTAATTAAACTATTTTACAATCCTAGGACATCACTTTAATGACCTAATGCAGTCCCTAAAGAAGACACAGATCTTTAAGGTGAGATTGCCAAAACCATTTAGCATCAGATGATCAATCCTGACTGAATACACACTTCAAGATACAAACTTGGGGGGGGGGATATAAACACAAATAACAATTATGAATGTGGGGATTGGTTCACCTTTGGGAGGAGAATGTAAATATCTCGCAATGGTCAAAAATCTATGGCCTCAGCGACTGAGTTAAGAAAACTCATCTAGGCAGACTTGACAGTGGTTTTAAATCTGTAGGGGGTATTTAAGTCCAGCACAGCTGCATGATTTTATTCCTCAAAAATATATCTGTGTCCTATGTTTATCAGGCAACAAATGTGAAGTTGAAGGTTCTTCTGGTTTTAAAATTTTTACGAGTATCTTGGGGAAGGTGGTGGAAAAACTGCGAGAAGAAACAAGTCTCTCTACATTTAGGACTTATTCATTCATATCTGTTGCTATATTATAATAATTCCAATCTGCTGGAACAAGCTTTCCAGTGGGGTAAGATCGTTTACGGCTGTCGCAAACAGTGACTCATCGTATCATAGAGTTGGGCTGCTGCCGCAAGTGAAAAACAACAGTGGTGGCCCACCAGCGGATCCTCCGGTTTCCCATGGTGCTGGTAAGTCAGTGGGGGGCGGGGCAGGGAGGGAGAGGAACAGGGAGGGGACAGGGGCAAAATGGTGTTTGGAACGAAAGCTGGAAAGTGGAGGTATCAGCGGCAGCAGTGCCCCTGATAACCTATCCTGCTTCCAAACAATCTGCCTTCCTGGGACCACTGGGACTTGCGTCAGTGAAATTGCTGGTGCAGGTCCAAGACCCTTTCCAGCACTAGAGGATTACCCCTGGGCTGTGCTCAGCTGTTTTCAGGGTAATTAGCAGTTATCTTGCAAACTGCAGCAGCTAAGCTCTTTGAAGGGCAGCTATCTGATTTTTGAATAGCTTCAGGGCTTATGGCAATTACTTTGCTGATCTTTCCATCACCTGGGACCCACCAGAAATCAGGTTGCGACCCACCAAGTGGGTCCAGACCCACAGTTTGAGAACCACTGAACTATACCATAGTTCATCTGTACTACAGGTTAATCTATAATATAGATGTCAACTAAACTGTACACACTACAAGCAAGTTCAAAGCTACTGTAGTACATACTGTAATAATAATAAAGAACATTTTGATCTAGCTCCACAAATGTCTGGGGGATCACTCCCAGTGGTGTCTTCAGCCCTCCTGCCGCCTGGGGCTAGGAGGGCGGGGGCTGGCCAAGTGCCCCCCCGGACGTCACATGACGTGTGACGTCACGTGACGTCAAACGCCGCTGTCGCTCCAAAGCTGGAGCACGGCGCCCGCCCGCAGCTATAACGAGGAGAGCGTCCTAGGCAACGCACAGCTCGCGCCCAGACCCTGTGGCTGCGGGCGTGCGCTGTGCGCGTTGCCTAGACTACGAGGACGCTCTCCTCGGACCCCAAAGCTGGAGCGCCGCCTGCCCGTTATGGCTGCAGGCGGGCGGGTGCCGCGCTCCAGCTTTGAGTCTAGGGTGAGCGCCCCCCCGGAGGCTTGGCTCCTGGGACCCTGTATATCAGGGCCCCAGGCGTTACTACGCCACTGATCACTCCAGAATAAATTGTTTTCCAGCGAAGTATTCTTAGTATGGTGGTATAACAATTTCTATATCATTTAACTAACAGAATGAATTTGAGTTCCCATAAGAGAAATGTCAGAGGCCTGGCAAGGTTTGTGGTGTAAATATCCACTGGGGTGAAGATATTCAGAGTGGTACATAAATACAGTATGTTAAAATAATTAGGAGCCCTTAGATCAAGCCACAATCCTAAGGACAATTAATTGTGGATTTATTCTGTTGCAATCAGTAGGAATAGTTTTGAGAAGACAGTTTTATCATTTAAAGCAACTTTAAAGAATAGTTAGAAAGCTTCTTAACCATTGATTGTAATAGAACCAATCTACAGTTAATTGGCTTTAGGCTTTTGATTGTCAATACTTTTAAAAGAGTCCCACACAGGTTTTCATAGGTTACCATTTATTTTAATGTCAGTCTAACGTTGTTGTGATTCCAGTTTAAGTTAGTGTGAGTTTAGCAGCTGATCATTTGAGAAACTTTGCTGATCTTATCAAAATTCTTTAACCAAATGTCTTCCAATATTTTTCCCCAGCAGGAACCGAACCTCAAAAATTGCTTTAAATTTTACGAATCAATCCTACCTAACTATCCCTGGGCCGCCCGCCAGATCCTATCCCCGTTCCAGGCCGCTCTGCAGGTCTACTGGAGGTCTACTTGGGGGAAGAGGACATCCGTCCCCTTCCCCCGGTGTGAACTAGGGAAGGCCCAATGGGTCCTATTTAGCTGGCGGAAGTCGGAGGAGGTCATGTAACGGCCACACTGGCCGGTCGGGGACAAGGATATGGCAGACGCCATCCCCGCCCCCTCCCGGGCCGGTGTGGCCAATGCCCCCCTCCCTCGCTGCCTGGACCGCCCATGCGGCTGCCGGTGATCCCTTACCATCCTCTGATGCCCCCATGGAGATTTGGCAGCAGAGTAAGGGCCGCCGGCCTAATGCCAGCGGCCGTTACTCTAGAGTCATCGCGAACGTGCCTTACGACACGTTTGCGACAGCTTAGGGCGGCAGAGCACTTGCTCCACCGACCTATAGTTGTGTAGGATTGCGCTGCCCATGTAGGTGAAATGTGAGTTAAACCCACGTAAGTTGACTTTCCTTAATAAAGGGGTTATTTTGTTTACACCTTCACATGTTATTAATTTTACTTATTCACTTTTACTGGTAATACATTCGTCTTCCATTCCATTTATCACTAGATTTCAAAATATATTTTTATCTGACATCATGAAAATACATGCAGAGTGATGTCGCACATTTCTTTTGGAAATCACAGCAATTTAGGTCAAAACCAATAATCCACCACTCTCTTGCCAAATTATAGACAAATCATTACATTTTCTGGAAAAGTCTAAATTAAAAAACAGATTTCCTTTACTGCCATTGGAAAAAACATAAACCAGCCATTTGCCCTATTAAGACGATACAATTCCATAAAAGGATTGGTTCACCAAATGCATTAGCTGACTATTGGGGGAACACAACCACAATTAGTCACTGACATTTTTTCCTGCCTATGACAGAACATTGTGGTTTGGGAATGTCTAACTGATAGTACTAAACTCCAGTTTAGAGTTCATGCTCCGTGACAAACAGTGTGCTGTAGTGGACAGAGTGCTAGACTTGGACCAGAAGGAGCAGGGTTCAAATCCCCATTTGGTCATGAAGGACAGTGGGGAACCTTGGGCAAGTTGCAACCTCTCAGCCTAGCCTACAACTCAAGGTTGTTGGGCAGAAAAAATGGAACATTATTACACCTGTACCCTGTGCTTCTTGAAGACTGGGATACAAAGGAGATAAATACTTCTGTTATTGACAGTAATCCTAGGCAAGATCGAGCCAGTGCTGGCAAAGCTGGGACATACATCAGGAGAAAGGGATGTTTGTCCCTTGCCCCAATGGCCCCTATGCACTCTTCGGATGTGTGCTGGCAAAATGGCTGACGCAAATCTGAGGAGCCCGTGAAAGGGCTGACAGGTACAGAACGGGGATAGGAATAGGTGGAATATGCCACCTATAATCCCTCCCCCATCCCTGGCCCAGTGGGCCGATAACCTTCTCCCCTTCCACCCTGATCCACCCTTCCCATGCCCCTCTGCTCTGCCGTACCTCGGGGACTTACCTGCTCGGTACAGCATATGGTCTGGATGCTGGGTGGGGCCTAGTCACCGGGCGTTAAAAATGTGCCTTATGGCCTTATGGCACGTTTATGACATCCAGCACCGGCAGAGCCATTGCTCCGCCGGCACTTAGTTAAGCAGGATTGCACCGTAAGTAATTATTTATCATCCTTTCCCAAACATTTTGTAGGGAGTAGATTAGAACAGGATATCTGTACATAATTGCTTATAGTAGGGAAGTACAGTACCCCACTGAGAAACTCCATGTACCCTACAGAAATGTGTTTGGCCTTCCTTGAAAATTCTCAGATGCTTTCCTTTGGGAGGAACCCTGAATTTCTCTCAGCTTGGGTGCTAAACCCTAACTGAGAAATTCCCCTCCATGTGGTAGGTCTCTTCAGTCACTCACTTTGGATGTGTACAGAGGATGCTTGAAATTTGACTACACATTATGTAGAAAGAGGTGGTAGGTTGAGATGGTAGAATTCTGGGCTGCACCCTTTCAGTCTGCACATCTGTATATATGGGGGTGCGAGTGGGCAGTGGCGTAGCTAGACTGGAGCGGAGGCAAGTAGTTCTGCAAGACTCCGTTACAACGGAGTCAACGGCCCCTCCCCCTTGCTGTTGGAGCCATTCTGGCGGCAATGGCAACACGCAGGACACTCCCCTGTCGCTGCCGGAATGGCTCCAACAGCAAGGGGGAGGGGCCGCTGACTCTGGTGTAATGGAGTCTTGCAGAACTACTTGCCTCCGCTAGTCTAGTTTCACCTCTGCGAGTGGGTCATAGTTCCATATCTTTCCCATATAAAAATCCCACCTTGCATGTAAATCGGGAGGAAAACGTTTATCTCATGGAGGAAAAGGTTTATCTCAGCAGCTTCCACACCATGAAAGTCATGTCAGAAAAGGTCCTAATAATTCAAACAGTGGGAGGATAGGCAGGATCTGAAATAAGGCCACAGCCACATGAAGGGGTAGCTAAATATGCCTCAGTATGTTCTGCCTTGCTGTTTTTCTGTTCCCCATTGTTACCCCCCAGTGGATTTTATTGTTTTTTAAATTTATTTTATGTATTGTTTTTAAATTACGTATTTTAACTGTTGTAAGCCGCCTTGGGCATTTGCCTCGGCATAGGAAAAGGCGGGGTATAATTTTTTTAAATAAATAAATAAATAAATAAATAAATAAATAAATGTACGTGAAGGGCTAGCTAAATATAGCTGAGGCTGCTACCCTAGGCATTGACTCAGATGAAACTCGGATCCCAATCCTATGCACAACTACTCAGAAGTAAGTCTCATTGGGCTTCCTCCCAGGTAAATGTGGATAGGATTGCAGCCTCGGTAGAACTTACTTCCAAGTAAACATCCATAAAATTGGTAATCTAAAGAAGGTTTGCTGTCTTAGATCCTTCTCCCTCAATACATCGTCTTACTCATACATCATCTTATTTCCCTGTATCCAGGGAAACAAGAATGCTCTTGTTAATTAAACTATTACCGGTAACTATGTTTTTCATCTCCATTTGGCTTTACATTAAGCATTGTTTCTTCAGATGTAGGCTGAAGCCCATTTAATTTCAGATTAGTTGGCATCAATTCATTTCAATTCTTGAAGCAGACTTTCTGGTTTGGAGCTACCCTTACAAGAACCTCAATTTTAAACACATCTTTGGAATAAGTTCACTTTTGTTCAATGGGATTCCAGGTACACATTCAAAGGAACCAAATTCCTTGGTTTTATTTGCTTTTAGGGAACACCCTTTTCCTCCACTAACTCCTCTTCCATCTCAAGCATAAACTTGGCCTTGCCCTTCTCTTTGATTTTTCCACTTTGGTTTTGGCTCTCTTTGAAACTTGTTACTTGAATCTGTGCAATTGTGCCTTCTACTTTCCATCATCAGTCTGAAAATACTCTTGTGACCTTGATTACTTTGTATTCAAGGTTCATCGATTCCTTCATAGAACTATTTTCTGTGTTGCCAACCAAAGCACATTATCTTCATGAAATCCTTCTACAAGACTGTATTGTCCTGTCTGTCTGGGGGCTGTCTGGACTGACTGGCTCTGAGTAGGTCAGTGTAATATTCCTACTGCACTACTGTGAAAGCAGGCTCCGGGTGTGAAGGAATCCTTGGAAAACTGCCCTCCATTGGTGGGAACCCATGGAAAACTGCCCACTCTTCCAACCTGGGTGGATGTACCAATTACTTCAAAGTTATGTTTTTGGTTCAATTTACAGTGTGTGTTGGGCCACACACACACACCAGAAACATCACAACTCTATCCTTACACATGCAGTACTTCAGGGAAACAAACAAACAAAAAGATTGTTAAAAGCAGTGCTTTTAAATAAAAAAATAGCTAATTAATTATGTAAATTAGCTAATTATGCTAATTGGCAGGGGGTATGCCAGAAAATTGGAACATGATAGGGGGTACCCGGGCCTCCAAAGGTTGAGAACCCCTGATTTACACAGTTTTTCATCCTCTTTCATTCTAATCCAATCTCTCGTCACATCAGCGATAAAGACATGAAATCTAGCACGACTAAAGCTTGCAGATGCATATTCACCACTTGAAAGAAATGGTGCTTTGCATGTGTGAATGTCTCCTGTATCTGAGCTATCTTCTCAGCACCTCAAGCACACAACTTTGCATTGGAGGCAGAGACGTCACTAGGGCGCGTGCTGCCCCAGGGCCGGGCACGCGTGTTACCCTAGTGACCCCTCCCCCCCAGACACCCCCTTTAATAACCTTTGGGGTTATTTGGGGGAGCGCTCGACGGGCTGCCGCTCCGGGAGCCCCCTCAATCATTGCAGCCGGCTCGGGGACGTCTTCCCCGGCCGGCTGCCCGGGGCCTTCTGAGGAAGGCCCACTGCGCAAACGTTAATTATAACGTTCTTTTGCACATGCACAGACTGTTCCTGAGGGAAAAGGGCAGCCCTTTTCCTCAGGAACTGTCTGCCCATGCGCAAAAGAACGTTATAAATAACGTTCGCGCAGTGGGCCTTCCTCAGAAGGCCCCGGGCAGCCGGCCGGGGAAGATGTCCCCGAGCCGGCTCTCTCGACCGGCGTCGCTGACCGGCGTCACTGTAGCCTGGTGAGGCGGGCGGGAGGCCCCGAGGCGACGTGTACGTGTGCGCGCAGGAGAGGCGGCGTGCGCGTGTGCGCGCGTCACCTTTCTGCGTGCGCGTGCGTGCGTCACCTGGGGCCCCCCGCACTCCTCGCCAGGCTACAGCGACACCTCTGATTGGAGGCAGTGTAATATAGCTGCCAATCCAAAGCCATTTCTGAAGATTTGTTACTCAACTGTACAAAGGACAGTGGCTCGGTGAACTGTTTTACCCATGTGACTGGCTGGGATGCTATTCTCTGCACGAACTCTTTTCTTTCAAGGTCTGAAGGTCTCTGAGCCTTTTGAACAGCTCAGAGACCTTCAGCCGGGGGATGAGCTAGGAAGACTAACCGTCTCTCTCTGCCTGCCACGGAGGTGCATTTATTGTTGACCTTTGGAATCAAAAGTTCCTAAAAGAGAGGTAGATTTGCCATTCTGCTAAGAGCTGGGTCCCTAGCTTGGCTGCCTTTCAGGCAGGTCACACATTGAGCTGTGAATCATCAAGTCTTGAGCCATCAAGTAATGAGAAGTTGCCTGTGTATATGTGAACCAGCCCTTAAGACTTTCAACTTTGTTAATATTCAATTACCGTAAGCGTTGCCATAATATCCCTCAGGATAATAGTACATTTTTGGTCACTGATGTTAGGCTGCAATTCTATACACATTCACCTGGGAGAAAGTCCTATTGACCTCAATGCGGCTTACTTCTGAGTAGACATGCCTAGGAGTGTGCTGTAATAGTGCAATCTTTGGCATGTCTACTCAGAAGTCAGCCCATTGATTCCAGTAGTACTTAGTGTATTTATTTATTTATTTAAAGGATTTCTACCCCGCCTTTCTCCCAGAGGGCAATTAAGGTGGCTTACAGTTAAAAACATGTTAAAATACATAAAAATTAAAAACAAGTAATTAAAACAAAACAACCCCAGCGGGTCACCTATAGTTACATTGTTACATTACATATATAGCCTTATATATGTAATGGCACATAGTTACATTACACATATAGTGGCACATAGTTACATTACATACATAGCCTTAGGTGCCTTCATATTAATTAAACCATTTGTATCCCTTTTCTGTACTTTTCCACAGAAACTCTCTTTCTTTACCCCTATTAGAATCATGAGTAATTCTACCCTTTCTTCATATAAGGTCAATACAATGAAAAGGCACATCAGCACCAAAAACCAGACAGTTTTCACAACAGCAAATGAACCCTTATAGCCCTTAATGACTAGCTAATGTAGGTATCATTCAGTGGTTAACGTCTATTTCTTCAGTGGTTCTTTCCCTTCATGTCTTAGAATTCCACCCTTGACTTCCTGTGTGTGTGAACCAGCCATGACAAATTAAAGTTCACAGTGCAAGGATAACACTTAAGATAATACATAATGTACCGTAACCGGCAAACTGAGTAACATTGATCTGGAAGTAATTTAAGAGAGGATAAATACAGATGGCCATGGTCTGAGTCAGTTTTTCTTTGTTAACTGAAGGTACATTTCAGCATGTCTCAGAAAATATGTTGTGTAACTAGGGCTGTGCAAAATGTTCAAAAGTAAGACTTTCAGGGGGCCTGACATTTTCTCTAATCGACCCACTCCCATTTACCTTCTTACATTGTTCAATGTTGCCTGCAGCCCCATTCAGCTGTTGTTTCCAGTTCAGGTTTTCGAAGGTCCCAATTCTAACTAAGGCTCCCACAGGCTGGCCTGGCATGAGCAATAAGGCCTCCAGCACATACGGCTGGTAGCTGTGTGTGAGGGTCAGTGGAGAGACCTCCCGCCAACAGCGCCACTAAGTTGGTGGCAGGGGTGGGCAGCTGGAGGAACAGGGTGGGGAAGGTGAGGAATGGGGTAGTATCTGGTGGGGAGGGGAGGGGAGGGAGGTGGAATGGGGAGGGAGGGGTTGGATCCCAGTGGCACCAGCATGCACCAAGATGTACCCTTTTCAAAAATTCACAGCTGCAAAGGAGGCATGGGTGGCAGGGAGGGGCAACAGCAGCAGCATTGGAGGCATAATTTCTTAAGACCATGACGTTCACCCGGGTCTATTAATACCAGAGACCATGGCCTATGTAGTTTACAATGCCTCTTGGTTCAAAGGATTGAGCCAGAAGGCACTGGAAACTACATTTCCCATGCTCCTGGTAGCAATGGACACTCTCCATGAGAATCCAGTTCCATAGTTCCACCACACTGCAACCAGTTGTTTCACCACCAGTCCCCTGTCTACATATGCATGGGTTTTGGGAGAAAGGGATTGGCAGGAAACTTCCCAGGACTTGTCTTGTTGCACAAGCATTTCATGCTAGAAGAGTGTTCTCAGAAAAACCCTACACTTCTCTGAGGAAGGTCAGAAAGATTGAACCAATTATCAAATGATCTGGGAGCTGCGTGTGGGGAGGAGGTGAAGCTCCCCCATCGCTATATGTGACACAGTGTTTTGTTATCTTTGTTGAGTGTGTAAAAAAAAATTCATTTCGTATTGTTTGGTTTTTGCCTTTTTTCCCTTTTCCCAAGGTCACTGTCTCAATCTGCCAGACCATTTGAAAGGGAAGCATTGCCCTGCTTTAGTTCTCAGTGTATCAAGTGAACAGTAAATAGAAACGTCCATTCTGAGGGAGACCTTTGGTTGTTTTCATTGCTTATTGCGTTTCTTTACAGGCATTTCCTCAGGGCACTTCTCATGCATTTCATTGATCAACTTTGCACTGCAGGTTTTAATCAATGCGCATATGCTGCATTTATGGTTGACTGTCCAATGGATAGCATTAACTTCTATTTTTAATCAGCGATTGAAAGCAGGGTATTAATTGCTGACAGCACTTTGATTTTTTTCCCTTATATATGTGGGAGTGATACTCATAAGTGGAACCGCTTCTTAATTCAGTGGATGCGTTCTTACTTTAAAGAAATAATAAGGTCACACTTGTGTATTTTTAAACTCTACGCACTATATATACTGAATATAATTCTAATAAGCTACAACAGTGTTTGCACAGTGTTTGCACAAAGTGTGCACCTGGGAGCCCTGGGGCTCCATGAGCACACCATAAGTCAGAGGCATCGTCAGGGGTGAGGTGAAGGGGTGGTGGCCCCCTGAGTGGCGGGATTGGGGTCCTGGGCAGCAGGCAGGGGGTGTCAGGGCGGCTGGCGGTGTTGCAGATTGCGCCGTTCGCTGTCATGAGTGAGGAGCAGCAGCAGCGATTTTGGCCCTCCTGCCCACCCTGCGCCTCAGTATGGTCTTCATCGGCTGAAGCAGCAATATCACTTCCGGCGTGGAGGCGGAGGTCCACGAAACGCCATTGCTTTATCTGCCCCCCTGCCTGTTTTGCTCATTTGTTCCTCCTGCCTCCCTTGTTCGTGGCTCTCTTTCCTCATTCCCCTCCTGTTCTGTCTCTTCACTGGGTATTTGGCATTGGGCTTGGCATTGCACCACTTTGCACATGAGCCAGTGCTCTGGGGCTCCCTGAGACTCTGCACATGCACCAGTGTAAAGGGCTCCGGAGACCAAAATTTGAGAACTGTTGAGCTACAACACTACAGGTAATTGCAATTCTCATTCTCATACTATTAACTTTTATACCAAAAATGTATGTATTAAAAATAGCAATGCACACATTTCTAAACATGGAGGGTAATCTGGGAAAGGCTTGTCAGTAGTGATAGCCCAACAGAGCCCCCTCTGGCTCAGCTCACCCCAAAATCAGTTAGCTCTTTGAGCATTCCTACTGAATGCTTGAAAAACCTGAGAGGATTTTCAAGCATTCAACAGGAACACACGGAAAGTTCAAATGATTCAACTCTGTCTCTCTCTCTTCCCCTGTCATTCTGCCTACTGTCACTGTGAACAAAGTCTCACTTTGGGGAAGGGGAAGATTGAAACAGACCCGCAAGTTGTCCTGCAAGGCCTCTCCTTACAATAGCTGCTGAAGAACATGATTTTCTGCCCAGGATCATGAGTCTTGAAGTTTTCTAACAAATTTCTTTATGGATGAACTCCAATTAAATTGAACTAGTGCCTGACATGGTTAGGTATTGAGCCATTTATAGAGAGTTCAAACTTGGTGTTATTTGAATGGCAATGACTGGTTCAACTTTGTTCTGGCAAAATATATCGCCAAACAAGAGGACATTTGCATTGGTTTCTGTGGAGTAATCTGATGTAAGGTAAAGGTAAAGGTGACCCCTGACAATTAAGTCCAGTCGTGTCTGACTCTAGGGTGTGGTGCTCATCCCCATTTCAAAGCCGAAGAGCCAGCGTTGTCCGAAGATGCCTCCGTGGTCATGTGGCCGGCATGACTCTCCTTGCCGCAGCGCGGAGCATGTAGCTGGAACACGGAGCGCTGTTTACCTTCCCGCAAGTGGTACTAACCTAATCTACTCACATTAACATGCTTTGGAACTGCTAGGTTGGCAGGAGCTGGCCAAGCAACAAGAGCTCACCCCGTCGCAGATTCGAACTGCCGATCTTTCGATCGACAGCTCGTGGTTCAATGGTTTAGAAGTAAACCCACTGGCACCAGGTCTTTAACAACCTGTTCTTCATAAAACACTTACTCTGGTTACATTCTTACTCAGTTTCTCCAACTTCGTAAATGCATTGTTTGACTTTACAGAAGTCTCTGGGATTTTACTCTTATGTGAAAGGAAACACATAGTTTCACACAAGTCCATCCTCAGGTTGGGGGGTGGATCTAGAAATGGAAGCATTATTCCAAAGAGATAATTTGGAGAAAGCTATATTAGTATGTGAACACAAGTCATTGTAATATATACCCTTCTGCTGTTTTTATGAATACCAGAGCTCAATGAATATCCGAAAGTCAGTCAAAATATTTGTCATGGGACAGATTCTATGTCAACCAAGACAAAGCCCAGAATACTGTGCTTTAAAAAGACTCCATTTGGTCTTCATTGAGCTGTCTGAGAAGATTACTTTGTTACTGTCAAGGAAGATTCACAAAAATAGCAGGCGAGCTTATTTTCACAGTCTAAAAAGCTAGAAATATTTAGCTTAGTACAACTAAAATGACACTGCCATCCTATCTTTGAGTTATGTTGGCTACATGAGGGTAGGATTGCAACTTAGGCTACAATCCTATGTCTACTTCCTTGGGAGTAGAACCCATTGAACACAGTGGAACTTACTTCTGAGTAAACTTGCATAAGATTGCACTGCATATCTTCTACTCTGGTGCAGATGCTGATGTAATGCCAGGAGTCCAACTGAAGCCATTTCCTCAGGTAGCATATTGGTGTGTGTGTGTGTGTGTGTGTGTGTGTGTGTGTGTGTGTGTGTGTGTGTGTGTGTGTGTGTGACACTCACCTCTGTCTGTCTACTTGCCTCCATTGCTCCCTCTTTCTCCTTCCACTCCCTGGATTGGAAAAGAAAGAGGGGAACAGAGAGAAAGAGGAACTGTGGATGGGAGGAGAGTGCCGGAGCAGAACATTGAAGAGTGAGAGGAGCAGAAGCTGGCACATCATCAGGTAAGGGAGGCAGCATTTGGCATGTCGCCTCAAGTACCAGGAGATCTTGGGTTGTCTTTGTGTAGTGCTCAGGATGGTGTAGTGATGTTGCTATGATATTGTCAGTTTAAGAGCAGAAGTATGATGCAAACATAACCATGATGGTATAAAGGGGGGAAATGAGTGGAGAGGGGGGTGTCATGCAGGGCCGGCTTTAAGCTAATTAGATCAATTGCTCCCAATTGGGCCCCACAATTAAGGGCCCCCCGAGCTAGAGTAATCTACTCTAGTCTTGTCAAATACACACAACAACATATATAAACACACCACGTTGCAGGTTTTATAGAGAACAACAATGATTTTAATTTTCTTCTGAATTCTTTAAAAATCAGTAGAGTTTGTTTATACTGTTTAATTATATTAATTTTTACTGTACTTGAATTAAATAATACATTAATTATAGAACAGCATAAAAATTATAGAACAGCATAAAAATTTAGTGCCCTTACCAGGAGAAAGGCAGGGTAGAAATCCATCAAACAAAGCAAACAAATAAAATATTCCAGTTCCCCACATCTGAGCAGCCTTTCTTGCATATATTATGCAAATAGTTTGCTAATCATTCAAACCAAGCATATTAATTATTACATTGTCCAGTTGCTCTGTTTCTGCTACTAGCAACAGCCTCAAAATGAGGATCAGAGAATCTTTCTACCAAACTATTTCCTTATACCAGCGGTGTGGATCAAGTCTCTGACTCCAAGTCTTGAGTCAAGTCCCAAGTCTTCGCCCTCAAGTCCTGTGTCTGGTTGCAAGTTGCGAGTCCCTATCTATTTAATGGGGGAAACGGGTTTAAACATGATTAAAATTGATGTGTCGTAAAAGGCTCCAAGTCTGAGTCTTTCAAGTCTTTTACGATTACCGGGTCAAGTGCGAGTCAAGTCATTGACGTGACTTGAGTCCGACTCGAGTCAGAGTCAATAGATTCAAGTCTACATTGCTGCCTTATACCAGGATTGGCATGTGTTTTCTTCTCAGACAACAACAACGCTTGTTAGAGAGCAGTGGCGTAGTGTTAAATTTTGAAGTGCAGGAGCTCATCATGATGCCCATGCCACCATAGCCACACCCCAACTAAGACTATACAATTTTTAAAAAAGTTCTTCATTGGAGTATTTTCTTGTCATGCCACTTATTTTGACTTTGAAGCTTATTATAATTCATTTCAAGATCTAACTCATTTCATGGAAACTTTTGGAAGGTTGCTATAATTTAAAACACGTTTATAAACCTTGACAAACTGAATTTTTCTAAAAAATCTCAGATTATAAAAGGCATGTTAGACTGCTAGCATACACATATTTACTCAGAAGTAAGTCCCGCTGTGTTCAATAGGACTTACTCCAAGCAAGGTAAATTTCATTGAATTGTAGTCTTAAAGCCCAGTCCTATCCTCTACCCCCTTGCTGATGCAGCCAGGCCAAAAAGGCACATGCTGCATCCACTGGGGAGGGGGGTCGAGAGGGGACCTGAGGGCAAAAGTGTGGTAAGTATAAAATATTTATACCTTCTGAGGATGCCTTCAATGTTGGAGGCGAAACATAAAGTTTTAACCATCTAATTATAATAATACAATTATATTATATGACGGAGTTTCCCAGAAGAATGTTTGTTTTGAATTCTAAAAACATTTATACCTTGTTTGGTAGCGTATGTCTGAGGAGAGGAAAGGGGCGGGGAGCACCTTGAACATTTACTTGTCCATATGACAAAGACCAGTACCCAGAGCTCTTCACTCAAAGCCTACAAGGACACAGAGGTGAAACTAGAGTGGAGCGGAGGCAAGTAGTTCTGCAAGACTCCGTTACACTGGAGTCAGCGGCCCCTCCCACTTGCTGTTGGAGCCATTCTGGAAGCAACAGCAACATGCAGGACACTCCCCTGTCGCTGCCAGAATGGCTCCAACAGCAAGGGGGAGGGGCCGCTGACTCCGGTGTAACAGAGTCTTGCAGAACTACTTGCCTCCACTCCAGTCTAGCTACGCCACTGCAAGGACGTCCAGGTCCCAATACACTTACATAAATTTGCTTACATAAATTTGCTTGAGACAACAGCACAGCAAATTCTGTTTGACCAAATGGTGAGAAAATCTGTTGCGAAGGTCTTATAAAATCTTTCCAAACCGTTCAGATTGCCAAACAAAACGAGACGACATTCCAAGTTACAAGATAACACATTTTTTTTTGTTCCCTCCTATGGTTTTGAAGCAACTATGTGAAGGTTTGGGGAGGTTAATAGAGTGATAGCTACGGAAACTCCTCATTTGAAATCCAGATTACTGTGCACTCAGGATTCATCTGACTCTGCATGGGTCACATAAGCAAAATATTGGTTATAACCCGTTGCTAAGATGTTTGGCAGCAAACACAGGATTTGGAAGCTGACATTAACCTCTGACTGAAATGCATGGTGCTCGTGGTAGTGGGGCATTTTACTAGAGAGAACTGGAGAGTAGAAAAGAGTACTGTGTTTAATCAGATGTCTTTTCTCGACAATCCCTCCTCCGCTCCCTACTTTCCACCCGGCCTGGCTCTGAGAGTAGCTTTTGGGTCAGTTGGGGAAAAGCAGCTGGGGAGAGGGATTGGAGGTGAAAACTATGCAAGGGTTAATCAGCCTCTTCTCACCACCTGTGTCTCAAAGGCTCTTTCGCCTCTACCTATTTTTCACACTGGAAGCAAAGATGGAGTTTGAAGTCAAAAAAAGGCAAAAGCACTTCGCCGAGGACTCCTGCTGCAGATCTGTGGCAGGCACTGCTGTCCCTCGTGTTTCTTTTTTCAAGGAACTTTCATTATACCCTTGGCCAAGTTTTTTTTCTTTTACAAAAACCCAAAGCCATCCATACAAATGGTCTGTGCTGCTTGTAGCCCTCCAATTGGACTCAGTCAGGAGTATTTGGCTGACACACAAGTTTTAAGTGCTGCAAAGACTGTGTTGCTGAGGTGATAATTTATGCCTCTGTAGTAAGAGCACACAAACTTTCCATATGAACCAATATTTTCTTCTGAGAATTTGGGAACTTTGCAACCCCACCCCCTGGAGAGTGCTGATTTAATATAATGGACTTTAGCCTTGACAAACCATTCAAGCCGCCGTCTCTGTGCTTAACCACTTGGATCCCATTGAAGGGAGCGGTCTTCTGCAGAAGTGGATTTACTTCTGTGACTCCAATCAAGTATGTGTAAATGATCCAGCTCAAGTGGCTCATATGCAACTCCTTCATCCTTTGAAGCAAATGAAACAACTACTATTTAATGCTCTTAACACAGAATAGGTGGGATTGTATACTTTTGGAGTTGCAACAATGCAAGGGTACAGACCCAGACATCTGCTTCAGGAGTCTAATTTCCTAAAACTAATTACAGTACTTTCCCCATATCCACTGGGGTTATATTCCAGGCCCCTCCATGGATATTTGAAACTGTGGATAGGAGCGAACACCCCCTCCATGGTTTCCTGAGGAGCCCCTGCCCTGCCTCCCCTGCGGGCAGGCGTGTGCCCCCATCTCTTATTTTTCTTTCAGCAAGCTTTGTTTCTTCCTTAATACAAACAGAGAAACAGCCTCCATTGCAGGCAAGTAGAAGTCCTAGAAAGGCTCTGCAAGGTTTCTGTTAACCTTGCAGAGCCTCTCTAGAACTTAGTCTCGTTCTACTTGCCTGCAATAAGCAGCCAGAGGCTGCTTCTCCTGTTTGTTTAAGGAAGAAACAAAGCTTATTGGGGAAAAAAGTAAAAGTCTGGGGGGGGGGGTGTTTCCCCGCGATCCGTGGATAACTGAAACCGTGGATAGCGAATCCGTGGATATGGGGACCCACCTGTATAATACTGTATATACTAAACTGTGATATAATAACTGAGAGGTAGAAAATGTGCAAACACATGACCATGGCAGATTCATCAGTATCAACCAGGGTCTGTCCCACCCACATATAAAATTAGTACGGGTCCAACTTTTAGACCAAACTGAGTGAGGACAGTGGAAACTCCTCGCCATCCACCATGTCTTAGCTTTCTCTTGGCCCCTCCCCCAAACAGCAGTTTTCTTCCAATCAGGCTCACTTCTGGTATCACAATTTGACAGAGGGTGGGGACCATCTGCAGGTGAATAAGCAGTACCCTCTTAGCAGTATCCTCTGTGCATCCTTTCTGCCCTAAACAGCTCCCCCCACACCTTATATATGATTGCAGCAGACATGGATTTAAATAAATGGTTCCACTGCCATCACATGTAGTTTGATACTCATTTTCTGACCCTAATTCCTTCTCCCAACTTCGTCCTTCCTACTGACAGTTTTCACACAAACCAATCTACCCCCACAGGGCCAGTCCAAGACCTCATTAATCCTGTGGCGGCATGCCAAATGCTGCCCCTCCCCTTACCTGATAATGTGTCAGCTTCTCTCCTCCCACTCCCATACTGTGTGTGTGTGTGTGTGTGTGTGTGTGTGTGTGTGTGTGTGTGTGTGTGTGTGTGTGTGTGTATCCCAGACCTTAACCAGCTTCCTGATTCCCAGCTTCCAATAACCCCCCAGCTCAAACTACAATCTGCAGGAACTCTTATTTAAGGGCCACTTCAAACCTTAGTTGAATATACAGTAAATTTCCCAAGACACAGAGCTTTTCCTTATAGGAAAGTGCCTGGCAATCAGACGTGACAATTGCACACACATCTGTTTTGTTCTGTACTCCTACCAGGAAGCTGGATCCATCTACAGTTTCTGAGTGCATGTAAACAGATCGAAATACACACATGTGTGATGACCTCATGCTTCGGCTGGCATGTGGCTTTTGCTGTTTTTCCTACACAGAAGTGCTTTCCAGTTGGGAAATTCACAGCATTTGAGCTGATCCTAACTAGCGCCCAACAGATCACACTACTTGCATTCTCGCCAAGGTTTCCCCTTGCCGACCCATGGCCTAGATGGCAATTAAGCAGCAAATGCAAGCTTCTATTATGTTCTAAGGACCCACGCTCTCTTGAGTACATTGTATTTCTACTCTAGCAGTGCCCGAGAGCTGCTCTTGAACAAACTGGGAACCACATCTACCGGTACTTTATGACCCACATTTTGGCTTTCCCTGCAATATAGAAAGCCAACATAATGTTATATTTATCCTCCTGCACTTCAGTTTCTACTTCGATTCCAGTTCGCTCTTGGCTAGCAAATTACATTTCCATATCTGGCATAGCCATTACCACATGATGTGTGTTTGTATATTTTTCATTAATTTCTGTGCCTATATTCAGCACATTCATAAACATATTGAAGACCACGAATGGGGGCCACGGTGGGGAAATAAATAAATGAGCCAAGGTATTTCGACATTGCAAGAGCCTAAATAAAGATGGCAGGAAAAATAGACAAGTAGCAGAACTGTTTCCCATTTTATATTGATTTGCCATATTTACATGCATGGCTTTCCCCATGCTTTCATTAGTTGATCCGCAAACAGAATAAAACTTTTTAAAAATGGTAATTTAACATCAAAAAGGAAATGCTCATCAGAATGCAGCACCCATCAAATAAAGTCTGCATAGCCAGCCTACAAATGGCCAAAAGCCTGTTGAAATAAATTGGTTTTACCACCTTTCCAAAGTCTCAGGTTAATTGCAGCATATAGGATCTGCTACAGAGACCAGGATGCAACTTAGATACATGCAGCTGTTCTGCTCAGCTATGGGGCTTTTAAATTCCCCATTTCAGCAGCATTGCCCCCTCCCCAAGTTTGGGAACACTCCAAAGCATCACTCCATAAAGCATGAAGAGCTGCCATCATAACAGAACACCCTCTCCCCCCTGCAAATGGAAATGCTTTCTACTCAGGCTTTTGTGTGTATCAGCCCGGGCATGGATTCCTCCTGGTTTTTGTTTTTGAGAGTATGCAGATTGCAGCACAGTACCTGAATAGCGGCCTTTAACTAGCTCAGAGGCTAATTTAGAGAGATGGTCTTTAACTTTAAGGTATGTCTGTGGCAAGCCTTGAAAAGTTTGAAAGGTGAATATGGGCATTCACGTTGGCCCGCTGTGGTGGGTTGCCCTCTGCTGTTCTAGAGGGCCGGTATAAGAGGCTCCCATATGCAGAACGATTATGTCCTTGCGAGGCCAATCAAATCGAATCAATAGAGCATGTCTTGTTGGACTGCGATTTCTATAGGGAGATCTGGGCGATCTATATCTCTTCAACAGTGGAAGGGCTGGTGACAATCTCTAGAAGTGACTGTAAAGCTTATCTCCTGTCAGACTCATACCCTCTAGTCACCCTTAGGGTAGCTACGTTTCTGGCAGCTGCAATAAACAACAGGAGGAAGAAGGTGGAGGGAGGTGTTGTATGAGTTAGATTTAGTTTTATTTGAGATTAATATTAATGTGTTAATTATAACCAATGGCTGTAATATTTTAAATTTATATTTGTATCTGTTCTTTACTTTTATGCTGGTCAATGACTAATAAAGGACTGACTGACTGAAACTTAATATAAATATGAGGTGGAACTGCAGTGGGATATGGGGGGCTTTTGCACTTTGTTCCTACTGAAGTTCTGATCCTAATTGTGCCCCCCCCTTGGTGCACTAATTTTATCTGAAAAAAAGCCCTTTGGTTTTAATTGGATGTTTTTTCCCAATAAAAAAGTGGGGGGGGGTCAATTGGAGTTTGACCCAAAGCAAGGGCAAAATCCTAAATGCCCCATCCCCCCCTCAAGCAGTTGTGTCCCATTTTGCAGACTCCGCAGTGCACCATGTCCAAAAATCCACAAACCACAAAGGCCACATTATACATTCATTGTAATGTGTATTTTGGCCCATTCAGTCCATATGACTGCCCCATATAAGTAGGTTTGGGGGCTGTTGCCCCTACCTAGTGATTCTGCTGTGCACATAGGGGTAAGGCTAGGCATTTTTTGTAATGAGTCCCTGTTTGCTGGTTTTAATCTTATCCACTAATGTAGACATAAACATTGTCACAGATCACTCAAAATATTCAGCCCTTGCAAACCTATTAAACAACCTAATAAAGATGAAGTACAAGGCTGAAGCTAATATACAGTAGTTCCATTTGGTCTAATAGGCATACATTTCCTTCAGTCTAAGTGCTTCAGCCTAATTGTCCTGTTAATTGTCAGGGCCTTTAGGAATGTTACTGTTTCTTTGGCTTTCTCATAGTTCAGAGCTGAAATGCATTAATCTTCTCCTAATTCAATACTAGCAATTCCACTGTGTGGTTGACTTTTTCCACCATCATCACTGCTAGGATGTCATTTTTGAGCAAACATTTCCGATGTGCCTTAAGTTTAGATCCCCTCTGCTAGCCTGTTCAGAACTTCATCTCTACCATGGTTCCATTGTTCTGTTGCTGCTGCTGCTGCTGCTGCTGCTGCTGCTGCTGTTTAAATAATATGCTTACATTTCAAAACATCTTAATTTTTGGAGTAGCATTTTTTTTATCAAGCAGCTTTTATTTATAATCAAACCAGCAAAATCAATATACATTCAACAGCAAGATTTCTTGCAAGTGATCATCTTGAAATGCTCATTTACTTGTGCGTTTTCTGGGGATACTTGTAGGCTACAGTTGAAATCTGACAATAAAGGAAATTGATAGTGCAAGCCTATGTATGTCTACACAGAAGTAAGACCCACTGAGTCCAGTGGGGCTTACTCCCATGAAAGTGTGCATAGGATTGTAGCCTGAGTCAACAAAGTTAACATTCTCAGAATACACTCTTATATACATCCACTATCCTCAGTATTGTCCCAGTATTGTCCCAACATTGGTTAGGGCAGTGTTCTTCAACCTTGGGGTCGTGGCCTGCCCTCTGCTTCCTATTGGTCTGAAAATTGGAATCAATTTCAGTTGACAGTGACACGGCGATGTCATTGCATCACCACCTCCTACTTCTGGGAGGACACGCTTCATGCCAGGCACCACCAGGTCCGCAGTGACTCGTCAGTGAGTGGAGGGCTGCAGTGGGGGGGGGCCCTGCAAAATTGAGCCCCATGGCTCCTAAGGCTGGCTCTGCCAAAGATCTATCTGCTGCCCAAAATCTATAATTTTGAACTACCAGTCATTAGCCTTTATTTTTAAAAATACTTTTTATATTGAAAAATCAGAAGAATTTTTACTTTAAATTTTCCTGAGCAGATTCAATGGACTGCTTTTTGCTGAAAACCAGCAATTGTCTAAACAAAGCCCAATCAGCCTTATAGCTGAAATATATTCACAATGGAAACGGGAGACAGATGCTTATTTTAAATGTGCCATATGTCAAATCTTTGCTGAGGCTTTGTGCAGAACGATGACAGAGCGGTTGCATCAACTGATCATTTATCTCAAGACAGCAACATTTTTCATCATTTGTCATGGCTAGCACTAATGCTTGGAAAATATGTCATGTCTTCATCCAATTTGGAACACACACAGATGCTTTGTGATATATAGGTTTAAGCTACTGGTCAGCTTAAACAGCACTTCAAGACGAGGATATGCCTGATCATGATGCTGTGTGAAGCAGCGATCATTTCCCTGTCTTGGTAAAATTAGCTTCAGTCAGGGCTGGCCCATCCATGAGGCCAACTGGAGTGGTCACTTCAGTCAGCAGATTGATGGGGGAGGCAGAGGCGTCGCTCTGGTAGGGGCGGGGCTGTAAGTTTCGCTCCGTCAGAGTCCCGTTTACCGAACGAGCAGGAGGCGGCCCTGCCCTCTCACTGTCAGAGCCTTTCCCGTGCGGAGAAAGCAGCAGGCAAGAGACCCTGCCTGCTGCTTTCTCCGCAGGGGAAAGGCTCCGACAGTGAGGGGGCGGGGCCGCCTCCTGCTCGCTCGGTAAAGGGACTCCGACGGAGCAAAACTTACAGCCCCGCCCCTAATGGAGCGACGCCTCTGGGGGGAGGCTGCCTATCGCTATCTGCCTACTTGCCTTCACTGCTCCTCCCCTCACTCCCTGAATTGGAAGAGGAGAAGGGGCTCAGAGAGAAAGAGGAAATGTGGATGGGAGGAGAGTGCCAAGGTAGCAACATTGGAGTGGGGGGAGCAGAGCATTATCGGCTAAGGGGGGCAGCATTCGGCATGCCGCCTCAAAGGTTAGGATTACCTGGGCTGGCCCTGGCTTCAGTCCACTTGAGACTAACACACCCAGGACAATCAAGATGGAAAGAACTAAGAGGAAATATGTAATTTATCATTTTGTATGTGCGAACATATTCGTACTTTCCGAGTTACAGAAAGTCTTCACTTAAAGTCATTTCGTTTAAAGTCATTTCATTTTAAAGTTGAGGGGAAAATGCCATAGGAACATTTACGTTTATCAATCAGCCTATGGTTTCATTATAAGTCGTTTTGCTTAAAGTCACAGCTTCCAAGAAGAACCTATCGAAAACTTTAAGTGAGGTCTTGCTGTACACTTGGGAAAGCTCAGTCTTTTTCTTAACTCTAGAATGACAAAGAGTGAGAATACCGGAGAAGGGAGGGTCCAGAATGAAAAGATCACACCATGCACCATGATGGTACCGTGTAAGGAATTAAACTTTAAAGGGTTGGATTGGCTTCAAATCAAAGAATGAACATCAGTTTGGGCTTAAAATAGCCATGCAGACAAGCACTTAGGACAATGATTAGCTGTCCACAAATTGTCACTGCGCATGGTAGCCACAGATTGTAGTCAAGAATTATAGGGTTTTTTTTCTTTTTAACGGCTATTTTATATTATTTCACTGCAAGAAATAGAGTTTGCTGCATAGCGCAAGCCAAAACAACCCCCACTGGTAAGCGATCAAACAAGCTGCACCACACCCATGGGTGTAAGTCAAACGATCCAAATACTGCTAGTCATTGTGACCTACTGCAAATGAAATAAAATCAAGTTACCAGACAAACAAGCAAACAAACGAACAAAAAGAAAGAAAGAAAACCTTTTGCCAAGATGTATTCACTTCTTGAATACAGCCAAGATGTATTCACCCTCCAAACCAGAAACTAGAGCCACCAATTATTATTGACCTGAAATTATGGACAATCTGGAAATAGCATGTTTCATGTTGTTAGAACATCTCGAAAGTAGGCTGTAAGTCATTTGGATAAAGTTTCATTATGACCAGCCCTCAACTTTGTATTCTTCTGCTTCCATATTATGTTTTAAATGCACAATTTGAACTATGCATTTTTTTCCAATCCATAGTCAAACAAATAATGTGAAAGCCTGAAATGTGCATGCAACAAGCATCTCAATATGCTCAGTCTGCTGGACATGTACAGATGATGTACCTGTACCTGGTTTTCATACATTACCACCACTGCCCTGGATCAGCAACACAGCTGCCATTGGGCGGTAGACACAGTCTACTCGCAAGGAGCGACCGTGGTGGCAGTGTTTCCTGGCACAAGGTGGTCCCTCCCGCCTGCCCTCGCTTCCATTAGACTCCAAATCGAGACTTTCCAGAAGCGAGGGGGTGGAGCTACGGGGGGCGGCACTACACGGGAGCGGCACAACGTCACCCAGCCCCAGGCAGCGGGGGGGGGGGCTAGCGATGCCACTACCCTGGATGCCCTCCCAAAGAGTCCTGGGAAGTTCTTAGCATCCAACTGATGGAATTAAAGTGAGAGGAGAAGGAAACATTGCTTTGAATGACTTTCCCCCCATGTAACAAAGGCTTTATAGTCTGCCAATGGTTTCCTCCTCTGTGGGACTGTTATTGCAGCTAGGAAAAGAAGGAAGGATTAATGACTGACTAAAATCGTTGGCCCAATGGTTGCATTATATTTTGCTAGGAGAAAGTAAAAGCAAAAGTGAAGTGTTTAAAATTAGAGTTCAAAAATACATATAACGTTTGAGATGCTTTATGGTATAATATGTTTTGATACGCTACTAAGATCAGGAATTCCTATGAGAAAGAGGTGTTTCTGGAGTGGTACTTGCTTATTACTTACCTAACCCAACAGCACCTAATTTTGATCAAAGCCCCGGCACTGAAACAACAAAAATATTAGAATATTATGTTAGCACATCTGTGTAGATTTTTTTTCCTTACTCCCTCAGCCCTCCCCCGTTTTTCTCCTCCTGAAGCCCACTGGGATCAGCCCTTGGCTAATACTGAATGCTTGGAAAATTACAACAGCCAAAGGGATGAATACTGTATGATTAGTTCAGCTTGTTTTGTAAATGAACTGACAGGGGAGTTTAGATCTGATTTCACTGGAACAAGTTAAAGTGATAAATCTTAATTTAAGCTAAAACAAATGGAATCAGAAACGGCCTTAGAGTTCACTTACAACGTGTGTGTGTGTGTGTGTGTGTGTGTGAGAGAGAGAGAGAGAGAGTGAGTGAGTGAGTGAGTGAGTGAGTGAGTGAGTGAGTGAGTGAGTGAGTGAGTGAGTGAGTGAGTGGAGTTGAGGGTATACTATATCTAAAAACAATTGATCACAATGAGAGGGATTTTGAGGAGATGTAAAATAAATGATGTGTTCAGGATAGGAACAGACTGTCCAATAATGAAGTAAATGATGTCACCATTTAATCTATCACTGCAGTGGACATCTTAGAGCTCTTTCCCATATTGCACACAGACCGATGTAGCAGCATTAGGTAGTAAAATTCTGCATTGTACTACTTCAGGGTGCAGGTGTAGAGTCCTATTTCTGAATCCTCCCTCATGTAAAAAGGTTCTGCATTTAGAAAATTAACACCAGTGTTGCGCACTATGACTTCAGGGAACTTTTTTTTGGAATTGGTGCATGCAGTTTGCCATCATTTTGGGAGGCATAGTTTTTGGGGGAAAGCCAGAGAGAAGGAATAGACAGAAGGAAAAAGCTGGGGAGGGGGGGGGGTAGGGACGGAGAGAAAAACCAAAGAGGGGGTGGGGAAGGGGGAAATCAGGGGGAGGGAAGGAAGACAGGCAGGCAAAGCCAGAGAGGGAAGGAAGAAGAAAAAAGCTATGGAAGGAGTAAGAGGGAGGAAAAAGCCAGAGAAACAAACAAACAAACAAACAAACAAACAAACACACACACACACACACACACACACACACACACACACACACACAGGGAGGGAGGGAGGGAGGGAGAGGACATGCCAGCCCAGGGAGAATAATGTATACAAGGTGATGAATACCTGACCATGTGATATAAATTCTCATCAGCATAAGAAGCTGCCTTCTACTGAGTTCAGATCATTGCTCCATCTGGCTCAGAATTGTTTACACTGGCAGGCAGAAGCTCTCCAGGGATGCCAAGTGTTTCCTACATAACATAGAGGTACCTATCCCTGCTGATTCACACAGTGAGATTTCAAAACTGCTTCTCGAATGGATCTGAAAAGAACTGTAAGCTTGTCAGCAAAATCTTCACAGTGACCACACTATGTGCAACAAACGCCACTAGTATGTAATCTGTGGTTTCTAATGATAAATTTGTATGTGGATTACATTTCCCGATAAACACCACACGCTAATCTCGCTGTTATGGATTGTGAAGGATTATTCTCTGATTTGTAAATTTGGTCTGATTCAATGTAGGACAACAATTGGGTTGAATATCAGCTGCCTTACTACCAGAATTATATTTCAGCTGGTAAATCTATTACAAGAGCTGCAGTCCTAGGGCCAAGTCTAGTTGGATTCTTTCCCCTGGTATTCACAATGACCTTACTGGGAATTTCATGAAAACTGGACATCAAGCCATCTGCTTTCACTGCTAGAAATGTAGACCTGTAGTAATTCTTTCCAATGGGTTCATACCTTTGAAACAGATATGATGGAATAGCTCCTTTCTTGTTGGGTCAAACATGCTGCCTCTTACAGAGAGGGTCGGCAGGTGAGGCAGAACTGCCCCGCCACAGTCCTCGGAAAATAGCCACAGCCGAACCCTGTGATTTTGTGTGCGCACTACCTGCTTAAAGGGTTTGGTTACAGCTATTTTTCAAGGACGCAGTGGGGTGGTTTTGCCTCACCTGCCACACCAGCACTGCATGTCTCTGGCCTCTAAATCTTCTCGATACCTGCAACTGGCCTGGATTGGGCTAGCCAACAATGTTCATGTTTTTCCTGGGTGATAACATATGCTGCAATTAAATAATTCAATACAGGTCATTACATTAACGTGCTTCAGTACCATCAGTCACATCAGAGATTTATACTTTGGTCACTACACAACTTGATCATCATCACAAGGTGATAACACTGGAGGTTAAAAAACACACACTAAACTGGAAGTAAAATCAAACTGTATGTAGATATTCCATGTGTTTAAAATTACATATTAATACATATGCATTACAGATGGAGTCTCACCTGACAACATTAAAACCAATCAAGTGAGCTAGCAGGACACCATACAAAGTATAATTGATTACAATGTTCTGATTATTTTGTTTCCTGAAATGAGTTTTCCTTTTATTCATCTAAAGAGGAATTTTTCCTCCCCCCCCCCACAGATGCAAATCAGCTGATACACAATAGGAATGAGGACTGGCACACAACCTTACAGCGCAATTCTATCCAATTTACACCACCGGTGTAACCAGCAGTGCAGCGAGAATGGGAGGACCCAGAATGGAAAGGGGATTCAAATTCCCTCCAAAGCGAGATTCATAGGGGATTTAAATCTCCCCTCCAAAGCATCCCACCCTGCCCTCCGCCACTGGTTACACCGGTGATGTAAATTGGATAGGATTGCGCTGTTAATCTGCAACATGAGTCAACATTTTTTTTACTGCAGTCGCAAACCTTTCTCTGCTCTAACAATCACAATCCCATATGATTCCAGGCTAGTTCACAAATTGTCATTTTTCTAGATAGCATGTCTCATGTCATAGAGTGTCTCTAAGAAATAATGGGAGGAAATCAGTAATAAAACAGTTGTCCCCCTGTAATGATATAAGTGGACATGGGGCAATTCACAGAGGGAAATCAAGGGGCATTCACATCCAAGGGGCAATTACTAATCCCATTCCCAGAGCCAGGATCAATGGCAGCAATCAAAGCAGCTGAACCAGCAAGGAATCAAATTTTATTTCAAGTTGCCAGTGACCTTTGCTGAATTGAACGTACTTGTGAATAGTCATTATAAGAAGATCTTGACCACAGGGAAGAACATTGGTAGTTAATATAGCACTGTCATGAATGCTGTGTTGACCTCCATTTTAATTCACATATAGCTTATTGTAGAAAAGCAATGTCCCAGAAGTACTAAAGTGTGGAAGCACTTTAGTGAAGTACCCTCCTTTAGCTGAAGTACTGAAGTACTTCCTTTAGCTGAAGTACCCTCCTTTTTTCATTGCTTTGAAACCGGAGTGGGTCATGATGTCCAAATCGACTTTATTTTGCATACACAAACAATGCATGGCAGCCAGAGTAAACAGATGCTCATTCCATGAATGCAAGCTCCCTCTGAGAATGGAAAAAAAATGGTCCACTTGTGCAAAGAGCCCTGGATGAGCAGAAAGAGACCTTTGCACCAGAAGAAAGTTCCTTCCATTCTTGGAGTGTTATCGATGCGCTTTTTCAAACATGCATGCATATGAGGGGCGAAGCAATAGTGTGCAGGGATCCTGTGTCAAAACTAATGGTGTGTCTATGTAGTTTGCCGATTAATGACTGAAGTAAAATGTTAAGGTGCACCCAAATTTACTTGAAAAGTGCTCAAAAACCAACCGGGGGGGGGGGGGTTGAACTGGGACTCAGTAAGCTAACACACTCATTTCTTAAACCATGCAAGGGGGAATTCTATCACTAACATGGATACATGATGGAGTGGTTCCCTAAGGAAAGTGGTTAGGAGAAGGATTGAGACGGAAAAGGGAGGGCTTAGAAGGAAAAGGTTCAGAGCAAAAAAGGGAAAATGTGGCTGTGGGGGGAGGAACATAGGCAGTTGGCCTTCTCACAGGAACCTACTGGAAAGAAGGGAAGATTTTGGGATGCAGAGAAGAAAAAGGGAGACTGCTAGAAGGATGTGGCCTCTTGTGGCCTCTTGCTAGCAGTCCTTCTAACAGTCATGTGACTGGTCTAACCCTTTGCTTTCCGAGGCAGATGTCCAGCCTCAAGTACACATGTTTAAATGCATGTCTCCTGCACACCTTGCATCAAACAGAAATAAACAGAAATAAAATATTGACCATGTAGCAGGAGGCAGCTTGCATTCTCAAAATTCATGGAGGTGCTACTCTGGGTACCGCCTAAAGGCTGATATGCAGCCACATATCAAGTGCCTCAGATGTCAGAGTGAGACCACATTTCAACAGCCTTTTTTAAAGGTCTACACAGCTTAATGTCTACAAAACAATTCCTCATAGCAGAGACAGATGTCTACATGGCTTTGTAAAAAAATGTGATGCTCATAGGGAGGGAAAACACCTCTCTGGTAGAAGACATAAGGATCAACTATGGTACTGTGTGCCTTGTAACTATCAAGGTGACAAAACAAGACTTTCTTGATGTGTTTAATTAAGAATGTGTCTGTGTTCAAGAACCAAAAATCTGCAGTATGCACACGATATATATATATCCGTCCCTAGCTTGGCAGCCAAAATCTTAATCCAACAACAACAACACCCCAGAGTTCCCAATCTGGCCAATGACATATTTTCTTGACCTAAGCAGTGTCCTTTCAACACGTGGCTATGAATTTCACATCTGTTACCTGTTCCGCATAAATGATCTAATTTTACTTGAGTAATTCAGCACAGAAGGACACATTTCAAGACAATATTCCTGCCAGGAAATCTTTAATATGTGGTCAATTTTCACATCTTTGACTGAATTTGCTTTTCCTAGTAATTTCGGAGGAAAACCCACACTGTTTATAAAGTAAAGGGTATCACTGCATTCAATCTGATATTAACTTCCTCACAAGCTTGTTCTTCTTAATCTTCTTATGGTGCAATCCTGTGTAAGAAGCGGCGGCCGGCCTAAAGGGCCAGCTGCCGCATCCTTTGTAGTTCCCGGGTCGCTTCTGACTTGGCCACTTCTGACTAGGACAGGCCAAGGCAAGGCTAAAGTGATGAATGCACACAACACCGCTCAAAGCCTTGCCCTCGGAAGCGCTGAAGACTTCGGTCGGCCAGTAGCGTCATTCGATAGGGGGCCATGGTGTCCTGGACACCAGGTGCCGACCTCAGGAGGGCGCAATCGCAGCTCCAGGAGGGCGCAATCGCAGGGGTGACTTACTTTTGTTGTTGGCTCCTCGGGGCAGAAACGGCAGCGTTTCGGCCCTCCTGCCTGCCCAGGCTGCCGTTTGGCTCCAAAAAGGAAGCCAAACAATTCGGGGGGGGGGGTGATTGGAGGCGCGCAATGACGTCACGCCCCTGTGTCTCGTGGGCGCCGTCGCGTTGGCAGCTCCCATCACGTGGGGGCGGAGTTACGCTTCTGCGTTTGGTCGTGGTGGCAAGTCACCCTCTGGGTGGGTGGGCCGGGCCGGGCCAGGCAAGTGACCTTGGCAGTCCGGTTCCGGTCCACGGGTCGTAGTTTGAGGACCCAGCTGACCCAGCATGCCAATGCAAAGACTCAGAGCATCGGCGTGCTGTCAGCTCATGCTGACAGCACGAAGGTTCAGTCTGCCAAGCTCCATGTGGGTGAGACACCTCCTGGCTTGCTTGGGTGTCCCTGGCCCCATTGTGCTCTGGAGAGGAACTGGCGCTGCCCGATCAGCTCTAGGAGGGCCTGGTCATGTGGGGCATGTCTGTGGATGGACAAAGTCTCCAAAAAGTCTCCAAAAGATATTGATTTTGTTAGTTAATAATTACCACTTCTGCACTGTGGCATGAATTACAGAGCATGGCAGCAAAACAAAAGTTTGATGATACACAAGCATCAGTAAAATGACTGTACACAATATAAACATCTTTAGCAAGTTTTTAATATTTTCAGGGCGCAATCCAATCCTATTTACGCCGCTGTTGTAACCAGCGGCGCAGCAAAAACGGGAGGCCCCAGAACGGGAAGGGGATTCAAATCCCCTCCAAAAGGGGAATTCAAAGAAGATTTGAATCCTCTTTCCATTCTGGGGCCTCCCATTTTCGCTGTGCCGCTAGTTACAATGGCGGCATAAGTAGGATTGGATTGCACCCTCAGACTACTATTCAGGGTTTTTTCCTCAGGCTATTTTTCTCTTTTCCTTCATGAATTCATTTCTCAAGTGAAAGAAATCAAGGGGGGGGGGGGAGAGAGAGGCAGTCAATCAATGAACAAAAGTCCAAGTTTTATTTTTCAACCTCCTGGAGAACAACAGTTTAATAGCTTCTGCCATATTGCTTTACTACATTTGGATCAAGATCCAGTGGCACTGATACCCAAAGCAAGTATAAGGTTTTTCTATCAGTTACTCCCATTGACTGGCTAAAACTGTGTGCTTAAACCCTGTCATCATGCTTGAAAGTATTCTTTGTGCCAGATCATTCGTTTTGCGGTCTTTTTCTTTTTCTTCTTCACAGGGGAAAATGTCCAGCTTCAGCAATTAAAATGAACACAATATTATATATTTCCCAGACATTTTATCCATCTTCAGTTGGAAAATGTGTTACCGTATCAGCATGAGATCAGCAGCGCCGTAAGAATTTCCATCCTCCTGAAAGAAAAAATCTGAGCCTAATTAGTGAACTCAAACTTGACCAAAAAATCTTTCCCCAAACGGAACTTTTCCAGAAGAAATGGTTTAAATTAAAATGATACATGGAGAGAAATGTTATCTGGAGCAGAGTTACAGAGGAGGGAAAACGAGTGTAGTAACTGGATGTGAACGATGATAATTCATGCATATGCGGAGGTTCAACAATAATTGCATATGCTGTTCCTGTCATGTAAACAACATCAACTGAAGACCAATGCATACTTTAAGACCATCATCAGTGGCGGCAGCCTTTGGCCATTGAAAGTGACATGGAGGAAGTTGGCCAACCCACCTGGGGATCTTTTGTATAGTAATGGCTCATTGTGGTGTGACATCACCCATGTGGAATGATTTAGCACCTATGTCTATGAAGCTGCTCTGGCAGAATGATTAAAGAGTGACTGAAATGCTAGCTTAGTGATAAATATTCTTCATGATAGTCACTGCTGGCTGAAATACAGAGGGATGAGCCTGTCCTTAACACAACATCACATGTATGGGGATACTGCCAGCCAAAGTTCTTTAGGTTTCTGTAGCAAATCAGTTCTGCAGACTGAGCTCCAAATGCACAAATTACCAGAGCAGTATGGGAGCTACTAGCACATGACGAGATCCCATGACATTTTGCAGGGAATGAATCACGTAGATCAGATGCATGGCATGGTTCCTTTCCATATCAGTGTCACTAGCCCATGGGGAAGAAAGATGCTGGTGTGGGAAGCCATCCATCTAATTCCTTCCTACAGACATAACCAGAACATTGTGGGAACAAGCTAACAGAATGAAACTGCTGCCATGCAGCTCGTGTCAATATGACAGCCACCCAGTTTAAAGATATTGATTGATTAAATTTGTGTATAAAAAATAGCCCATTAAGGAAAAAGCATGCTTTGTTTTAAGATGCTGCACATATGTGTTGTAGTAGGCATCATCTTAAAAGAAGTATTTTTCTTCTTGCTCTTCTAAGATAGTCTTTTCTCCAAATGAAGTTTTTATACATATTTTATGTTGATTCTCTCTCTCTCTCTCTCTCTCTCTCTCTCTCTCTCTCTCTCTCTCTCTCTCTCTCTCTCTCTCTCTCTCTCTCTCTCTCTGCCTAATCCTGTCCAGATGTTACACTGGCACATGTTGTGATTCCCCCACAGTAAGACCCAGGCTGCTGACGTGGCAAGTGCTGTTGTGCAGGCTGCTACCATCAGCGCAAAGACCCGGAGGCCACATGCCGGTGACACCGGCCAGCAGAACCTCCACTGTTGCCAATAAGTTGATGGCGGGGGCGGATCAGGGGTGGATCAGGGGTGGATT
Organism: Plestiodon gilberti rubricaudatus; assembly: GCA_026170595.1. Lineage (NCBI taxonomy): Eukaryota > Metazoa > Chordata > Lepidosauria > Squamata > Scincidae > Plestiodon > Plestiodon gilberti. Next base: position 166,464,118 of record JANXHW010000001.1, read on the forward strand.
GGGGCAGGGTGCAGACTGGGAGTGGTTATGGGGCAGGAGGGGGAAGATCTCGGTGGCAACCTTGCAGAGGCTGAGCTTGCATATTTCACCCCGTCCATAGGTTCCATCAGACGGCCAATAAGAACAGGCACAATTCATTTGTACAAAGCCATATATGGTAAATGTGATCCAAGCTGTACCTTTAAATTTGAGAGCCAGTGTGGGCTAGTGGTTAGTTTGTCAGACTAGAAGCAGGAGACCCAGATTCAAATCCCCTACTCAGCCATGAATATCTCTGGGAGGTCATGGGCCAGTCACTATCTATCAACCTAACCAGCCTCACAGGTTTCATTGATAAAATTAAGGGACGGGGAAACGTACATCATCCCAAGCTTCTTGGAAGAAGGGTAGAATAGAAAAGTAGCAAACAATAAATTTACAACAACTTCGGTTGCACGCGCTTTTCCCTCTTTATGAAGTGGACAGATATTTTTAGAAATATTCAGAGATGTATATCTTGTACCAGATGATGTTTTCCAGGTGGTTTATTTTGTTCAGAACCCTCCAGTGCAGAAAGCTCCTGAGAGATAATAGGAGGAGGATATACAAGTAGTTATCCAGATGAAGTATATTTCAGAGTGAAGTGTGTGGGTCTGAATTGTGTAGGCTGGCCGGAATGATAAAAAACATTACTAATAAAGGATTCAGCCACAACAACAGAACACATGCCTCACCACTCCACTTGATATCCTGTGGTCCTTTTAGCTATGGACTGATAGACACTAATTGAGATTTAGGGGCAAATCACACATTACAGTAAAATTGATTAAACAGTAGTCGGGAGAGGGGCATGAAATGAAACCATAGCGTGGGGGGGGGGGACTTTGTCGCCACCATGGCCCCAATACCAATTTAAACAGAAAAAAAGCTTCTATTGAAAGCTCCATTAAAAAAAGTTAAACCCACTGAGCCATGTTACACATTTAGCATAACCATAGGACAGGAGGTGTGGCCTGGAAGTTGAGCTGTTGCCCTGCCTGAAGAAAGCTAAGCAGGTTCAGCCCTGGTCATCGCTTGGAAGGGGGACCGCGGTCGCTGACATCTTGCAAAGGCACTGTGAGTGTGGAGTGTGTGGAATGCATAGGAGTCAGCTGGTAAGATAAATAACACCCTGAGAACCGACTCAGGGAGAACTGCGGCTGCTACTAAAAGCTTGGAAGACAGAAGCACAGCCAGGACGTGGCTGCGCTTTGAAAGGAAACATCTGGGAGGATGTTTCATAGTCCTGCACTCGGCAGAAGTGGGGCAGAGTCATGGAGGTTTATTTCTGCTTGCCATTGGAAACCTAAATGCAGTTTTGCACCTGAATAGCTTGTGAACACTTGTCATTTGGAGCTGTAGGCATCCCCATACTGAGGTATTCCTCAGTAACGTGCACTGTTTACAGCTCCATGCCCATGGAGTTAATCCAGGGCTGCTGTGAAGGTTTGCCATGTCAGTGGCCCAAAAGATGATAGCATGAGGCCATAAGTGTTATGACCTTATTAGAGAAATTCCCATCATTTCAATAGATGGAGCATAAGGGCTTATATACTGCATGGACCACTGGGACCACACAGCATGGATCACAGAGAGACACATTTCTCACCCCTTGCAGCATCGTCGGTGAGGGATGGGCAGCTACTCAATATCGGAGGTGTGAGTGTGGAGGGAGCATGGCTTTTCTTTCTCATAAGACAAAGACAGCTCTGCACTCATATTGAAGTAAAGAATTGTACTTAGGGAGACCACTGGGTTGGAATGGGGCCTAAACCTACTCCCTGTTCCTGTATTCTCAGCCATTAAGAATCAAACTTCCCTCCTGCCCTCCGCCACCGCCTCCTGGTTTCTTGATTATACTAATTTGGGATAATACTTGAACTGGTTAAGTATAGAGAAATGCTCTCATTACCATTTCTGGCATAGAGTTCTTGATTCCTCACTTCTTGGGATATCAAATCAGTAATATGAAGCACTGTCAGGAATTCTGGAATGTGGAGGAATAAGGCAGTTAAGGTAGTTGATCTGCAATTCCTGTAGGCCCAAGACTGTAAAACAGTGGAAAATGAGTCACTGATTCAGCTCTGCATAAATAATGCAGTGTGATAAAGTAAGAGAACTCTTAAGTTGATAATACTGAATGAATCTGAGTTAATTGCCTGTTGTAGGGGTTCTCAAAGTGGTGGGTCGTGACCCACCACTTTTTCTGGTGGGGGCCAGCAAGAACGTTGGCGGCAGTGCTCCAGGATCGTGCCTGCCACCAACCCAAAGGCAGGTCCTCTTGTGGATTAGGAACTGGTTGAAGACCAGGAAACAGCGAGTGGGAGTCAATGGGCAATTTTCACAATGGCGAGAGGTGAAAAGCGATGTGCCCCAAGGATCAGTCTTGGGACAGGCGCTTTTCAACTTGTTCATAAATGACCTGGAGTTGGGGATAAGCAGCGAGGTGGCCAAGTTTGTGGATGACACTAAACGTTTCTGGGTGGTGAAGACCAGCAGGGATTGTGAAGAGCTCCAGAAGGATCTCTCCAAACTGGGAGAATGGGCAGCAAAATGGCAGATGTGCTTCATTGTAAGTAAGAGTAAAGTGATGCACATTGGGGCAAGAAATCAAAACTTCACATATGTGCTAATGGGTTCTGAGCTATCTGTGACAGATCAGGAGAGAGATCTTGGTGTGCTGGTGGTCAGGTCAATGAAAATGTCGACCCAGTGTGTTGCAGCTGTGAAGAAGGCCAAGGAAGAGGGAGGGTTTGGTGATGGCAGCATCTGCAGAATCCTCACCCCCTTCCTGGGTCTGATCCACCTTCACAGGTCCGAGTAGACCCATTGGGCCAGCATGGCCTTCCCCTTCCCCTGAGGAGGCCTCAACATTCCAAAATATACCACATTGGCACCGCTGCATCGCCGTGTGAGGAGTTACGATGGATTGAGCTGTAATACTCCTTTGACACTCAGCTGCTAGTGTGGCTACAAGACCAGGTCATGGAACACTGTGACCGAGTAAGGTGGGGAAAGTACCCAGCAATGTTGTGTTAGGTTTTTTTTTTGTTTTATTTGCCACTTGCATTTTAACAGCGTAACCAACTTTTGCCATCACCTGCTTTTTCTCCTTTTGCTAGTCTATCAGCACCTTGTTTAAAAAAAAAAAAAAACCTTTGCATCCTTCTCTCCATTGTTTTGATATTTTGCAGCCTTTTTGTTTTTATGTCTTTACCTGCCTGGTCTTCGTTACAGCTCAGCTCTGGTATAAATAAAATGTCAAAGATGACGTTCATTTTTACAAAACGTTTCAGAAACCATTAATAGGTCTCGTTGAAGAAAGAAGAAAATAATGTTGTCAATAATAAGAACCAGTTTTCTTCCTCTTGTTTTTTAGAGCCAACAAAGATCTAAGTCAATTTATGAAGATCTTTTTTAGTTTGGTTGCTCTCCCTTTTCTTCCTGAGGTGTTTTATCTGTTTTTTCTCAGCCTGTCATCCCAGCATGTGAATTCAGGTCAGGCAGCTGCAACAAGCTTTCTCCCACGCTACAATAATCTTAATGTCTGACAGACCACTCCTATAGTCTCACATATCTACATACTATCGTATTCACATACCATGATTTCCCTGCAAGAGCCTGACATTTAATACGGCTGTGTGCATCTCCTTCCCCTGAGCATGCCTACAAATATAGCCCTGGAAGCTGCAAGCCCTTTGAAGTTTAGGGCCCTGATCACATAAGTAATAGCAAGTAGAGGTTCTGAAAATGTTGGAGGACAACGCCATGGCTACTCACATTTTATGATTTCTAAGAAAAACACCGCACATAAGCATACAAAATCAAAACCGTCTGTTAAACTACGGAATGAAAAGCATAGAATCTGAGAACTGGAGAAGACCAAATGGGTTGTTCAGTCCAACCCCCAGGCATTGCTACCCAAGCACTTTGAAATGGAAGTGGGCAATTGGGGCAATTGTCTCAGGCCTCAAGCATGGAGGAAGCCATCTCAACACCTCACAAAAAAGTACCGGCCCTGTTCAGAGATTCACAGCCCAATCCTATCCGCACCACATGCAGCATGCTGTGGTATGGGGGCGATCAGGGGGCCTAGGAGAGGTAAGGATTTCCTTACCTCTGCATAGGCCTCCTGATGGCCTATGGGTTTCCTCAGACCTACACCAGGTATAGAGTTAGTGTAAGTCTGAGAGAAAAAGGTAGGGACTGGGTGAAGAAAAGGGGATAGCATCCTGGTGCACGTCAGTGCTGCCGGAATCCACCCTCTCCCTCCCCGTATCCACCCATGACACGCTTCCAATGCCAACTTATAGCGAGCAGGTTCCGCTATCGTAAATTGACCATAGGATTGGAACATCAGTCTGAACCTAAATAGAGGGGGGACTGGAGCATTCCAGCTGGCAACAACTCCAGTCTGACATGCTCTGTAGCCTGAGTTTTTGAACATGGGGAAAAACTTTTGTTTTGAACATGGGGAAACTCTGTTTGTTCAGAGCTTGCCTCTACAAGCCAACAGGGAAGGCAAGGGGCATGACCATGGAGTGTGTCAGCCTGGGAGTATGGTAGCTTGCATGTTCCCATTCCTTGTTACCTGGATTCAGGCGGACCTATGTTATTTAAATATGACTCGGTTCAGATTATACATGTACTGATTGATCTGCCCTATACAATTGTGACATGACCACTAGAGCATACTGGATGGCCATAAAGGGGCCCACTAGATTTTTGAAATACCTCAGAATTGTGTACGTGACTCAGAGAACGAAGGGGGGTGGGGAGGTGAAGCCGTTTGCGCATGTACAGGTAAAATTTTCACTGAAATACTAGGACTCATTGAAGGGGCTGTATGTTAATTAATGTCCATATTATAATCAAGTAGTATAAAACACAGCCATGAGGTTGGCTAGGGGCTGCGCCTTGATTATTTTTGCTGCTAAGCACAGGACGTAAGCCTGCAGCGCTGTATTCTGAAGTAAAAGTCTTTGAATGCTCCTCCAGTCATCCAAGTTTTCTTTGTGTGGGTAAAGCAGAGATCTCTCCCCATTTGGGCTGGGATCTCCAGGTTACACAATTATGGACATGTATGCTTATCCTAGCTCCCCCCCTTCCTGCTTATTTACTGACCAAATTGCCCCCATGAGGTTAGAGAAATGAACAAAGAAATAGGGGAGGAGCTAAGAGCAGAAGAAAAGACCTGCTGGATCAAAGGCCCATCTTGTCCAGCAGTCTGTTTTTCACAGTGGCCTGCCATGGCCTCTGAGAGGAATTTTATCAGGGGGTACAAAGTTTCTATTACGCCCCTTCTCACGGGGGGGGGATGGGGTGGGGGGAGGGCAGCAACAGCCAGAAAAGTCTCTGGAGCCCAGATCTACCAGACTTCCTGATACAGCGTCCAGGTCTACCTGCCCAGTAGACCTGCCCTCCTGGTTGGCCTGGCCTCCGTCTTTCACTCTCCATGAGGTCAGCTGAGATTCCAGGAAATTTCTGGGGCCCCTCCTTTGGCTCCTGGGCCCCCCTTTTGACCCTGGGCCCAGGTACAATTTACCCCCTTTACCCCCAGGTTCAAATCCCCGCTCAGCCATGAAGCTTCCTGGGTGACCTTGGGCCAGTCACTATCTCTCAGCCCCACCTACCTCACAAGGTTGTTGTGAGGACAAAAGGAGGGGAGGAAATATGTACACCACTCTGAGCTCCTTGGAGGAAGGGCGGTATAAAAATGTGAAAAATAAATGAAATAAATAAATCTTGTAGAAACAAATTCCACAAATCAATTATGAGTTGTGAGAAATACCTTCTTTTCTCCGTTCTAAATCTTCCACAAATCTGTTTCATTGGATTACCCGTTTCTATAGCATTGTGAGAAAGGGAGAGCTTCTGTCTTTTCACACCATGCATAATTTTATGTCTCAATCATACCTGCCAATTGCCTTGCCTTTTTTCCAAACTAAAAAAACCCAACACTGTAGCCTTACCTCATTTGAAAAGTGTTCCAGCCCTCGGATCATTTTGGTTGTCCTGTTTTGCACCTTTTCCAACTCTACGATATCCTCCTAGAGTTGTGGTGACCAGAACTGGACACAGTATCCCAGCATGTTCGAGATTTATATAGGGACAGTATAATATTAGCAGTCCTGTTTTTGATCCCTTTCCTGTGATCCATAGTATGGAATTTGCTTTCTTCACAGCTGCTGCACACTGGGTCAATATTTTCACTACACTATCCACAATGCCTTCAAGAACTTATTTCTGGTTTGTCACCAACAGTTCAGACCCTATCAGTTCAGATCCTATCAGTGAAGTTTTTTTGCACCAATGTGCATCACCTTACATGTATAGACATTGAACTGCATTTGTCATTTGGCTAGAGCCCAAACCTGTTTGACCCCTGATGTTACCCCTGCTATACCTGCACTTGGACTTGGCAGGGGTGTCACTAGGGTTAGTGACACCTGGGGTGAGATCTCATGGTGTTGCCCCCGTGGACCTCCTACCATACCAGACCACATGACGTGGAGGCATCCTGGGAAATTTTATCCCTGCGCGAGACACGGCAGAGATCGGGAAAAACACATTTTCTACCAGTGCTACGTTTTTGCACCACCGGTAACAAATAGAATAGAAAGTCATTTTGGTGTCAGTCCTCCCTGGGTTGACACCCGGGGCAGTCCGCCCCCTGCCCCCCTAGTGACACCCCTGGGACTTGGTATGGAGTCCTTGTTGGGACCAGGCTTCCTACATACCTATGATACTTGTTCATTGAGTTATCACTGCAATAGTTTCATGAACACTTAATCAAGCACCACACTTTTGATACTTAAAAAGAGGCTTGAAACAACATTCACATCTGCACAATGACATCACACCAGCCTAAGCTTGCTCAGTCTTAACATTCTCTCACACTTAAAAACTCCACACCCAGTGCTTTCTAGGGCAGAAGAAGCCATGTTCCTCAGAGGAAAGCCACATGCTGAGTTATAGCTTTCCAAACTGCAACCTTATATTATAATGGTGAATTGTCCCAACAATTATGGTTGTCCCCATTATGGTTAATAATGCATATTGGATCCTGATATGAGATATTACACTGAAAGGAAGAACTAAGCTTAAATTAATATTACAGAAGTTAAACTTGTATCTGCTAGATTATAATGTTGGCATGTGTCTTGGACAGTTGCTAGCACAGCATGTTAGATTTTGCTCATCATCGTATACTGATGCTGGTTTTCTATACAAGGAAGATCACAACCACCACCACCCCCATTCTTGTATCTTCTCTAGATAAGAAAAGAATGCTTCTCTGCTTCATGTTCTTGGGAAACAGCATTTTTGCTGGCTTGTTGGCAATGTAAAATCAAGCATATATTACTTGGATTCACTACATGTAACCTTCTGTCCTTTGGCTTGTCTTCATTTACTTGGAAGAAGCTAGCTAAAACATTTGTAGCCATGGAAGATGTCTTAAGACTAATTTTTAATCGGGGCAATAAAAAGTTTAACCTTTCAGTGGCTGACATTCGATTAGTTCTGTCCTACATTTTTTATCCATAAGTACAAAAAAACACCCATTTGAAACTATGATAGAAGCTCCTGATAACATAAAAATGGATTACAAAATACGTTTGAGGAGTTTCTCTTCTCCCTGATAGATAAAAGAGATATATAAACATGTCTAAACTATTAAAAATTGCTGTGGACAAAACTTGAAATATAAGGTGTTTTATAGGAAGAATTGCTCTCTTCATTAACTTCACCGGGAATTCTTCTGCATTGTCAAAGATAAGTACGTGTTTGTGACATTGAATCACTTCTATATTGCACAAGAGTTTCTTAACGGTGGATTAACTCCAGGCAGTCCAACATTTCACAACTGGAAAATAGGTACAATAGCTACATTTGACCACAGTGGGGAGAGGACATAGTTCAGTAGTAGTGCACATGCTTGCGTTGCATGCAGAAAGTCCCAGATCCAATACTTGGCATGTCCACTTGAAAGATCTCAGGTAGCCAACCTGGGAATGTTCTCTAGGCTGAGACCTTGGAGAGCTACTGCCAGTTAGTATAGACAGCACTGAGCTTGAAGGACCAGTGGTTGGACCCAATATGAGACAGTGTCATATGATCCTTGACAAACCTCTATTCTCATGCTAAGCATCAATCCATCCATCACCTCTGGGGTAGCATCAGGGTTGGTGAGGTCAGGCACTGTGCCCATAAAAGACCTTGTCAAACTACTCCTGAACTCTCAGCATCCAAGGTGCCATCAGGAATGGGCAGGGGTGTGTGCCAATGCAGGTCTTTGTCCCAGGGTCCAGAAACCTGGCACCAGCACTGTCTACCCCAGTGGTGGCCAACCTTTTTATGACATGTGCCACTTTTAGTTTTTTTGTATCTTGGGCATGCCACAAAAATAAATAAATAAAGTAAATAAATAAATAATAAACTACTAGAACACAACCATGTTGGAAAATCCAGCGAGCAACTCCATAGTTTTGGTTCCCAAAATTTCCTGGAGGTCTAAATCCACAGGGCCCTTACTGACCTGCTCCTTTATTAATTAATGTTCATGCTCCCACCACTATTCCCCAGTTTCTCTCTCTTCTGCTCAGCACAAGAATGATTGTCTAATTCACACATTTGTGAGGTAATAAGTTCCGCACATGGGGATTTTTCAACCTCACCGTCACTTGAGGAGATAGCTGCATGAAAGAGCACCCATTTTCTCTGATAATAAGGTAATCCTGGAGTTCATGTGGAGACTAGTTCACTCAGTGTTTCACCACATGATTCTGAGCTGGCACTACGTGTCTGCTTTACCAACTCAGAAATGAAATATGTGAATTGTAGAAGTGTCATCTTTGTCATAATTATACTTGGGCTGGTTCAGTTAATTTTCTGTTGAAGTGACAATGCAAAAACAAATGAACAAAAACCAAAGGATAAAAATGATTGGGAAGGAAGGCGAGTGGGCGGGAAGGAAGCGGCGCCGCCTGACAGAAGGAGGGAGCCTGCGAGGTGGCGACGCTCCTGCTGCTGCCCAGTGGGCTGAGAGGCTGCCGTGGGGCGCCATGGAGGACATTTCAACATGAACGCCGACGCTGAGGTGCGGAAGCTGCAGGAACTGGTGAAGAAGCTGGAGAAGCAGAACGAGCAGCTTCGCATTCGCAGTGCAGCGGGGGTGCCCGGGGGCAGCCCGAAGCGGCTCCTCAGCGGGAACAGCGGTGGAGGATCGGGCGCTTGCACGCCGCCGTCGCTCCTCACGCCGCCGCCCCTTGCCGTGGTCCAGGCAGCTGCCCCGCTGTCGCCGCCGCCCCTGGCCACTGCCCGGGGCAACCCGCTGCTGCTGGGGCTCGAGAGCCGCTGCCTCAGCCCGAAGTCCGGGCCCAGGTGGCCTCTTGCCAGCGAGGAAAGCGGAGGAGGCCAGGAGAGAGCGTCCTCCCCTCATGCCGGCTTGGCCTATACTGCCCAGGCCTGAGCTGGTGATTTCGCACATGCGTACAACGCATCGGCGTTGTACGTATGTGCGAAATCGCCGGCTCAGGCCTGGGCTGTATAGGCTGAGCCGGCGTGAGGGGAGGACGCTCTCTCCCGGCCTCCGGAGTTGCGCGGACCCGGAGGGAGAAGCCGGGAGGGAGGCGGCGGGCGGCGTGCCACCCGACGGACCTTCCCGTGCCACTCTGTGGCACGCGTGCCGTGGGTTGGCCACCACTGGTCTATCCCAACAGGTATATATACACTGGAAGAAGTTACTACATACCTTTATTAATAACATATCAAATTGCTCTTAAAAAGACAGTGTCCATATTTGTCTTATATTGAGACAATATCCACTGCTTTTGTAGCCAATTCTAATTCTAATTCTAATTCTAATAATAATAATAATAATAATAATAATAATAATAATAATAATAATAATAATAATAATAATCTGTGACAATGTCTCCATAATTTGTGTATTTCTTTATTTGCAACATTACATCAAATCATATATGTGCTGAGCACACACCTTGTCACCTCACTGATGAAATTTGGTTATGTATGTGATTTTTTCATGCTACAATATACAATAGGGCCCCGGCATCCACAGGGGATAGGTTCCTGCCCCTCCCCCCACAGATACCAGAAACCACGGATAAGGGGGACGCTATCCCTGTGGGCCCCCGTGCCCATTACCTTTTTTCACAGAGCTGGTGCCAAGCTAGCGTGTTTCTTTCTTTACCAAAACACTATAAGCAGCATGCTTCTTATAGCGACGAAGCAGGCAAGCAGCATGAATGCTAGAGAGGCTCTGTTAACAGGAAGTTAACAGGAAGCTTATAGCATTTTGGTAAAGAAAGAAACACACTGGCTTGATACCAGCTCTATGAAGATAATGAAAGGTAATGGGCGCAGGGGGCGGTGAATTGCGGATAAGCAGATCAACAGATAGCAGATCCACACATACAGGGGTCACACCTGTATAAGGTAAGAACAAACATCTATGCATTTGGTCTCAAGTTTTTGAGTTCTCTTGATCGACTCTCATGATTAAATCAAAATGCCAAACCAATATGCCAACAGGCATTATCCCCCAAGCCTCGCATTGGTATTGCTAGGAAAACCATGCACATAGAAACAGGCATTGCTCTGCAGGTGCCCTTTGCAGAATACAAAACATTAATCCAATAAGAATCTGTGGGTATAAGTGGAATTGTAAAACGATCACTGAAGAAAGAGGCACATGAATGAACATTCCTTTTATGTTTAGATCTTCCAGTCTGTGAAGAATATTGGACGTAGAAGGAAAAATAAAGCAGCTCTAGGATAAACAGTTTTATCAGCTAATGTCCTGCAGATAGGAGGATGTATCTTCTCTACAGGCAGACTCCATAAAGATATTTGGCAATCTATGTATTGTCTGTGTCTTGTTGAACTCCAGCTGACACTTCCACAGCAAGTGCACATGGAAACAGAAAAGGTCAGGTGCATTCTTATGGAAAATCTGTGCCAAGGTTTATAGTTAATGAAAATATGAATAGGATAAATTTATGGTACAGATTTTTTTCCCCCACTATGGCTGACCACTCAGTAATTGGCAGTTATAAAATCATGCATCATCTTAGATACTGTACTACATGCATGGATGAAATTCCAGAAAAGCTAAAAAATAAAACATTGGGTTGGAGAACACCATGCACTATGGCCATTGGAGGAAATTATGAAATCACTATTTAACATAGATATAGCATAGCATGAATTTATAAATACAGTCAATTATCGCTACCTGCTCACTCTGTTCTCGTGGATTTGCTTGTCCACGGGGAACAAGAGTGTAACTCACATCCCGCCATCTGAGGCCAGTTCTTGGCTATCCGGGGCTATTTGCTGCATCCGTGGCCATACTGAAGCTCTGTGCAGCCATACAGAAGCTATTCGCTGTGGCCAATTTGAAGTTATTCGCTGCATCCATAGCCATTTGCTGCATCCACTGCCATTCTACAGCTCTCCGCAGCCATTCTAAATGTAGTCAATTACACTAGTAGTGCCCCAGAATGCCTTGCGTGGCCATTCTGAAGCGATCCCAGTATCCACAGTGGCCATTTTGAATCTCGCGGTGACCACCCATTTCTTGCAAGTGGTGCGAAAAAGTACCAGTGGTAGAAGAGCCATTCTGAAGCCATCCATGCCATTCTGAACTATCCGTATCATTCTGAAGGCATTGTGCCAATTTGATTTTCCCCCAACCCCATTAGGATAAATGATTTTGTATCCTCAAATTTGGTATCCACTGAGTTTTCCAGGAACCTAACCCCTATGGATACCGAGAATTGACTGTATGTAGTTTGCCAATACTGTGGGGTTTAAACAAGTTCTATTGACATGTACTATTCTGAGGAACTTGCAAAAACTTGCAACTCTCCCCCCCCAAAAAAAACCAGAGGGTTGCCACATTGATTCCTCACTACCCAAAACACCAGTACAACAGCACTCCACTTGCAATCAAATACATACAGCAAGTCCTAGCTTAAAGTTTATCTATCTATCTATCTATCTATCTATCATCTATCTATCTATCTATCTATCTATCTATCTATCTATCTATCTATCTATCTATCTATCTATCTATCTAAGAAATTTATACCCCGCCTTTTCCTATGCCGAGGCAAATGCCTAAGGTGGTTTACAACAAGTTAAAATACATAATTTACTGCACCTCGTTTTAAATGTAATTTTTAATCAATTTTTAGATGTTTTTATTAACTTTTTTGCTGTTTAAAAAGTAATTACTGTATTTATTTGTATTTTTTGTATTTTTGTATTTTATTTTTGTGTAAGCCACCTTGGGTCCCTTTGGGGAGAAAGGCGGGATAGAAATATTGTAAATAAAATAAAATAAATAAAATAAAATAATTTAAAAACAATACATAAGGTAAATTAAAGAATAAGGTAAAGGTATCCCCTGACAATTAAGTCCAGTCGTGTCCGACTCTAGGGTGTGGTGCTCATCTCCATTTCAAAGCCGAAGAGCCAGCGTTGTCCGAAGACGCCTCCGTGGTCATGTGGCCGGCATGACTCTCCTTGCCGCAGCGCGTAGCATGCAGCTGGAACACGGAGCGCTGTTTACCTTCCCGCAAGCGGTACCTATTTATCTACTCGCATTGACATGCTTTGGAACTGCTAGGTTGGCAGGAGCTGGCCAAGCAACGAGCGCTCACCCTGTCACGGGAATCGAACTGCCGACCTTTCGATCGACAGGTTATGGTTCAGTGGTTTAACCCGCTGCGCCACCCGCTGGTCAAAATTAAAGAATACATAAGGTAAATTAAAGTTATCGATAGGTTCTTGGAAACTGCAACTTTAAGCAAAATGACATAAAGAAACCAATTTTACCATAGGCTAATTGATATAAGCAGGAGTTCACGGCATATTTCTGGTCACAAAAACATCACCAAACTTCTAAATAAAGACCCAAAACATTTCTAATATAAACCATTGAAATAAATGTGAGCTTTCTGGGTTGGAGAAAACCCACGCGTTCAAACGCGCTCCAGCCTGAAATTGATTTTTTTCCCTTAACGAAATGAAACTACATAATGAAACAAATTTCAGTGAGGACTTGCTGTACTTGGAAAACTCAGCAAAGAGCCCATCCTCCTGGCCTGACAGCTCTCCAGACCTACTCTGGGGAGCCTGCCTCATATTTGGAGAACTATCATCATGATGGATATATCATTTCTGGGAAAAGATTCCAACCGTGCTTACTCTCTCTATCAGTAGCGTGAATGGATGAGGAAAGGAAGCCACTGTCAGATGTCAAGCAGGGACAGTCAAGTTCATATCTGACCCAAATGAATGTTGACGCTACCCATATTTTTAGGGGGTGCCAGAAGTTGTGCCCAGCGTTCAAGAGCTGCATTTTGCTACCCTCAACAACCTGGCAAGAGATCCTGGAGCACATCTCTTGGACCGTGCTATGCAACCACTTAGGAAAGCAACATGTGTTGGGCCAGTCCCGAAGAACTGGATAAGATGAATTAATGCAACTATCCCACAAAAATAAGCTGTCCATGGAGGTGCTTATTTGTTATGGTTGAATTATGCTTGAGTTTTTCTGGGTGTAGCACTTGCACTTATTACCATATAGTCTCATAGTTACCATGAGTATGAAAAGTTCATTCATCCTGCTGGTTCAGGGTACCAAAGAAATCTGATTCCTTGACTGTGTGGACAAATGGGATCCTAGGTAAATGCAGATCCCTTAAGAAGTCATTGAAAACCCTGTCCTTGCATGATTTAAAAAGTTGTCTCTTGCTGGGCCGATGAAATAATTTTGGTTATGTAAAAATCCTCATGTAGTTATTCCACAGAACGTATTAAGGCCTTACAGTATTCTAAATTAGTACACATTTCTAGCTGGGAGACACCAGCCTTTTCGGTGTACAGTATTAGCAATTATCTCTCCGGAGGCTTCAAAGTATCTTAAGAGTCTTTTTGCTAACCCTTTCCTTTGCCATTTCATGGGAAAGGTCATTCCTTTGTTTTTTACATGATGTTTCTGGACCAAGTTACGGAATGCTGAAGACATTAAATCCAAGCCTAATTTTTCTAGCAAACCAGAACAATTTTTAATAGGCAGTTGTGCCATCTAAAATTATTTGTCCTGTTAAACTGATGAGTCATCATGGCTTCGTGTGTGTGTGTGTGTGTGTGTGTGTGTGTGTGCAGGAGCGTCACTAGACGCGCGTCATCCTAGGGCAGGGGGTGCGCGTCACCCCCCCACCCTAGGGTGACCCCCGCACACCCCCTCACCGGAACTCGGCCTCAGCTCCGAGGCCGGGGATCCTGCCTCGGAGCGTCCAGCCCCGCCGGCGCTCCAGGGCCTTCTGAAGGCCCGATGGCTCAAAACGTAAAGTTTTACAATCAATCAATCAATAAACCTTTATTGGCATAACAGACTTGAACAAACATAAAACATAAAACATAAAACAATAATAAATTAAACATAATACAATGAGCAAACAGAAAGAAAAGAAAACACCCATAGTTATGAGTGAAAGGGAGGCATACCGAAATAAGCAATTAACACCTTTCCCCAAGTTCCCTAATGTTGACCACTGTAGCCGCTCTACGTTCTGTGGCTAGTTGAAAAAACTTTGCTAACTGGTTGATGGTCCAATTGTTAGTAGACGAGAGTAGGAACCGAACAATGTCAGAATCCGACCTCCCTTGCAAATTTGCTAACAACGGGTTCAGAATGTTATGCCGGAGATCGTCATACCAGACGCAATGTAAAAGCACATGTGCCAGAGATTCTATATCTACCAGGTTACAAAAACAACGGCCTTGAGCCTTGGAGGATCGATCAAATCTAAATTGTGCATGCGCAGTACATTTTCTGAGGGCAAAGGGCTACCCATTTGCCCTCAGAAAAGTACTGCGCATGCACGAAAAACGTAAAACTTTACGTTTTGAGCCATCGGGCCTTCAGAAGGCCCTGGAGAGCCGGCCTCGGAGCGTCCGGAGGGTGACGTGTGTGTGTGTGTTCCAAGACACTGTAAAGTATTTCATCAATCATTAACCAAAGGTATTAATATATGGAGCTGATTTGATTTCAGGTTAATTTCAATTTGGGATTACTATATTTTTTTAAGATTTAGCAAAACTTTAAAGACTTGGGACTAGGAAAAAGTTAGGGAAGGATGTGATACTGATTGGTTATGCACCTTCAGTGTGTGTTACCTTGTGTGTGGCCATGGGGAGGGGTGTACGTTTTTAATACAAGTTGAGAGTCCTTTTAAATACCTTGCACCTTCAGGATAGGGCAAAAGGTTTGTATAATTCAATAAATAAATACCTGAGAAGAGTTTCATGCCATGCTGCAGATGTCTTAGTTTGCCACCTAAGAAAACACATTAATGAGCTCCAGAGATTTCTGCTGTTTGTGATCTACTGAATCTGAAGACATCATACCTGGTGAATAATGATGTGTATTTTGTACATTTTGTGACAGGATTTTTTTCGAATTGACAAGTGATGATAAAACCACACTCCCCTCCTGTGCAAAATATGCAAACATTTTATCACAACCAGCTCAACCGTTAAGCCATCTGATGCGGCTTCCATCAGCAGCAGATCTAAGAGGAGGTCTCAGGGTGCAGTGAATTTGGGGTGCCCTTTTCCCGGAGTCTGCCACTGCCTCCCTCCAGCCTGAGGAGGATGCCAGCCACATTGATCCACTGCCCCCCTTCTTGAGTGAGAAGCAGATCACCTCCTCACCGTTCTCCTTGCACGATTTTGTCAAACCTGGAACTGCAGGACTTCTGGTTTGATTTACAGGGACTGCACAGATGGGGGGTCCTTGGTTTGTGGGATTCCTTCAAATAAAACTGGAATCCCAGTTTTGTGGAAATCATGTGAGGAATACAGTAGGGGCTCTCCTCCCCTCCAGAGCCCCATGGCAGAGATGGCGGCCTCAGACAGTACTCCGGGTCGCACCGCCCTGCATATTGTCTGACTAAGCTCTGGGACATTCCCCAACCAGAATGTCCCCAGGCCACATCTAAAAAGGGCCTATGCATAAGCTGTAGTAGGTCATTCAAGCTGAGGAGCTTCTCAGGGCTTGATCAGAGAGGCTCAGAGCTGGCACAGCTCTCTGTTTCCAAGGCTCTGAAGCTCTTCTGGGTCCACCCACTGTTCCAGGGAGCCTTCAAAATCAGCCTTGGGGGACCTTTGCGATGTTCTTCTCAACAGCGATTGGTGTCCAAGACTTGGACAGAAAACAAGATTTAAACTCAAAGCACATTCTGTGCATGTGTCCAATTGCTTTTTACACTCTGGTTGGTATAAGAATGGTCCAAGGATGCTTGATTGTAATACATCCCAACATTATGAGCTGGGCAAATTATATTCTGAGCCTGATTCCCATGAACTTGAGCTACATGAAAAGGAACACTGTCTCCAACAGAAGTGACTAGCTTTGAACCTCCAATGGTATGTGGAGCTGGAATGGCCGCTGCAAAGGGAGTTAGGCAAAAATAAAAACAAGAAACCCACTTATTTTCACAATGTTCTCTAAGCCAATCTCTAACTGCGTTTGACACAGTATCTAACTGCCTTCGACACTAATTGCATAGAGAATACATTTTGAGAGATTTTGAAGGAAAATTAATACACTTAATAGTTCTGAGCATTTTCTGTGCAACGTCATTTATATTGATTTTTCCCTCATTGCATAATTGGCTATACATAGATATAAAAGGATCTAATTCTTTCGTTTTGGCCTAAAGCCCTATCCTCCTTCATTAGCTCCAGAGGGAGACAGAGATCCTTTTCTTTTGTAGGGAGTGAATGTGGAAAATATTATAAATCAAACCAGCACAAATCATAAGAGACACCTTTGACCTCTTCTAATCCAGTCTTTGGAAAAAGGGGCTTGCTAATGTACAGATCACTCAGCTCTAAGAGCTAAGCGTAAAGTTCACCGATTTGATTCAGGACCAGTTACTCTAGGCTCAGCTGCCTTGAATACAGAGATTAGGTAGGAACCATAAGTAAATAAAAATGAATGCATTATCCAGTGGAGGCACAAGGGGGGGGTGCAGCCCGCAACAGGTGCCACCCTTGGGGGGGGAGGGTTGACACCAAAACACCTGAGCCTCTGCTTGGTGCTCTCCAGTCTGCTTTGCGCCTAGTCACTTCATGTTCATTGCTTGTCAAGAGGTACAGAGTGGGCCAAAGAGTGCCTTAAAAAATGCAAAAGCTTGGTAACCCGGAAGATTGGGGGTGAAATGATGACGTAATCCCATCACCGCCAAACTTATGGTTGATGAGCTCTGCACCAGGTGGCGTCCAGCCTAGTGATGCCGCTACATTGTTACATTGTCATTCTGAGGCTTAGGGGTTGCCTAGACATGGTTGGTTTATTGTTATTGTCAATGCATGGTTGGTTTATTGTTATTGCAAGGACCAGGGTCAGGAAGGTGAAGTGCCTGAGGATCCCTGTCAGGAAATATGAGGCCAACCAGTGTAGAAGGCAAGTGGTATTTTTGGTTCTCATCACAGTGTTCCAAGTACAGAGTGTTACGATTTCTCCATAAAAGTGAATGACAACCATCCATTTATATGGGGAAAACTAGGTGCTCTCAGTAATGCATATACGGTGGAGGTGAAACATGCTCTCTACCCTTTGTGACTCCCCACACACACACCTTCACCAATTATGAATCAAGCTTGATCCCGTTTGCATAGTTCCATCCTTATACACATGTACCTGGGAGTAAGTCCCATTGAACTCTATAGAACTTACTTCCACATAGGCTTGCAGTGTTACTCTATGTTGGACAATGGTAATCTCTTTTGAATAGTAGACTCAATTATTTTGGTTTCAAAACAATGCCCACTGAAATTTTCCTTACCTATCTAAATTCCAACATGCTGAATTGGACTTGTCAAACATCACTGTTGTCAACACCTCTCTCTCTCTCTCTCTCTCTCTCTCTCTCTCTCTCTCTCTCTCTCTCTCTCTCTCTCACATACACAGAGAGAGAGAGAGAGAGAGAGAGAGAGAGAGAGAGAGAGAGAGAGAGAGAGAGAGAGCTGGACTGTGAATACAACATCTAGAATGAAGGGTTCTATGAAAGATTAGAACATTATTATATTGTAAAAACCCCTTGGGGTTTAGATAGCCTGCCCATGTACACCGCCTTGAATTAAAGTCAGAGGAGAAATCCAATGACCAAGAAAGGCGGTATATAAATACCATATTATATTATTATTATTATTATTATTATTATTATTATTATTATTATTATATACAGGACAATGCCATACATGGTCATAAGAATAGATTGTGATACCCACATTGCAAGGCAAAACAAATCAGCAAACGTTGCTTGATACTGTTAGTTTATTTTAAAGTTGTTAAATGGTTTGAAATTTTCCATATCCAAATGCAGTTTCTATTTTGAAGTTCAAATGTTATTCATCTGAAATATCCTGACATCTTACTTTCTGAGCAGCCATCCTGAAAACTTCCAGAGCCAGCCTAATAATGTTTACATATGCACATCTTGAACGCATTACAACCTGGAAGAGAATTTGCCTCATGTGTACCTCATTGTGAGGAACATAGCTTGTTTGGCAAAGTAAATACTTTTCAAGAATGAAAAAGGGTGTGGTGTAAGTGACCAAGGTTGCATTATCTACTCTAAGGAAAAGTACGAAAAATTCATTTAAGAACATTACCCAAAAAGGACCCATACATGTATACCTTGGGGCACTGGGTGCGTGTCACCCCGGTCAGTGCAGGGGCGGAGGGAGGGAGGGCAGGAGTGAAGATGGAGGGGGCCATTGGCCAGCCTGGGCTGAGAGGGGGTGGGAATATCGGCACTGAGTTGCACCCATATCCTGAGCCCCATCGCAGCCCAGGTTGGACTTACACAGCCTCCCTGGACGCACGCCAGCTCCTCGCCCCCTTCTCCGAGGTGAGCCTGGGCCACGCTAGCATGGGCCACAATCCGTGCAGGATGTAGTGGCCTGCCATTGAGGCCAGCCATACAAACGTGCGCAGGAGTGCACCATAAGTCTTATAAAATAAGAGATAACATAGACATGGTTTCTCTGATCAGTTCCTTCCCATGGTCTTTCTACCTGCCCTTCTCCTTTACATCCAGGAGGGCAAATGTGGCATCATTTTTGCAAGTGTATGCAGAGAAGAAGGGCAGGCTGATGAATAACTCAAAGGAAGTCCTCATCCACTTCACTGAAGAGTGTAATTGTGACCTGGAAACCTTAATCTCCTGGAAATCTTAATTTCTTGGTTGTATACTCACATTTCTGTGTAATAAGAAGCTTGGCTGCTGGCCACAAAAAAAAGTGAGGTGGTAAAGACCTACAACAGCACAGTATGCTGCCTTGAAAAGGTTTCAAGAAAGGTCAAGTCCCTCAAAGCCTATGTATCCACAGTTATTTCAGGCTCCACCTAATACTCAACTCTGGCTCAATTTGCAAAGGAAACCTTCTGTGGTTAGAAAAGTTATCCAGGAAATCCAGGTGGTGTGGGTGTCCATGAATCATGAATTTGGCTGTGCAGTGGGGCTGGGGAAGTTGCAGACTTTGGTTCCCCCTGGAATGGAGCAATTTCACTTTGTAGAATGATCACGTAATGCCACTGGAAAGAAAAAGTCAGTCATTCTCTCTTTTGAACCAGCTGTTTTACCATTCCCTATTGCGGCTTTCCTGACATGATTGTGGAGGAATGGGGACCCATCATCCATAATGTTTTTCACACATTAAGCTTGAGGAATGGGGTGGAGAGGACAGCAAAGCTTTTGACATGGGAGAAATTTGATACTGCATTGGAATGGGGCAAAGTGTGGCGAGGGAAAAGGAAGAGTTTACAATCCACTGTGAGTGACATATTTTCTGAATGAACTCAAGGACATTTTATAGAGTGCTCCACAGAAGATGTGAAACCATGTTTCCATGGTTGCTTCCAAGCTAACAGTCCAATCCTAACTAAGGGCCTAATCATAACTAACAGTGCAATCCTGTGCAATGTTGCTCCAGTGGAACTATAGTTCTTCGGGGCAAGGTGTTGCAAACGTACCGTAAGGCACATTTGCGGCACCTGGGGTGTAAATGGCGCCGGTGGTGAGGTGCCCAGCACAGCTAAGGCCTGCTGGTCAGGTCAGGGGTGGGGGGAGGCTCCAAATTGGACTGCCAGGTCTGGGAGAGGGGTGGGGATATCGGCGGTGCAGTCCACTGGCGACGCTGTAGGGGGGGCAAAGCTCTAAGGTCCGCCACGACTCCGACCCTCTGTTACACCGGAGCACAAAGCGGCCCCGCCCCCTCGCCTTGAATGGTTCCGAAGGCGAGGGACGGGGCCGCTTTGTGCTCCGGTGTAACAGAGGGTCAGAGCTGCGGCGGAACTTAGAGCTCCGCCCCCCTGCAGTGACGTCAGTGGTGCAGTCCACTGTATCCTGCGTGGAGGGGGGATGGTTGTGGAGGTCTCTTTGAGGTAAGAAAACTTTTGTTTCCTACCCCCAGGGCAAGCCTCCACTGTCCCAATGGGTCTCCTCAGAACCGTGCCAACCCTACTGCTGGCACAAGTCCGAGAAGAGTAGAGGAAAAGGGACAGTGAATGGGGTTAGGATCTCGTGCACATGTCAGAGGTGGTGGCCTCAGGCAGTGCACAGGTCACACAGCCCCTGCATATGACATATATATTTCTATATATTTGCAATGGGTCTCCTTGGACCTGCGCCAGTGATTTCGCTGGTGCAAGACCAAAGAAATAATGGGGATGGGGATGCTGCCCATGGAGGAAATAGGATCCTATTGGTGGGGCCCAATAGGATTGGGCCATAAGGTGATCATTTCTCTCTCTGTATATTTTTATTTTATTGATATAATATTAAAACATAAAAATACATATTTTGAAAGGTTATAGCAAGCGCGAAGCAGTATATCCTACTAGCATACCATTCACTATTTTCTACATACAATATCCAACTATTTTGTAAGAAATAGGGAACACGGGTTTAGATGCCATGTAAGAAAATGTATTTAACAGAACACAAAACGTTGTATTTAACGAACACAAAACATTTTCTTACATGGCATCTAAACCTGTGTTCTCTATTTCTTACAAAATTGTTGCTGGCCATGAAACCTTTCGCTCTTTAATATCCAACTAAGCCAAAATATAACCAACATTCTATTCATTAAATCCGCATATCATCACACCATTCCTCTCTCTCTCTCTCTCTCTCTCTCTCTCTCTCTCTCTCAAAAAAATCAATAAATGGTTTCCAATTATTCACAAAAAGGTTAGTTGACTTTTCCTTGATTAAAATTGTAAGTTTATCCATTTCAGCATAATCCAAAATATTCAACCACCAATCTTCCAGCGAAGGTATCTCTGAATTCTTCCAATATTGTGCATATAAAATTCTTGCCGCACTTGTCATATATAAAAACAAAGTTTGAAATTTTTCGCCTACATGATCATCCCTCATACCCAACAAAAAGCTTTCTGGTTTCATTTGAACCTTAATCTTTAAAATCAACTGCTTTTTGATTTTTGGAGTACATGCTTTTTGGAGTACAAAGAAACTTGTAATTGCCTTAATGCTTACTGAGCCCAAAGGTACAGTACTTTGATTTTTGATCCTATCTACACACTTGTACCCACACACACTGAAGCAAATGTTCAGAACCTGACACGAACCACAGGTACGAGTAAACGCTGTCACAGAGTCAAGACAGCAATTTGTTGGATGGCCATTACCTTCGAAGCATATTTTTTTGTCACAGACATTACTAGTGTTGCAATGTCAGAGCAATTTTGGGGAAAACTTTGAACAAGAATACTATATTTACCTTTCTCTTTTGTCAAATATAGTCTCAATCCACAGAGTCTTCAACAATAGTCTAACAGAGCCTGCTGTTTCCTAAGCAGAAGCACATGTTGCTGACAATGGAACTTCTTATTCCAGATTGCGCTGATTTTTCCTGATGTCACAGCTACAATGCTACTAATAGTTTCTCAGTCAAACAATGCCTATGATTGCCATGAAGGTTTAGGCTATATCAGTGGACAAAATCCTTAGCTTCACATTGCTTACTCCTTTATTACGATGATGAACCCTTCTGTAAATTGAAGAGACAAACCATAATCTTCATGAATCTGACTTTTGCGCGCTTTCTGTTTGGCGCCGTTTTCTCCTTTATAACAACAGACTTGGCCGTTCCTGTCCTTTAACATCCTAGCAGCTTGCTGCTGTGACACTTGAGAAGGTCCACAGTTTGATGGACGAAACGTTGTGTTTTAATTGCTTTTATTGTTTTTTTAACTTGTGTTTTATGTGTTTTTAACGTCTTTTATTGGTTCTTAAACATAAAGAGAGACATTGAATTTTTTACATGGCTTTTAAACCTGCAAACCCTACTTCTGTGTATATAATCTTCATAGTTTTAGTTCTTTATCCAGGAACATTTTACTGCAGCTGCAAGTCAAGACAGAAACCCCATAAACATTTTTGAAACAGTTTTCCTCTTGAAAGCCTTCTATATAGAATTCCTCTTGAAATCCCAATTCATTGCAGTTTTAAATGCATTTGAAAACCCTTCTCTAACATGGATCATAAAAATGCTCCTCAGTTCGTAACCTTAATTTTGCAAAACGTCACAGCCTAAAGTCTGTGCAGTGTGGCCTTCCCTTATCCTTTGCAGTCGATTCTGCAACTGGCCAGAAAGCCTTCGAAACAATGTAGCTTACTCTCAGAAAAAAAAAAATCTCAAGGTTTATTTCTGATGATTCATACGTCTGAGAATCCAACAGAAAAACAGGCAATTCAAACCTTTGTCATGATTGACTTGGATCATTGGCAGAGACAGAAGACATGGGGTGAAATCTGTGCTTTTGGCTTACAAGATGTCAAAAGAAGGTTGGCCTTCATCCAGTCAAGTGATGGATGGTAACAAGCTAATGGTGACTAATGATGAGCAAAAAGGCAGAAATATGACTTTTCTCACCAACAGTCTTTCCAAAGCCATCAGCAATTCAGGTCAGAGATGTATAAACACTGTAAAGTTTGAAAACACATCCAACAATAAGATCTCTATCTAGATTCCTAAAGCTTTTCCCAGCACTCTGATAGGCGCTTTTCTCAAAACAATTTGACTGCCACTTCAAGGCGGTGTTGCTCATTAAACCGCTTGGACTTCTTTGCGTGTCAGAATGCATCATCACTTGCTAGGGTTTTCCAGGAAATATTAATATAAATAAAAATATGGGCTCTAAGAATATAATACACTGCCTTGTGTTGAGGTATGTCTAGCTCAGTACTGTCTACTCTAACTGGGAGCTGGTCTCCAAGATCTCAGGGAGAGATGTCTCTCTCAGCACTGCTGTTGCGATCTTTCTGAAAGACAGCAGGGACTGGACCTCAGAAAGGCAGACCTGCCACTCAGCTGTGACCTCTCTTAAGTAAGCTGCACACTTAATGGTGAATACTTACCATAATAAGGTCATACGAAATGTGGATCAGGTGAAAGTTGCATCTAGTCCTGCAATCTGTTGTGCAGGTTTTATAATATGGTTGTGGTCCATTATCCAGACCTGAGTACTGGATGATTGGGACAAGAATGGACCTGCAATCTGATTGGGACAAGACAACTTGCAATCTGTACCCAACACAATGGTCAGCCAGATAGGTTTGGAAGTTCATGACAGAGGAGGCCCTGAAATGTAACAATCCCCCATTCTTGTCCCAAACATCCACTACTCATGTCTGGATAGTGGACCACAACCATATAAAATATTTGCAAGAAACAAGAGAGATAACTGACTCAAGTAGAGAAGATACTAAACAAAATGCTGCTTGGTTGGCTGGTCTCCTCACTCACTCACCCACCCACCCACCCATCAGTCATCAAGCAATCACTGAGTTCCAGCAGGAGTGGGGACTTAACATTAAATAACGTTTGTACATTTGTCTAAAACGCAATTGGGGGTTTCCACACAGTTTCACAGCAATTAATGAGAATTTCAGCACAAATAAAAGCCCGATCGTATCCATTCCCCCCTGCTGATGCAGTGGCGCCAAAATGGCAACCGCTGCATCCTACGGTGGTGGGGGCAGTCCGGGAGGTCTCCTCTGGGTAAGGGAAGAGGGAAGCCTCCACGGCAAAGGGGGGAGTCTACTCAGACCTGCGATAGCTAAATAATTGGCTCAGGTCCATGTGGACACACACCGCAGATCAGGTCCAGGATCAGGGTAAGGATTTAAGCACATGCCAGTGGCGCCAATCCTGTCCCCCTCCTGGACCTGTTCTGCTCCCGTTCCGCTCTCCCACCACCCTCCCTCCACCCCCACCATTGTACCTCCTTTGGCAAGTGTTGGGGGATCTGCTGGCGACAGCAGGAAGGCACAGACCTTCCCGCCAGCACTCCTGGCAGCGTGCTAAGTGGCACACTGTCAGAGTGCCTTTTGCAATTGCCGCTGACTGCTTTAGTGGAGCTCCAGGAACGATGTCAAGAGGATTGGGCTGTAAAGAGGTAAACATTAAATAACACCTCTGCATGCGCCTACAAAGGGCTTGCAGAGACTCAGCATGGGAAATGTTCCTCCCCAGTACTTAATTATCTTCATTGGCTTTTAATTTGTTTCTGGGCACAATTCAAAGTTCTAGTTTTAATCTAAAAGACCTAAAAGGACTGGGGCAAGGCTATCTAACACTGCAATCCTATGCATGTCTATGCAGAAGAAAGCCCTACTGAGTTTAATGGGACTTACTCCTAGGTAAGTATGCATTCTTTGTATACCCTTTCATTGATATGAATGAGGATGTCCTGGTGGAAATGAGAGCTCGATGTATTGAAGCCCCAGCACCTACAGGGCATTACACTAAGCCAGAGCCATCACTAGGGTTTGCATCACTCAGTGCAAGAGCTCGTCACATCTAAC
Source organism: Plestiodon gilberti rubricaudatus (assembly GCA_026170595.1). Lineage (NCBI taxonomy): Eukaryota > Metazoa > Chordata > Lepidosauria > Squamata > Scincidae > Plestiodon > Plestiodon gilberti. The sequence goes on from JANXHW010000001.1 coordinate 166,489,083, forward strand.
ATAATATCGACTCACCACAACTCATTCTCTTTGCAAGGTCAGCACCCAATCTGTACCATGAGGACAATCTGCCTTCTGTTCAGTGAAACAAGTTGTCCATCTAGTCCAGTACTGTACTCTGACTGGCAGAGGTCTTTCCTAGCCCTGTTACCTGAGATCCTTTAGCAGGAGATGCCCAAAATTGAGCCTAGGACACTGGGCATGCAAAACAGTATTTTACTACAAAACGTTGGGATGGCCTTGAGCCCCAGCACCTCTTGTTTTACCAGTTGTCAAATGAACTGAATTAATGTCATACCTAGGCTTACCAGATTTTCCCAGTCCTAAACCGTACACCCCCCACAACTAATTAATTAAATAATTAAACAAATAAATAAATAAAATAATTTTTGGAATTTTTTTCTTTTTGGGGTGCAAAGTGCCCTTTTGCCGCCCAAAGGGCGCCTGTAAATTTTATTTATTTATTTATTTTAGACTAAAATAATTAATTAAATTGACTTACCTCCTGTCCATCTTGCCTGTCGCTGTCGTTGCCTGTCGCCGCCGTGCTGCTGCTCCTCCGTGCTGCTGCTCCTGTCAGCTGGCCGGCCAAGGCTCGCCCAGCCTGGCCAGCCGAGGCTCTCCCGGCCGAGGCCTGTCCAGCCTGGTCAGTGGAGGCTCGCCCGGCCGAGGTTTGCCCGGCCCGGCTGGCTGAGGCCCGGCTGGCTTGCCTGGCCGGGCGGTGCCATTTTTAAAATGTAGAAGAAACTTACCTGGGCGCCGGCATCTTGGATTGCGAAATCTCGTGAGATTCAAGATGTCGGCGCCCAAGTAAGTTTCTTCTACATTTTAAAAATGGCGGCGGCGGGGATGGCGGAGGTTTGCCATCCGGCCTGGAATCATTCTGGGGTCCGAGGCCAGATTCCGGGATGGATGGTGTTAACTGATGGTGTTAACACATAAATTAATAAACCAGACTCGGGAGGATCGGAGCAAGTTCTTTATTTCTCATGAGAAGGCTTAATCTCAGAGCTTAACAGCTGAAAAGCTGAGAAAAGCAAAGAGTGGTCTCTGCTCTTTGGTTTTATTACAGTTGGCGAGAGGGTGGTACTTTCTCACATTACAGACAAGTCAACCTTACAAACATCCTTCCTTTTCCTAGCTATTTCTGCTAAATCTCATTGTCTCTTGTTTTGACAGTCTTCCTGAGATTCATTACTTGGGTCTGGGGTCCTGATAAGGCCAGAATTCGCTGGCCTTCCTTTGGCCTTTTTATGACCTTCCAGCCAGCTTCAAGAAAGGATTTATTACTCTGTTCTTGCCTTTTGCTTATCTAAATATTCACACAGATTTGATACTGATATAATAAAATATACTTTTTGGTTACACGATAGAAATGCATAGTTACATAAAAAGTTACATTGGGAGATATATGTGTGTAGAAGGCATGTTTACATGATTACATGAAAGGATTTTACATAAAGTAACTACATTCTGCTATTTGCTAAGCAAGCTAGTTACTGTGTCATAAGCTTATGCAGTTTAATAAGATATTAATTGTTTAATATCTTATTATCATCATATTACATTCCTCCCTTTAAAACCTGTTCTTCAGGTTTTACCTTTCTGAGTTTCATTTTATTTACCTGGGATGCCCCCCCCCCTTAGTCTATATTACTAGGGCTCAGTTGTTCAATTTTTTTTTTCCTTTGAATTCTTGCGGTGTACGTAGAACATTGGTTTTCCTGGTTCGCCGTCTTCTTACGATGTGCCTGACGTTGCTGCCCTGAAGTCCTGGTGGGGCAGATGTCTTAGGCCTGGAGTTCTCTTCTTGCTCTTCTTTGGCTCTTCTTGGGGTACCCTCCATCATGACACTTGTATATTTTTAGCCTTACTATTGTTGAATAGGGAGGCAGGCATCATTTTCTGACCAATGAACTATACTTTCCTGTAAAGCCTCTTTTATTCTTTAACTGATGCCAATATTTTCTATTATGCTTATTAATTACTGGGTGACACATTTCCTATCGCAGGGGCTGACTAAACTAACTAGGAGCTAAAGAATTATACAGATATTAATACAGAACTGAAATTGCTTATCATTATACAAAAGTCTCAAATACAGAAGCTAAAAAGATTGGTTAATATACCTTCATTTTTTTTTTTTTTTTTTTTTTAGGTTATGTCATGTCTGCTCCTATGGTGGGCATGGTAGTTTGTCTTGTACACTAGAATAACAACCAGGACATAACCATAGGGACCAAGCCCATTCCCATTCATAGCCTAAATAGTCCAACAGGTCTGGACTAAACCGTGCTCGTTCTTCGTCTGAATCTACCAAGTAAATTTCACTTAATCTTTGCTCCCAAGACATTCGTGCAAACATTATTAACTTCCAGGATGTTCCTGGATGATGCCCTCGGTTCCACCATAATATATAATTTGGCCACTCACGAGTTAATTTCCACTGGTAGTGGCTACACTCAGTGTGAATACCCCTGTCGTTCTGTGTATTCGACTCTAGCTGTGATTTGATTACATAGTGATAGGATCGTTGCTCTTCATCCATCTTGTCTCCTACTGTGTCAGGTGCTAGCCCTTGTGATCCTGGCTGCAGCTGTCTTTTTGTCTGCAGATGTTTAGGATCTCCACACGAGGTCTTATCTGTTTCGAGATTTAAGAAAACATTTTTGCAGCCTGCTGTCTTAACATCAACCAATATAAACCAAACCAATTTGGCTGCTGTAGATCTAACTTTTTGAACCTTATTCCCTAGTTTCATCTTAACTTCATTTACTTATAGGCAGTAAGCCTGATTAACCATTTCTACAAGCTTCTTTGCCCAAGGCAAAACCTTCCTTAAAGCATTGTACCCCTAGGCCGAAATGACCTCCACAAATATGGAGACTTGCCCATGCATTACCTCAAAAAGAAAGGTAGTTTGGGCTTACCAGTATAGGTATTCCCAATTCTGAACAACACCTAGTTTATGAACTTATTTAGTCCAGTTTGTTTTCCAAAATCTTTTTGAGTCCTTTTTCGTTAATATCTATTGGCTTCATACTTTGCTTTCCTTTCCATGTAAATGGATCTTCATTTCATACTCTGGTATATTTTCCTGTGTGGGAGGGCAGCTTGCTCTAGCATGAATGTAGTTGCTCTCTTCTGGCCAGTGCAATAGATTTCTTAGATTCCAATCGGGTAGATGTATTTAACTCCAATACTTCAGGATACCTATGTACATGTCTTGCATATTACTGTATAATAAAGTTTGAGTTTTACTGTATTTATCTGATTAGTAAGACTCTATGGGGCACATGCAGGCGCCTCCCTTTTATTCATTTTAATTTGCAAACCAATTGCTTAAAAAGAACATGATACAAACTTTCCATTTGTCCAACTTAGTCTGTCTGATAGTTCATCAGTTGGCAACCTTCTGGGCTGCTGTGCTTCCAAAACAATAGAATTTGCTGCCAAACCTAGGGAATGTTACTCCTTTCCTTTAAGCACTTAATGATCTGCCTGGTGTGGATTTTTGCTGCTTTTTTCTCCTTCAAAACAATGTTCATAGATTCAATAATGCTCTGCATAAGAATTAGCTCTTTGCCTTTAATGTTCAGCTGGTGTTGTAGGCTTTGGCTTTAGGTAAGGAATTACTACCATAGCACAATGTCTTTAGTTTTTCCAGGTGAGCTAAGTTTAACCTGGCTTAGTGCTTGTGCTCAGTCTCTCTGGCCTTTGGAGCTTATTACAAGTACTTCTGGCTCCAGCTTCTCACTTAGCTTTGTATGGGCACAAAAATACAAACAAGACTTGTGACTGTTCAATGCTGCTTGTTGTCTGTTTACTCTCCTTTACTGCATGGTTCTTCAGCTTGTTAGTAACTACGTTACTGTAGTCCTTGTGAGGTAAACAGCCACAAGAGATTAATTGTAATAACAGGGACCTTGTGCTGGTTGCTGGGGTTCCTGGGGGCCCTTTTTGCCTCATCACTCTTGTCCACAACATCTCACGTTGGCCTACACCCATCAGAAGGGACCTTTCTCCCTGTTGTGTTTATCAACGTGCCGTTTATGGTGATTGTGATATTTTCTGCATATCTTCGTCCCCCGTCCCCCTTTTTCCTACTCAGCACTCAGCATTACTTTGATACAGGTCTATGGTCCCTGATATTTTGTAGCTTCTTAATCAAGTCTATATAGATTTTGGGTTGGGTATCCCACTACTGACACCAAATTTGACTTGTAGTTTTTCCATATTATTACATTTATTTTGCCCGTTTTCTGTGGGTCAACTGTTTTTGCTGGCGGTGTTCACACTTCAGGGCAAAGTTTTCCCAAAACGATTACTTTAAGATTAGTTGCTGACAGTTCATATGTGCTCTGTCCTGATTCAGAGACTTGCTTCACTAATGGAACATTGGTAGTTGACACTATTGTTCCATGGTCAATCATGAATACCAAAGTTTTTACTTTTGCATCTTTACTAATGGGCTCTGGGGCAATCATGAACTCGGGGCCCCTTCTTCTGTATATGCAGCTCCTTGTATGAAGTAAAGGGTGCCACAGTCCTCTTTAGCCTATTGGGGAACTGGGTTGTTCTCTGCCTCATCCATATTTCCAAAAGGTGAAACCCTTTTCCTGGGTGGAAGATGATACTTTCTCTTTGGTGGCCAATTTAACTATTGCCACATTGGTCTGACCTCAGCTGTGGCCTGTTCCCTTGCGCCTTTCCCTCTTCCTGGTTAGGGCTTCTGTGGGTTTCTGGCTACTAGCCTTGTTGCATTATGGTAGCCGGTTTAACAGTCTTTCTCTGGGGGGTGGGCAGGCTTGTTTGCACACATCTCTCATGTCCTGCCATATAGGTTGTATGATGTTTAAACATAGCTCCTTTCACACACTCTAGTCTGTTGCTTTCAGTTAAAACAAAATGCCAGTTTTGATACAGCTAAATTCACTGAATTCTGTTGGGTGGGGGGTGGGCACATTCCCATGGTCCCCTCTTGTGCTTTTTCTCTCTAAAATGTTTCTCCATGTTCGTTACTTTTTCTGCATTAGCTTCCTGGTAACAAGGATCTGTGGTAATAGCCCATAAATCACTGCTGAGCTGGCTCTGTTCAAGATCTCGGGTGCCTGTATACATGAGGGGAGTTTCATTCCTGTAGCCCCTCCTTTTACTGTTATGAGCTAGAGCTCCAAATGATTTCATGTCTGTATATCTGTCCTGCACCAGTTTTCTTAAAACTTACAAAATACTTCTTTTAGTGTTCGCACAATTTCAAATAGGGCTTTTCTTATAATGGAGTCCCTTTGACTGCCCTTTTTCTTGTCTCCAGCCCAAGCTTATTCAGAGTTGAATGTGAAAACTCTGCTTTGCTCCTTATGTTGCTTCATGTGCGTATACTTGCTGGGGCTTTTTACTCTTCTAGCTTAAGCTCTTTAGTCATTTCCTGGGTACATTACTTTACTCTCCTGCTGCTTTGCATAAACTTCTAAGCAATGGCTTTATCTTGGTGACTCTTTATATAAAAAACAACTTCTGCTTGTTTTGATCTTTTAGATCTCCTCTCTATTACATACGCTGTTCTGCCAATTCTTCCTTTCTTCATCTTAACTTGCCCAACCTCTCGTCTTTCTCTTCATTTTCCTCGTTGCCTCCAAGGTTCCCTGCACCCCATCTTTCATTCCCTTTCCTTTCTTTCCAACATCCTTCTTCCCTGCTCCACCTTCCACATCGCTCTCCGTCTCTCTCTCTGGTCCTCCATCTTCCCATCACATACACTGTTCCTCCTATCTTTAACTTCCAGCAACCCCCTTTTCGCTTCTGTCTTTTTATCCTTTTCATAAAAGCTCCTGGATTTTTAATCTCTGGATGGTTACTGCCCTTGACGTTACTTGCTCTGAGTGTCCTAATGTCCTAAGCCAGGGATTGTGTGTTTCCTTTCAGATTCTTACATGCGTTATAGTCTGCTTCTGGATTCCCAGTGGCATTTCGCTCACGAGCTTCCCTCATTGTCTTTTCCTATTTGCTTCTAGTTACAACCAATTAAATAGCGGGTGCGTATTATGCCTTTTCAACCTTCTCAGGGTCCTCAGTTAGTGTGCTGCTCTCTGTATATTACGTCTGTGGTGTTAATAAAGTTGTACATCTCTCCGGGTCTCAGAATGTTGCATAGTCTATTCGTTTGCATCGGAAAAATCTACAACAATCTCTCTCTCCTGTCTTAAATTCCAGTGCTCTTCTTCATGCTGTCTCAGAGTGGGGGTGGAACCGTGCTGGGAACTCCTCAGCTGTTGTTGAAAGGGAGGGGTGATAGGGAGGCTGCCTGAATTCCTCATGCTGTTTTCATCCGTCTTTCCCTTCACCTCCCTTTTCCACACATTCTTTGTTTATTGATACTTCTTCCTGTAGTTACAATCTTCTTTTACTATTTCACTTTATTCCCTTTCATTTATTGGTCAGATTAGGGATACCACTGGTTTATTTTTGTTCTACCATTAAAACAGAACTTTCCTTGCAAGCAAATCCCACCCCCTCTTCATCTTAAAGCATGAACTGGAAACCATTCTCTTGCTCCTTGCTCATTCCCTGGATCTTTACCCAATTAGTCACAGCAACAGGTAATAACATTGTTCATAGACTGTGCTGCTCTAGCTAAAATCCTTTGCTCTCTGTAAAAAAACGGAAAACCAACTCCCTCTCCCATGCCATATAAGGGACATACAAACATTTCTCTTTAACAGAAACAAAAAACTTAAAGAGGGGAACGGAGATTTAAGACTGCTTGCATGTCTGTATCTCCGTAAATGCATTACCATACAACCAATGGGGGAGAGGGGAACTCTTGCAGCTGACTCAGACCTTTCCTTCCCCCCCCCCTCTCCCTGCATTGATTGAACAGGGGAAGAAAGCTACACGAAATCTACTGTTCCTCTAGAGTGGTGGAGGAAAGTCGGGAGAGAATAGGGGAAGCTGCCAGCTGTTTTTCTCTCTTGACAAGGCTCTTCCCTTCACTTTTTACACCATGTTAGAATCCCTTTCCCCATTATCCACCACAAACGACACTCATTCCAGACAAACAATTTTGGACAACAGATAGGGTGGGGAACAGACTGAAGGTGTTGGGGTCCTTCAGTTAGACACAGTAGGATTTTAAACATACAACTTTCGCTTTCTTCTTTTCACAGCCTCGCCCTTCGCAGGATCGGAGGAAACGTGTTACTCAGAAGTCCCATTCGCGTAGGTTTCCCCTAAAGGGTCTCCGTCACATCCACTCGTCTACATCCACTCTCTCATACAAACCAACCCTTCCCCATCCCATTTTTAGTGATAAACAACCAATACTCCATTGGTGGAGGTCAGTCAGGTCTTTGAGCTTTGCCCCGTTCCTCCCTTTATCACTGACCACTGGCGGGGTGACTTTAGTCCCCACCTCCACCACCCCCTAGAATTCCAAACGTATATAAAATTTCCATTTCCATCCATAAGGCTGGATCGCTTAATAGTGCTTGGCCTGCAACTGCGATCGCCTTTTGCCTGGGTTTGCCAGTCCCGACACCCTTTGCCTTGCAAGGTCTTACCTGTCTTCTGTGATCACACAATTTCTCAAACTTGGTCCGTGAGCCCCGTATGGTTGTGAAACCAGTCGGCCCTATGCCTCATGGGTGTTCAGAGTCCCTCCTCAACAAAAGATTGAGGGTGCGCACTAAGAGAATCTGGGCAGCCAAAAAACAATGACCAACTGGCATTACAACCGGAGGGAGGTAATTAAAATGCCAGCTTCTACCTTCCCGGGTTTCGGCACCAATATGTTAACTGATGGTGTTAACACATAAATTAATAAACCAGACTCGGGAGGATCGGAGCAAGTTCTTTATTTCTCATGAGAAGGCTTAATCTCAGAGCTTAACAGCTGAAAAGCTGAGAAAAGCAAAGAGTGGTCTCTGCTCTTTGGTTTTATTACAGTTGGCGAGAGGGTGGTACTTTCTCACATTACAGACAAGTCAACCTTACAAACATCCTTCCTTTTCCTAGCTATTTCTGCTAAATCTCATTGTCTCTTGTTTTGACAGTCTTCCTGAGATTCATTACTTGGGTCTGGGGTCCTGATAAGGCCAGAATTCGCTGGCCTTCCTTTGGCCTTTTTATGACCTTCCAGCCAGCTTCAAGAAAGGATTTATTACTCTGTTCTTGCCTTTTGCTTATCTAAATATTCACACAGATTTGATACTGATATAATAAAATATACTTTTTGGTTACACGATAGAAATGCATAGTTACATAAAAAGTTACATTGGGAGATATATGTGTGTAGAAGGCATGTTTACATGATTACATGAAAGGATTTTACATAAAGTAACTACATTCTGCTATTTGCTAAGCAAGCTAGTTACTGTGTCATAAGCTTATGCAGTTTAATAAGATATTAATTGTTTAATATCTTATTATCATCATATTACAATGGTAAGCCTAGTCATACCAACAGTTTCATATAACATTCAAGACCTCACTTGAATGTTTCTTCATATAGGAAGATTCAAGTGAGGTCTTACGTATTCTTTTGATCATATGTTTCTCCCCTGTTTCCAATATACAGTATATCCAGTCTATCCTCCCTTCCCTTTATCTCAAAGCTGAAAAAAGTAACATGAATCTGTACAGTGAGGCTAGCTAATGAACTTTTCTTGTGTCAAAATTCTTGGAGCCAGAATGATGAGTCACCAGGATTTTCCACTGCAGTGGGACAACACAGCATATTGCTCAAGTGTTTATAGTGTGCTGTCTCCTGGAGAGTAGGATTTTGGCCTAATTTCCAAAACCATGTTTTTCTTCTGTGTATTGTTGAAACACAACTACTCTAACCACCAAGAAATCCTGCTGGTGATAAAAGTAATAATGGGATGTTCAATCAAAAAGGAGAATTGTACATTTTGCTCCTCTGAGTCAACACACAGTCCCTTTAAATTAAATTGCCATGTAAGCAAGAGACCATCTGTAGGATGGAAAATGAGAAACAGCTGTGCCACAGAGCTTTGTAAAAGAGAACCTGTTTATACATTGTACGTATAATCACAAGGGTGGGCCACCCACAGATTTCACAAATTAGCCCAACTCTCTTGAAAATCCACTTTGAGAGGTGCCTGCCTTTGTGTTGGCGTGGTATAAAGTACTGATTATGGTGCATTATTGCCAGTGGGGGGAAAAAGAATATAACATCACATTTCTATACAGAAGTAACAGCCCAATCCTATCCTATGCTCTGCTCTATGCCAGCACCGGCAATGCTGTATCCTGAGCCAAGTGGGCAGGGTTGGAGGTCTCCTCAAGTTAAGGGAACTTTTGTTCTTCATTTCAGAAGTTCTTCATTTGGTAGGTGGAGAATCATAGGGAATTATCAGGAATATATATTTAGATTTTTATTCTGCTTTGCATGCAGAAGGTCCCAGGTCCAACGCCTGGTATCTCCAGGAAGTACCTGGAGGAGGTATCTCCAGGAGGTATCTCTAGGAGGTACCTGGAGCATCACTGCCAGCCTATGTAGTAATCAGCAATCAACAAGATGGATCTGTGTGCTGACTCAGTGTAAGGTTAATTCATAGTTTATCACATCCCAAAATTTAAAGCAATATGAAGCTATTAACATGGAATTATATACAGTTGATCCCCTGTATCCACCGGGTTTCTGTTCCCGAAACCCCAATGGATTAAAAAAAAAAAAACAGTGTTACAGGAAAACGGGGGTGGTGAGCGGTACCACATTACCTTTTTTTCAGCATCTTTGGTGCTTCCCTCCTCCTGAGTTTGTTTAAACTGACTGAAAAAGAAAGAAAAACTGCACCGGAAGCAACCTGTAGAGACGCTTGGTTGCATTTTTCTTTTTTTCAGCAGTTTATTAAACACGCTAGGAAGCGGCTGGTAGGCGCCCCACCACCACCAGATTCCCGATTGCGGTTTTTTCTTTTTTTCAGTGATTTGGACATGCACAGGAGGCGGGAAGTGGCTGGCAGGCCCCCAACAGCACTGAAAAACAAGTAATGTGGACTCCCCCTTCCACAGTTCTGCCATGTGTGTTGAGTTAAATCCGTGGGTGGAAAAACCGTAGATTAAAAGGTCTGACTGTAATCTGTAGATATTTTTTAAAAATTGTAGATGGTAGTTCATCAGCCCAAAGAGAATTAAAATAATCTTCTCTCTAGCACTGAGTTGCTTTTATTAGGTGGTCAGGTCACAACTTGGAGAACTGTCCTGCCTGTTTAAATAGCATTGTAGCTGCAAATCAGGATGTGACTCTGTGTTGTTTGTCCAAGTGACAATTGTGTATTTCTGGGCAAAGACATACATGCCAAGGAGTGGGGAGATAGCACTGAGCTGGGGGGGGGAGGTATGTTTCACAAATATTTTTGTCCCCTTCAAATATACCCCTCTTTTGACATGTTCCCATCCTTTGTGAATGGAAATAGTGTTAAGGGGGGGGGGAATGGGGCACAGTTCAGCTGTTGAGGCATCTGGGCCAGTGCTCATTCAGTGGTTTTGTTGACAAGTTGAAACTGAATGTGAATGAGGGGTGCACATCCTATTTAAAGTATTGCTAAGTATATGGTTCCCTGGAAGGACAGGTACTGAGGCTGAAGCTCAAATATTTTGGCCACCTAATGCGAAGAGAGGACTCTCTGGAGAAGACTCTGATGCCGGGAAAGATTGAAGGCAAAAGGAGAAGGGGAAGGCAAAGGATGAGATGGTTAGACAGCATCACCGATGCAACAAACATGAAAATGAGTGAACTCAGGAAGATAGTGGAGGACAGGAAGGCCTGGAGGGATATGGTTCATGGGATCACAAAGGGTCGGACACGACTTGACTGAACAACAACAAGTATATGGTCAACATCCACATCTGATTGCAAATGTCATCCATCTGCATTTCACTGTTGTCAGTGGAATACACTTTTGGATATTCCCCATCCAATATCTGTCCCAATGAGATATGTGTGACTATGTGGGATTAGATCTGAATTAGGGTGAAAGCACAGCGCTAGTGGGAACTAAAATTGCCTGTATAGGGTGGCAAAGTCTAGTTAGGATCGGGCCCTTATTTCACCAGAAATTCCTTCCCGTTTGAAAACAAAATTCTGGGCACGACAGTTTTTGGCTCCAGAACTGTCAAGTATATGCTGGCAAATGAAAAGCAGCAACACAAATCAAGAAATCAGAGTGTCCAGCTTGACTCCCTGTGGCTCTTTTTCTTCGAGATGATGCATCTACAGCTGTGTTCACTGGCTGCCTAACAACCTCACAACTGTGAAATGACTTCCTGTGTCTACCAGCCAGCCTTGGATTCAGGATCATTCTGATCAGCTGTCTTTCTAGAAGAGGGGTGTGTGTGCTAGAATGATGAGCTCACAGAACACCTTCCATGTGCATTTCATTAACAGAATTCTCAAAGCAAAGTGAAAAATGTGCACCTTGGGAACCATCTATAGTAAAAGTTATTCATAAGAAGTTATAAGCAAATACATCAACCAGTGTCTAAATGTGTCCATTTATCTTGGAATATGATGTTTCACTCAGTCATGCTGATAGGTCTTGTTAGCACGAGGATGTCTATTCAGCCTATTTCTGCTCATTGTTAGAATGGCAATATCCACCCCCAGGCTGAGAAGAAAGTAGCTAAACCTAGAGGAATTGTTTCAACTTCCCTCAAACTTTTTACAGACGTTTCACTTGAGCCGAATCCTCCATGTTTGCCTTAAATTTTACTTTTAGTGGAATCTTGGCTGTAACTTGGTTAATACCTCATTCTCCTGCGTTTTTTCCTAGGAGCTCAGGATAGTATATAGGGTTCTCCCCTATTTTATTCTCACAACAACCCTATGAGGTACGCTAGGCTAGGTGATGGGCTCAAGGCCACCCAGTGAGCTTCATGGCTGAGCAGAGATTTGAACCTGGATCTTTCCTGGTTAGCCCTGCAACATACTGACTTTGTACAATCTTAGCTAACGCAGGACCTAGGATCTTGTTTTATATAACTATTCCTTAACACAATGTTTCTTCTCAGGCTTTTTGAACTTCTTCAAAAGTTCTGAACTTACTCTGTCTTGTGGCCACACCTAAGCCAAGAACAACAATTTGTTCCAGAGGTGAGCATAGAGAGATGTTTACATGCCATGCCATTGTGTGCAACCTGGTGCTTCACGCAACCGTCTGTAGAAACAGTATTTATCCAACACTGGTCTCTTCCATATAACAGGAAATCACTGATCCCTACCTAAAATCACACATGGGAAACCAACCTTAACAGAAAGCAGCTGTTCTTCCTGAGTTTTCTTCTTCTGAAGCCAGATTGAGACGATCGAAGGGATGCAGCCATCGTCCCAAATCCAGACTGGATCAGTGAGGATTCTCTCCCAGCGGCCATTCCCACCCAATTCTGGCCAGAGCGGGAAGGAAGGCTCAAGCAACTTGCCAGAGGATCTTATGTTAGAATGTCCAAATAATTAGAGAAGCACTATTCTAAAAGCTCTTTCTCCAGCTGTAGTATACAGGATTCATAAAACACAACAGGCCTGCAGCTAAAGGTTTAGTTGGTTATTGCAAAGCAGTACATGAACTCCAGCCCTCCCCAACGTTCCAGGCCCTATCCATGTAAGTCTCTCTTCTTTGGGCCTCTTCTTTTTCTCCCCAGTTTTCTTTCCCCTCTTATATTCTGAACCTCTCTTTTCTTCTTTCTCCTGGACCACTTCCTATCAATCTCACCATCCTGCCCTAGAACAAAACTTACCAGATTTGATGTTTACCAAATCTTGAGATTTCTGAGGTGGGGGCTAGTGATGTCACAAGATGCCCAACCCCTGAAAATGGGACAAAAAATTGGTACTGGAGCAGATCCTACTAAGGTAGAATCCAGTGGCAGTCCAAAAATGGCCTGATATTAACCTTTGTATCCCATCCAGCTAGAAAAAAAAAAAGCAAAACCAATATGAAGTTGAGTCATTTTTAGCAAACTAACAACCCTACTTAGTATCCTGCCCCCCATCCTTTGACCCCCTGCCACTATAACGGCAGCTAATTAGCCACTGGGAGCGTGTGATGTTCGATGGCAAAATGATGCAGAAGACCTCTATCTAAATGCCCTCTATCTCTGCAGTATAGCCCTGACTCAAGCCACACACCCCAAACAGCACCATTACATAGGCTGCATTTGTTTTTCACCTTCCAGTGCTAGGAGTGCTGGAGAGCTGGGGATTTTTTCTCCCTCCAGCATGCTCAGGTCGCCTTTTTTTTCTAGCATGCTTGCCACACTAGCAGTTTGAACTGCGAGCTAGAAAAGATGGCGGCCTCATGCACCAATAGGAAGTCAGTTTGACTGCAAAGGAGCTTGGAAGATGTAGTACAAGGGACGAGGAAATAAAGACGGCAGCCTCATGCACCAATGGCTGCTTGGCTGCAAAGGAGCTTGGGAGATGTAGTACAAGGGACGAGGAAATAAAGACGGCAGCCTCATGCACCAATGGCTGCTTGGCTGCAAGGGAGCTTGGGAGATGTACGGTATTACGAGGGACGAGGAGCAACAGCAGCCATTTTTATTTCCGTTCATTTCCATTCTTGTGGGGAGCCACGCTAGGAGCATGCTATAAGCATGCTAGGAACGTCACTTCCTGCTATCTCTGAGGTGAAAAACAAATGCACCCATAGTAACATGTAGTTCAGGCCTTGGTCTCTTTGACTCAGAGCAATTCAGCCAAAAGCTGCCAGACATCCTTCTGTCTGACCAGCCCTTTGTGACATTAGGGTTGGGGAACATTTCTGGAGGTTTCCGAGGCAGCACCAGCATCACCACCAAATCACTTAGTGAATAATCAAAGGAATGTAGTACAAATACCGTATTGGTCTGAGTATAAGACTCACTTTTTTCTCCTAATTTAAGTTTTTAAACTAGGGGGTGTGTCTTATAATCAGGCTGTTGCAATTTAATGCCAGTGATTTAATTAATTTTGTTAATAGCACCACACTTTAAGGGTGCGTCTTATAATCAGGTGCGTCTTATACTCGGGACAATAGGGGTACGTTTTCCTCGTGGAGTAATAAGCACTAGTTCGGTGAACCCAAGCAGTATGCCTTGCAAAGTTCAGGATAATTAGCATGCAACTTTGCAAGTGAATTCATCTGTGGTACAAGGTGTGGCCTTAACTCACTTGCAAAAGCGTATGAAGTTCAAGCGTACCTTAGTCCAAGCTAGTTCATTAAAATGTTTAGGTGTGTTGTTGCCAAGGTCAAGTTGCTGGGGATCCTCAATGGCATTCTGGACCTCTGCCCCCTTAGGGCAGGCACACACTGGCTGGGCAGCAGGGTGGTAGCAGCAGTTTGGACTGCTTGACCATGACCTCATTTGCTGCCAACACCTTTCTCTCAACAACAATGCAATACACGTCTATCCCAGTCATATGGTGATGACATCTGCATTATATATATATAAAAAAAGATGCTGCTGTAATACACTCCAGACCAACTTGCACCACCACTGCTCAAAGTTGGACACTGGGCAGGGTGTCCAGGGTGGACTGTGGGCCTTTTTATGATCCTGGACTCTTGGCCAGTGCCTGATTTGGCCACCCCATGATGCCACCCCTGTGTGTTGGATGATCTAGCAAGTTAATAACAATAATGTTTATGAAACGTGAATGGCAGTGAAACCGGGCTGAACAAAAGCAAAATTTCAGAGCCAGAGGAAGGCAGATCAGCCCTAAAATCTGGTGAGAGAACAAATGTTGGCAATTCTGTGCAGAGTGATCGGAACGCTCACATTGTTTGCTTACATTTTGTATCCACAAAAACACTATAAAACACTTTTGAAGCGACACCTTATATAAAACTGATCTTTGTCTCTGCAACAGCTAGAAGGTTCTCCAGATGCAATGGTTCTCCTGGAAGAATCTGGACATTGTCATTAATGGCAGATGTTTATTGTTTCAAGCCTTTGCTCGCCTCCTGAAAATTCTGGAACACAGCCTGTGGTTTATTTTTCTCTGGCTATTCAGAAACAAGAATTTTATGTTGCTTTGGGAGAGGCGAAGGGAGCATCTGGTCATAAATCTTATGTGCATCTGATTTCTCATTCCCCCCATAGCCACTACAGTCCATTGACCTGGTTGAAGCTATAGTGGATCAAAAGGTTTCAGTGGCTTCATTTTGTTCCACAGACAAGGCTAACAGGAGCAGGACAGGCAGAGATTATCTGCCAAAAGGTAAAGAGAAGAATCCCAGTAGTCTGATGCCCTCTGTCCTCTTAATATGCTCTACTCATAGGCAGGAGAAGACAGACGTTTCTATATCCAGTTCTTTCACTTGTTCCTATGCTTACCCTCACCATATCATCCTGAGCAGAAGATGGATCAAGGTGATAGGAACATATACCGGTAGGCACATTGCTTACTCCTCTTACTGCCTTTCCCGTACCGATGAAGCTGGGGGTAAGAGATCAACTGACCCTGCTCTCTGCTGTCAGCATGAGCCAATTCTCTATACTAGGGGTTCTCAACCCCTTCCCAGCCAAGTACCACCTCCGGCGCCACTCTCCTGCTTGCTGTGTACCACCAGAAGTGACTGACGATGACATCATCACCAGTTACTTCTGGGTTTTCTGAGAGCGAAAACACACTGCCAAAAGCACCATGTTGGAGCGGGGTTCTGGTGGCCTGAGTACCATCAGCAGTTGGCCGAAGTACCACTGGTGGTACTAGTACCACTGGTTGGTACTAGAACCCCTGCTCTAGACTACTGCACAAACCTGGTATGTGGAAGCAAGGAGGAGGGACTTTGTATTCTATCAAAGACACCACTGGGTTGGAGAATATAGGTACCAACAGACAGAAAAATGATATATGTTTTCAACAGCTCAACTTCCGTTGAATGTGATAATGGAAGGCCGGTTTACGCATGATACCAGTGCATGGGTTCTTCACGTAGTGAGACTTGGGACTGAGGCATGCACATACACTTACAATGTGTACAGTGAATCAGAGATCATGCATAAATGCCCATGTGACTTGGCTACGCTCACACTGTCTGTCCTCCCCTTTTCAATACTGCATGGATTGTGTCAGGTAGGCCTACTCATATTTAGGCTTACCATCCATTCCGGAAAAACCGGGACTGCCCCGGTTTCCAGAGCCTGGTCCCGGTCTGGTCACGGCCACCGGGCTGGAACCAGGGCAGTCCCAGTTTTCCGAGACCGCTGCTGGTGCTGCTGCTTCAATGAAGATTTTAAAAGGGCAAAAGTTTTCTTGTGCAGCCATCTGTGATCTTGCGAGATTTTGTGGGATCCAAGATGGCTGCACAGGAAAACGTTTGCCCTTTTAAAATTGTTGTTGAAGCAGCAGAGGTG
Source organism: Plestiodon gilberti rubricaudatus (assembly GCA_026170595.1). Lineage (NCBI taxonomy): Eukaryota > Metazoa > Chordata > Lepidosauria > Squamata > Scincidae > Plestiodon > Plestiodon gilberti. Next base: position 166,505,442 of record JANXHW010000001.1, read on the forward strand.
GCGGGAAGACGGGGTGGTCAACTTCACCTTGCAGTCCTGGCTGGTCCAAGTAGCTGGCCAGCCAGGAATCGAACGACGGCGACAGCAGCAGGATGGACGGACGGTGGCAGCAGCAGCAAAAAAGGCAAGTGGGGGCAAAGGGGATGAAAATGGGGGTTAAATAATTAATTAAATTGAAAATGGGCGCCCTAACGGGCAGCGAGCAGGCATTTTGCGGCCACAAAAAAAGAACCCCCAAAGCCTGAAAATAAAAATATTTTTAAATAATTCTGGAGGAGAAAAAAAATGGGGGTTCCGGTTTGGGCACCTCAAAATATGGTAAGCCTACTCATATTGGATATACACATAAACTCCAGTTCACATTAAAAGGTATGGCCACAGGCTTAGTTTGCTTTAAAATTGATTAGATAGCAATAGATATTTACCAGGATAGCTAAGGAGCTGTGGGTTCTTCCCCAACCCATTTTATCATCACATCAACCCTCTGAAGTAGGTTAGGCTGAGAGAAGATGTCTGGCCTGAGGTCACCCAGTGAGTTTCATGGCTGTATGGTGGATCGTCTAGGTTGGAGGTCAGATGGAACCCCTGGCTTTTATGTTCTATATGCAGAGGGGAAGGCCATATTTAACCCAAGATTTACTCCTGCATCTACTTGCATGAGTGAACCAGCCTGTATTGCAGGGGCCCCAAAACTTTCAGATGCCAGGGTCACATCACTTAGTCTTGCTCTTACTGTAAGCAAGAGCAGGTCAATTGTAATATATACAGTTTGTACATAATTCTAAGAATGTTCAGATTAAAGAAACATATTTGCAGAATATTTATCATATTGTCAGCTGCAGGGCTACTTGCCTTCTTGCTCTCTCTCAGCTGAGCTCTCAGTAATTGCTGCACAGCCTTTTTCTCTGAAAGATGTACCATTTTTCCGGCGGTGCCATCTTGGACCTCGTAAAAATCTCACGAGATCCAAGATGGCAACGTTTTAGAAGCAGCAGTGGCGGCGGAGCCCGGAAAAACTGGGACAGTCCCAGTTTTTCCAAGTCAAATGGTAAGCCTAAGTAATTATAATGCTGCTGGGCTCAGTCAAAATGTGTTGGTGGGCCAAGTGTGGCCTGTGGGCAAGTGATATGGGGACACTTGCCATATCAGGGGGGAAAAATCATTTTTTTCTGAGCCCAACAAATCACATCACTTATAAATCCACCCTTCGACTCAATTTTAGAACTATTGAGGTTACATATTTCATTATGTAGTGTCAAAGATGTCATACCTGGCATAGTTAAATGGTAATACCCACCAAGATAAAGTTATGCTCAGTGTCCAGCTCATGAGTCAACAGAAGAAAATGTTCTCTGTGGTTTGGGTGTAAAAGCCAGCTTGGGATTTCACTTTTTATTTCTGACCTTTAACTTTTAATTAATAGTCAGGGAGACAGGCATATTGCAAGGAGATTGAGCTGTTCTTCCAAAAAACAAAAGAACCAGAAAATAAGAGCAACTAGAAACACAACAGAATTTAAAAAGGAATATAGAGTTCTGAAAGCATATGAGGAGTCCAAACACCAAAATGTTGCCCTTAGTTATTTATTCCCTAGCTGTGGCATGCAGTAGAATGGCATTATAGACTGCTGATAGAATGGATCGTAACACTTCAGACTGTGATGTTTCTTTGTCAACATATTTTGACAGATATGCCTAGCTTTCCATAAGATGAAATTATTTTACTAGACTCTCAAACAGCTCAAGACAATTCCATTTTATGAGTGCAAAGTGAATTGCTCAAGTGTTTGGAGTGATGAACTGAATTACTGGAACCATCAGTTTGCCACAGAATTTACCGCACAACCTACTCTAACTTCAGTCAGCGGAACGAGCATTCCACTGGCTGAAGATGTCGCAAATGTGCCGTAAGGCACATTTGCGACGACTCGAGAGCAGGGAAGGCCAGCACAAGGTCGGCCTTCCATGCTCCGCTGGCCGAGGACTCGCCAGCCCACCGCCAGACCCAAGTAAGGATCCAGCGGACAGGGGGAGGGTGGTGCGACCGGGAATGGTCGGCGGGGGCCAATAGGGTCGGCGGGGGCAAAATAGCTGGCGGAAATCCGAAGAGGCCTATCAGCCCCAGCCACAGTTACACTTGGGGAAGTAGACAAGCATACCCTTCCCTGAGCAGAGTTTCCACCGCGAGCTGCCTGCTGCAGGCTGTCCGCGGCCGGAGATTAGGATCCGGTGGGTGGCCTTGGCCGCCCGGCGGATCTTTAGAGCAGGGTTGGGCTGTTAATGTAATATAATGGGCAGCCCAATCCTATCTGGTTGCCCTTCATTGTGGGCTAGGGGCCTACACTGCATCCTGTGCTCAGCAGCAGCTGGCTGGAGGCCTCCTCGGAGTAAGAGGATATTTGTCTCCTTACCCTGGGTAAATCCCCAGCCAGCACTACAGGGCTACTCGGATCTGCACTAGCTCTTTAGCTGGTGCAGAACCGGGAAGACCCGTGTCTGGCAAAGAGACCTGGGAGGGCAGATAGGATATGGCATGCAGCAGTGCTGCCGACCCCTCCCCCCTCCTGGGCCTGATCCACCCCTGTCGATTCCCCCCCCCCCGTTATGCCGCCTCCATCCTTCCCCAGCCCCTGTGCCTCTCGGAACTGACCTTGGCGGCTCCATTGCACAGTCTGGTGGATTGAGCGGCAGGAAGGCGGTGCAGGCCTTCCACCTGGTGCACCTTACTTCCAGGGTGCTGAAAACATACTTTATGGCATGATTGCGACACCCTTTATGGCACGATTGGGCCAGCACAGTGCGTACTACGTCAACCCAGCCAGGGCAAAGGATTACACTGTCATATTGTTACACTATGTATCATTGTACTTTATAGAATGTGCACATGAGATTTAGAATTCAATATGTTACTCAGAACAGAGCCATAACCATATTTTTAAACATAATATTGAAAGTTTAAACATAATATTGAAAGTAAAATGTACAGTGATTCTGTTCTGCAACCAGCTGCCATTGCCTTTTTTATGTAGACTGAGAATCCATTGAAGTACTTTTTAGAAGCAAGGATTAGATACAGTGGAAAATAAAATAAAATAATTAAATAAGAAACACAAAGTCTGGGGTTTATAGTGATTAATGTTTTTAAATATCCACAAATTGTTACTAATCTAACCCTGATCTTTCTAATATGTACCAATTAAGGAGGGGGGGGGGAAAGAATTTTCTTCTAATGTCTGCTTATCATTGTGCTTTTTAGTCATTAAAAAAAAAAATGATTTCATAATGCAGCTGTAAGACCAAAAGAAACCCACATGGCAAGTTCACTTATGTAATACTTAAAAGTTGGCCTTGAAAGGCAACTTAGGGTAGCTTCGCTGAATTAATTGGAGAAGAATAAAGAAGCCCTGTTGGAAGGGCTTCTCACAAGGAGTATAAGAACACATGATAAGGTTGCTCCCAGCAGGGCCAGGCTCTTCAAAACTCAAGATGACATCTTGGCCTGGCTTCTGAAGTTAGGGTGAGTTTGGTCATTTTCTGATATAAAAGAAAATGTTCAGATACATTTGGAAATGACAATGGTATTGACATTTTACACACATAGGAGGAGGGTTATCAGTTTGCCAAAACGATTCTGCTTCTTCAGGGCTTTTTCAAGAAGCAAAGGTTAATCTCAGGCCATCTTTGGGCTGCCACTGGTACCAAATTTCCCTCACCCCCCACCACCCCATTTTTATCCCAGGTTTTAGGATACATCCAACCTACTTGGCAACCCAGTACAGAAAAAGTGTTGGCCTGGGCCCATGTCATTAGGGAAGGGATTGATTCTATTCAGAAGCATCTACTCGGCATTAGGCACCTCTATTAGAAATCAAACACTGTCCATTATTGGGTACGATGTAGCTGTGTGGCCCCGCTGCACTGGCGTGGAATAGGATTGGGTTGCCTGTGGGGGTCCCTTTTATGCACAGATTCTGCATGCGTGTGCAGAGGAATGTTCCTTCAGTTAGTTAGTTTATTGCTTTATATCTGTGCTTTATATCTGTGTCCTGCCTTTCTTTTGGCATCTCACAACACAAACCTATAAAAAAACTTATAAATATAACAATAAAATACAAATATATAAACCCAATAAAAAACATAAAATATATGCCAAGCACACTGACTTTGTATTTGTAAGTAATATGTGCTATCAAGTGTACTGTTTTGTATTGATTTTATTTCTTAATAAATAGGTATGATTCCTATCTCCCATGACCCATATCACTTAATAGTGCTCTCTAACTCCCCTCCCCTGTTGGCTTTTAGCTGGGTGTTCTTAGTGCCAGGCATACTGCAATGTGCCCATCCATTACCTGGATTTAATTAGTGTATAATTTGAGAGTATGTCTACATTTGCACTGCATTAATGAAGGCTTATTCTTATTAAATCATCATCTACTAGAATTCACCCAGTCGCATCACAGGGATGCGCGTCACCCCAGAGCGGGGCGCGTGCATCACCTTTAAGGACGCAGCTCCGCCCCCGCGCGTGACGTCACGCGCAGGCGCAGAGCACCCCCGCGCCATTTTCGGCTCATTTCGGAGCCAAACGGACGCGAGGGCGGGCGGGCAGGCGGGCCCAGCTCCAGCAACAAACTTTAAGTGCCGGGGGGACGCGCGTCACCCCTGTGTGCGCGTCACCCCCGGGCGGCCCGCCCCATGCACTTCTCCTTGTCGACACCCCTGAATTCACCTGTAATTCACTTGAGAGGTGCCGCACCAAAGCTGCAAGTATTTCAGGCTGAAGAGGTTCATTTATTTTTTTTTAAGCATTATGCAAAACATTACAGAACAGCTATCTGGGCCAGAATTCACTTGGGGACTCTAAATAAAACTTTCAGAGAAGATTTATCTCCTAGACAGCCCAAGTCTATAAATGAGATTTGTGCTTTTCTGCTTTGAAATGCCCATTAAGGTTATTTTTATTTTGTTTTCCAAGAAATGCCTCTTATGGTAGAACCTGGTAGAACCTGGAATTTCTATGAGTAATTATATCAGGAGACCCTATAGTACAGGGTAGGATTTGACTGGATTTTGTTTTTCATCCACCAAAACAGGATTGTAAATCTTGGTTAGAAATTATAAATATATATCCAGCTTTCTGATTTTAGTATATCCTTCTTTGAGCAAATAGAGTGCATTTTTAAAATGTTATTCATTCGAAGTACCATAGTCTGATTTAAAGTCATTTCGTTTTAAAGTTGATGGGAAAATGCCACAAGAATGTTTACATTTATCAATTTTTGTTGTTGTTGTTCAGTCGTTAAGTCGTGTCTGACCCTTCGTGATCCCATGAACCATATCCCGCCAGGCCTTCCTGTCCTCCACTATCTTCCTGAGTTCGCTCATTTTCATGTTCGTTGCATCGGTGATGCTGTCTAACCATCTCATCCTTTGCCTTCCCCTTCTCCTTTTGCCTTCAATCTTTCCCAGCATCAGAGTCTTCTCCAGAGACTCCTCTCTTCGCATTAGGTGGCCAAAATATTTGAGTTTCAGCCTCAGTACCTGTCCTTCCAGAGAACAGTCAGGGTTGATTTCATTTAGGATTGACTGATTTGATCTCCTAGCAGTCCAAGGGACTCTCAGGAGTCTTCTAATTGGTTTCATTAGAAGTCATTTCGCTTAAAGTCGCAGTTTCCAACAAAAACCTATCAACAACTTTTACAGCCAAATCCTGTGTAAAGATCCGGCGGCAGATCTTTACACAGGATTTCGATGTCCAGACTGCCATGCGGCGGGCAGGAGGTCTACTCGGGGAAGGGGACATTCGTCCCCTTCCCTGAGTGTAAACCAGGGCCGGCCCTATCGGCCTCCTTGGATTTCTGCCAGCTAAATAGCTGGCGGAAGTCGGAGGAGGTCGTGTAACGGCCGAGCTGGCCCAGCGGGGACAGGGATATGGCTGAACCCCTCCCCGCCCCCTCCCACCCAATGGGCCCCCTCCCTTGCTGGCCAGACCACCCATGCGGCTGGAGAAGGAAGACTTACCTTTTGCCGGTGACCGCATCCTCGGTCCGGCGACGGAGTGAGGGAGGCCGGCCTTGCACTGGCCTCCCTTACTTCAGAGGAGGTGCAAACGTGCCTTATGGCACATTTGTGACACCTTCCGGCACCGGAGCACTCGCTCCGGTACCGTTAAGTTACGGTGGATTTCACCGTTAGTGAGGACTTGCTGTACTAATAAAACTATGAATCCTTTTAGATTCAGTTACTTTTTAATTGGTGTTACTAGAGTGTGGCTTAAAGTATTGTATGATTTATGGGTTATTGTTAAATGCACATTTTAGATAATGTGGCCCTCCAAAATAATATTCTGAAATGAGATTGTTACAGGTCTAACGAATTAATTTATGAATTCCATTACAGGATCAAAGATGTGAAATATGCCAATGGCTATTAGCCCTGCCTCCATGTGTTCTACAATCCATGTTACAGCATTGATGTAAATATTCTCTTTATTAACAAATGTCATAAACAGACATAATCAGCCACGTCACTAGGCCGGTGCGATCACTGGGTATGGCGCTCTGGGGGAAGGGAAGTGGCGCTCTGGGGGGGATGAAGCCATCACTCCTGACGAGGCCCAGAGCGACCACTATAAAGGCCTCCTGCCCTCCCTGGCTCCATTTGACTTGAAATTGAGTCACTCTGGAAGCAACCGGCAGCGATATGATGACATGGCGACATCACCACATCACCGCCAACTTATTTCCAGACCGCGGCACCTCTGTAAGTTCCACACCAGGTGGTAGTCAGCCTAGCAATGCTGCTGGGCATAATAAAGGCTACAATCCTTTGCACACTTTCCTGGAAGTGAGCTCCATTAAATACAATGGGTCTTATTTCTGAGTAAACATGCATAAGATTGTGGTGTAAAGTGGCATTGCAGCAATGAAGACACAACTGGGGGGGGGGGAGATGTTGACACTCCTTGGTCTCAAAAATGTGTTGAGATGTTCTGCTGCTCATATGAACAAGGATATCCAGCTTCTAAGAGAAGATACGGTAATAAATAACAACAACAACAACAACAATAATAATAATAGTTCCACTGTAGGAGTTGTGGGCCATAAGAGCTCTGGGGTACACATGGAACATCAGCCAGATCTGCTCCTTTCATTAAAAAGTGGATGAGAAAGAGCTGTTTATGCATAGTGAAGTATACAATGATTTCTGGATCAAGGTTTTAATTCAGCCCACAGTTACATAGACTAAAGTTTCAGAATGGATGAAACTGCAGCTGGACCCTTCTATTGTTTCAACCAGTTCTATATTTAAATAACACAAGCTATAGTGAAAGAGGTAACCCTCCAGAAAATACCTCATTACACAGTCCCTGTGGGACTCAAGGTGACATTTTTCAGATAACCTGATGAAGATGTAACCCCATTGTTTCTTTGCTATACTGTATTGGAAATTGCAGAAAATATTCCCCGAACAATGCATTGTGTTTGCTTCTATCTGACGATCAGGGTGACTTTGGTGTTTTTCAAGGGCTTGTTTAGTGGTCTTATCTGCTAAATAAAACAACATAGCGGGACAGTTCACCATTGAATGTCTACACATACAATTGTGTAGGTACATGACCTCATGGAAAAAGGTTTGTGAAAAGCCAACACCAAGAGCGTAGTTGAAAAAGCACGGGTGGGGAAGCAGAGTGCCAGGACTAGGAGTGCTGATGTGGCTCAGGTGCTACCACTGTAATATTTTGAAATTAACCCTAGCTGTGACGCATCAGGCTCAGCAGGAGGCAAACTGAGAAATTTGCCTAGGGGCATAAATGTATGTCCAGGCCATTGTCTTTCCCAAGGACTACCTGAGAGACAGTACAGTACATAGCTCATATTACTTTAAGGCTACAGTCGTATGCAAATCCACCTGTGAGTAAGATATATTGAACATAGTGGGGCTTACTTTTGAGAAAATATGCATAAGCTAACACTCTAATACAGTGGTGGCCAACCTTTCAACATGAATGCTCCTGGCCCTTTAATGGCTATATAGGTGAAGGCATTTCAGCAGGTGCAGCTGCTTTAGCAGCAGCAGCAGCAGCAGCAGGTGCAGCTGCCAAGATTCTGGCTTCTACACAACTCTTAAGAACACAATAGCCCTAATGGTGGAAGGTTGGCCACCCTTGCTCTAATATAACGTTTATAGTTATTTGGGATGTTTTGAAACCTCATATTTCAAAGTTTATGCATTTGTTTTAAAACTATTGCAATCCAAGCGTTTGGAATGAAATGAGCTAGATCAGGGGTTCTCAACCCCGGGTACCCCCAATGAAGGTCAAAATTTTTGGAGTACCCCAGCTAATTAGCTAATTTACATAATTAGCTAATTTACATAAATTGCTCAAAAATACACAAAAATGCCAGGATCTCTTTTAAAAAAAAAAACACAGCAATAAGACACATGCACAAAATCCATGCTGAAATAGATGCTGAAAAGAAAATGGGGTGGACCTTACAAAAAGAAACTCAGACAAACTTGCAGCCACAGAAAGCAGAGTAGGACCCAGAAACAGGGTTTCCAAAATAAAAAAACATAAATCCCATGTACAAATCCCCCAAACTCAACTCTTCCCCCAACCCCACCCATGCACAGTTTCCAAAGTAAAAACATAAATCCCACGTACAAATCCCCCCAAACTCAACTCTTCCCCCCACCCCACCCATGCACAGTTTCCAAAGTCTCCCCAAGTAGGCCCAGTTCAGAAGCTTACCCAAGTGATGTTTGTCTCTGTGTTAGCAAAGTAAAAAAATGCTCATCCTGCAGCAGGAGCTGCATTCATTCACCATCGGAGGAGAGCTGGGAGGAAAACGCCCTCTGCAGCTGAACTGAACTGAGTAGAATTGCATCACAAGCACCCTCTAGTGTGAAAAAATTATTACCCGACAAACAGCTGTGAGCTGGAAGGCGGAAGTTAGCCTGCGGAGCTACTTTTTTTGAACTTTTAGCGCAAGTAAAAATCCATAAAAATCCAATTAATCCAATTAAAACTTAATTAATTGCTGATGGGGAAGATAAGGGGCAGGGCTTCCCATACCCCCAGCAAGTGGTCTGCGTACCCCTAGGGGGTACGCGTACCACAGGTTGAGAACCTCTGAGCTAGATTTGTTTTAAACTGAAGTTTAAAAGTAGAAATAAGTGGCAGAAGGAAAGAGCACCCTAAGGAAGTGTGATGGTTAAAAGGAATCTTCATGTTTAAAGCGGTATACATCTCTGAGATCCAAATACTAGAGATAGCAGGATATTCCCTGCTTTTCAGTTTACCAGAGGCATCCAGTTGGCCACTGTTGGAAACATATTGGTGGACTGACTAGAACGGAAGAGTCTTGGTCTAATTCACCCAGACAGTTATTATGTTCACATTGCTATGCTCAGCATTAGAAAAGTGGTTTGATATGTAAGCTGTGGTGCTTTTTTCAGGTGACCATAATCTAAACTACAGTTCTTTCCAGATTGTGTCTTAAAAGCTGACTTGGGACTTCAGGGAACATGGCCTAAGCAATGACGAAACTATAAGTTGAACTTATTGGTTTGCTTTTCCTCCCCCCCCCCAAAAAGTCTCCCAGTGCTTTTTCCAGACTAGATTAGTGCAACATTCCTTTTCTTGTGGTATTCTTCTGTCATCCCGCCGCTGACTTCAAGATATACAGCTGATCTCCCACTACCACGTTTCAAAACCACTACTGCTTCATTGGTTTCCTTTCCTGAAAACATATAATTCCCCATTTGTATTCTTTTCAGTGATTCAGTGCATTCAATGAAGCAATTTCAGTAAAGCAATTTCAAATGTCGGCATCTGAACTCGGGCCATAAGACATACTGGCTGCAATCCACAAATAGCTTAGGGCTACCTCTGTGTAGCCTGTGAGGTTTTAAAGATATCAGAGCATGCGGAGGCTGTATTCATACCAGCTAAGCATCTGCAAGAATAAGGGAACAGATGAGAAGTCGTTTCCATACCAACTGTGTAAGACTTTTAAAACCAAAGGTATATGAAAATTTAATCAGACAAATCCTTTTTAAGACTCTGAGAGGCATGGAGGCTGCATATTCATCTGAGGTCCACCTTGGTTGTGCACTACTTTCTATGTCAATGTCACTGTTTTTGTTGGTTAAAAAAGCTAGATATACATAGGTTCTTTTGAAAAAACCATATATATTAGACATCAGAATTATAGCATTATAGCTGCATGCCTCAAACACTGAAAGACAATTTCAGATTCACCTGCAAAACACAGCATTATTTCTGCTTACCAGGTCCTCTTTTCATCATCTTCTACTACTACTACTACTACTACTACTACTACTACTACTACTACTACTACTATTATTATTATTATTATTATTATTATTATTATTATTATTATTATTATTATATTTCTATCCCGCTTTCTTCCCCCATAGGGGGAACTCAAAGATTACTAACTAGTTTCAATAATAATAATAATAATAATAATAATAATAATAATAATAATAATAATAATAATAATAATAATAATAATGTGGGGGTACAGGAGGTGTTTTGAACCATTGGAAATCTTCCAATATGAGTTCAGAACCTGGAAGGATTTCTCTACATCACTTGTGCCTCTGAACCACTTTTTCCAGAATTCATGTCACTAGGTAAATAGTACGAAGTCACTCCACAATCTGATTAGCTGATTGCTTTTCCACGAACCCTTCTGAAGCATAATATTGAAAACAGAAAAGTGAAAAAGGAAATCATTGGAGTGTGCCACTTGGCAACGTATGAAGGAATTTCCAACTATAAGCCCATATTTAATACAAGCCACTTTCTGAAATACTAGAGAAGGTCTGAAATAATACTTAGCCCTACATTTTCCTTTTGGCATTACGGCTTAGTACAAGCAGGATTTGGACCAAGGAAGACTGAACAATGAAGAGTCCAGACAGACTCAGAAAAGTGGAATCTCGTGTTGAATTTAACATGTTTTCAATCACTTACAGTGCAATGATGCGTACGTCTACTCTCAGACATTGAGTTCAATGGGACTTACTTCCAGGAATGTCTGCATAATATTCCAGCCTTAGAAACTTACTTCAAGGGGATTAACGGCCCAGTGCTATCCTAGGCTGGCCTGCAGGGTGCAGGGCTACTGACGTAGCCTCCCTTGCATACGATTCCTGTGGGCCAGCTGTGGGCCAGGCCAGCTGGGAGAGGTAATGAAAGAAACATTTTGCTTAACTTTCTGTTCACTCCATGGTCCCCAATAAGCCTACTCAGATCTACACCAGCTCTTTTGCTGGTGTAGATCTGTTAGAACAGAGGGGGCATGTCAGGTCCAGGACAAGGACTCTGGATTCTGCGGACGCTGCTGCTACCAAGATTTTCCCCATTCCACCCCCAATCTGCCTCCAGCCTGGCCCAATCCAAGCCCCAATCTGCCCCTGATCTGAACCCACTGCCATGATGTCCATGCTGATGGTGGTCTGCTTAGCACCGCTGCCGATGCGTAGCCTCCTGGCCTTTGCACTGGTGATTGCACTACACAGACTGTTGGACATGTGCCACAATGGCGGGCATTGTGGTATGCTGACGAACTTCATGATCATCCAGCATACCACACTGATAGGATTGGGAACTAAATCAAGTTAAATCCAAGGACTCAAGTTTAGCCCTTTCATCATATTTACAACCATATTCTAAAGGCCAAGGGAAAAAATATCTCTTTGAATGCGTAACTGAAATTCCACCCTTCATGATATTCTGCATTTCCTGTGGAACAATTTGCTAGCCTGTATATTCTCAATCTTCCTGCTTTTGTTGGTGACAATAAGTTCCAGAGAAATCATGATACATATTCTACTTCAGCTATTCAGTCATTGGGTGACCTTGGGTACATCAATCTTTGGTAGCCATGTTTTTCCCCATTTGAAATGGGAATACCAGAGGGAGCTTAGAATTGTTACCTAGGCATGCTTACAGAATTCTCCTTTGCCTAATTTTTCTCAATATTTTTTTGGGGGTTGTACAAATTACCAGAACTTTTAACCCAAGTTACAGCTTTTAATGTCAGAATTTGCCGTTCTTCCAGTTCTTTATTTCTAGAATGTGCTTGCTTCCAGACAGTCAACATTTAAAAGAAAACAGCAATATATATACCATATTTATTGGCATATAAGACACACTTTCTTGTCTAAATTTGTGACCCAAAATAGTATGGTGCATCTTATACACCAATACTAAAAACCCCGTTTTAAAGCATTTTTGGGCTTACCGCGTTTTTTCCGGAGCCGGAGAGCTCCCTTGTGCTTTCTTCCCTGACTAATCTATCCGATCTACAGCTGTTTGTCGGGTTTAATTTATGCACGTGCATGAGTTGAGCTTCTCAGCAGCCAGCAGAGGGTGCTGTGCTCCTCAGTTCAGTTCAGCTGAGCTGCAGAGGGTGTGGTCTTTCCAGCTCATCGGATGCTGAATGAATGCAGCTTGGGTAAGCTTCTGAACTGGGCCTAGTTGGGAGGCTTTGGAAACTGTACATGGGTGGGTTGGGGGGAAACGAGTTGAGTCTGGGGGGTTTTGTACTTGGGGTAAATGTTTTTTACTTCGGAAACTGCATGGGTGGGTTGGGGAAAAATATTTTAGTCTGGAGGCTTTTTGTACTTGGGGTAAATGTTTTTTTATTTTGGAAACTGTGCATGGGTGGGTTGGGGGAAAAAGAGTTGAGTCTGGGGGTTTTTTGTACATGGGATTTATGTTCTGGTGCATTTTGTTCACGTGTCTTATTGCTGTGTGTTTTAAAAGAGATCCTGGTATTTTTGTGCAATTTATGTAAGTTAGCTAATTAAGCAGCCAAGCAGTAAGTGGCCAAGTGGCCCAAAAATGCTTTAAATCTTTTTTTTCTTGAAACCCAGGGCCAAAAGGAAGGTGCGTCTTATAAGCAGGTGCGTTTTATACGCCGATAAATAAATAAATAAATAAATAAATATATATATATTTCTTCTGAGGAAATGAAGTCTTATAAAAAATGCTTAGAATTCTTTTTTTTACTTCATGCTGAAACGTTGGTGTACCCCAATAAATAGACATTTTAAAAGCATACTTTTAACATACTTTTTAATCAGAGGAGTGTGCTACTTGACTAATATTTTCTAACACAAGAATTAAGTTAATATTATTGAACATACCCCAGTCACAATGATGATACATTTTCAGATGCCCCATACAAAGATAGATCTTCCATTAAGTCAAGATGGGGAAATAACAGCACGGTTGCCATAGTTACAAAGGAACAACTCCTTACCTGCCTAGCTTCATCTTTCTATATGAAGGCTATTTTATGTGTGCCACAAAACACTTCATCATATTGTCAGGACCAGATCATTCTCTTGGTGCTCAAGACCCCTGGGTCCATTTCACTGTGCAACTCATGATGTGCTGTGTCAAATATAATTATATTTGGATCACTTCACACTTGGATGTTAACCTCTTCTAGCTGTGCCTTTTTCGCAGTAACCAAGGATGGGGAAATATTCTGAAATGAAACGGATGTTTTTTTTCCCTATTGTAGGAGCGACATGTTTTTAGTGCTGTAGCCATAGTAATGTACAGAGGACAAACATAGAGAAAAAAAATATTATTACTACTTCTACTGGTGCCACTGCTGTTGCTACTACTTCTACTACTACAAATATTTATATACCTGCATACAATGTCTCACATTTACGGGTTCAGACGCCATGTAAAAGTATACTCTTGAAGTCTTTAATTCCTTCAATGTGGAATGTGGCATTCCACCACAATCCATGTGATTTATCCTATGACTAGGTTCCGAGTTTTATGGAACGAAACGTTAGGTACTGCTTCCTTGGATTTTTAATGATTTTAGTCCGTCCGTGGCTGCCTACAACAAGGAAACCCGCGGTACGGTAATTGAAGGAATTAAAGACTTCAAGAGTATACTTTTACATGGCTTCTGAACCCGTAAATGTGAGACATTGTATGCTGATTGCTGACCATGAGAACTTTCGTAACAGATTTATATACCTCTTTTCAACAACAAAGTTAGTTCGCAAAGTGGCTTACTTAGCATAAATTCATTTGACTACAAAGTCTGATATAGGGCTAAGCACAAAGCTAGTGTGGGAAAATTCTCATGTGATTCTGGTGTATGGTGCAATATGGTGCAAAAGTTCATAAATTACGCGTCTTTTAAAATCCCCAGCACACCAGCTGTTTGACGCTAGACAGGCATTTTAAAGGGTTCCACGCTAGTCATGGAGGCCATTTTGAATGTCCCTGCTGTCTCCGGAAACCAGCAGAGACTTCCTGAGTGCAGCAGGGATGTCCGCAACAAGCATGGAGCGCTTTGACTTCGCAGATACTAGGAGAGAGGTCGTAGGAAAGGCCAGGCAGGTTACCAAACTGCTCCTCACGGATACATTAATTCATGAGTAGCAAATTCACGTGAGAATTGACTGTATTTACCCCTGGTTGCACAATCTTACCCTCTGTCCACAAGAGGATATGTTCCATTCAGTAATGTCCCAACACATTCTATGCTCTTCCATCAGGAGAAACTATCACTTTGGCGATTTTGTGTGAAGCACCCCCTGAGATGGCAGAGCTCACTGCAACAATCCTGGAATATTACCGCGGCAATACAACTATAACATTGTATAGGACGTTGGAATCAAGTTTGTATAGTTGAATTCCCTTCGAATGATAAATGTGTGGTGTGAGAGGGAGTGGGAGGGGAGAGCCACTGAATGTCTGCTTGTCTCCAACACAGTGCCACTAAAAACAATACAGCTGTGCCAGACTGTGCCATAATTGTATCCCTTGAAAGCCAATGTTACCTATTAAGTGACATATTGCAAAAAAACAAACCCCCCAAAAACTACATGTGACCAGGGCTCTGGAATAAAAGAGAATCTGTGTAAGTACTAAAGGAACATTTGTTTTTCTTACTTAGCAAAATTGAGGTGAGCTGTCACTGGCAGCTCTCTGGACAACGTTGGCAATGGCAAGGTTAAGTCCAAGACAAGCAAAAGAAACAAATCAAGTGGATTTTCTCCAAGACCTCATACATGCCAGAATTAGTCATATGGTGTAACTGTATGTTCGGGGAATGTAAAAAAGATTCCAACGTGCATGAAAACTGTCACATTATTCTCATAGGAGGCAACTAAGAAAACTAGAAGTTTGTGTAATTACATTACATGGTTATTTTCCAGCAGATGGACTATAACACCCTACAAATCTAACTAGAGGGATGGATCAGATGCTACAGACGGTTTCATATATTAATGCAGTTATTAGTCATGCATTTCACCCTACAAGACTGGGCTATTCCGTATTATGGAGCGCTTACACTTTTTGTCTTAGGTGTGCAATAGTACACTCGCTTGCTAAACAACTGCAGTTCTATTCACGCTGGACCTAAACTTCCAAAACTCTTACTTCCAAAACTCTTACTTTCAGTGGATGAAATCATGGTGCTTATCTGGCAATTTAGGATGACTGCCAAATTTGCAAACTGAAGCCACTTGCTGATAATAACAAACAAAACTGAAACAAAAACAATTGTTGATTACAATTATTACGAGAGTGTTCATGGTCCAGTAAGGGATCGGTTATGCAAGGAACAGATCTGTTGTACATCTTTTGCACTTAAGTTGACCTTTGGTTGCTGACAAATCTGAATACAGTCCTTTTCTTCAAATTGACATCCAAAAGGAGTCTCTATGAGATTTCTGTGCTGTAAGCATTTGGGTTTCACCAAGGAGCTTAAGGCAGAATACACGAGGGTATTCCATTTTTATGCTACTTTTCTTCAACAGAACTCAAGGCAATGTGCATGTGTCACTCAGGCAGTGACCAGCTCTGCTTTCCTTCAGCAAGATTATTGCATCATGTACCTTCTGACCAGAGCTCTGGTCCACATTTTGTTCTCACAATCCTCCTGTGTGATAGATTTGTGATGAGTTATGGAAGGTCAGCAAGTGAGCTTCATATCTAATCAGTGATTTCAACCCAGCTCTAGATAATGACTTTCCCAAGACCACACAGTGAACTTCATGGCTGAATGTGGGGTTTACCTCAGGTCACACTACCCATTGTACCACACTAGCGGCGCAATCCTGTCGAACTTCGTGCCCTGCAATGCAGCGAGACCGGTGCAGCCTCTGTTGCATCCAGGGCACAAAACAGGTGGCTTGAGGGTCACCTCGGGGGAAAGGAACGTTTGTTTCCTTCCCCAGCCTCCCAAACAGGTCTCCTCGGATCCATGCCAGCTATTTAGCTGGCATAAGTCCAGGAGGCCTGTGTCAGGAGAAACAGGATTGGTAAGGAGTGTAGGATACGGCAGAGGCCTGCTCTGCTGCCCCCCCCTCCTGGGCCCTATCTGCCCACACCCCACCACACCCCAGAACGCCTCCGGAATGCCCTCCCCCACCCCTCCACCATTTGGCAGGTAATTAACCTTCCCTGGCAGATGAGAGAGAGAGAGAGAGAGAGAGAGAGAGAGAGAGAGAGAGAGAGAGAGAGAGAGAGAGAGAGAGAGAGAATATATATATGTATATACTATATAACACTTTTTTTAAAATCTACCTCTTTATAGTTACACACACACCTATGTGCAAACAATAGACTGGACTGACTGCTCATATAATTGCTTTGTGATTGAACATCAGACGTTAGCACAAGAAACACAATGCTTACCAGACAGAAAAGTACTACATTACACGGAATGATGGGCAAAACTGTATATATTTTGGGCTTAAAATGAGGCACTCAAAGTGAAATTCAACGTGAATACCAGGGTTTCTCCCAAGGCAAAACATCTGAGAAACTACAAGGGGAGTCATATGAGTTTCTTTAAGAGAAGAGCAATTCTCGGGGGGGAGGGGTTCTGCACATCTTCAACGACACTGTGACCCATTAAAAGCAGAGGCGTCACTCTGGTAGGGGCGGGGCCGTAAGTATCGCTCCGTCTTAGACCCTTTACCGAGTGAGCAGGAGGAGGCCCCGCCCCCTCACTGTCGGAGCCATTCCCCTGCAGAGAAAGGTTTCTCCGCTTTCTCCGCAGGGAAAAGGCTCCAACAGTGAGGGGGCGGGGCCGCCTCCTGCTCGCTCGGTAAAGGGACTAGGACGGAGCGATACTTACGCCCCCCCCTACCAGAGCGACACCTCTGATTAAAAGCCTGAATACTCTACTGTATTCAAACTAAGCATATGCTTCTATATTTGCTTATTTGGCATAATTTACACCATGTGTTCTGCTGCATTGTGTGTTAAGCATGGATAAGTACAAAGCTCTGAATTCCCAAACCTCTCTCCACAACCAGTAGAAAGCTTGCTCAGGCTGTCCTGATTGCCCAAAAATTCAGCCCAGATTCAGTCAAAAATTTTTATGGTTGCCTTAGAAGTCCTTGGGTCATTGACTCTCAACATAATGTTATATAAACTTAAAGTTTCCTCACTGCTTTTTCCATATAAGACGTGCTTGAAGCAGCTTGGGGAACATAATTTTTTGTCCATTGGTTGCTGAAACTTTGTAGCAGATATGTGACAGTGCTCCAGCATGTAAAACTGAGCCATAGGTCAGTGACAGAGCACATAGCTTGCATGCAGAAGGTCACGGGTTCAATACTTGGTACCAGCAGTTTAACGATAGCAGCGCTGAGAGAGACTTCTGCCTGTGACCATGGAAAGTTGCTACCAATCAGAGTCAGTAGCACTGGCTTAGATAGATGGTCTGACTCAGTGTGGCAGCTTCATATGTTCCAACAGATCTCTCTCTCTCTCTCTCTCTCTCTCTCTCTCTCTCTCAGGCTGCAATCCTATACACATTTTCTTGGGAGTAAAGTCCATTGAACATAATGGGATTGACTTCTGAGTAGACATGCCTAGGATTGTGCTCTAAGGTTTAACAAGCTATACCTGCCCACATTCCTTCTCCTAAAGGTCTAGCTAGCACTCTGTCCCGGTATGGATCTGGTAAGTCTTATCATATGCCAGTGGCACTTCGATGTTTTCATTCTGAAACCTGGCAATACAGCAGCATCTCACCACATGCCAAGTTGCCATTAAAAGTTTTCTGAGTTCCAAATGCAGCACACTGTTGTCCTGAGGCTGCAGAATGAAAGGAAAGCACAATCTTGAATGTGGCTATATCACATCTCCTCAGGCCATGCCCTAAAATTCTAGCGTAAACTGCCCTGAGGGCCAGTCCATCAGAAGGCAGGGTATAAATATTCAAAATTAATCAATGGTGGGGAGATAAAGAAGGGCTGCTGTGCCAGATCTCTCCCCTGCCAAGACCCCAGATATGCAGACAGATGTGGTAGACATGCTTTCTTAGTTCGTGGCCAGATATGTAAGCTGGAGAATTTTTCCCATTAACCATTGCAAATCAAATATGAGCCTGCAAGTAATATCTTAGTTACATTTTCCATCATTATTTGGCTGGGATTTTTCCTTGCTTGTCTGGATATTTTGAGTTTCCAAAATAACAGTTAAATGAGCTTCAGTTCTACTTTTAAAATAACTGCTGGTTTGTTTACAGCGTCAGGTCCATGTGAAGGCACTTCACGTGTTACTCTTTTGACATGGAGATTAACCTCTCTCATAATTTAAAATATATACTGTATATATATACACACACACATATGTATAATGCTGTCCTTTTGGCAGCCTCATTGATACTGGAGAGAGGTGTACTGAACATACTTTATACATGGCTCTAGCCTTGGCTTGCTTACATTATCCATTGTTGCAATATGAAATGGTCCCAACTGGTTGTTACTGAAACATGCTCTCTCTGGAGGGATGAGTTGACGTGATACATTTCTTAAAAGCACACGTCTCAAAGATCTGTATTCGCTCCAGGCTTTGAAAAAGAATAGATGAAACGCTGGAACAGTGATTGAGCCACAAAGAACTATATTGGTGTCCCCCATGGCGTATTGGTTCCACATGCCCCTCCAAGTCTCTCATTTGCCTCCAAGCTGGTAGCAAGTGATGGCTTCTCCTACACTCCCTGTTGAGAAATTGAATGGGGAGGAATCTGTGGTGGCAACAAGTCCTCCCCTGCCCATTCTCAGAGGGTAGGAGGAAGAACTGCAGTGTCCCAACCCTATTCGCCGACGTGAATTAAAAAAAGGAGGAGCTGACACCACTGCTGAGTCCCTCAGTTAGGGTAGCAGCTCCTCCTTCTCCCACCCACCCCACTGGGCCAGTGAGAAAGATGAGAGGAGGAGGAGCTGCCTCACAAACGTTCAGAGGTTGGCCAGGCTCTCTGAAGGATGTGAAGGTTCAGCCAGTGCCTGACTCCTGGCTGAACCCTGACTCCACCCCTGTGGCCGGATCATTGTTCTCCAGAAAAGGCTGCAGTTGGTGCACCAGTCAGACCTGAACAAAGCCTCCTTAGTCACAGTGACCACCTGAGCAATAAGCAGCGAGGCTGATCCAGAACACCCACCCACTGCAAACCTGCTGCTTCAAGGAGAGTGTGTGAAGGATAAACTGAATACAGCAAGTCCTCACTGAAAGTTGTCAATAGGTTCTTCTTGGACACTGCGACTTTAAGCAAAGCAACTTATCACTAAACAATTTTTACCACAGGCTAATTGGTAAATGTTCCTATGGCATTTTCCCAACAACTTTAAAATGAAACGACTTTAAGTGAGGACTTACTGTACTTACTACCGCATCAGCTTAGCAGCCCACCCACAGCATCTCCATCTTTTCAAGATTGAGCACCTCCTTATTAGCCCTATATGTGTGTCCTCCTCCATCATGTGTGAAAAAAAAAATCATAGGTCCATTTTGCCTTGTGTATAGACAACGAGAATCTGCTACCAACAATATGGCCCCTCCAAGCCAAGGGCATGTAGGAATATAGACACACATGTCCTTCACATCTGACAGTGCA
The DNA here is from genome assembly GCA_026170595.1 of Plestiodon gilberti rubricaudatus. Lineage (NCBI taxonomy): Eukaryota > Metazoa > Chordata > Lepidosauria > Squamata > Scincidae > Plestiodon > Plestiodon gilberti. The sequence continues at coordinate 166,525,381 of JANXHW010000001.1, forward strand.
TGTGTGCTTATTCTACATCAGTGCATATACCCATGTAGGAAAAAAACATGAAAACTAGGCCGCCTGAGTATGGGATTACACTGTTGAATTATAACAGAGATAGACACAACCCTTTCCAGTTTGATTCAGTCAGGCTGATTTATGGTAGAGTTGCCAAATAGCCAATATTCTGCTGGACCAGTCAGTGAAACTGTGTTCTGTCACGCAACCAGCACTGAATAGCCAGCAAACTCTCCCTATAATCCTCTCCTGGCTTTGCCTCAGACCTACTAGAATCTTCCATGGCTCAACCCTGATGTTCTAATTAATTTGTGGCTCTACCCCTGAACTGTCAGTTTCCTGTAGATGCTCTTACTCATTCTTCCCCCCTCCCCCCCTTCTACCTGCCCTGCCCTATCCGGTGATCAGTATTTCTGAAATAAAGAATTGCTAAATGATCGTTAGAGAATGTAAATTCTCTGTAAAACTGTAAATGCTTTTACAGTGTGATGTTGTAACTTGATCTTTAGAAGCTTAAATAAAAACAAAAAAACCCCGCACCCACCAGACTTGCATGGTATTGCATCACAAAACGATGGATTTGCTGTAGCCTAATAAGAGCTGGCATAATCTTGACCATCATGGCAGCAGGTATACGGTTCAAGACTTAATGCTTCCCATCTGTTTATTATCACTGCAAATATCCAACTGGTTGGCGCACCTCCCCTTCTGTTGCTGTTCAATAGTTTCCCTCTCACCCAGAAACAGAAGGCCTGGAGGTGTTTCTCATTTTCCTCTCCGAATTACTTCCTGAGCAAGAAATCCTGCCCACATGAGAGAGAACCACATCCTTTGGGAGTTGTTGAATTACATATGCCTGCAAATGTTTGCCCACATGAACTCGCTCACAGCATTTCTAAAGCCAAAGACTGACATCATGAGGGTTGAAGTATTGTTCAAAAAAATCAAAACAAAATTATTATAATGCAGGCTAATTATGTGCTTCCTTTACCATTTTATTAGTTTATAGATTGCTCCCTCTGGCCATTTTTGTGAGTGTCTCATTTGTCTGTGTGGTTTATTTCTCTGCATTTCATCGATGTCTTTTCAGAACCATTTCATAATGTATGTACCGGAAAGTACATTATGTAATATGTATGAATATCCACTCACAGGAGGAATCTACTGTTGTATGTTGCGTGTCTCACTAGAGGAGGAGACAAGAACCAGCAGCAGCTGTGAATGGGGCATGCTGAGAAACTGCTCATGCAAACTGCCATTGTGTCTTCCACACATACACTTCTCTGAGGGCCAGCTCATAATTCCTGAGGTGGAGTCTGCTTGTCTGGTCTGCTGCTTTGCCATGTCTTCTTTTTATGCTATTGTGGTAGCATCTGAATCCAGGAATCACCCGGGAGAAGCTATGAACATTTTCCTTCTCTTTGGGAAATTTTACCTCAGACCCCCGTAAAGCCAAATTCTTAAGGGGGTATATCGGAACTAGACAAGCCTGCCTATGTAAACTGCCTTGAGTAATACCTGAAGAGCAATCTGAGGATAAGAAAGGTGCTATGACAGAAAATAAGTAAATTAATAAATAAATAATGAAAACAAAATAGTTAAAGGCGTGAGAAACCGTTAGAGGGCCAGAGGAAAAACTAGGAGGACCAGGTCCAGTCCCTTATATGGGAGGCCTTCTAGAATGTTCTGGGAGGCTCTATAAAAAGGTCGAGCCCAAAGGAAGACTCAGGGAGAGCTTCTTCCAGGAGAGAGTGAGAAAGAACTTTGCAATTGAAATCTTCTTCACTACCATGGTCAGAGTCGCCAGGAGAAAACCTGAGGAGAGAAAACTGAAACTGTGACACTGCTGAGCAAGCGAGCTATCCTTTAGCTTAGGAAAGGTGATATATTCTATCAAACTCTAGTCTTTGAAGTCCAATTTTCCCTCTGGTGACACGGGCCTTGTGACTTACTTTTGTGCCTGTCTTTTGCATTTACTTACCTTATTCCTGACAAAATCTTTAATATCCTATTCTATAGCCTATCAATAAATTCTTCAACTGTCCACTGGTTGTTTGTTCTCCTTGTCAGGAGTGGGATTTTGCTAACACTTCACTTGCCAAGAAAAGGTTACTCTCTCTACACTGGCTGATAACATGTGAATCATTCCATTTTACACTACTTACAGCACAACCCTGCGCAAAAAACCGGCAGTGGAGCAAGTGCTCTGCCGCTGGAAGCTGTCGCAAACGTGCCGTAAGGCCAGCTGCCCTCACTCCGCCACCGGGACGTCCATGTGGCCGCTGGAGGAAGGTAAGAGATCCCCTGGTGGCCGCATGGGAGGGGAATCATTGGCTGAGCCAGCCCGGGGGGGGCAGGGGCCAGGGGGGATGGCATTCGCCATATCCTCATTTCCCCTCCGGGACTCTCGTCCGTTACACAGCCTCCTCTTACTATTTAGCTGGCGGAAATCTGAGGAGGCCCATTGGGCCTTCCCTGGTTTACACCAGGTGAAGGGGACAAATGTCCCCTTTCCCCGAGAAGACCTCTGGGCCACTGTATAGCAAATGGGCATAGGATCTGGGTGGGCCACCCTGGCGGTTTACATAGGCAGGATTGGGCTGTTACACAAGTGGACCGCCTTATACATTCACATGTAAGAACTTATTCATAATTAACACCACACAAAGAGAGGAGATGGCCAATTCTTTCGCACAGCTCAAAGACTATATAATGTATGCATGACAATATACTTGTTTATGGGCATTCTTGATCAATCTGTGTTCCAGAAATTGTGTTGAACCTGTTAAAGGCTGCGCCTGGAACCGCCTTCCAGCCAGAGAAATGGGCTCTATGTCGTTTACATTCAGGGTCCTACTACGCCTCAACCGTTCATGCATCTGTTGGCCCAATGTGGCCTGCACCCAGAATGCAGTTCATGCCTGGTGTGCAATCCAAAACACAACAGCTTGGACTTTAGACAAGACTTTATTAAATTCTGCAGAAAGTGAGAGACAGAGTACTGAGCCAAACACTCGGGTCATGCTGTTCTGCCTCAAAAACACTTACATATGCTTTATATTCAGTTCCTCTCACTCCAAGTTGGTTGCTAGGTAGAATTGTCCAGCCCTCAGATTGGCCAGGATTGGCATTAGATGTATCTTTATGTTAGGCAGACAGTTCCAGTCCCAACTAGTTTCAGCCAGTTCTGTGGCCGATGGTAATTTTCCACTACTTGAGTTCACCACTCAGTGAAGTTCTACTCAAAATGGAGTCACAAACAAAATGGAATAACTTGCGTCAATACACACTTTTCTTATACTTGATTAGTACATCACATCCATATTGCAAGGGTGGGTGGAAGAGAAGCAAGTCCTGGAATTCGGGCAAGTGGAACTTGCTATATCCCCCCCCCCCCCCAATACTGACTAATCTGCTTATGGTGCTCTGCAAGTATATAATAAGATCAGTAAGTTAAGGACAGATTTTTTTCCCCTCACAAGACACAGAGTAGTATGGAGTAGTGTTAGTTTGTAGTGTTGCACAGAGTAGTGTTGGTATGAGTCAGCTCTCATTTCTATTCTGAGTTCTGAGTTGTCTGTGATGGATCAAGAGAGAGATCTTGGGGTGCTGGTGGACAGGTCGATGAAAGTGTCAACCCAGTGTGCGGCGGCTATGAAGAAGGCCAATTCCATGCTCGGGATCATTAAAATAGGGATTGAGAATAAAATGGCCAATATCATTATGCCCTTGTACAAATCGATGATGCCACATCTGGAGTATTGTGTCCAGTTCTGGTCACCACACCTCAAAAAGGATATAGTTGAATTGGAAAAGGTGCAGAAAAGAGCGACCTGAATGATTCGTGGGCTGGAGCACCTCCCTTATGAGGAAAGGCTACAGCGTCTGGGGCTTTTCAGCCTAGAAAAAAGGCATCTGAGGGGGGCATGATTGAGACATCTAAAATTATGCATGGGGTGGAGAGAGTGGATAGAGGGAAGTTCTTCTCCCTCTCGCACAACACCAGAACCAGGGGACATGCACTAAAATTGAGTGGAGGGAGAGTTAGAACGGACAAAAGAAAATATTTCTTTACCCAGCATGTAATTCATCTGTGGAACTCCTTGCCACAGGATGTGGTGATGGCACCTGGCCTAGATGCCTTTAAAAGGGGGTTGGACAGATTCATGGAGGAAAAGACCATCACAGATTACAAGCCATAAGCAACCTCCTGGTTTTAGAAGTAGGTTTTCTCTGTGCCAGGTGCAGGGGAGTGGCAACAGGAAACAGGTTACTGTATCTTGTTGGCTGTGTGCATCTGGTGTGGCCACTGTGTGATACAGGAAGCTGGACTAGATGGGCCTTTGGCCTGATCCAGCAGGGCTCTTCTTATGTTCTTATGTATGTATCAGAGCTAATACTAGAACTCTTATTCAGTTGTGTAAGTGTCATCAAGTTGGCCACTGGTTTGTTGTTGGTTACTGATTTGTTAGGTGATCTCTATATATTAAAATCAATTAAGTTAATGGGGGATGACACCATGAGTTACTGCACCGGGTGACACCAACCCTAGTAACACCACTGGGGTGATGCAATGAGCTCTCGCACAGGATGACACAAACCCTAGTGACCCCTCTGATTACACCTGTCAACATTCTATGACTGACTCTTCCTTCTCAGCACTTGGCGCATGTTTCACAATATCATAGTAGCGTACCCCATTACATAAATATATTATCTATCTATAGATATATAGATATTGTAGTATGGGAAATGTGTTTGAGGTTTTGGACATAGGAGACGAAATTCAAATTCAATTCGAATTCAAATTGGCCTTCAATAAGCCACTGATTCTCAGCCTAATATGCTGTCCAGCTTTCTTGTGTAAACAAAGTGAACTGAGGTTATCGTGGAATCAACTTGAGCCCTTAGGCTATAGCAGGAAGGAAATCTAAATAAATAAATCGCAATTAACCACACAAGAGTTGATTTGAAATGGAACAGACTTTTTGAATTTTCTGTCAAAGAATAGGGCCAGAAAAATATCCTAGGAAAAGAAGTTGAGACTGTAAATGGTCTGGATACCTTTCAAGTGTATATCATTTTTTGACAATGAGTCAAAAGGACAAGGCCAGATGAGGCCAGCAGCTAGGAAAGGGAGAAAGTTTGGATGAGAAGCTTCCTGTATGTGAAACATCTGTGCAGCGACATCAGAGGCACTCTCTCGGCAGGCAGGTCTCTAGGCATTGATGCAATGCACATCAAGGTCTATACCTGCCACTTTCATCCTAACGGCCCAAGAATTCTCGGCAGATCCCGCAATGCAGTGGCTCTGGTTAATCAAGACCCCAAGGAGCAGACCATTTTGAAGTGATCTGTCAGGGAACCAGTGACCTGACTTACTAGCCATGGCTTGTATTCTGAGGTTTCCTTCCTTTGGAGGAAGAAGCCTCCTCCAGCAGGAAAAATCCTTCCTGAAGAGGACTTCCTGAATCCTTTGGAGGAAGGAACTAGTTTTGACCACAGTCCATAATAGGAATACAACACAGATGACTTACAGCCCAATCCTATCCTCCCACCCATCCCGCTGCTGCAGCCACACCAAAAATGGGCACGCTGTATCCAGTGTGTGTGTGTGGGGGGGACTTCCCTTCAGCAGGGAAAAGGGACTTAAATCCCCTTACTCCTGCATAAACCTCCTGCTCCAGAATGGGTCTCCTTAAACCTGTGCTAGCAGTTTCGCTAGCACAAGTCCAAGGAGAGGAAAGGGGTGGGAGGAAAGGGTTGAGAGGAAAATGGGGATAGGATGTGTGCCATTTCTGCTGGATCCACCCCCTCCCACAGCCTCCACACACCCGTTATGCCACCGCCCTGTTCCAGCCCTTCCTCCGCCCCTCCTGCCTTCCCTGCCATCTTACCTGCCTTGGCGGGCCTCTGCAGGTCTGGCAACATGCGCAAGGAGGCCCAGGTCTTCCCGCCAGTGCCCTTTTGGAAAAGCACTTTGTGGCTACTTTTCAGAAGCCACCGCCAGCGGAACACACATTCCGCTGGCGGCAGAAGCCCATAGGATTAGGATGTGAGAACTTAATAAGCATCTCTAATTTTTAACCAAGGAACCAGTTAGACCATCTCTACCTCATTATTTATTTATTTATTTATCTAATTTATTTGAAAGATTTATATACTGCTTTTCTAAAAATTCAAAGCAGTGTACAACATAAAAACAAAATACAACAGTTAAATCCATTTTAAAAAATTCACAGTTAAAATTAAATATTAAAATAAAATTACAATTATAAAAAACATAATACAGAGCAGCATTAACAGTAAAAACAGGCATACAGCAGCAACAGGGAAAAATAAATAAATAAATAAATAAATAAAAGGGTCCCAGGTAGCTCCTAGGTGGTTCCTCCGTCCTCAATTGCCAGACGAAACAAATCAGCAGTTCCCAAACTTTTTAGTACCGGGACCCACTTTTTAAAATGACACTCTATCGGGACCCACCTAGCTTTACAAGACTTTTAAAAAAGTTATCTAGGAAGAAATATTTTTATTTATTTATTTATTTATTTGCAAAAAAACAAAAAACCAATCTATTTCTCATAATGAGGCAGCCCTAATCAGTGGCGTTTCCACGGTAGGGGCGGCACCGTAAGTAATGCCGCGTCGAGTACCGTGTGTAGGAACCGAAAGGAGGAGGCGCCGCCCCCTCACTGTCGCTACCATTCAGCGCGAAGAACACGACCGGCAGGGAGACTCCTGCCAGTCGCGTTCTTCGCGCTGAATGGTAGTGACAGTGAGGGGGCGGCGCCTCCTCCTTTCGGTTCCTACACACGGTACTCGACGCGGCATTACTTATGGTGCCGCCCCTACCGTGGAAACGCCACTGGCCCTAATGAATAGCCTCAAGGCTTGATGGGCTTAGTTATGTGACCCAGCCTTCACCTCTCCCACTACCTGTCATTGAGGGACTTGGGGGGGGGGGACACACACCAGGAAAAAGACATTTATCTCCCTATATTTACACAAGCTTGAAAACTGCAGGAGCTCAGCTCCTTGCAGGGCAATTAGCAGCTATGTGATTTTTAAATAGCCTCAGGGCTTTAGGCAATTAGTTCTATGATTTTTCCATCACCCATGCTTTCTTTGGAATCTCTGCAGGACTCACCAGAAATCAGGTCCCAACCAACCAAGTGGGTCCCGACCCACAGTTTGCGAAACAATGTAATAGGTCTTTAACTCCCTCCGAAAGCCATGAAGCGAGGAGGCTGTTCTCAATTCCTCTGGCAACCGATTCCAGAGGTGTGGTGCCACAATAGAGAAGGCCCTACATCTTGCCGTCATCCCTCTGGCCTCAGATGGCGGCAGTATCCTAAGAAGGATACTGGAGGCCAAGAATCAATTGTATTTAACTCAGCTACCCTCACCCTGGGCATCAATTGTACTGTATGTGTTGTTCTGTAAAATACTCAGTAAAATTATTCTCCCAGATGCAATGGGGAACACTGGACGTGAAAGGATTCCATTGGCAGCTCTTGGCATTTGTTATTGTCCAGAATAAAACACCGTCATATTTCCTACCTGTGATTTCTATTTTATCCCATAGTTTCTGCTGGTCATAATATGTCTTCATTTTCTGAAAGGATCTCTGGTCCTTCTTCTTCTGCATAAGGCAGTGTTTCCCAAACTTTTTTGACCTACGGCTCCCTTGACCATTGGCGACCACTGGCTGTGGCTCCCCATTACATTATGTTGATGCAGCCTGCCAATTGGCATTGCACTGTATTCCAAGAGGAGTCCGTGGCACTCCGTGGCTCCCCTGGGATCCACGTCTCCCAGTTTGGGAAGCACTGGCATAAGGGATTCAACTATCACAACAGAACTGAACAATGTAACATCTCCGGTTGTATGTTTCACAATGGCCTTTGGCTGCCCTGAAGGAAAGACAATTGTGTCTCCAGCTGCAGGTCTAGCTCTGTTATGCTATGGCAAATTGGCCACCTGCTAGCATTTTAAAAACTAAAAGAAATAGGTGTGTTGGCATTGCTCCTATTCTCATTTCAAATTCCCTGATTCCTACTGCCCCCACTGTCCTCTTCAAGCTAAATGTCTTACGAACACCAGATTGCACTTTAAGACACTTCAACAATGACTTATCCTTTTAGATGAAAATGCCCTCTACCACAGTAAACTAGGGAGTGAAAAATTAGATTTGAAAGCAGCAGGGTTACAAATCCAATATAGCGTTTATCGAACACAAAGAAGTTAGGGTATATGAATTGGCAGTGGGAGATTTTGCAATTTTCCAGAAACTTAAAAAAAAAACCTGGTAGTTTTTAGTGATTTCTCCCAATAATGTACAGCAAGTCCTCACTTAAAGTTGTTTCATTATAAGTAATTTCGTTTCAAAGTTGTTGAGGAAAAAAAATCAATTCCAGGCCGGGGCCACTGTCTGCATGGAGTTTGAATGTTCTCTGCATGCCTGCGTAGGTTTTCTCCAACCCAGAAAGCTCACATTTATTTCAATGGTTTATATTCAAAGTGTTTGGGGTCTTTATTTAGAAGTTTGGTGATGTTTTGTGACCAGAAATATGCCATAAACTCTTGAGTTTATGCCGTAAACTCAATTAGTCTACGGTAAAATTGATTTCGTCATAAGTCGTATCGCTCAATGTTGCAGTTTCCAAGAACCTATCGACAACTTTTAAGTGAGGATTTGCTGTAATACTAAATAAGCAAACAGGACATATTCCATTTTCCTCATGTCATTCACATCACTGAAGCGCCAGGACTTTTTGTAATGGTCCAGGAAAGTAACCATTCTGCTTCTACTTTGAATTCAGGAAGTCAGAACTTGCAAGCTGAACTTTTAGGAAACACTCACATATATTGAGCAAGCATGACGTTTTTAAGAAATTTGTCTTAAAGTTACTGATTAGTTACATGTGCTGCTACTCAAACATTGTCAAAGCCAAGAACTCAATGGTTGGGGCTATTATAACTTTCCAGTTTTGTAGAACTGCAGCCTTATACTGTGCATATTTACTCAGAAGTAGGTCTTTTATTTCAAAATTATACTAACAGCCTCAGAGGCGTTGAACCATCAGGGGCAATTGGGGCGGTGGGCCCCAGGGTGCGGGCCGGTGTTACCTGCAGCCCCGTCGCTTCCTCGTTCTCTTCGCAGCCGAGAGCGGCTGCAGTTTGGCCTTCCCACCCTCCCTTGCGCTCATTTGGCTCCAAAAAGGAGCTACTGACACACGCCCCATGGGCGGGGCCTGTGGCGGCCGTGAGGGGCATGTCGGCGGCGGCCCCCATCCACGGGGGACCTGGAGACTCTTCTGAACAGCCCAATCCTATCCCCTGTCAGTCCACAGCATGCAACGCCACTGATGGAGCATGTGCTGCATGCTATGGGGGGGGGGAACAGGACACCAGATAGCCTGGGAGAGGTAAGTAAAAGTATTTGGGTCTCCTTGGACCCATGCTATTTCACTGGCATAAGTAACAGGAGAGGTAGGGGGCACGTCAGGCCAGGAAAATGGGGATAGCATCCCGGTTTGTGCTGCCACCACTAGGATCCACTCACTCACACCTTCAAAGTGCTCACCCACTCCCTACCAACCCCTCTTGCCCTTGAAACACTCCTGTCAGCCCATTGCCACGTGTGTGTGGCCTCCGGATATTTCCACCAGTGGCCCCAAGGTGCCCAGCAGTGGTGCCCCTTTTATAACGCCACAGCGGCACTTACAGCCATGGACCGTGAATTCCACTGCCCTATGTGGTCCATAAGATTGGACCATGAAACCCAGGTTCCCACAGTGCTAGAGGGATCAAGATTCCAAATAATAGGGTTGTGTAATACTTTGTTTGGTAATTTCTTTGGCTTTCACGTTTAAGCCCCCATTCATCCTGTCATTTATTCAATAAAATCGCAGTTGTTTCAGACATATTCTCGCCCCCCCCTCATTTTCATTGACTGATTCCTTTTTGTTGTGAGGGGTGTAGTGAAGTGCAGTAGCACAGAGGGACTTTTCTTTTCTAAAATGGTTTTTAAATTATAAAAGGGGTATCAAAACTCCAGTGTTTGCCTCCTAGAAGCTGCATTGTTTTTTCCCCACAATGCCCTGAACATTGCATTGGTCCAGGACATCATGGGAAAAATATGGGTGCAGCCTTTATTATTCTATATAGAAATATAGAAAATTATTCTATTTTCATCTGTCAACAAATGGACCATAAACCAGTTAGCTAATTTTCTCCATTCAATCATACAACGAAGAGCTTCCATGGTGACCAATACTGCGGAACCTAAGCAGAATGGCCGATGATTGCTTAATTTGACTTCCTCTCCTCTCTATTTGTCTTCTGTATTATGTACTATTTATTTTTTGTGTCTATCTGTGTTAAGCCAATAAAGGCTTTTTGATTTGATTTAAAATGGCTGCAGCCACAAAAGCAAGGAGGTTGCCAGTGGGAATCATATTTTTCCCCCACAACATCCCACCCAATGCAACATCCAGGGCATTGTGGGAAAAACATGGCAGCTGAAAGTGAGCAGTTGCCAGGAGGAGCTCTGATGTTCATTTTACACTTAAAAAAAAGTTTTTTAAAGGAAAAGCTGACATGCTGCTGCACTATACAGTAAGCCCCTGCCTCTTCTGCCTTACAAAAACTAATGACCCCAGAATGAGCCAATTTTCCCAGGTGTCATTTAGCTCATTTGCATTCATTTCAAAATGAATGAAAATTGGATCGAATGAGCCCAATTCAGTTCAATTTTCTATTTGATCCAAAATGATTGCTCATCCCTATCTAATAATGTAGCTAGGGCTTAAATAATGTTGTAGGGCTTTGACTATTTGGTGCCATTTAGTGGGCACTGCAATCAGTTCATACAATCCCAGAATGAAGATAATTTCATGACAATGAGACACATTACCTCTTCAACACTTGCAATCTGCAGAAAAGCCTGTTTTGCAAACTTTTGTGAGGGGACTAGGAGGTTTCCATTCAGAGAAGGGGCCCTTTCAACAGTGCAGATAATATAATAATTTATATACAGTATTTATACTATATAAAAAGGTAAAGGTATCCCCTGACAATTAAGTCCAGTCGTGTCCGACTCTAGCGTGTGGTGCTCATCCCCATTTGAAAGCCGAAGAGCCAGTGTCGTACGAAAGACGCCTCCGTGGTCATGTGGCCGGCATGACTCTCCTTGCCGCAGCGCATAGCATGCAGCTGGAACACGGAGCGCTGTTTACCTTCCTGCAAGCGGTACCTATTTATCTACTCGCATTAACATGCTTTGGAACTGCTAGGTTGGCAGGAGCTGGCCAAGCAATGAGTGCTCACCCCGTCGCGGGAATCGAACTGCCGACCTTTCGATCGACAGCTTATGGTTCAGCAGTTTAACCCACTGTGCCACCCACTGGTCTTTATTTATACTATATACCTTTCCACTAATGGAAACCCCTTTTGTTTACAGAGCAAATACTTTACATTCAATTGGGATAATACATAAAACACCCTCAAATCTGGGCAATGGTGTAGTAAAACCTACCGTACATTCCAGAAATGCTGTGCCTCTATACATATTTTTGCTACAATTTGCAATTCATTGCCATTTCATTTGGTTTGAAATCTAATGCACATGGTCCAAGTCTGAGAATGACTTCACAATCAAAACCATAAACACATTTTGTCCAACTGAAATAAACCCTCACTTTTATTTTTATTTTTTTGACATAATTTCCCCCTTGGATTGCTTGAGGAATGAACTGGTAGATGTTCACATGTGATTAGTTCTTTCCATCATGGTAATATAATACTTGCCTGCTGGGAAAGAAAGCATTTTATAATAAGAACTAAGGGGCAGGGAATTGGCAGAGAATTACATGTGAATGTATGGCATTACTGAAGACTAACTTGAATGGACATCAATCTGTAGAGAGGAAAAAGCTTTCACATTCTGAATTAAACACAGTCGTTGATCTTTAAAAAAAACCCACACACAACCCTCACTAAGGATAGGAAACATATTCATTCTGCTGGTATTTATATTATTGAACACAGAATCACATTTTGGCTTTCCAAGCTCTGTGTGAATCCACATTGTAACGTGCAAAAGGGATTTTGTGGTGGTGATGAAGCTTCTGACAGTGGTTGGCTCTGCTTCTTGGCTCTCCCAGAGGGACTAAGAAGCAGCCTGACTGCCTTTGGCTGTTGCTGTTTGCCATTGGCTCAGCTCTTCACTCTGAGCTTGTAAGCAGTGTTGCTTGCCAAATGGGAGAGAATTTAAAAAAAAAAAAAAAACAGGACTTCCATACAAGATATGAGATTTTTTGCAGGCTTGCATGCAAATATACAAGAATTCGGGGTCACTCGGTACAACACTAACTTGGATAGCACGGTATCACATTGCATAATGGAGTCAGCAAGTTTAAATTAATTCACTGAAAGCGTGGGTGGGAGAGCGCTCTGAAAGGTTTCCCCCCCCCACTTTACCACTTTTGCTTCTCCAACAAGAGCAAAAGAGAACATTAGTGATGTCTCCCCCTCTCCTCCACCCCCTGTAGCAATATCTAAAGGAGGAGAGTGTGTGAGAGAGGGGTAGTCCAGAAGAAGGGGAACACAGAGACAATGGGTATTGGGGGTGAGGGGTTGCATTTTTTAAAAGTTCTGAATTAGGGTTGTATCAAAAGGAAGGTTAGACTTGGCATCTTCGTGGATACATTTTCTTGGCCTCATGCTTGCAACTACCATTTAATCTTGGACTGTTGCTCTGGCGACTGCACTGGCTGCCGATTCATCCCTATTCAAGGTGCTGGACTTGACCTTTAAAACCGTATATGGCTTGGGGCCAGCATATTAGAGAGACCATCTTCTTCAGTCATCAGAGAGGGCCCTTTTAGATGTGCTGCCACCTATGGAGATGGGAGGGGTGGCGGCAAGTAATAGGGCCTTCTTGGTAGTGGCAACAACTTTATGGAATTCCCTCCCTTTAAGTTTACAAATGTCTCCCTCCTTAGTAGCCTTCTGGCAGAGCCTAAACACGTTTCTTTCTAGATTAGCCTTCTGATGTCCAGCATTTTAGTGCTGGAATGTTCTGTGGGTTTTTTGGGTATGTTTTACTGCTGTCTTTGTATCTTATACAGAGGCACCACTAGGACGCGCGTCACCCCAAGGCGGGGGGCGTGCATCACCCTAGTGCCCCCCGACTATGCCCCCCCACTGGTACTATCGGCCGTGAGGTTTTTTGGGGGGGGCGACCCGGCTGCACCCTGCCCTGGGTGCCCCCGTCGGCCTCCGGACGCTCCGAGGCCGGGAGCCGGCCTCAGAGCGTCCGGCCCGGCCGGCACTCCAGGGCTTTCTGAAAGAAGGCCCAAGCCCAATGCGTCAATACGCAAACTTTTACAGTTTTCGTGCATGCGCAGAGATAGTTTCTGAGGGCAAGGGCCTGCCCTCTTGCCGGCCGGGCCGGACGCTCCGAGGCCGGCTCCTGGCCTCGGAGCATCTGAAGGCCGACGCGCGTCACGGAGGTGACGCGCGGGGGTGCGCACGTCACCCTGGGGCGCTCCGCCCCGCCCGCCACGTTACAGTGACGTCCCTGATCTTATATGCTTTGCTCTTGCACTATGGGGGATTGCTGCAGGTTGTTATTTTAGTTGTTTTTAGTTATGTGTTAATTGGTATGAATTGTTTTTATATATTTTATATGCTTTTGGTGCCCATCTGAGAGAGCAGGGCTCAAAATTGAATGACTGACTGACTGACTAAATAAAATATCTCCCATTACTTTGCCTCTATTGGAATAGTATCCTCTCCGTGAATATGCTCCATCATTTATGAAGTGTTGATATCATTTATAATGAGTTCAAGATAGTGAGCAGCATTGTCGATTCAGTTTAACAATCCTAAATCAACAATCTCAAAGATCCCTAATTATGCAAGACAGCCATTAGGCTCTCTTCCATCAGAAGGAAAACATCTACACAGGCAGTTTGGGCTTCACTTGTGGAGCAATGCCTGACATTAAAGTCAGGCATTTTGTATAATTAATGATTTGCTTTGAACAGTGTCCATTAGGAACAGTAAAGACCAATTCAGTCACATGGGCAGAACTTCAGACCCAGCTATAGTCTGCGCCCATCTTGATTAGCATAGTTTGTGGGTAATTGGCAGAATCCTTGGGGAAAATATGGCTACTCCTCCATGTCTGCTAGTACAGCCAGAACATTTATCTTGAGAAATATTTCAAGAAGAGTTCAGGAGTGAGGAATATATTCCACAGAGTAAGCTGAAAGCTATTATTTTGAAGCTGTAATACATTCATAAAGTACCCTAACATTTTTAAGATCTATGTCTTAAGGCCCTGAATTTGAGGAACGTTTGTGACACTTTTGAACGGCGGAGCACACGTTCTGTCGTTCGAAAGTTACAGTGGATTGCGCTGCCCCTCTTGCGATGAGATGCTCAAAGCAGTGGATGACTCAATCTTAAGGCATCCATTGCCAGTGGGAAACTTGGGAATTATACTTTTTCTTTTCTCCTGGCTCAATTGTAAAACTGCAGTACCCAGGCTTCTGGCACCAACAGATGCTTCTGAACGCATTGATGAGTTTTTATTACTGCTGGAAACTTAAGGATGAGGGTTGAGGGTTTCACTATCGCCAGCCATCTTTGTTGCAGGTTTCCCCTCACCTCACAAGTAAATTTGGGAATCAGAGAAAAAGCAGGCAGGACGCAACCCTAACCTTAGCCATTCCACAGTGTCTTAGAAAACGTTGGGAAATTCCTCAAAACGTTCTCCAAGAGTTCTCCCAGAAAACTAGAGATGACCAGGCGAATGATGAAATGAGATAGGGCAAACCATACTCATTACTAATTTGGAGCCCAAAGTTTACTAGATGAAAAACATGCATCTTTGTGCCACCATCATCCCCTTCAAAGTAACTTAGATCAGATGTGAGGATTGTTTTCTTTTTATCTTCATTATTTTCTTTAAACTGTTTATTTCCCTTTTTAGTCCAGAACAATTTGCAGTCACAAAACATATAAAGATTCCGCCTTATAAAGTGTGACCTGTCTAAACTCTCTGTGTTAGGAGAGAGAGGGAATGACACTCCCTGTCTCTTTCTAGCTCAGGGGTGGCCAACCTTCCACCATGAGGGCCTCTGCGTTCTTAAGAGTTGTGTAGAAGACAGAATCTGGGCAGCTGCAATGGCTGAGGGTACTGCTAAAGCAGCTGCGCCTGCTGAAATGCCCTCACCTATACAGCCATTAAAGGTCCAGGAGCATTCCTGTTGAAAGGCTGGCCACCTCTGTTCTTGTTGTTGTTGTTCAGTCGTTAAGTCGTGTCCGACCCCTCGTGATCCCATGAACCATATCCCGCCAGGCCTTCCTGTCCTCCACTATCTTCCTGAGTTCGCTCATTTTCATGTTTGTTGCATCGGTGATGCTGTCTAACCATCTCATCCTTGGCCTTCCCCTTCTCCTTTTGCCTTCAATCTTTCCCAGCATCAGAGTCTTCTCCAGAGAGTCCTCTCTTCGCATTAGGTGGCCAAAATATTTGAGTTTCAGCCTTAGTACCTGTCCTTCCAGGGAACAGTCAGGCTTCATTTCATTTAGAATTGACTGATTTGATCTCCTAGCAGTCCAAGGGACTCTCAGGAGTCTTCTCCAGCACCACAGTTCAAAAGCATCTATTCTTTGGCGCTCAGCCTTCCTTATGGTCCAACTCTCGCAACCATACATTGCTACTGGGAACACCATCGCCCTGACTATACGAACTTTTGTTGGCATGGTGATATCTCTGCTTTTTATTATGCTGTCTAAGTTTGCCATAGCTTTCCTTCCAAGGAGTAAGCGTCTTTTAATTTCATGGCTGCTGTCTCCGTCTGCAGTGATCTTGGAGCCCAGAAAAGTAAAATCTGTTACTGCTTCCATTTCTGCCCCTTCTATTTGCCAGGAATTGATGGGACCCGATGCCATGATCTTAGTTTTATTAATGTTGAGTTTCAAGCCAACTTTTGCACTCTCCTCTTTCACTCTCATCAAGAGGCTCTTTAGTTCTTCTTCACTTTCTGCCATTAGGGTGGTATCGTCTGCGTATCTGAGGTTGTTGATATTTCTCCCGGCAATCTTGATTCCGGCTTGTGATTCATTCAGCCCTGCATTTCTCATAATGTACTCTGCATATAAGTTAAATAAGCAGGGTGACAATATACAGCCTTGCCGTACTCGCTTCCCAATGTTGAACCAATCAGTTGTTCCATGGCCGGTTCGAACTGTTGCTTCTTGACCCGCATACAGGTTTCTCAGGAGACAGGTAAGGTGGTCTGGTACCCCCATCTCTTTAAGAATTTGCCACAGTTTGTTGTGATCCACACAATCAAAGGCTTTTGCGTAGTCAATGAAGCAGAAGTAGGTGTTTTTTTGGAACTCTCGTGCTTTCTCCATGATCCACCGCATGTTGGCAATTTGATCTCTAGTTCCTCTGCCTCTTCGAAACCCAGCTTGTACATCCGGTAGTTCTCGGTCCACGTACTGCTGAAGCCTAGCTTGTAGGATTTTGAGCATAACCTTGCTAGCATGTGAAATGAGTGCAATTGTACGGTAGTTTGAACACTCTTTGGCACTGCCCTTCTTTGGAATTGGAACGTAAACTGACCTTTTCCAATCCTTTGGCCACTGCTGAGTTTTCCAAATTTGTTGGCATATTGAGTGCAGCACTTTCACAGCATCATCATTTAGGATTTTAAGTAGCTCAGCTGGGATATTATCATCTCCACTAGCTTTGTTGTTAGTAATGCTACCTAAGGCCCACTTGACTTCACTCTCTAGGATGTCCGGCTCTGGGTCAGTGACCACACCAGCGTGGTCATCAGGAACATTAAGATCTTTCTTGTATAGTTCTTCTGTGTATTCTTGCCATCTCTTCTTAATCTCTTCTGCTTCTGTTAGGTCCTTGCCTTTTTTGTCCTTTATCATGCCCATCTTTGCACAAAACGTTCCCTTGATATCTCCAATTTTCTTGAAGAGATCTCTAGTCCTCCCCATTCTGTTGTTTTCCTCGATTTCCTTGCATTGTTCATTTAAGAAGGCCTTCTTATCTCTCCTTGCTATTCTCTGGAACTCTGCATTCAGTTGTTTATATATTTCCTTTTCACCTTTGCTTTTTGCATTCCTTCTTTCCACAGCTATTTGTAAAGCCTCATCTGACAGCCACTTTGCTTTCTTGCATTTCTTTTTCTTTGGGATGGTTTTAGTTGCTGCCTCCTGTACAATGTTACAAACTTCCGTCCATAGTTCTTCAGGCACTCTGTCTACCAGGTCTAATGCCCTAAATCTATTCTTCACCTCCACTGTATACTCATAAGGGATATGGTTTAGGTCATATCTGACTGGTCTAGTGGTGTTCCCTACATTCTTCAGTTTAAGTCTGAATTTTGCAATAAGAAGCTCATGATCTGAGCCACAGTCAGCTCCAGGTCTTGTTTTTACTGATTGTATAGAGCTTCTCCATCTTTGGCTGCAAAGCACATAATCTATCTGGTTTCGGTATTGACCATCTGGTGATGTCCATGTGTAGAGTCGCCTCTTGTGTTGTTGGAAAAGAGTGTTTGCTATGACCAGCGTGTTCTCTTGACAGAACTCCGTTAGCCTTTGCCCTGCTTCATTTTGCGCTCCTGTTCTAGCTCTGTTCTACCTCTGTTCTAGCTAATGCTTTATGATATCTAGGAAAAGGTGTGCTGTGTGCTACCCTGCCCTTGCTGCTAACAGCCAGCGATATGAGGCAAGACCACAGGATGGTATCACATCACACACTGTGTGGCAGACATTCGGAGAAAGATACACAGGCTGTAATTCTACACTCGCTTACCTGGGAGTAAACCCCACTGAACATAGTGGGACTTACCTCTGAGTAAACATGTATAGGGTTGTCCTGACAGAGTGGTAGCCTGCTCCATGTCTCTGATAATGACAAGTTCCACCCATAGATTGCTGAAAGTCCTTTCAGATTAATTTGTCGATCTGCAAACAGGCACCCTTCACTGTTACACTAAACCAACATGCCAATAAAAGTCGGACCGTTGACTCGTTGCCAAAACTGCTATCAGTGAAAACTGCTTTGGAATGGAATAAGATCCGAATATTTCCTCGAGATAAGCTATTACGTTCACCAAGAGAATGGACAATTGGGGAGAAGATAAACAAAATGCAATGCATATGTTTCTGGAAAATAAAGCTTCGTTATCTGCCTTTAAATATGTGAAATAATGCAAGACGTTTGTATCCTCTGCTGATGATTTATCATCTTGGATACTGCAAGAATTTGGCTCTGAAGGCATCACTCAGTAACCAGACCTATAGCCTGGTCTTGTGTGATCTAGAGCCAAAGCTCCAGTGTAAAAGACACTGGGATGAACCATCGAGATACAAGCTGTTCCTTCGAAACCGTGACTGCAGAGGCACAGGATAGCCCAAGGACAGCACTGCTTCAGAAAGGGTACACACAGTAAAACAACTCACATGTCCAATTCTGCAGCTTAGCTATGCATGCGTATCCAAACACAGTGGATGTTCGGCTAACCCTGCTGCAAATCTCAGAGGTCAACGATGCACTGGCATGCAAACAGTGTTAAGCCGATTCACAGGCACAGGGCATTTGCACCTCTGAGGCTTCAATCAGCTACGGCTAAAGTTGGTCTGTAAAGTGAAGAAGGTACCTCAGCTTTCCCATTCTGTCCTATATTAAGAACATACATGTGGCACAAATAACATGCCTTTCCTATTTCTCAAAGTTGCATTTCAGGGCCAAAGTACATGTGATGCTAAATGCGTCAGTGTGTGGTTGAGGACACCGCATGCATTTCAGCAAATGAAATAGCATTACAGCAGTGGTTCCCGAAGAAGCAGGGGCCACGGCCCACCTGTGTCCTCTGGCGGTGGGTCGCGACCTACCGCCTGCAGCCGCTCCAGGCTGGGACAGGCCTCAGAAAGGCTTTCCGATGCGATCGGAAGTCGTGTCGGCGAAAATGGAAGTGACCTTTGGGTCACTTCTGGAGGCCTTCCGAGGCCCACGGAGGCCTCTGGAGGCCTGTCCCAGGCTGGAGCAACGCATGAGCGGCCACCTAAGGTAGGTCGGGTCCCAGAAGTCATGTGTGGTTGCTTCTGTTTGGTTCCAAATTGGAGCCAAATGGAGGCAAGGGCAGGTGGGTGGGCCAAACTAGCGACCCACCTCCGCTTCAGGTCACAACCACCAAGTGGGTCGCGACCCACAGATCGAGAAGTCCTGCATTACAGTATTTGTTCGGGCTTATTTAAAAAACATGCGAATAAACAAGGAAGAGTTAGAAGGGTAGCGTGAACAAAAAGTCCACCATAAGCTTTAAGATAATAAAAAAACCAAACATTGTTCTTTGCTTCAAAGTCTTTCAAGTGAATCACTTAATTGTTACAGTATGGCTTTCAGTCCACCTTTTGAGTCCCCCTCCAGATGCTTTTCAAAGCAGCCTTTTCAAGATGGGCAGCTGGTGCTGATGCTTTCCAAAAACATATTTACATTTCTAATGTCCTAACAACCCCATGCTTTCTAATGAACAATGTTCTTCCAAACACATTGTTCACGTCCAGCAAGAATTCCTTTGCATAAGGTGAACGTCACATGGATGAACTCAGTGGATGAACTCAGATGCCCTGATCCAGCAAGGGAGCTCTACATGTATCAGGTCTTTCATGTGCAGTCAATTCACATGCATATCTACATCATGATGCTCATTTGGTCTTTACTGATTTGTTTGGCTATGTCTCTTGATAGAGGTGCACACACCCACCTAGGGCCTCTAGTTGTTGGGTGCAATTAGTTGCATTAGGTCCAGAAATGACTCACCTGAATTGACAATTTTCATCATCTTTTTTTTTTTTTTTTAACTGGCAGTGTCTGGATGACATTAAAGAAAATACTGTTTCAGAAGGCTCACCTGGGTCATCTAGTCAAACTCACTGCTACAAAACAGAATATTCTATACCTGAAACATCTTCTTCTAAAATCCCCAGGAAGATTGTTTCCTTACTTGTTAAATTAGGTCACTGACTCTAAAACTTCTATTCTTCAGAGTACACCTGGAGGAGCCCTGTCTGACTCCTATTGAATGTTTGTACATCACACAAACATAATGGAGAGAAAGGAGGAAAAGAGAGAAACAAAAGCTGTAAGAAAAGTTTGAAAGGAAGAACTTGTTTATGTCCATGTCTTGAGTACTGTGTTGTCCTCACCAGGAACAAGATACAAAACTCGCGGCACAATCCAACATAGCTTTGGAGCGGAGTGGGTGCCGCTCTGTTACTCCAGGGTTGCCGTAAGGCATGTTTTTGACACCCAGAGAGTAAGCAGCGCCAGTGTGGAGGCCGGAGCTGCGCACTCTGCTGCGGAACTCACCTGTCTCCAGCTGCTGCAGGTAAGTGCTGTGCCAATCGGCGAGAGGGCAGGATGGGGCGATGAGAGAGGGGGAGCATTGGCCAGTCCAGGCTGGGAGGGGGATATCGGCGGCAGAGGCATAGTTACACACACCCCGGGGATGAGCGCCATGACACCCCCATGTGACATCAAAAGCTCCGCCCTGCAGGGTGTGATGTCATAAGTCTCCCCCCCCCGCACCAGAAACAAGGGAAAAAAGCACACACACAGTTTTTTGGCCGTTTTTAGGCCACTAGCGGCACAGGCGGGCAACTACTGTTGGTTGCCATCGTCACCTGTGAAAATGCCAATTTTTGCGGCTGCTGCCACCCCCATGCCACTGAATTGCCGCTGATTCATGCACCCCTGCTGCATGTCGCCCCCCACACCCAGGGGCCCACCGCCCCGCCCCCTAATTGGTGGCATGTTCCGCCGATATCCTAGGCCCCTATCCTAGGTGTTTGGAATCTCCTAAACATTTTTCTACCAAGCATCTGTTAATGGTGCAGCAGTAATCTTTAACTAAGGTTCCTATTCTGTAGATAATGGTTGATTTTGTATACGGGTTATTTGTTACACACCAAACGAAAATGAAAATTAAAGTTAATTTAAAAAAAACTAAGGTTGTGATAATATTCACTGCTTCTTGAACTATTTTCATGAACACAAACTATTTTGCAAAAAGACCAATGCAGAATTTGCTAGAAACGTTTATTAGTTTCACTACAATCTCCCCAGTGTGTCTTCTGGGTCCTTCTCCAATGTTCTGCATGCTTTCTGATTGATATTCACAATGGAACATTAATTTATTAAAGCAACATTCATTTTGGGGTCTGAAAGATCTGCTTTATCCTGCCAATACACAGTTTACACAGACTAAATAACTTAATTGTCTAAGTTGTGGTTTTGCAGAGATAATTACTGTGACAAATATACAATATCTCATGTCAATATGCTTTGTGTTTATTTGTCTCTACATAAAAATAATGCTTTCTAGTCATGGTGTCTTCCCTCATGCTTTTTATCTTACTAATTAGCTGCCTATAATTAAAGTTGTATAAATTTAAACCTGTGGATTTGTTATAATCAGTAGGAGAACAATTTCATATTTTCCCTTCCACATATACAGGATACAGTACACTTCTCCAGGTAGAATATGCTGTTAGTCTTTATTCATAGCCTTTTCTAGAAATGAAACAAATGGGATATTTAAAATGTATGAATATTTCCCCCCTCAAAAACCTCTAGAACACATATTTAGGGCCAAAACCTATCCAACTTTCTAGCACTGATGCAGCCATGGATGCCTCCTCAAGCTAACATTTGTTTCCTTACTTTCATGCTGTAAAGCTGGTTAGATAGGCCGTTGGGTAATAATATGTTGGGTAATACATATTATTGTATTGGGCCGTTGGGTAATAATATGTTCTATCTGTACAGCACTTTTGCTGTGTTTTCAAAGTGTAACAAACACACTGTCTCAGTAATCTTTACAACAACCCTGCAAAGCAGTGTTTCCCAAACGTTTTCAAACTGCAACTCCCTAGACCATTGGTGACCATGGGCCGCAGCTCCCCATTACATTGTGTTGATGCCTGCCAATAGGCATTACACTGTGGCACTCTGCGGCTCCCCTGGCTGGTTTCTGAAGCTCCCCTGGGAGCTGCGCCTCCCAGTTTGGGAACCACTGCTGTAAAGTAAGCCAGTATTATATATTTACATATTACAGAAGGAGAAAAGAGACTAAAAGTCTAAAACAACTGAAACCTGATGTACACATGCAACAGAATGAGATGGAAATAAGGTGGTTGAGTTCCGAGGCAGGAGAATTGACTTAACTCTTCTGCCTTTGGGAGGGAGATCATATTTTTGAATACTCCTATATTTGAAACGTTTCCTGTAAGTAAAAAACTATAACAATGACCAGGCTGGGCTCAAATCATTCTCTGGAATATATTAGTATATATTGTACAGGGTCCATGTGCCAGAAGAAATAACTGTTACTCATCTTTTGTTGCAGTCATACAAGTCTAAGGATGGTAGAAGGTTCAAAGATTTAACTCTTTAATGGTCATGCTTTTTTGAGTTCCCCCTATGGGGGAAGAAAGCGGGATAGAAATCTAAACAACAACAACAACAACAACAACAACAACAACAACAACAACAACAACAACAGACATCCCCCTCCTATATTTTGCTATATGTGTAGACAGGCCTGAATTTGTGAGTGAGGTGACAAAAGAACAGAAGAATTGCTATTTCATAATAACTAAGTTTCTATACTAGCTATACATGAACATATGAAACCATGTTATTCTTAATAAGAGCCCAGTGAAGGCTTCTGATTGGCAGCAGCTCTGCAAGCTGTCTAGCAGAGGTATTTTCTCTCCCTTGATCCATTTAACTGGAGATGGTGGGTCTGAACCTGGCTAGGACTATCTGCATGCCAAGGATATTTTCCACCATGGAGCTATAGCCCCAGTGGTGTTCCTGCAGGGGGTGTGGCACCGTACGTGTTGCAAGGCGTTGCACAGTGCCTTGCAAAATAATGTAATGCAGCCCTCAGCCATTCCGCCCCCATTTGCCTCTGGAGCAACATGTTGCGTGTTGCCTTTGCAGCCAGAAAGGCTCCAGGGTTGACTGAGAGGGGCCACATTACACCAGTTTGCAAGGTGCAAACTGCACCACTGCACCTTGCACCACTTACGGTGCAGCACCCCCTCCAGGAATGCCACTGTATAGCCGTTCTCGACATGAACATATGGAGACTGCATTCACTACTAACTAAGCTTACCAGATTTTCCCAGTTTCAAACCAGGACCCCCCCCCCAAAAAATTAATTGATTGATTGATTAAATAAACAAATAAAATTTAAAAAATCTTTTTGGGGGCGTGAATTTTTAATTATTATAACTTTTATTTATTTATTTTAGCTAGCCAAATTAATTAATTAAATTGACTTACCTGTCCCTTGTCGTGCCCTTCCTCCTCCATCGCCATTACCGCCACCATTTCCCGCTGCCGCCATTTCCGCCACCATTTGCCCATTGTCGCCACTGCCATGCCACCATTGTGCGCCGTGCTGCCACATTGCCGTCACTGTGCCCATCACTACCGCCGTGCCACCACAGTGCCTGTCGCTGTGCCCGTTGCTGCCGCCGTGCCCATCGCCACCGAGCCCCCACTGCCTCCTTTTAAAAAGTGAATAAACTTTTATTCACTGGTTCCGGAAATTCCGGAAATGGTTCCGGAAATTCCGGGACAGATGGTAAGCCTACTACTAACTACCATATTTATTGGTTAAAACTTGACTTTAACTACACAATTCTGTTCCTCAGCAAACAACTCCAAGACAAAGACTAGGGTTCAGCAATCAATCAGTCTTAAAAATAGGGACATTTTTTCCAGAAGCTTGAACAGGAAAGGTAAGGACATCTCAGTTTCATTGAATAAATTGTATGTAAGTCCTTAACTGTGCATTTATGTTTCATAGATTGCAATGGTACATATAGGCACACACAACCTTTGGGGGCTGGTGCCTGTAGAATTTATGTTAAAACATCTATATTGCCTTTTCAGTGACAATGTACAAATGAAACATTAAAAAAATAAAAAATGCAAGCACTGTAAACACAACAACACATTATAGTGATCAAAGCAAAAGTTTTAAAAGTTGTGTTGAATCATTTAGGCATTTAAAAAAAAAAAAAGCCACGTTTTTGGAAACGTACTCCTTCCAGAATCAGTAAATATATTTCTGCAAATCAATACGCAAAATAAAAAGACAGACAGAGGCTGTTTATCTTCAAGCCACTAGCCGACCACAGGGTCTTGTGAAACAATGGCCTAAAATAATGATGTGGGTTTTAGCTTATTGGCATGCTTACAGAGCTAGTTAAAAGAAATCTATGGAGCTTGCTCACATCTGAATGTAGCCATTAAAACCATATGACCTGGGGAGAAAAACCCTCAGTATTTCCTCAGGTGCTTGCTTGTTATTTTTTTTAAACAATGGGGGCCCTGGGGAACTGTTGTGGAAAAGGTAAAAACAGGGAGACAGGGTGTGAAATATAGTGACCTTTCTACAGTCAATCTTCTTTTTGGGAGAAGACACAGCCTGTAGGGTTTGAGGGAACAGCTTTTGTGCTGGGAGTGGAGGGGGAGCTTCCCTGTCTGCTAGAGTTTAGAAATTAAGGGCTGCTCCTCAGAAGAATTTTTGTACTGGGGCCTTTTGTGTCCTGCATGGGCATAAACCAATAATATTATTGGCCAGTGTAGGTTGACTTGAGGTTTTTTGCATTGATACAATCTCACTGCACCGGCACAACACACAACCATTGCCTGCCCTCCCATCCTCACTTGCACCTCTCTGCAGTGCCCCTGTCCCCCCTCGTGGATATAACTGCTGGTTATAGGATAGGGCATATGATAGACCCAGAACTGGCCAAATAGAAAGCACTGAGAAGTGTATTTTTTTTAACGCCTGGAACCAGGACCCTGTTCAGACAAACAAGGCTTGTCTCTGTGCACACAATGAATGCAGATATATGGTGGGAACCCAGGGGTGGCCCACCCATGAGCACACAAGTAGTTGCTTCAGGTGGTAGATTGGGGGTGTGGAGATTGACCCTGCCACTATGAGAGCAGCTACTGTAGCTTTATAGATTGTGAGACCTTTTGGGACAGGGAGCCATTTAATCATTTCATTTTGTCTGTAAACCACTTTGTGAACTTTTTTTTGTCGAAAAGCAATATATAAATACTGTTGCTAATAATAATAATAATAATAATAATAATAATAATAATAATAAATAGCCCACCCTCACAGTAATATCTTCTCTTTAAAGCCTGCAAAGGGGTAGATTGGGGAACTCTCCATCCAAACTTTGCAGGCTTTGTTAGGGACCCAGGAAGAGCCAGGGAGCTGCCAGGAGACTCCCATTCTTGCCCTGTGTCCCCTTTAAAGCTGAGGTGGCATTTCATACCTCACCTCAGGCACCCAAAAATCTTGGGCTGTCCCCAAGGGAAGTTGCCAACTCTCTAGGATTGTCTTGCTGTCTCCAGGAAGAGGCATCAATCTCCAATTGACTACTGAAAACAATCCCGGAGATTTTGACAGGGTCTCCAAGAATTTCCAATATTATATCATGTTAGGGGGGAGGAATCTCCTATTATAGCTTTGGACAGGGTTGGCAACCTTAGACCTACTGCTGTGTGTTCAGTATGTGTGCAGAGACAAATACCCGCAAATACCCCCGCGTACCCCCTTAAACTGTAATTATCCCAGGCTGTGGCGCGGGCTGGTCCTCCCGCCTGCACCACAACCTGGAGGAAAAAGCTACAGCCCTGCCGATTCAGCAGGGCTGTAGCTTTTCCCTCCAGGTTGCAGCGCGGGCGGGAGGATCCGCCTGCACCACAGCCCAGGAAAATGGCCCTCCTGATGTCCCCAGTAGTTGCCCTTACCTTGTCTCCCAGCCGTCCCCATCTTGAAACTCGCGAAAATCTTGTGAGATTCAAGATGGCGGCGGCCAAATCTCGTAAGTGCATATGAGGCATAAGATTCTCGTGAGATCCAAGATGGTGGCACCCAAATCTTATGAGGTCACATGAGGCAGTAGTACTGCCTCATGTGCCCTCACGAGATTTGGGCACCGCCATCTTGATTATCACGAGATTTTGCAAGATCCAAGATGGCAGTGCCCGGAAAAAGTACTTTTTAACCTTTTTCAAGTGGCGGAGGAGGCGGCTTCCACCGGGCCCAGAAAGCCCGGGACGGATCCAAGACCGTCCTGGGTTTTCTGGGACAAATGGTAAGTCTATGCATTCCATACAAATAAGTGCACTTGTTGGCCCAATGACTTCTTTAGATGAGGAAAAGCTATCTCCAACTGGGGCAATCAAGAGCAGAAAAGCAGGAGGAGGGGAGGGGCTCATACTTCTCTCTTTCCTGTTTCTGGCAAGTTTTCCACTACAAGTTTCTTACTAAGTGTTTTTTTTTTAACCATTTGAAATCCTTATGGGGGAGGGGGATACTTGGAGAGGTTAGAAATAGGAAATGATAACAGAAAGATTTCAGAGACCCCTGCCTCTCTCAGCATGTCTCCAGTTCTGATCAGCCTGACTAGCAGTAGCTTTTCCAATTATGGAACCAATTACGGAATTCCTTCCCCCTGGAATTAAGAATGACTCCCTCTTTAGAGACCTTTCGGCGGGGCCTTAAGACGTTTTTATTTAGGACAGCTTTTGATGTCTGACATGGTGAGCTGACCTTTTAACAAATGGCTTTTAACATATGTAAATTTAGGTGACCCACTGGGGTTGTTTATTTTAAATTGTTTTAATTAATTATTTTAATGTGTATATATGTATTTTAATAAAGGCCAGCGGGTGGCGCAGCGGGTTAAACCACTGAACCATAAGCTGTTGATCGAAAGGTCGGCAGTTCGATTCCCGTGACGGGGTGAGCGCTCGTTGCTTGGCCAGCTCCTGCCAACCTAGCAGTTCCAAAGCATGTCAATGCGAGTAGATAAATAGGTACCGCTTGCGGGAAGGTAAACAGCGCTCTGTGTTCCAGCCGCATGCTGCGCGCTGCGGCAAGGAGAGTCATGCCGGCCACATGAGCACGGAGGCGTCTTCGGACAACGCTGGCTCTTCGGCTTTGAAATGGGGATGAGCACCACACCCTAGAGTCGGACACGACTGGACTTAATTGTCAGGGGATACCTTTACCTTTTTATGTATTTTAATATTGTGTTGTAAGCCGCCTTGAGTGCCCTCGGGAGAAAGGCGGGGTATAAATTCTTTAAATAAAATAAATAAAATAAAGTAATTTTCCTCTTCTAGATGGGCCTTTGGGGCGACTATTGCGCACATTTGTGTGTGCTGGGTTGTTTGGGCCTTTGTATGCTGAAGCTCCTCGACTTCCCTTTTGTCACATTCCCTATTCCACATCTAAGCTTGACTCACTCCTGAAGGCAATCATTTGCTTTGTTTAGTTTTGACTACAGCCTGACAGCTTTCACAGAAGAAGCTGGACATTTTCTGATGTTTTAGAGACCACAGCAAAGGGCAGTTTACAGTTGGCTGCTGTCTGCATGACCTTTGCTTGTTCCGATTTAGCATATTTGGCAGAAATCATTTCGAAATTTTGCAGATGTTCTGGCTTCACCCATTTAGTTCAGCATCCTAGGGAGTAGCTTGCCGTGCCCCTGCCTTTCCCAGGAGCTGACACAGAAAACCATCCAAGTGTAGAATGGGGGAGACTGGTGGTAAAATTAACAGTAGTGTGGTGTTGCTATGATCTAAGCTGGCAAAGAATGTGTGTGTTAGTTTTGATCCATAGCCCATTTAAGTTTGTAATGATGCATATTAAGAAATGCACTTTTTCTTTCTGTCGCCTCTGGGTCTTTGATGAAGCTTGTAATTGCCTCATTGTGCACCCACATTTCCATGTTGCCCTTACCTTAGGTATCAGCCTCCTTATTGCAAAATTAGAGATGTAGGAAGCTGCCTTATACAGAGTCAGATCATTGGTCCATCTAGCTTGGCATTGTCTACAACAGGGGTTGTAGACAACACCTTGGCGGCGGTGTGCTGCCAGCCACAGCAGGACCCCTCAGTGTACCACCAGAAGTGATGGCCAATGACACCATCACCCGTCACTTCTGGGTATTGGACACCCTCGGAGCTCAGGAGCGGAGGTTTCTGACACCCCAAAAGTACCACTGGAGGTACACATACCACCAGTTGAGAACCCCTGGTCTATAATGATCGGCAGCTGCCCTCAATAGTTTTGGGCTGAGGGTTCTTTCCCAGCCCTGATACATAGAGACACCAAGAATTGAACCTGGGGGTTTCTGCATGCAAACCAGTGTTCTGCCAAGGAGCTACAAACCCTCCCCATCATTTCTCCCACCCTCCCTCACCATATAGTAAAACTCATGGGGCGGAATAGTAAAAGTGGCATCCAGTGGTTGATACAGTTGTCTTTTGTGGGGGGTCTGGGGTTCCACCCCATCTTTCTCCTTTATTTCCTAAAGAATGTCATCACTACCACAATCCCAATGGCCTGCAAAGGGTGAAGAGGGAGACTGAGAAATTGGGCAACGTTTTGGATAACTTACAGCAGATTTCATGGCTAGCATAGTCCCCAGCAGAACTGTTAAATCTGACACCACCATGATTGTTCATCGTATATTCTGAAGCTTTATACGTGATGACTGCCTTATATGCATTTAAGATAGATTGTGCATTGCTTAATGAGGCTGTTGGCCTGATTGGTTCTTCTGTGCTGTTTAGGGAATTTAATATTTACAAGATTAGTACGTTGCCAGATTGATGGCAGTGGGGTTTTTTTGGCTTTAGATGTTTAGTTTCCATGATTCCGTCCAAAATTATCGTATTGAGTCCAGCTGTAAAACTCAAATCTTACAGATGGAAGCCACAATTCTATGTAGGCTGCAAAGCCAGGGCCATTAGGACAGCTTACACAGTAAAATCACAATGCAGAGTCTCATCTGGGTTGAGCCTTTTTAAAGAAATACTTAATAAAGACCAAGAGAGTATTACATGAATATAGCAATTATTATCGTTAATGAAGATGGTGACACTGTGCTGTTTGAAACCAGGCATCAAAGCAATCGGTATGAGAGCATGGTGTTGGTGAATGGTTTTACCCAGCTGTTAAGAGAACTTCAGAATCATTCATGTCCAATTCTGCACATAAGCAGAGAAACTGAGTTGTGTTTTAGATTACAGTCTACTG
This sequence comes from Plestiodon gilberti rubricaudatus, assembly GCA_026170595.1. Taxonomy (NCBI): domain Eukaryota; kingdom Metazoa; phylum Chordata; class Lepidosauria; order Squamata; family Scincidae; genus Plestiodon; species Plestiodon gilberti. The sequence continues at coordinate 166,554,585 of JANXHW010000001.1, forward strand.
GAGACCTATGTTGCAGGCCCCAAAGCATGGAGGGCTAGCCTCTGTACAGGAGGTGTGGGCAGGAGATGTAGTCTGGTTGTTGAGCTGCTGCCTGCCTGAAGAAAGCTAAGACGAGACCAGCCCTGGATCGGAGATGACCCAAAGTTGTCTACTCAGCACGCTGCCAGAAGGCGCTTTATGGTGGCTTTTCAGCCGCCGCCGCCAGCGTAACACATGCTGGTGGCTTCAGCCCATAGGATTGAGCAGACAAGGTATTTTAAGGCTATCAGATGAAGTTGATTCTTATCCACAAAAGCATGCTCTGTGATAAATCTGTTAAGGTGCCACAAGACTCTGGAGAGCTCTAAAGTGAAAAATGGTGCAAGGCTATTGATTTCGCTTTCCAAGTTTCACATACTATTATTATTTTTATTTATTATTATTTAAAGAATTTATACCCTGCCTTTCTCCCAACAAGGGCACTCAAGGCGGCTTACAACACAGACATTAAAATACATATATACACATTAAAATAATTAAAAACAATTAATTAAAACAATTCCACTATGCAGGAACTATGATTGCTCACAAGCTATCTGAAGAAGAGAGTTTGGTTATTCTTCACTCTCTCCAGGGGCAACATCAGATGGCGGCTGAAGCCCTCCAACGCAAGCAACAGCAGCATGAGCAACCCACCATTGTTGACTTGTCCCATCTTTCTCATCCGCAATTCATCTTCCTCAAAAGCCCCCGAGGAAGACCATACCCATACCTCATGGGAAGGGTGGGAGAGAAGACTGCTTGCCTGCCTGTTCTTCAGTACTGCTGGAGTGTCCTTGGATTGCACCTATTATTTTCAACAGCCAGAGGCAAAGGGATGGGGCCACGGGGGGGGGGGCAACAAAGCAGCCGGGGGGGGGGATTAATCGTGCTGCGTAGTTGGCCGAAAAACAGCCGCACAGCGCGGCGGATTGGCCCGCCAACCTGCCCAGGCTCCTATACTGTCATGTGAAAAAACGCTGGGGGGATGGGACGCAACCGGCGGGGTGAGGCTTCTGCCATTCTGCACGGGGGGTGGGCAACGGAGAGGCTGACAGAGAGGCTAACTACAGCTCTGTCAACAACTCATCCCAATCAGGGAAACAGAGAGAAAGCAACATTGGAGGGCACTTCCCCCTCACCCCTGCCAGAGTGCTGAAGAAAAGTGTCCTCCTTTGAGAGTGGTTCCCTCTTTTTCCCAACCCTGGGGGCTGCCTCTTAGTGCTGAGAAGTGTGCTCCAAGAGTGTGCGTGTGTATGCATGTTCCCACCTGCACATGCACAAGTGTTAGGGTGGGCCCAGAACTGGGCTTGACCTGAGGGACTTTTAGTCTCTCTCTCTCTCTCTCTCTCTCTCTCTCTCTCACACACACACACACACACACACACACACACACATATATACTTGCAATACACACACACACACACACTAATCTTTCAGCACATGGAAAGAAGAAGGGAGTTAGTCAAAGGACAAATGACAGACACTTGCAAGCTCCATGTTCAGTATACACACATATTGAACAATGGCTCACACCTGCAAACAATTTGGATAGGTAGTGGTGATTTTTCTTCTGAACCTGAGCTTAACATGAGCTGTATCTCATTATTCTTTAATGATGCCAGAATCTGTTTTCAGTGCCAGGGTTCCATCATGTCAAGCGATAGAATAAAGGTTGTGCCTTTGAGCATGTGCAAACTGCCTCACCCTACCCATTTAATAACCCATAATATTTGTTCATCTGAGTTTACAGGGCAGTTAAAAAGGTAAAGGTATCCCCTGACAATTAAGTCCAGTCGTGTCCGACTCTAGGGTGTGGTGCTCATCCCCATTTCAAAGCCGAAGAGCCAGCGTTGTCCGAAGACGCCTCCGTGGTCATGTGGCCGGCATGACTCTCCTTGCCGCAGCGCGTAGCATGCAGCTGGAACACGGAGCGCTGTTTACCTTCCCGCAAGCGGTACCTATTTATCTACTCGCATTGACATGCTTTGGAACTGCTAGGTTGGCAGGAGCTGGCCAAGCAACGAGCGCTCTCCCCGTCGCGGGAATTGAACTGCCGACCTTTCGATCGACAGCTTATGGTTCAGCGGTTTAACCCGCTGCGCCACCCGCTGGCCACAGGGCAGTTACCCACTTTCAACTTGCAAGCTTGAACCCACACCATTTTTCCTTTTGAAAATCAAAGGCTTTGGCTGGGGGTCAAATGTAGATAGAACAAATAAAAGGGCATTAACTCTGTCCACCTTTTCAGAGTGAACACTGAAGGAGAGAGCTGAGGACTCTAGAGTCAGTCCAGTCCTATGTAATTTAACCTATTTATGGGGTGACAGTGCCACACTGAGGAGTAGAGCAAGATGCAAAGCAGGATACTCAGAGCAGGGAGATGTTCTTAAATGGAATGGCAGCTCGCAGCTATATGATTCAGTCAGCAAGTATGTCAACAACACTACCTTCTCTTGGAGCAATGAATAATAAAGTGAATAGGGAGTTTGGCGAGAGAGAGAGAGAGAGAGAGAGAGAGAGAGAGAGAGAGAGAGAGAGAGAGAGAGAGAGAGAGACCATATGAGTGATTTGCTTCTGTAGTATAACACTGCACTGAAAGTAGCAGAATCAAAACATATTTCAGAATAATACACTAAAAATTCAAGCAAATAAAGCAAGGATGATGACAGACTGAAGAAACTCTAGGCCACTTCACAAGTGACCAGTAGCATAGCTGCTGTGGGGTGGGGGGCAGCGCCTTGGGTGGCACACGCGGTCTCCTCATAAAGAGAGGCCGCGTCGCTGTCTCCCAGCATCAGCCGGGCTCTCCCTCCCGCCCTTGCTTCCGTTAGGCTCCAAATGGAGCCTTTCCAGAAGTGAGGAGGGAGCAATGTGACTGCAGGGAGTGGCACCATGCAGCATGACATCACCAATCCCCAGGCGGGGGCGGGGGGGCTAACAACGTTACTGCACGTGACATTTTCAGCTATAAGAACATAAGAAGAGCCTTGCTGGATCAGGCCAAAGACCCATCTAGTCCAGCTTCCTGTATCACACAGTGGCCCCACCAGATGCCTCCAAGAGCACACAGCCAACAAGATAACATGATATAAGCTATATATCTCAGGCTGCATGGAAATATGCCCCACTGAATTCCAAGGGACCTCGTTCTGCATAAAAATACAGAGAACTGGGCAGAATGCTGTCTTCAGTGGAACTCAGAAAAGTATCAAGTGTGACTGTGCCAAAGATGTGTGTGCAAGCATATGTATCACGGAGCCATCCCTGCCTGCAGCTCCTGGCTGAGTGTGCACTGGGCAGCGCACCTAGGTTCACCTCTGAGTAATGTGTGAAATGGCCCTTTGAGGTTCGTACACCCTCACCTTGGGTCCTGCTTCCTGGGTTTTCATGCTGTGAAGTGGCCCGTGGTGTCTTCACTGGGTGAGTGCTGCCTCATGTCCATAGTCTGAAAAAGCACAGAGCAGCCCTAGTGGGTGTGAATTGGAACTCTTCAGAATGAAATGGGGGGATATTCCTTCACAGGAATATTCAGCATCAGGCAGAACAGATGTCAAGGCAAAGGGCAAGCTAGAATCCTTCTTATGGGCAGGATAGCTTTCCACAGTCAAGGAGGTTTTGACATGTAGTTCCCTTACTTGAATTCTGAAGTCTCCAGAACGCACTGTTTTCTAGACCAGCTCACAGAAGCTCATCAAACTTCCCTTTTCTAGACTCTTCTGAACAGTCACCTCTTCCTCCTACTGGTTGATGCACAAAACGTTGCCAAAAAGATGTCAACGGTATCAAGTATTAAAGAACACAGTGCCCGAGGGGCTTTCATCTTGAATAGCATTTCTTGCCTTGTTCATGTTTAGTTGATACGGGAAACGGTTGTACAACTGATAAGGGAAAAGATGATTTAGGACTACCCCCCCCCCAAAAAAAAAGTATTATTCATCTATGCACATCCTGTTGGCTTGTGCTAACCTGTAGGTTTCTATATAGAGCCCTTTGCCATAAACTGACATTTTGAAAATGAGAAACAGGTGTGACTGGGTAAAATTAGTCCTTTGTTTGATTTTAATATCGGATACCTCAGGTGTGTGGAGGACATTCCTTTCTTTTTGTTTAACAGCCCAATCCTATCCTATGCTCTGCGATCCAGTTATGCTAGCGCTGGCAATGCTGGGCCCTGAGCAGAGGAGGCGGGGTTGGAGGTCTCCTTCTTTACCCTGAATAAAGTCCCAGCCTCCCAAATTGGTCTCCTTGGATCCACGCCAGCTATTAAGCTGCCGTACGTCCAGGAGGCCCGTGTCGGGAGAAATGGGCCAGGAAGCAGGATAGGATACATCGTGCACCACCAATCCGCCCACCTCCCCATCCTGAAACGCCCTTCCCTGTCCCTATGCCATGCAGCCCAGCCACAGCTTACCTAGGCTGCATACCATTCGGATATGGTTTTCAGGGGCCAGCGCAGGCCTCTGCACCAGCATAGGGCCAGCACAACTGCTTTACGGCAGCTTTTGCGACAGTCCTGGGCCGGCACAGAGGTCCTACGCTGATCTAGCGGCCGGATAGGATTGTGCCCTAAGTGTATCTATTTTCTTAAGAGTGCTACTAGGTGTTGCTTCATGGCTACTCACCCTTAATCAAACATTGTGCAGATCATAAACAGATTTCACTTGTGGTGGTATTGCTATTCCATTTTCTCTTGGATCTTAGAAGCTTCTAATAATTCAGAGCAAGAATTGTAGAGGGGCCCAAGGAGTTCTCAAAGACTCCAAGAAAGGCTATGAGCTTATTCCTACCATACAATTTTAAACTCAATCACATTTCTTTAAAGCCCTTAAGACAAGTCGACAGGAAATGGAATGACATTTTATAGCATAGATCTTTAAGAACCTACTAACAATTGCTAGGGCTGTACGGTATCCCCAAATGCTCTCTGTGAGTTGGTGCTTTCTTTCTGTCAGCTACAGGAAAGCTAAGCATCACAGAAGACAAGTTTCTTTGAAAGCTTCCCTTTCCTTCAGGCTCCATTTAATTGTTTCCGCATTAAACACACACGCAGAGAGAGAGAGAGAGAGAGAGAGAGAGAGAGAGAGAGAGAGAGAGAGAGAGAGAGAGAGAGAGCGAGAGCGAGAGCGAGAGCGAGAGAGAGAGAGAGAGAGCGAGAGCGAGAGAGAGAGAGAGAGAGAGAGAGCGCTAAACAGTAAGCAGAAGGCCAAACCCCCACATTCCATGAAATTCTGTGGAGAATAAAAGGGGACGGGATGGGATTGTAAATCACAGCTGGGCCCTCTGATTTCCTTCAGTGAAAGAGTTTCCAGCCCTTGCTCCTAAAACGTTTCTATAAACATTCAATAAACTTACCCACCCATTTTTTTTTCAGCTGAAGAAACTCCTCCAAGCATCAAAATGCTCCTATTATTTTCACCCCCCCCCCTGAAGCTATGGCCATGATCACACCCCACAGCAGTGCCATTCTACAGGGGTTAGTGTGTCCCTGGGTACAGGCCTCCATGGGAATGCCCCCAATGGCACCTAGCCTGGTCCCTCCCCAAATTGTGCCTAGGCTGGCTTACTGGACAGCATAGAAAACATTGCCGTGACTGCTGCCAGTAAGCTCTTCTGCAACAGCACATTCTTCGATGCCTCCGTCTGCAGTGGCACCATTGTAAAAAACCTCTGGTGCATACCAGGGCAGCTCAGCCATAAGACTGACCAAAGTGCCCACTCGGCTGGGGGTGGTAGCAAATTGGTGTGTGTGTGTGTGTGGGGGGGGTGCCTTGCCAAACTGTGCTATGTGGCCATTTCCTATTTTTGCTTGCTTTTCTTGGAAAGTGAGAAAGAACATGGGCGGGGGGGTGGGGGGTGGAATTTACCTCTCCCTCTGGAGGTGAAGCTGAGAATTGCAGACACAGAGCTAGAGGAGAGGGTAGCTGCTGCTTCAATCCTGTTCCCCAGGGCTCCAAGCCCAATGATGTGGGTTGCATCAGCAGTGGATTATTTTATTTATTTAATGGATTTCTACCCCGCCTTTCTCTCAATAAGGGCAATCAAGGCGGCTTACAGTTAAGAACATGTTAAAATACATAATACACAATAAAAATAATTAAAAACAAGTAATTAAAACAGTTAAAACAGACAACCCCAGTGGGTCACCTATAATTACATTTGTTAAAAGCCATTTGTTAAAAAGCCAGCCCACCATGTCAGTCATCAAATGCCAACCTAAATAAAAACGTCTTGAGGCCCCGCCGAAAGGTCTCTAAGGAGGGAGCTGTTCTTAATTCCAGGGGGAGGGAATTCCATAATTGGGGCGCCACTGCCGAGAAGGCCCTTATTCCGTGCCGCCATCCCCCTCACTTCCGTCAATGGCGGCACGGTTAACAGGGCTCCCCCTGATGACCTCAGAGTACGGGTCGGATTATAAGGAAGGAGGCGGTCCCTCAAATACCCTGGACCCGAGCCGTTAAGGGCTTTAAAAGTCAAAACTAGCACTTTGAATTGTGCCCGGAAACGAACCGGCAGCCAGTGTAGCCGCCGAAGCAACGGTCCGACTGAGTCGAACCGACAGGCCCCGGCAACCACACGGGCCGCCGCATTCTGAACTAGTTGCAGTTTCCGAACAGTCTTCAAAGCCCCATGTAGAGCGCATTGCAGTAATCTAGTCTAGATGTCACTAGGGCATGGGTCACTGTGGCCAGGTCTGCACGATCCAAGTACGGTCGCAGCTGGCGCACCAGCCGAAGCTGGGCAAAAGCCCCCTGGCCACAGCCGCCACCTGAGAATCCAGGAGCAGCTGCGCATCCAGAAGAACCCCCAAGCTGCGGACCTGCTCCTTCAGAGGGAGTACAACCCCATTCAGAGCAGGACGATGATCCAGTACCTGAGTCGTAGACTTCTGGACCAGAAGAACCTCTGTCTTATCAGGATTTAATTTCAGCTTGTTTGCCCCCATCCAGCTCCCAACTGCCTCCAGACAACGATTCAGGACATCAACCGCCTCCTTGGAGTCGGGTGGAAAGGAGAGAAAGAGCTCGGTGTCATCCGCATACTGATGACTCCCTACCCCAAACCCCCGGATGACCTCTCCCAGGGGCTTCATATAGATATTAAACAGCATGGGGGATAGAATTGACCCTTGTGGCACCCCACACCTCAAGGGCAAGGGTGCCGAACAAGCATCCCCCAGCACCACCTTCTGGGATCTGTCAGCCAGGAAGGAGCGGAACCACCTCAAAACGGTGCCTCCAAGCCCCAACCCAGCCAACCGACCCAGGAGGACACCATGGTCAATGGTGTCAAAAGCCGCCGAGAGGTCCAGCAGGACCAACAGGGACGCACTCCCCCTGTCCAGTCCCCAGCGCAGGTCATCCACCAAGGCGACCAAGGCTGTCTCTGTCCCGAACCCCGGCCTGAAGCCAGACTGTAATGGCTCCAGATAATCAGCTTCCTCCAGGACCCTCTGGAGCTGGGACGCCACTACCCGCTCGATCACCTTGCCCAGAAATGGGATATTTGAGACTGGCCGAAAGTTGTTCAAAATAGTGGGATCCAGGGAGGGTTTCTTCAGGAGGGGGCGCACCACCGCCTGCTTCAAAGACAGCGGCACCACCCCCTCCCTCAGAGATGAATTTACCACCCTCCCCGTCCACTGGGCCAGCCCCGCCCGGGCAGCTCTAATCAGCCATGCCGGACAAGGGTCAAGCGGGCAAGCAGATGGTCTCACACTCCAAAGAATCCTGTCCACATCCTCAGGTTCTACAAGCTGAAAAGAATCCCAGGAAGAACAGACAGGTGCCTCAGGGACATCATTAGATACTGCTAACACGGCGTCCAAGTCATGCCGAATCCGATCGACTTTGTCCACGAAGTGCTTTGCCGGGGATGGCAAAGATTACCGGGGATGGGGGGTGGGTGGGTGAGATGGTGGATTTGGGGTGCCCATCAATCTGAGACTGCAGCTGCTGCCCCCACTGCCTCCCTCCCTCATGGATCTCCGTGGGTGGGGAGACCTAGAGAAGTGCCTAACCTGAATATATTAACCATTTTACTGTGCAACAGCTATATGGACAGACTCCCAGCTGGAGACAGTAAAACTAAAGTTTTAGATTCGACTCAAATTGCTTCCTCTCTCTCGAAAACATGCATGCCATTTAAGTGCCAGACTTTGCTTCATCAGGGGTTGCTTGTCTTTCTGACTAGCTGGATTCAGTACTCAGAGAACAGGACTTCTGAAACTGTGGTCCTTTCTGAAACTGTGGTCCTTTCTCTGGTCCTTTCTCTGTGGTCCTTTCTCTGGCCAGCAAAGTTTTTTTTCCTTCAATAAATTGATTTCTAGCACCATTTCCAAATCCACAAGCAAATAGCTTGTCAGGTTATGGAGTTGCTTTAGCTGGCCAAAGATTAATAGCAGACCCTTGTTGGTTCATGTTAACAGAACTCCTGATATCGGTGGCTTAGAAGAAACATGTACCACCATATATACAGATGCACTCTTCAGAGTTTATATTCATGGGAGGAGTTACATGATACATATGTCGCAAACGTAAGATGTTTTGCAAGTTCTGGCCAGAACCTTAGCTTTTTGGAGAGAAACGCGGTTTCCACTTGTGATCGCTCTCTGATGTGAAGTGGTAAGCCTGCTGCTTCCAAGGTTTCTGGTGCAAACCAAGTCCAAACTACATGGCCCAAGGCTTTGATCTAAGGCCAGAGTATGGTTTTCAAGTCATAGCTATGATATACTGCAAAATCTCTGTCAGCTCTTGGATACTGCATAAGAATGGATTGCAGCAAAGTACCATTTAACCGCTGAACCATGAGCTGTCGATCGAAAGGTCGGCAGTTCGAATCCAAGACGGGGTGAGCTCTCATTGCTTGGCCAGCTCCTGCCAACCTAGCAGTTCCAAAGCATATTAATGTGAGTAGATAAATAGGTACTGCTTGCGGGAAGGTAAACAGTGCTCCGTGTTCCAGCCGCATGCTACGCGCTGCGGCAAGGAGAGTCATGCCGGCCACATGACCACAGAGGCGTCTTCGGACAACGCTGGCTCTTCGGCTTTGAAATGGGGATGAGCACCACACCCTACAGTCGGACATGACTGGACTTAATTGTCAGGGGTCACCTTTATCTTCCATTAGACCAGCCAGAGCCAGTGTGCAGTTCCACAGTGTTTAACTGGCATCACAACAGTGGATGACTTCTCCAACATATGGTATGTGCCTGCTCTTCTAACTGCTTGGCCTAACTTGGTAGATGCTGACAAATTATTCTCAAAGTAAAATAAATTCATGTCAAATGAAATGAACCAGCCACCAAATCAATCCTCTTGCCACCCTAGGCTTGAAATAGTTTAGCTAGAAGACCTGTGATCAGGCTAAGCATGCACTTTGTGAAGACGAACACAGAAACAAATGGGGCTCATTCATTTCATTTGTAACTAGGAAAGAACAAACTAGAACATGGGTGCTGTGGTTTTGTTTTTATCATGGTTTTGTATTGACTTGCTTTTATTATACTGTAATCCACAGTTCCTGAAAGGAGAAAAGCAGGATATGTTTTTGTAAGTAAATAAATGTCTCCAAAAGACAGAGCCCCCAATTCTAGGCATGTCTACTCAGAAGTAAGTCCCATTATCGTCAATGGGGCTTACTCCCAGGTAAGCATGGATAGGATTGCATCCCCAAACTCCCACCCTGCCCCCTGGCAGAATACCCCCTTGCTATGGCAGCAGTTTTCTGGGTGCAGCTAGTCTTCAATTGAAAGTACTGGAAAATGAAAATGAGTGAGACTAACCAGGGGTGTAGTCTTGGTTCGGCCCTTCTGGGGGCAGGGTTTTGGGTGGCGCTGCGTAGAACACCACCCAGGCCCCAGTTAGAAGCGGCACTCAGCAGAGGAGGACGGCCAGGCTGGGGACTGACGCAGTCGCAACTTGGCCGGGCCCAGGCCGGGCGGCGGCTGGAGAAGGGGGCAGTGGGCTGTCACCCCGAGGTCCCTGGAGGCTGGGGAGGGCGGTTTCTACCCTCCCCCAGCCCCCTGGGGCCTTCAGCCTCGGTTTTGGTCCCACGTGTCATCACACGGGGCATGGCTTCCGGGTGACGTCACGTGGTGGGGGTGGGACTTCGCGGGGGGGACATCATCTTGGACTGCCACCCCTGGTAGGGGGCAGTGTCTCTACATCACTGTGCTAAGTGAATATATATAACAAGAACATAAAAAGATCTATGTTGGATCAAGCCAAAGGCCCATCTAGTCCAGGTTCCTGTATCTCACACTGGTCTACCAGATGCCTCTGGGAGCACACACACAAAACAACAAGATACCTGCATCCTGTTGCCACTGCCTTGCATCTGGCATTCAGAGATAGGCTACCTCTAAAACCTACACATATGCATACAATGACTTGTAACCTGTGATGGGCTTTTCCTCCATAAATCCTTCCAATCCCCCTTTTAAAGGTATCTAGGCCTGGTGCCATCACAACATCCAGTGGCAAGGAGTTCCACAGTTTAATTACACACTGGGTCAACAAATATTTCCTTTTGTCTGCTCTGATTCTCCCGTCAGTCAATTTTAGTGGATGTTTTCCGGTTCTGGTGTTGTGCAAGAGGGAAAAGAACCTCCTTCTATTCACTCTATCCATCCCATGCAAATTACACAATAAGTGCGAACAGAGATCTGGATTGTAGAAACCGATTTTAAACGACACTAAAGAAAAAAAGCCCAACTTCTTATTTTATAGTGTAAACACTTTTTTTCCACCGAGTATTGGCATGAAACAAAAATTCTGTTTTACGAGGCAAAATTATTTAAAACATTTATTTTGAAGCAAAATAAAACAGACAGTTGAGAGGTTACATAGAAATACAAATTTCAACCAGAGCACTAAACCTCTTCATTAAAAATGTACTTTTTTTATTCAATTAATTTAGGTGTTCTTGTACTGATTGACTAGTTAGATCATATTTAGCAATTCGAAAAATCAGTAAAACAAAAGATTTCTTAAAATGTGCAAATATTTTCTGAGAGTTTTGATACCATCGATAGTAAATGGCCCCTAAATATATGCTTATTACATAAAGTTTTTAAAGTACGATAAAAATACAAATTCTATTTGTTTAAAAAAGCCATTCATATGGCTACTAAACATCCTCATTGTACAAATTGCAAAATACTATATGACAAAACAAAATTAGACGTTTTTTTAAATTTCCTATGAAATGTAGCCTACTCTACTCTTAGTGATCTCATCTATATCTATATCAATAGGCATCCAGGCATCCGAAGGGCTGCACACAAACATGGCAACCTAGGCTTTCCAGCCCCCCTTCCCACTGTCTACACTTGCAGCCCCTCCTGAAAGTCAGGGGAGCCTCCAGAGTGGCATTCAAGGTAGCTCAAGAGTCTGCAGCTGGAAGGTGAAAAAATGACACTTATCCGCGTGTACGCGGAATCATTTTTACACATATACGGTTCTCTTTGGATCCTGCCATAGATATAGATATACATGCAGATTGACACTAAATAATAAAGAAGGGAAACTTAACACAATGTAAAGATTCCAGTGGAGCTGCTTCCCTAAGCAGATGCCTGACTTTAAGCAAGTGAAGAATCCCCAACTGTCTGGGCATCTGCTTAAGTTAAGCACCCTCCAGGCCTGAAACTAAACTTAAAAGGTAACAATAATATTGCATAAATGCATTCTATTTTCTGTGTAAATCTCACAATATAAGGTCAAAACCTATATTTTACAACCCAAGTACCAGAAAACTAGTTCTTCTCCCCTCAAAAAAATAAAACCAGCAAAATAACCTCTTAAATTTCTTCTCTTATTTCTCCCGTTCACACCCCTCCCCCCCAGATCTTTAGTCTTTTCAGTGAAAGGATTCTTTGAGAATGTCCCTGTTTTGTATTTTTTTATAGACCTTGAACAAAATTATGACAAAACATGGAAACATTAAGGAACAAGTTCATTGGTGAATGCAAGAAATGCACAGCGAAGATGCCTGTTTATTGCTCGTTTAAAGGCTAGTGAAAAAAAATCTGCAGAGGTGACAATGGCACACTAACACTCAGCAACTCGTTTCTGTGTAAAATTACAACCAACAACAGGGTAATCCATTTCCACCAATAAACAGCTATTAATTCTTCCCTGCGTGTTTGTTGTCAAAGTAATTCTTACTGCAGGATACAGAATGAGATTGTTTATTGTAGGACCTAAATCAGTGTTTCCCAAACATTTTTGACCTGTGGCTCCCATGACCATTGGCCACGGCTCCCCTTTATGTTGATGCCTGCCAATTGGCATTGCACTGTTTTCCGAGAGGATTCTGTGGCACTCTGCGGCTCCCCTGGCTGGTATCCGCGGTTCCCCTGGGAGCCACGCCTCCCAGTTTGGGAACCACTGACCTAAGTGATATTCTGTCCAGGCAGTTTACAGAGACAAGCTTCTTAGCTTCAACAATGTCTGGGCCATCAACACCCAATGGGTGAATCTTGAAGGCTTTGATATACAGAGAAGGTTTTTCTTTAAGACAGTCAGGGCATTTACTAGGCAATTATGAAAATACCTACAGGGAAGTATGGGGGGGGGCGGGGGGGCAGAGCAACTGGAATAAATCAAATGAGTTTTCTATTGTATATAGCAATTTACCATGCAGCATAAGCACTTTGGATTAACCTTCACTGAAATCAATAGCACCTCCAAGTAACTTTGTTGAAGAGTGGGGTACTGGGTCCCAATGCTTTTGTGTAAAAGGCATGCTTCTATGGAAGTGTGGTAGTGGAAATAGACAATCACCATGTCATCATTACCACCTAACATGAGGTTGTTGTGGAACGAAGCCCCAAATTACAGATTCCCTTTGGAATGTGAAATAAGCTTACCTGAAGCATATCTAATCACTAACTGATTTATATATGTATATTGTTTATAACAAAACAAACCAGAAGGACTCTATCTGGTAAACTGATACTAGTAGATACAGGGTAGATTAATGCGTTATTAACATCATGTATTAGAATATTAATCTAGGGCAGTGGTTTTCAAACTGGTGGGTTTTGACCCACCACAAAATCTGGAAGCAGTCACTACCCTGGCCTTAAGAGGCATAGCGACGTGCGGCAACGGCACTTTCGGGGTCCTGCCATCACTGCAAAAAAAGGGGTATTTTCACTTATCGGGGTTTGCACCGGCCCTCCGGAGCCCTCTACAGGCCCCCTGTGCCTCAGAAGATCTTTCAATTGCGTTTGGGAGGTACTTCCAGCGAAAACCAGAAGTAGCTTCCGAGTACGATTAGAAAATCTCCTGAGGCGCGGGAGGGGGGCTGTAGAGGGGGCTGTGGGCCTCCTGCAACCCCATTGAAGGCCGGAGTGGAAAACCTTTTTCCACAGCGGCGGCGGGATCCTGGAAGTGCCATTGTCGACGTCAACACAGAGTCCACGATGACTTACAGGCTCCCTTACTGGCCTGTAAAAGTTTGAGAACTACTGATCTAGGGTATTCTTCAACATAGGCACATAGTCATCTTAATCCAGTTATTCTGATAAGCACATAAAATTCCTCCACTCATTTCTGTGTCAAAGAACACAACTTATGCATAGGCTTACCAGATCTGCAACCGGGACAGAGTGCTAGACCTTTAGGAGAAGGAATGTGGGCAGGTGTAGTTTGTTAAACTTTAGAGCACAATCCTAGGCATGTCTACTCAGAAGCAAGCCCCACTGAACATAATGGGACTGGCTTCTGAGTAGACATGCCTAGGATTGTGCTCTAAGGTTTAACAAGCTACACCTGCCCACATTCCTTCTCCTAAAGGTCTAGCACTCTGTCCCGGTTGCAGATCTGGTAAGCCTATGCACAAACCCAGTCACTAACTTGAATGAAGGCAACACCTGTTTTAACAGAACTGTATGTATGCCCTGGAATGCCATTAACAGGAATGTATTATGTGGCATCTTCAGTCACATCAGTAATGTATATTCTTATTTTTCAGCATTTAAGACTGCAATGCTTTGCACACTGAGCTGGGAGTAAGGCTTATAGATCACATTGGGTTTTCTGAGAAAATATGTTTACAATCGCACTGTAAAGCGATTTTTGATCATATTGGATGATAATTATCCTAAGGATTTAGAGCCAACGAACTGACTGAGGGGACCTCCTTTTAAAAGTGTTGCCATCATCAGTGATAGTCTGAAAGGATATCACCTGCCAACAGAAAGAAGTACGTATGAATGTTTGAAAAAAATTCCCACAGCACATGGTGAGTTGCCATTAGGTATAGAAGATGACTTCTCAAACGTGGAAGGCAAAGAAAGACAGCAGAGTGATTTCATTTAGATTTCATATACAAGTGTAAGTTTTTACATTTGTACAGGGATAATACTGGAACCTATTTGGAGTTTTACAGGAGCAAACCTCACAAAAAAGTTTAACATGTTGAAAAACAATTTTTGGCACATCAACAGCATTTGTAATACATTTTTAAAACTTGTGTGTGTGTGTGTGTGTGTGTGTGTGTGTGTGTGTGTGTGTGTGTGTGTGTGTTTAAGATCATAGAATGTTTCCAAATTTCTATTCCGGGCATCAGCACCTGCTGTCTAGAGGATCAAGACAAAATACTGTGCCTTCCAGAGTCAGTCCCATTTTGAACCCCTCCTGAAACACAGAAAGAAAAAAAAATCAAAATTGAAGACAGAAGGAGAAAAAAGTTAAGAAAATTTACAGAGATAGGATTATTTTTCTTTCTGAAAAACTATTCTGCCTCTCTTGCATGTTTTCTATTTACTGGATCCTGTAAAAAGAAACACACTACTGCTTACTCTGTGTTTGTTCAGGACCTCATGACTACAATTAGGGCTGGGTTTATGGATCCTATAACAAAAGGGGCACAACTTACCTAAGAACCCCCTGCTCTTTTACCTTTTAGGGTAAACTAAACATTACAAGAGACATTTTAACAGCCGCTACCACTAGGTGGCTCATTGTTCTCTTGTGATGTCTAATACAAAAACCGATATCAGGGGTGACCTCAGCTGGTTGACCAGGTTGGCCATTGGCTGAGGGCCCCCCTGGCAGTTTTAACCCTTGAATCCTCAGTGGCAGCACAAAATGCACCAGGAGATGGCAAGTAGGAGACGCCACAGGAGCCCAGTGCCTCAGGGCCACCAGCAACCTGGTGTTGGCACTGCCTGATATGTCATCTCATTGTGAGTCTTCCTGTCCCCAACAGCCAGGGATGTGAGAGGGTGGGAGATGCGTAGGTCATAGGTCATCAGTCATAGACTGTGTGTGTTTTACACATTGCAATCAAAAGAGAGCAAAGTGACACTGAGCAATGACATTTCTACTAATGTCTACTATACATCCAAGCTGAGATGTGGAATTTTTGGTAGGTCCTCACCAGGTGAAACATCTGAGAAAGTTTGTAGGTAGCCCAAAGAGGTTTTACAGGGTTTGTGATATTTCTCAGGGAGTTATCCTGCTTAAAATGCAGGGGGTTACCAGAGATCCTGTATAATATTAAGGGCAGCAAGAATCAAGCTAACAATTATGTAATTGGCCCTTGATCTGGATTTGGACTGTGGATGGATGGCAGGTGGGGAAGGTTAAACCTCCCCCCCCATCTGGTTCCAATTTGGATCCCCCCACATATCCTACGTATCTTGAAAAAATACTGCCGTTGGAGTCAATGGAAGCTTTTTCCCAGGGCAAAAAGCATGTTTGGGGGGGGGGCAGATCTGGATTGGGGCTATGCCAGGGGATAGACTTAAAACCCCTCTGCCCCCTGCCATAGTACCAATTTCGACTGGACCCCCATGTGGGCTATTTAGCTAAGAAACAGTAAGAAATGGTCAATTATGTGATTAAAGTCACCCTTGAGTTTGGCTTTAATTTAGCACTGGTTATTTGAGCGTGATTTTTTAAAATAATGACAGATTATTCTTCAAACATTTTTAATCCAACGGATGAGCAAAGGTGAAAGATAAAAACAACTAAAAGTCTTTCGAGTCAAATGGAACACAAAGGCAACCTTAAAACCACAGTTAACCTTGTCCATTGTTCACTTTATTTTCTATTAAATACTCAAGGGATGTCTGTCTTGCAATAGGGAATGAAAAACCATCGTTATAAAACACATCACATTTGACAAGACAATTGGGAACAATTAACGTTTGCATTATGTAGGTGATATAGCTGAACTGGCTTGTTGTGATCTGTTGCTATCTATTGTTACTTGAAAAATAATGTGCTTTTTTTTTTTAGTAATTATGGCAAATGTATAGACCAAGTTAGTGTTGTCCCAGATATTTAAAGCCACGTGTTGGAATGTGAAGTGCCAGAACCTTTAATAACCCCCACCTGAAATTACAAATTGATGGAAATACCATTAAGTAATATAGTACTAACCTTGATGGATTTAATTAAGGTAAAGGGTGTAAGATTTTCCTGGCAAAGTTAAAACTAACAGCTATTTCACTTATTCACTGAATAGCCTCTGGACCCTGAGACAGAGTATTTCAAAGTCAAGACTTATGCCTTAGTCCTATATATCTTAGGTTGCACTCCTGTGCACACTTACCTGGGAGTAACTGAATGCAACGGGACTTGCTTCCAAGAAAACATGCATGGGATTGCACTCCAAGACTAATTGAGTGTGCATGTGTTTCCTCACATGGACTTTTAAAAAAACACACATCTAAATTAGCCCTTTCCCCCAAAGACACTGCTTTCCTGAGTAAAACTGTTTATCGTGGCTTCTAATTTCCCTCTACATTTTTAAATGTTTAAGGAAGGATTTATCTCCATAGGAGCAATGATAAGACAAATGTTTTCATTTATTTCATCTGTATTATAATTTGAAACAAATCTGCCTTGTTGTAACCAATGCACCTGTTATAATATTAATTTTGAATAGTTGAAAAAAAAAGAAATGCATTCAGTACTTAAACAAACAAACAAGATTTGTTAGCTCAGTGGTGAAGTCCAGTTGAAATGCATATTTCCTTCAAGCCACATAGATGTAAAACAACTGTGGAGACCAGTGAAGCATCTTGAAATATTTTGCCTGGTCTGTTTTTTGCTTTTCCTGAAGATGGCGGAGAGTCCCGTCCCTCTCCCGCTGCCCTTTAAGGGAACAGGGAACGAATGGAGCCCAGAGAATAGGTGGAGAAACATCAATGCAGAGAAACTGCTTTCTTGACTTCTGCAGCTAATGCCCATGCACCTTTCAGAAAGGGAGGACCCTCTCTACCCCAGCAACACCAGCAATAACCTTCCCCCATCTCGAAAGCGTGAGTAGGATCAGTAAAATCAGTCCCTTCGGGGGGGGGGAAGGAGGCGGGGTAAAAATATTGTAAATAAAATAAATAAATAAAATGAACACACATGCCTATTCTATAGGAATGCATGGAGAATGGTCGGTCACCAAATCCAGTGCTCTGAAATGTTGAAATGTTTTGTCTTACATTGAAATGTAAGAGCTGCCAGAAAAACAAAACACCACTCACAGGAGCATTCCAACATTATTATAGCTACGTGACTGGATGTACAAATGTATGCACAGTATAATGTGGAAGGGTGCCCTTGGTGTATCTTTATGAAAGAAGGAAAAGATGCCTGAAGAAGGAAAAGATACGATTTATCTGGCAACTGGCATGCTAAGGACTAGGGATGTGGATCAAGTCTCTGGGTCCAAGTCTCAAGTCAAGTCCCCCCCCCCCCAAGTCTTTGGTTGCAAGTCCCTATCTATTTAATGGGAAAACGGGTTTAAACCTGAATAAAATTCAACTTGTCTTAAAAGGCTCCAAGTCTCGAGTTGAGTCTTTCGAGTCTTTTACAATCGCCGAGTCAAGTCCAAGTCAAGTAATTGACACGAGTCTGAGTCAATAGACTCAAGTCTACATCACTTCCAAAGACTAGGGAACTCAGTTAGAAGCTATACAGTGGATTGTATCAGATTCCTTTCTTGCTGGCTTTCAATTAGAGAATCACCGAGAAACTATGCTTGTTGAAGGGTGTGGCCATATGTTTATCTCAATCTCCCTGGATGAGGATCTGAGAATGTGATGGCTCTATTTTACAGCACAACATCTTCCATATGAAATAACGATGAGCCAGAAATGGTTACTGGAAAAGCAGCATTCAAGATGGGAGAGTTTCAAGACCAGTTCACTTGTGTAGAATTTGATTTTAATTTGACATATCACAAATGCTGGTTGTCTCCATTGCCCATATCTGAAATGGAGAATAGCAGCAATGTCATCAAAATGGTGACAACCTTGCACGTTACAGGCCTGAAGTCAAACAGTTTCACTGAAGTTTTAAGTAAGCCCTTATCCTTTAATAAGAGCATGTATACTATAATTTTACGTTTATTTATTTAGAAAATTGTATACCCCTCCTATCAGCTTAGCTAACGTATCACATGTCACAATGGATTAATTCAGTCAGTGCAAAATGATGAATACCTTACAAAGAATCAGCAAACGTTTCCAATTTTATCTCATGAAAAATGAAAATCCTGTGAATGGGGAAGTGATGTCTATGAACAAGTATTATAGGGAGGGGAAGACTGAATTTATAAAACAGCTTTCATGAAACAGAATGCATTTATTGCACAGTCCTATCGCGCGGTATGCTGGTGGACCACGAGGTCCTCTAACGTACTGTGCGGACTGCCGTCACGACAGCCTCTCTGCCGTTCTGCGGAGAGCTGCTACTGGTGCAAACCACAGAAGGCTGTGCACCACCGACAGTGCCCTGTAGATCGGCCGTCAGTGGGTCTCTGCTGGCAGTGGAGGTGAACTGGGCTAGGGCGGATCTCGGTGTCAGCAGTGTGTGCCAGATCCAGAACTGCTGTTCCAGCCCGGACACGCCCCGAGAAGGCTCCTCAAGGCTACTCCAGCAAAAGGGGTGGCGCAGCTTTGAGGAGTCCCATAGGGGACCATGGAGCAGCTAAGGAGGCAATTAATTTTTTTCTTTACCTTTCTCACCCGGGCTGGTCCTCAGTCAGGTCACAGGATGCATCCGCATCCCTGTACCATGTCCAGGATAGGATTGGGCTGCTACAGTGGTAAAGTTTAGCTCCAACACTGCTATACACCAATTCTACCATTAAACACATCAACATTACAGCACAAAGTATTTCGCAGGAGATGAACTGAAACTCATGTAAAAGTGATATACCAACCATCGCTGACGCTGCACACCCATGAAAGCACAAGAGACAGAAGAAAAATTAGAACTTTTGGTAGATTGGTTAACATCAATGCTAACATTCCCAATGCAGTTATAAATTTAATACACACCTATGTTGAATACTAAAGTCAGATAATATGAAAGGAATATTCAAGTTAGACTCTTTTTATGATATTCACGGCATTATAAAGTCATACCTGACAAGAAAACATACAGTTGCTTGCAAGCAATAACTGTCAACTTGCCTTTAAGGCTATTACAATTTTCCCCACTGTTAAAGAGCTGTAAAGGTTTACTCTATCTTTTCTACGGTATATAATATAAATATAAAAAAAATTGTGCAAAACGTTGGTGTCTTTTTACAGTGTTAAAAATGAAACCAAAACAATGGCTCTGCAGGGGGTGGGTCTATAAAGCTGGAACGATGTGACAGAAGCATTAAAAGCAAGGTCAACCTCACCAATGAAGTGGGTTGGATGGGGGGGCTAAGCAATAGGTTCGTTGAGCCTATTGGGGCTAAACAAGTCAACGGACAAGTCAAACAAGTCAATGGGTGATGATGGCCTGCCAAGCTGAGAAATCGGGGAGATGAATTGTCGCACATTCTAACATAGGACTCCAAAATGGCTACAATCAGACCTGGTTAAGGGACTCAGAAATGTCATGTTTGGGTGGGTCTGATCTGTCCTTGAAGAGATCCAATTTGCGGAAGAACAAAATGTGCTCTGCACATAGACAGTAATGCATGTTTCTGATACGCGCATTCCTCCTTGGAGAGCTTGCACACAATGATTACATTCCATTAAGCTTGCAATCTTCAAACCACATCCTCAGTGTAGTCCTGATTAAATTGATGGTGAAGCATGAAGTGATCTTATTAAACCCATTTCCTCTGGGATAGCTCCATAAGAGTTTGCAGAGAAGCATATTAAACAGAATGGTTTAAAAAAAAAAACTTCCAGGAAACCTTAGCAATTTTTTATCCCATAGAGGTTGAAAAGCTCTCTGTTGATACCTGTATTAACCCAGGTCCTTCCTTTTGTTGTTGCACTGGCAACACCGAGCATTTCACATGCAATTAACGGATTACCCACTGCATGGTCTAATTTCACTCTTAAGAGCCCAATGTTTACAATGATAATGGAAAACACTTCTTCTTCTTTTTTTTTTTTTTGCAATGGTAAATATTTGGTCACCTGCATCTCATCTAGTTTGGACTGAATGTCTGGAGGGAAATCTCCTGCTCCGCAGCTAAAAGGGTCAAAAGGTTCTGCTCCAAAAAGGTCTCTCTCTAGAAAGAACAAAAAAACAAGAAGTCAGCAACATGTGGAAGGTGGAGTGAAACTCAGACACTAAGACGGGTGGTTAAATAATTTGTAGCCAGTGTGATTCTATATTCTAGACGGGTCAGAACATGAGGACGGTCCTCAAACCGCGAGGAGAGGTTGGAGGAAGCCATGCTAGAGCAGTGCATCTTAATCTCTCCCCAAAAGCCACCATGAACAAAGGCTTATTTAATTTTCCAAACATTATCTCAGTTCTCCCTACACTATGTTTTCTTAACTGATCACAAGGCACCTACAGGAATTTCAGGCTACTTCTCTGTACAGAGTAGCCTCTTCTTGGAACTTACACAGCCATCACTCCAGCTGGCCATTTGGAGACTGAAGCAGGCAAGAGTGGTCACCAAGTCATCAGAGGTGTAGAACAAGTCTGTTATTTCAGAAAACCAACAGGCTTGTTGGGTTGACGTCATGATGACTACATTATGTTTCCCTAGCAAAATATGAAGTTCAAGAAAATGGCTTGCTGAGCTGGAATTAGATCAGCTCAAAGAAAGGCACTTAAAATGGTTGGCTTCCTATAGCCTCTCCGGGCATACATTCACGGAATAAAATGGAGGATATAAATCATTTAAATAAATAAATAAGATCATGCATGTTTGAGTCCTCACTTGTACAGCAGCACTCCATGTGCTCCTGTACAACTGGAACTGCGAAAAGTGTTTTAAGGCATCCCCTGCTGGGTTTGTGAAAGAGGCTTCACTGCCCACACCGGGTCCTCTTATCCTGATGGAATGCGAGAGGTCAACCCACAGGCAGAAGTACGGAGCATGCATGGACTATGGGCACTAGATGTGCTGAAAAGGTGCTCGTCATCTCTGCAATTAGAGGTGGCGTTAAAAAAAATAGGTGGCGTAGTCCTCCTAGGGCGCCTCTACCACATCAGCACAAATTGAGATTGGAGAATTGCATGACTTATGCAATGGAGCCTTCAAACAATTCTGCACATAGAAAATTAGCACAAGTGAAAGCTCAGAGCAACTTCTTGCTCACTTGCTTCCTCTCTCTCTCTCTCTCTCTCTCTCTCTCTCTCTCTCTCTCTCTCTTTTTAACGTACTGCGTTAATTTAAATGTTCTTATTTCTGACATGTTATGGTTCAAATTATATGCTGCTGCAAAGGATTAGGTTGGTAGAACTATAAAAACTCATTCTGATCTGATGAACAAATCTCTTATATTAAAAAAGAATATTGCCCCAACCATCACAGGTTTTCTGACACTCTTCTGTATCCATTTTGTCCCACATATAACCCTGTCATGATTTTTGGCATTACAAATGTATAAACAACACTGGTTGTCCTATATATGGATTTCTCAATCACAATAAAACTGCAAGTGATTATTTAAAGCCATATTTTGTGTGTGGCTATGTAGTATTCAGAATCAGGGCTTAAATTTGACATTCCTCTTTCAAATATTGAAGTAAAATTTACTACTATTGTACACAGGATGATCTAATTACAAGGCATTCTAATGATACTGTACTGGTTTGTTAAATTCAGTGAGACAGAGACAAATTGATTTACATATTACTTATGCCAGATCTTTCAATAAATAATAGTAGCATTTATATTACATTTGATAATAATATAGTTTGAGCATTAAATCATCGTATCTCGATAACCCTTACAACACCACTATAAGGTAGGCAAGGCTTATGATTCTCACTTTGCAGATAATCAGTGTGGGAGGTCAGAACTAATGGATAGTGACTTTCCTAAGGCCACCTAAGGGAGTTCATGGCTGAGATTAAATTTGAACTGGAGCACTTCCTAGCTCAAATGCGTAGTCACTCCTCTATTTTAACTGCTCGTCTGCACATTCATAGCAACCCAAAGGAATGCAGCACCAAAAGCATTGCCTCTCTCAAGCCTTAGTTTTGAAATGTGATCATCAGCTTTCAAATATAAGTTTCCTAACAAGATCTTTTCTTCAGCAGTTATTCTGGAAAATAGCAGCCCAATTCAATTCCAGTCGTGTAGCTTCGTTGTGAGTTGTACATTGCTAAGGCTCTCGTGAACAGAAGACTAAAGTTTATGCAGATACTTATTATTAAGAATAATTATATACCATTTTTCAACAAAAAAGTTCACAAAGCGGTTTACAGACAAAATCAAATAATTGAATGGCTCCCTGTCCTAAAAAGGCTCACAATCTAAAAAGAGGTGCCAAAGAGACACCAGCAACGACCACTAGAAAAGAAACGGTGCTGGGGTAAAGAGGGACAGTTACTCTTCCCCTGCTAAATATAAAAAGAGCACCACTTGAAAAAAAAATGCCTTTGTCCTGGGTAGTTCAGGTAGGAAGAAGCAAATCATCCATGATTCTAAACCTGTAGTTTGTGTTTCCATTTTAAATTAAAATGGCAGCCATGCAGGACTGTGACCTGTGGGGAGAGGACACGGAACCCTTTCCCCTTGCACCACGGTTCCCAAAATAGGTGCCGGGGTGCCAATGGCAGCTTCCCCCTCATGACAAAGAGCAGCATGGGGAGCCACTTTTGTCAGAAGCATAGCATGAGGAGAAAAGGGTTAAATACTCCCCCCCCCCATCTGACTTGGTCTTACTGGCTACTATTTTAATGTTGCTGTTTTTTTAAAGCAAAATCACGAATGATGCATTTAGCCACTCTTAACTCTCAGGCACAAACCTTTCTCTTGAGAAAAATGTCATCTCTAGGCCTCAACAGAAGCTATTGCTTCAAGGGTCTTATGAGAGTGGAACAAAAAATATAAGTGGCGATTGTGGCGGCTTTTTTTTAAAAAAATAAGGAAAAGGCATAAGATGCCATTCATGATTGGATTTTAGTTGCTCTGTCCTTTAAAACCTTTTGATCTAGAAAATGCCCAGTCTTGCAGCAACTGATTTGAACACACATCAAATATGTCTTTTGGCATTCTGTGTGTGAATACCTAAAATAGCTCTGGACCCCTTATTATCAGTCATTGCAAGCCCCCTGCTTATTTCCTTCAGAGATTCCAGAAATGCTGGAGATTTTCACTGATTTCCTGAGAACATAAAATGTACTTCTTCTTTGATGTTTCCCTTACTAAGTCCTCGGTTGCTTGCTTGAGGCAAGAAGTGACCCTCTGCTGCGTTCAAACAGCTTTCTTGTTTTATTTGGCCAAAAGGTTCCACACAGTGCTCAAGCAAGCCAGGGTTAAGCACTTCTCATACAGTTCAACAAAAAACCACTTCCTTGATTACTATTTGGGTAGACGGCCACATGTTTTGAGACTCTCCGTATGTTCTTTACAATTTGTTCTTAAACAAAACACAAGGACAATGAATGGCCCAATCCTATGCAACTCTTGAGCTGGCAGAACACAACTTCTACTATTGTGCGCAGTCGCAAAAGCACGGTAAAGTGCTTTGTAACAGCGCAGAAGACTGGCGTGCCGGCAGGAAGGCCGAAACCTTCCCGTGTGAGCCGGCAGTCATTTGGAGGCCCACCAGAGCAGGTAAGCCTGCACAGGGGGTAGAACAGTGTGTGGGGTGGAACGGGGCAGGGGAGGGTGATGACGGGTGGTGGTGGTGGGTGGGATCAGGGGCCGTATCCTAACCCCTTTCTCGGGCTTGATCTGCTGACACGGATCAATGCGAACTTGCACCAGTGATATCGCTGGCGCAGGTCTCAGTTGACCCATTGCCGCTGCTGGGGCTTATCCCAGAGCAAGGGAACAAATGTCCTTTTATCCCAAGGAGACCTCCAACATTCAAACCTCCCCGTGGGATGCAGCACAGCCAGCGCCGCTACATCGCGCACGGGAGTTTAGTTAGGATTGGACTGCCCATCTGCTTTTCATCCAGTGGACTCTCAGTTTATACCTGGTAAATAATTACAAAGCTTGAAAATTTCTTATTTTCCTTTTATATTAAGTGTGATGCAAAAAGGAGCTCAGCCAACATATTTCTGAGAGCCGCACATTATATGTCAAAGAGCCTCATGTGTCTCAGGAGCCACAGTTTGGCCACCCCTGCTCTATACTCTTATTCTCCATTCACAAGGATATGTGAAATTCACCACTTTTTGTTTCTCCTCAGCATGGAAGTCAATCAAAGAAAACAGCAGTAGATGGATTATGACTGAAGAGTCATTATGAAAAGCCTAGAAGTAAAGTTAAAATAGGACTAAACCACTGTTTTTGAGAAGGTATGTGCAAAACACCCCCCCATACGATTGCACCAGATGAAACAAGACATGAGACATTTTAAAACTTTCTAAGCATCACATAACTACATACATATTTTGTTGAACATACATTTTGCAACAGCCAAAAGGGGAGAACCAAAAGTAAACACAAAGCATATGCTATTTTTTTTTTAAAAAAATTACTTGTATGGTTATTAGGAGAGAGGCTAAAATTCCAAGGAAAATTGCATTGAATGAGTTGTAACAGTTTAGGTTCCATATTACTTCTTGAACTGGCACATGCATCAAAGGGCCTAGGATGGAAAACACACGCGCGCGCACCCTCCCCCCCTCCTATTACTACTACTAAAGGCATGGTTTCCATAACTGCATTTGGTTTGGCACGAAGATGTAAATAAATCCTTCTTGCTGCTTGGAAAAAAAAAAACCCAGTGTAAGCAAAAGGTTAGGTCAGTTGTTGCGAAACTTACTGATCTCTGCAGATCTACTGGGCACTGGCGGAGGCTGTGTGCCATTGCGAGTAGGTGTTGATGACTGAGGGGATATGGGAGAAAAGGGAACCATATCAAAGATGTCAGTGGAGGGTGATTTAGGTGTCACACTGCCTGCCTACAATAAGGACAATAAACATTAGGGCAATATTTCACATGGCAAAATCACAATATTGAACGTTTGTTGCATGCAGAAGAGAAAAAGCTGTATCATCAAACAGAGCGGCATGCCAAAACAAAGAGCCGATACCGAGGAAATGGCAGTTTTATATGAGACATGCTAAAGCCTTCACACACACACAACCAGTATTGGAACATTTCACATTTTCAGCATATCTGGTGTACCCAGAAATAAACGACGTTTAGATACGAAAGAGCTGGGGGAAAAATATGACGTTTTGAACAGCGAGAGTTAATTCTAAAAACCCATTTCGCAGGGTAGTCGGTTATAAATCCGAAAGTACATAACTAGTGCCTGAAATTAAGAGATATAACTTCAGCTTCATTTTATTACGTCCACCTTGTATAATAATAGGATTAATATTCTGACAAGCTGACAGAGCAGTTTGTTCAAAATACTAGCAAAGCATTCTAAGATAAAGCAGTAATTTGGATGCCAACATATTAATGACCATGAATATATTCAGTCCATTTTTTTCTGCTTAGTGTGGCAATGATTTCATCACTAAATAAAGAATTCTGGTTGACTACAGGAAAACATTTGCTGTAAAATCCTCTCTTTGATGAAGATTAATAATCACAGTTGACAGTCAGTCATTTTACCATTACTCTCTAGGGTACTAAAAACAAAATACTGTGTGCGGTAACAATATACAAAAAGGCAAACGGATCTTCAGAACAGACGGTATGTAAGAAAACATACCCCACAAACAGCTAAGAATCAACTTGATTTACATTGCAAGAAAAAACACTCCGCTGTACTAGAAAATCTGAGCTATACTGAAAATAATTTCCAGTTTGATCAAAGTAACGTTATAATAGAACAAAATTTACTGGACCTATACTGACAATTATCTATAATGTATAGACTACAGTAAGTCCTTACTTAAAGTTGTTTCGTTTAAAGTTGTTTCGTTTTAAAAGTTGATGGGAAAATGCCATAGGGATATTTACGTTTATCAATTAGCCTATGGTAAAATTGGTTTCATTATAAGTCGTTTCACTTAAAGTCACAGTTTCCAAGAAGAACCTATCAACCACTTTAAGTGAGGAGTTGCTGTACACAAAATGATGGGATGGATGGATGGCAGAGACATGTTTATACACGAGATAGTCTTCCCCTTTATCATTAGGGTTTGTTTACGTTATGTTTTTATGGTGGTTAGAAACATTCAGTTTCTGTGTCACACATATTCAGTGTTCACAAAAGTATCAATGACCAACTATAAGTAGATTTACTGTGATCCACCACATGGGCAAGCTCTGTAAAAATGGAACATAGAATTCAAAACACTTCTTGCCACAAATATATGTATATAAATATAATAGGACAATTACAAATATTGTATGTGGAAAAACGTCCTTTGTGCTATAGTATAGAAATAAGTTTTTCTTTCATGCATTATCCACTGGATTATGACAGTCATGCATTATCAAGACAGTTCCTTGAGAGTCACAAAATGACGACAAACACGCTGAGACGCACCTCGCGTCTCGGCGTCATTGCCCTGCCCCATCGGGGGTGCACGAGGCAATTTCGGAGGCCCGGCCATCTGATTGGCCGGGCCTGGTCAGGTGGTGGGGCCGGCGTCTGAGGGAGCGCAACGTGCTCGGCCGGCTCCCTCAGTCGTCGTTGGAGGAGCAACACCCTCCCACCCTCCCTGTGCATAGTCTGGGAATAGCCGGTCGCCTTTTGGGGGCCAGGTAGGAATTTTTTGGCCATCATACAATTGGGCTAATTTGGTGGTCTGTTTCGCCTACCTCAGACTGTGGCATCGGGGACAGGCTTTGCCAGTAGGTCACCTGGTAGGCAGGGGGGCGTGCGGTTTTGGTCAGGTAGGTGACAGCATCTCGGCATGCATCCTGAGGCAGCAAAGGCCGGGAGGTGAGCCAAGACCGCTCACTAAGGCACTTCACCGGGTCGGTGAGGCTGGCTGGCAAACCTCCTGGCTGGAGCAGGGAAGGCCCCATCAGTGGCTTGGTCAATATGGGGGCCGGAACTGCTTCGCTGTCTCAACCCTTAGGGGTTGGCCGGGATAGGTTCCCTCAGGCAGTGACCGAGGGGGCCTTGAGCCAGGTTGTTTTACGCCCGTTTGAGCAGGGGGAGGTAGACGACCTAGGGCCGTTTCCCCCAATCAGTGCCCGCACGCCCTGGGGGTGGTTAGATGCCCCCAATGTTTCTCCTTGCAGGTCTTTGAAGTTTAAATAAAAGTGACCATTATCTCCATTTGAAAGTGTCTCGTGTATTCATTGAGGGGTGTAAGGGTAATGTTGTTTCTATTCAGGGGTGGAAGATAAGTACAGCAAGAGTTGAGATAACTCTTGCCTCTTATATTAGGTATGAATTTGCAGGAAGCTTCAGCACATCACCCACAGTGTGTGTGTGTGTGTGTGTGTGTGTGTGTGTGTGTGTGTGTGTGTGTGTGTGTGTGTGTGTGTGTGTGTGTGTGTGTGTGTGTGTGTGTGAGAGAGAGAGAGAGAGAGAGAGAGAGAGAGAGAGAGAGAATTGTATTCTTCCATGCCCCAAAGCTAAACTTTTCATTAGGCTAGATATTAAACTATTGGGTTGTATCCTAAGATTTCCTTCCTCCAAAGCAGCGGTTCTCAAATTTACCTTAGCTGCAACCCACCTCATCCTCCAGTGGTGGGTTGTGACTCATTTTTGAAAGCTGTTCCTGCATTGCGCTGGGCCCAGGATAGCCTCTGGAGGCCTCCACGGGCAGGCTTCAGAACGGCTCCCGGACGTGACCAGAAGTCACGTCCGTGAAACCAAAAGTGAAACGGAAGTCACTTCCGGAGATGTTCTGAGGCCTGCAGATGCCATCCTGGGCCCAGCACAACGCAGGAGTGGCTTCCAGAGGTGAGTCACGACCTGAAAGTGGCGATTTGGAGCCAAATGGAGGCAAGGGCAGGTGGGTGGGCCCAACTGGCGACCCACTTCAGCATTGGGCCACGACCCACCAAGTGGTTTGCAACCCACAGTTTGAGAAGTGCTGCTAGTCTAGAGAAAGGATTCCCTGCTAGAGGAAGAAAACCTTAGGATACAAACTGGTGCCTTTGAATCAGAACTGTCACGACTATTCTACAAAAGTTAAAATGTAGAGAGGCATGTTGAGAACTGTCTCAATAAGCTCTAATAATCTTTAAATGCCTTGGTAACCTTGAAGTAGTGGCGTCACTAGGGCGCGTGCCGCCCTAAACCGAGGGCGCGCGCACCGCCCTAATGACCCCCACACCGCCGCGACAGCTGGCCGGAGAGGATGTCTCTGGAGCCGGCAGCAGCGGAGGCTCCGCTGCTGCCGGCTCCGGAGACATCCTCTCCGGCCGGCTGTCCTGGGCCTTCTGAGGAGGCCCAATGCGCGCCGTCATATTTATTAGGTTTTTCACGCATGCGCAGTACGTTTCTGAGGGCAAAGGGCTGCCCTTTTGCCCTCAAACGTTCTGCGCAGGCGCGAAAAACCTAATAAATATGACGGCGCGCATTGGGCCTCCTCAGAAGGCCTCGGAGCTCCACTGAGTGCGGACGCTCTGAGGCCTTCTCCTGGAGCGGGAGGTGACGTGCGCGACGCGCGAGTGCGTGCGTGGGACCGCGCGTCACCCTTTGCGCGCGTCACCCACAGGCGGTCCGCCCTGCCCGCCTCGCTCCAGTGACGCCATTGCCTTGAAGTTCTCTGTACCTTTGATACTTTTATAGAGTGGACTGACTACAGCTTTGGAGACTCACACTTGCACACTGCAACAAAGGTGCTTCCCCCCATGCTTACAAGAACACATGGGGTGGTGGTGGAGAGCATGCCAATGTCATTTGAAGCTTCACCTTTACCTTTCACATGATTGGCATTTATCAGCTGTGACAAACACCAATCATGGGGAGGGGACTTCATTCTGACACCTCTGGTGGGGGCAGAACTAAGCAACATACTCTCCCCTCCCGACTTTATAGGAATGCATGGGGAAAATGTCTGAAGAGGGCTACTTTGTTCTGTGTATGTAGGAAACATTGCATATTGCCACGTTCTCACACAAAGAGGAATATCGTGGATCCTTGCAATGCATTCCGGAGCTATTTTGGGAGGGAGGGGTCGTGCGACCTGGAAGAGGCTTCCAGAGTGCAATTTCAGCATCTGCAACAAAGGACACGCAGCGGTTTGCGTCAAAAACGTTTTAAAAAACCCATGGTTCCAGGAACGGAACCCCCGCAGATATAGAGATCTAAATGTATACTAATCCAACCTATCCAAACTGGCTGTATACAAGTACAGTCTAATCTAGATCAGGGGTTCTCAACCAGTGGTACTAGTATCACCGGAATCCCAATGCTGCACTTTTGGCGGCATGTTTTCGCTCCCAAGGTGCTCCTGCCTTTGGCCGAGCCCTTGGGAATGCTGAAAAGGGCCCTCCCACCTGCTCAGAACCTCCTACCTGCATTTTCTGGCCTCTGAAAACCTAAAAACCCAGAAGTAACTGGCGATGATGTCATCGCCAGTCACTTCTGGTGGTACGCAGCAGGAGAGCGGTGCCGGAGGTGGTACTCGGCCGGGAAGGGGTTGAGAACCCCCTG
This sequence comes from Plestiodon gilberti rubricaudatus, assembly GCA_026170595.1. Classification (NCBI taxonomy): domain Eukaryota; kingdom Metazoa; phylum Chordata; class Lepidosauria; order Squamata; family Scincidae; genus Plestiodon; species Plestiodon gilberti. The sequence goes on from JANXHW010000001.1 coordinate 166,584,521, forward strand.
ATCTAGATTTTAAATGTTTTTGCCAGAAGAGGAGCTCTCAGATAGGTAAACAGTATTATTCAAATTACTCTTCTGTCTTCTTCTCATTCTTCGCGACTGGTATTATTTACATTTTCTAACTAGTATGGAATATTTTTGATAAATACACTCAACTTTTTTTGAAACCAAAAGCATACTGTATGAGCATGAGCTTTCTTAAATCTCTACTTTTTATTTCCAATAAACTATTGCTAATCTTTAACACAATAGATTATGTTCAGTAAATTACAGGAATTCAGTAAGCAACACTGTGAATACTACAATCCCAGGTAAATAAAATGTGGGCTTGACCTGTCTCATGTCCATGCACACCGAACCGATTCCAAACAGAGTTTTGTGAGCATATGGATTGGGGAGTCGCAAACTTTAGGTGGAAGTACTATAAATTACTCTTACTTAATCCATTTATGGTTTTCATAATATAAAAAAACCCCAAGAATATTAAAAAGATGAAATCACAACAAATAGCTGTTTCTATTCCTCACCTTCATACAACACATTTATGGGAAATAATGGGCATATAAACTCTTTTCCACTAAAACCAAGAGGGCTTAAACGTGCTTAATTTGACTGCTGTTCATGGGTGGGATACAAAGAATCACAACATTTATTCCATAAGCCTAAGCTGCCTTTAATTTTTTTTGTCCCAACACTATGGCATCAGAAAAGCCGTTTTTGAAACTGAGAGGACTTTTAAAAACAAAAACAATTTTAGGTTTTCATGGCCCGCAATAATTCTTGAATTTACTGGAACGAACGGGTATAGAGCCATGGCAAAAAAGTTTTAAAATGGTACCAATAAAAAACGAAGAGACTAAGTGCAACTTAAAAGTAGTAGTTTAAAATATAGAATATTAAACACACACACACACACACACACACACACACACACACACACACACACAAAACCTAAAATAACACCGTTAAAATTAAAGCCATCAAATAAACATTACAACGTTTCGCTCGTCTGTCACAAGCATTATCAAATGAGGGCTATTGCTTGATAATGCTCGTGACAGACGAGCAAAACGTTGCAATGTTTATTTGATGGTTTTAATTTTTAATGGTGTTATTTTAGGTGTTAATGTGTGTGTGTGTGTACTTTAAAAAACAGTTTATGATGACTGTGTATGTGGGTGTGTGTCAGTCACCTGTTCAAACAAAAAAAAAGTTAAAAACCTCACTGAACACTCACAAGTCTTTGGACAAAGCCAAAGTAGCTCTTTAGATTCTGGATATTGCAAAATTTTGTATTTGAATAAATGGGTGATCTCAGTGATATCTGAAAAAGTATCAATATGAAGAATAGATTGTAACTGAAAAATTCATGAAGGCAAGTAGCAGAGTTACAGATCTTTGAAAAGGGAAATAATCTCTTGCATGCATCTTTTGGAGAGGCACTTTCACATATTGCAAATATTCCCATTACTTTTTGTTTCTCTTAGGTACACTGATACTACTACTAATAGTTTTAAATAAAGCATGATCTTTATTTTCAAAGAAATGCAGACTAGTAATACCTGAATGACCATGAAAAGCATTTTATTGAAAAAAAAAATCCATGCATAAAGCCACACAGTTTGCCAAGGACAGCCAATTGTTAATTGCAAATGGAAAAAAGAAGGTTGTATCAGCCCATTTTACAGTCAGCAAGCTTGTTACAGCTCATTGTTGGAATAAATAACGGGCATTCTTCATTTTGCACAGAGTTAAAACAAACTTCACTAAAATTACTTTTCTGCTATTCCTACTGACTTCCCAACTTTCCTAAAAATTTTATGCGGTCCAGTCTCGACTTGGAGATGCTTACTTTCATACTGTGAATCTGCAGTTAGGATGGTCTTTCATGTCACCTTTTGCAAAACACAGGGCAATCCTGTATGTATTTACTCAAAAGTAAGCCTCACTATAATCAGTAGGACTTACTCCCAGGGAAGTGTGCATAGGATTGTAGCCTTAGTACATTGAAGCATTATAAAAACAATGTCATTACTATCATCCCCCATCTTCAATGATGAAGGGCTGAGATCTTAAACAAACTTACTTGGAAGTAACCAACCTTGAACTCAACATTTCTACATTAGTGCATTTAGAATTAAGGTATATGACTCTTACTTACTCTCCCAATATTGTAAACAGTATCTCATGAGCTTATAATTAACAGGAGAGGGAACACTTTCAAAAGTCGGGAACATGCAATGTTATTTTAAGGCTAATATGCAGGAAGGCTGGAACGTCCACCACTTTTGTGCTATCCAGAAGTATATTAAGGACACCTGGTTTGCCCTTTAACCACTGTACAAAATGCAGCACTTTGATACAATTCATACAAAACAATGATAGAAAAGTTGAAAAAAAATTGACTGTTTGTGCCCAGCTGGATTACACGAGGTCTCGGGATGCTGTATTCATGGACTGGCTTTGGAAGACCACTTTTTGAAGGTGGTGGTGTTAATAGTCCAGATGACTGTCTGGAGTCAGGAGAGCTCATAGGAGTGAGTGTAATGGAAGAGATATCTAAACAAGGAGCAGAATCCTCACTGCTACACCAGAAAAAGGCTGAGGGTCTTTGAAACATGTAGTGTTCATAATCAGAGTTTAGGTGCAGCAGCTGTAAAGAAATCACAGAAGAGAAAAAAAATTCTAAGGAGTAAAAGTGGTAAGAGAAGGGAAAGGAAAACAAGACACATTGATTGTAAACTGCGTTTTCACCCGCTATAGAGCAAAAGGTAAGTGATTTCTGATCTAAGGTTTTCATGCAAACCAAAAGTAAGTGATTTCTTTTTAACAAAGTATTTTCTGATCCTGTACTGGCAGAATTTGAACATATTCATTGAAATAGTTTTTCACTGAAAAAGTGCACTGCAATAAAATGAAATTTTATTTCCGAGTTGAAAATCAACATAATGCCAGGTAACTCCGTCATTAATTAACTCTTTAATTAGCATTAGTCTGAATTTGACTATTTTTCTACTTTGTGGTATAACTTTTGTGGTACCCGCCCAACTTTGGTTAGGATAATGAAGAAAAATTGGAGAAAAAGTAATGAAGGGAAGCAAGGACCCAGAACAGGAGAAAGTACTACCTTTTGCGAAAAGAAATAGGTCTCACTTAGCTGCTCTTTTTAATCAGAATGTACTTTATGTTTATTTATTTATTTATTTATAGAATTTACAGCTCTTCCAAATCCATTTGACAAAAAGGATATGATGCAGTTGCTGACCTTGCAGAGTATCATTGCACAAAAAGGCAACCCAACATGGTGCAGCACAGCAGCAATACGTATTGGATGTTATTTTCTCCTGCAAGAGTTGTGGTGGAATACCAGCTGGCAGTTGACCACCAGGGATGTGTTGAAATTTGGACCAAAAATTAGTGGCAGAACATAGAGGCTGCTGTCTAGAGAGGACGCTGCCCAAGGAGAAAGGTCTATATATGACCTTTCTATATATGAGCTCTCCATCCAATATGGAGAGTTGATTTTGCCTTAGAGGGCCCAGAATTGATGTTCTTTGTGACGTGTCATATACAATCCTTCTCCTTTCCAGCAATGTGGGAAATAAGTGCTGGCATTTTAACATACTAACCCTGAAAGAGGTTTTTTTAGGAACACCTGGATCTGAGTAAACTGGTGAATTCCACAGTCCTTCAGGTGAAACGAACCATGATACCAAGAGGTCTGTTAACAGGATCCAGTGGTGAACCTACATTTTTGGGTCCTGAAGCTTGAACTGTTATGGGGGCCCCTTCACAACCAGCAATGAGGTTATCTTCTTCCATGGGGTTGTTCCATGACAGATGACCACAATTTTTTTTTAAAAATTTAACCACTACATCTCAGATTTTGATTAAAATTGCTGTACTGGATTATCTCACATATCAAAGTCACTGGTGTGAATAAAAAATTCCCATGTTTTATAGTTTGAGTTATGGGGGGGGGTTGAAAATTAGGGAAATGTTATATATGTACATGCATGATGCATCGTAGAATTATGAACTAAAACATAAAGACAACCGTCAATATAGGTTTTTTTTAGTGTTTTTTTTAAAACCCTTCTCATACAGTAGACTCAAAAATTTTAATCAATGTGGACTAAAGTCATTTCTGGGGTCTCTCCGAGATTAGGAGCTCTGAAGCTTAAGCTTCATTAGTTCCATAGTAGATCCGCCAATGATTGGATCAGGCCAATAAAACATCTTCCTTACTTAGTCTACGTCTCTTCATTCTTTTTCCCTTATGGAACTAGAATTCAGATCCTGCTGACTACAGCATCCATAAATATCTTCCATAAACACCCACCAACAAAAGATCTAGGTATAATTTAATCGGTTGAAAGAATATATTATGTAATTAACATGCAAACAGAATATGCTTCTCTTTTTAACAATTGCAAATGAATTGGCAACAATGTTTCAATATTTATAGATTCCTCATAAATACTGGCAGACAAAGATGGCATTTTCTGTTCAGAATTTATAGTGATGAATGTTGATGGTTGGTTTTAGAAGAAAAACCAGGACTACTCAAAGTATGTAGACTATCATTAATATAATGATTTGGGTAGGGCACAAAGTTTCTTTTAATAATCAAAACTTTTATTGTGATATGGACTCAAGTGAACTACCATCTGGAACTAATCACTTGGAAAAATCATAGGGCCTCCAAATGGATCAAACACAGGGAAGGCCCTTGATTTAATGCCAAAACAAACCTGAACAGTGAATAGCACACACAAGTAATTGAAATCCTACTTATGAATGTAACTGCACAATCTTGTCTACTGAAAAACCAGTGGAGTGCATGCTCTGCTGGTCTAGGTTGTCACAAATGTGCCATAAGGCACTTTTGTGGCATCCGGCAAGTAGGCGCCAGCAGTGCCAAGGTCGGTGCCGCTCTACGTGCCCTGGACCCAGAGCTGTGCCTCGCAGGGAAAGTGAGTTCCCTGCTGGGTGATGGAGGGGCATGGGGAGGGCGGAACGGAGCATTCCCGAAAGGAGGGATAGGTCAGCCGGGCCCGGAAGGGATCGGCAGCAGCTTCTTCCACTGAATCCTATCCCCTTTCCCTGGCTGTCATTACACAGCCGGCTCAAATGTGCGCCAGCAAAATAGCTGGTGCACATTCGAGTAGACGCATTGGGGTGTCTGGTGCTCTACTTGGGGTAAGGGGACAAACGTCCCCGTGGACAGCTCCAGCCATGCCGGCGCTGGGTCCTATCTAGATAGGATGTAGTGTGGGCTCTACGCTCGTGCTGCAGCCTAGCTAGATAGGATTGGGCTGTAAGGCTGTAATCCTATACACATTTACCTGGAACTAAGTCCAACTGAACTCAATAGAACTTACTTCTGAGTAGACATGCACACAATTGTGCTGCAAATCGCATAAAATAGGTCAAAACTCCACATAAACAGAACACTATTAAACCAGTCAAACAGTTCAAGCACGATGTACAACTGTGGTTGTGGACTCAGCAATCCCACAATGTTGTGGGATTTTTCACTAGTAAGGAGTTTGATGAACAAAATCCTGTAGCCAGTGTTGGAAACCACATTACTGTATAATAATAATCATGGCACAGTTTCAGTAATGCCTCCTACATAATTACTGCATTCAGGAAATGGTCAGAACAGTATTAATCTATATTACACACAAATCTGCCTCTAATGGATAAGTTATGATAAGTAGGTTAGGTTTAACAACAAAGACAGCTTAGGAAATATATATTTTTTTGAAATTGAAAACATTTGTACTCTGCGGAAAATTGCTGAAAGAGCACAAACAGAAATGAAATATTACCATCCTACCTTTAGGATGCATTTCATATTTTCTTTTCTGCAACTCTTAGCTATAATACCACAATGAATATTTGTCATTGAGTTGGGTCGTTTTGATATACATGACAACTTAGGAACCAGACATATGATTTTGACTATGAATAAATGAATTCAAAAGTGTAGCCAATATTTCCAAAGATTTTATCAAGGGTACGTGCAAATGTGTATCTACCCATTGGTTTCACCTCTCTTGTCCTTCATAGCACTCTTTGGCTCCAACTCTTGACTTCCCAAAATTCCCTGATCTTAACTTCCCAAAATTCCCTGATCTGGTGCTCCACACCCATGTATCTGACATTTAAACTGCAAATTAAGTCACTGGGTCTCAAATCTGAGCTGGAAGACCTTCCCTATAATCCCAAAGATGTAGGGTTAGATATAGTTACCTTCCAGTGAAGAAATGAACTCTATGCATGCACTAATTTTTATATCTCTTATGTCCCGTCTTTCATGTAAACCTCAATGTCAAAGTTAATAAACAATAAAAAGAACATTGCATCAGTCGATAAAAATAAGAATAATGAACTAGTAGATAGCAAAGTTGTGCTGCCCCTGCCCCTAGCTGCTTCATCCCAAGGGGGCAATCCACCTCATACAGGTTTTGGAACAACATATCTTCTGGCTAATGTTGGAAAGAAGACACAATGGTTCTCAGAGAAGTGCATTGCAGAGGTTTGTATTCACAAGCTCCAAGGGGCAGCTTGTGATACAGATGCATCACTTTATGGCTCATTCCCTCATAGACATTGCCCTATGCTCCTTGATGTTACTTCAAGCAGGGTTTTTTCCCCCTTTAAGGTGAATCCTTATGCCCACCAGTGACTTCATGCAGGTGGTCTATGTTCCATTGAATAGAGTCTCTGTGTCAGTCTTGAAACACCTATCTAATGGGGCATAGTTTCTTCCTAAGGGCTTGCCTTGCCTCTGGGGCTTGCCTTGCTCTGCCCACCGGGTTGAGGTCCCTTCTCCTCTTCAGGAAGCACTCCCAGCCCCCACCAGACTTTCCTTGTTCTCTCACCTTCCTTGTTACTCCTATTCCCCAGATCGTCCCACTTTCTAACCCTCTTCCCCCCCAACACGTCCCTCTCAACCCTGGTAATCTGGGCTTTGCCTTTCTCCCCCCCCCCATCATTTACCTCTCTGTTAACCCATTCATCGTTCCTCCATCCTCTCAACTTCATCTCCCCCCCCCCCACTCCACCCCTATCTTCCTTTGAATCCTCTCAACATCACGGGGCAATCCTGAAAACTGAAAAGATGAGGGTCTTAACTGGAGATGTGGAGGACTGAGTACAGTTGGCCCTTGGTATCTGAGGGGGTTCCATCCCTAGAACCCCTGAGGATCCAAAATCCATGGACAAACAAATCCACGGTGGGTGGGGGCAGCACCACTATACCTTATTTTAAAGTTGCGCCGGGGCCCTTTGTAGAGGTCCAAGGTGCCTGGAAAAAACACACACGACTGGAAGCAACTTCCGGTAGTGTCTGTGGTCAGAAGTTGGTTCCGGCCGTGCTTTTTCTTTTTACAGGTACCTTGGATCTTTACAAAGTGGCGCGAGAAGCAAGAAGTGGGCAGCAGACTGGCGTGATTGTTTAATCAGGTACTGTGGGGCCTCCCCGAGCCCCCAGTGGTAGTCCCTCCTCCATGGATAGACATCCACAGATAGTCAAATCTGCGGATAAGAAGGGCCCACTGTATATGGTTTCAGATATGCAATCATGTATTCTACCACTGATGGCACAATCCTATGCCTCTTCTGTGCCGGCGGAGCGCGTGCTCCACCAGCGCACGTTGTTGCAAAAGAACCGTAAAGGGTTATGCCAGCGATCAGAGCAATGCCGTTGGAGCAAGTGAACCCAGTGCAGGGGGTGGAACGGGGTGGGGGAGGGCGGTTAACAGAAGCACTTCCTGTTAACCTTGCAGAACCTATCTAGCACAGTCTCACTCTACTTGCCTGCAATAAGCAGCAGGGGGCTGCTTATCGCGTTTGTTTAAGGAAGAAACCAACGCTGCTGAGATAAAAGGGCTAGGGGGGTCGCACGCACAGGGGGCCCTTCAGAAAACCAAAGAGGGGGCATTCACCCCTATGTACAGTTTTCATGTATCCACAGGGGGACGGGACTGGAACGTATCCCCCGCAGATACGGGAGCCCTACTGAATGTCAATTACAATAGTTTCCAAGGACCTTTATCAGTAATTTAGATTCAATGACATGTCAAGTTCTCCTTGTGTGAGCAGGGCAGGACACGAGGAACAAGGGTCACTAGCTAGAGGTCCTAAGCGGAAAATGTCACATTTGATAAAAGAATCTGAAGACTAATATATGGATTATAACTATCTCAGAAACCGCTTTCAACAGAAAACTAAAAAAAAATTGAGGGTAGTTCTTTTTGCATTTTGGTGATAGCTCGCTTTCATTAAATAAATATGCAAGACTGAGTGCACTTAAACTGTCAGCACTTCTAGTACTATTTTTTGTATTAACTGAGACTTCTTACTGAAGTTATTAATGAAGTTATTATTCATATGATCATTTAAAAAAATGAGGCAAGGGGTGAAAAACACTTTTCATCTTCACAGGGTAACATAAGCCATGGCACTTTCACCTTCCGACCATATAAAGCTGTCAAATATAACCAGATTATGATTTTATTAATCACACCAAATAATTCCCTTCTACACAATTTGCCCCAATGGGATATGTTGTGAAGAAAAATGCTATTCAAGATAAAGTGAGAACACAAAACAGAGCACAATACTTACGAACAACTACTGAATATTACTGGAACCCCACATATTTTCTGGGCTGAAGTAGTTATTTTTTGGCCTCTATGCTGAACTATGGCAGCAATTAAAGACTACACAGGCCTGCAAATTTGAGGGTCAAAAGCTTTTTCCAAAATTTATGGTGGTTTTATATGAATTTGGGGCATTAATTCAAAAAATGGCATCGGTTTTGCCCTATCACATCTAGTTTTGGGGTTACGGCATTGCCACCTCATAATGCGAGTCAAGCAGCTTCCTTGTGAGGAAGCCATGGCATCTGATTCCTCACAAGAAAGCTGCTTGACTCACATTTTGAGGTGGCAATGGCCTATCCTGCAAACTAGATGCGATAGGGCAAAACCAATGCCATTTTTGGAATCAGCGTCCCAAATATACCCCAAAATAGGTCCCACTTTTAATAAAGCAAAAATGTGCGCAGGCCCTGTGCTAACTTTGACTTCAGTGGAACTTACTTCAAAGTAAGGTTATAATCTTCACACACCTTATATCAAAGCTGCAAGAAATGAAAACAGGGGGAAGATACTTTCTGAGAAAAGTTTTTCTCCTCACCACCCACGTGAAAAGCAGGGGTGACAGTGTGGGATTTTGATGCTTGGTTTTTCAAGAGGAATCTTTAAAAGACAAACTGCCCATGACACACATTCTGGCTGCCTTCGCTGGTAAATGTATGGGTGAACATGGAGTCTATGAATGCAGTGATCATGTCACAGTATTTGCAATGTCAGCATTGATGCAGGAGACTATAGGGAGGGAGGTAAGAGAGTAGCAGGTACAGCTTATGAACTGTACTGCGAATCCTTCCAGGTTTTGAGCTGCATAAATAATCTTCACATAATTGATCTGTTTCCATATGTAGCATCATTATTAATATATAGTCTATTATGTTCTTGAAATATTCATTGTAATGATTCTCACTAAAAGAACGTCAAGGCTCTAACACCACATGATTAATACATACATTTTTAAATCCTTAGATTAAAATTTACCAAACAGAAAAATTAAAAATAGCTGTTTATTTTTAATGTAAAACTGGAATGCCATAGAGTCTTCTTGCACTACAATCTTGATGAGCAATGTGTTTTTGAATTTGCTGAAGATTACAGCTACATATTGGTGGGGGTTTTTTAGAGCACGAAGTGCAATACAAATACCAGAGCCAGTGTTAATAATGAGTGGTGGGAAATGAAATTGCTTGTGGATAATGCTAGCAATTAATATTTAACATTTGTGCAGAACAGTCCATTTCCACTATGCTTCAGAGAAGAATTATGTAAGAGTTTCTGGTTTACTTGTTTAAATTCCTGGCACAATTTTTTTTCTTTTTTGGTAGCTGAGAACTAAACTACAACATAATTCTAGTTATGTGATGAGCAGACGTTCAGCTATAGTTGCCACTGACATTTTAGCAAAAGTAAAATTTGAAAGTAATTGGAGGTTACCTTTCAGGCAAAAGATATGAGGATTTTTGAGGCAAACCAAAAGCATTGTGATGAAGATAGCAAAATTATATGAGGGTCATACATCACAACATGCAATGGATAACCACTACCTAAACCACCTCTTTGAGAAACCCAATATTTCAACACCTATAGTTTTGAACAGGAAGAAAGAGCCATGGGGCTGGAACCAAACACGTCCTTGGGTCCATCTTATCCTGTAAATGCTCAGAGTCCTGTTATGTAGCAGGTTTTTGGTACCCAAGGAGTAAGAGCCGCTGGCGAGCAGGCCAGCAGCCCTTACTCCGCCTCCGGACAGACTCTGCAGCCACTGGAGGAGGTAAGAGTTCCACCGGTGGATGCAAGGGTAGGGAGAGGGCGGGCCGGGTGGCGAGCGAGGGTGGCCGTTGCCCTGCCTAGGCAGGGAGGGGACAGGGATATCGGCAGCAAGGTCCACCAATATCCCACACCGCTTCCTGGCCTGGGCCATCCTTACCCGCCGCCCCGTTGTACGTTGGCTCGAGAGCCGATGTACATCCGTGGAGGCTCCCTGGCAGCCCTATACCGGGGAAAGGGGACGAATGTCCCCTTCTCCCAAGTAGTCCCTGGGCTGTGCCGGAGTGGCTAGCCACGGATCCTTATGTAGGATCGGGCTGTTAAACTCTAGCTAAATATTGTTTCTGTTTGTAACCAATATGATGACAGTATTACAACTTTCCTGTGATTCATAGAGAATTCATTGTGGTGCTGGATAGGTTATGATTGGTTATGATTATGTCTGGGTCAGAATTAGATTCTTCAGCATTTGAGAATGTCCATAAAATATGTCATGAAATCTGTTGTTTTAAAAGCCTCCTTTCTCCTTTGTCACTATTTGTTCCTCTAGTGGGGATATTTTCCCAAAGGTATGTCACACATCACATGATACTACCCCCACACATATTTTTAATACCAATAATGAATAATTGTTTACATGAAAATAAGGTAAATAATGAAAGTAATGTATTTTCCCATCGTTAAGTCAATTATTATTGAGATACAAGAGTATTTCTCAAGTGAAACCTACATATCTTACATTCTCCAGCCTTGCAGATTCAGGAACTCAGAAAACAGATAATTTATAGTACTAGCATCTGAAGCCTTCTGGGTTGGGGCGAGAGAGATGAAAAAAGAGGGTAGCAGAGAAAAGGACTACTAGGACATGGGTAGAGTACAGAGGTTTCATGGAATACAACAGAAAAAGGTTAGTCAAATGGAAGGTCATAAAAATGAGGGCCAGTCTAGAGAAAGCAAGGAAATATACTTACTGTAACTATGTGACAATGTATTAAATGATTGATCTGGAGGAGCAGGCACATGACTGTGACATCATAATTCAATTAATAATCCCTTCCTCCCTTGTCATAAATAGTCACAACTTTTCTAACTCCCTCCTTTCTCCTGGATGAGTAACATACTTTCTGAATGACCCCTTTATTCACACAAAATTCTGTATCTAAAGGATACAGATTAGACTACAGGTTAAAAGCTTTGCTGGAACACATTCTAATGTATAATTTGATTGTCACTAACAAGGTAATGTAAATCTGTGAAATGCGGACCATCATTTATTATACACCAATTATATCTACTTTATCAAATTATTTTTAACTGGGAAACTTTCCATTAATCCTTATGAAATCTGATTTCATTTTTCTATTATGTTATTAAAACTGTTACTTCCCTTGCATGAGGAGCACGATTTCACAGATCATATATATTTATTTGTTTGATTTGTACCCTGATTTTCTCCCCAGAGGGCACCCAAAGCCCAAACCCAAAGTTAAATATAAACACACACCGAGGACTGACTTAGACACAGCTATATTCCGCACAAAAGCAAAACACTTTTTTTTTACAGTATTGGTTAAGTTAATAAAGAATGACTTGATTTTAACTTATTGCATGAGCATGTAAAAGGGGGGGGAGTTTTAGCATAAAATTAAGCAGAAATAAATAAAAAAGCACTAAGTTTTCAAAAGGAGACTCCATTTCACAGCTGAAAAGGTGAATCCCTGGAATTCTAGACATTCTCAACACATTTCCATGTAAATTGACAGAGGTAATCTGAACTTTAAATACAGCTAGGTATATCAGGTGATCTGGTTATTATCACCAGAAACCATTTTGTTATTCACTTAAATGGAGATCTCGTCTCATGCTTTATATGACTGCATCCACAATCATTCATTGAAACAAGAATAATCAGAGTCCTGCAGTGGCCACCTCTGAATCAAACAGTAGAACAGTCATGTGATTTACACAGAGGCTCACATGGAATCCCAGTTAATATACTCTTATAGGAAAGGTTAGGGAAATAATGTTAATCTTAACGTTAATGTTTTAATATTAAAATAAATGTATTGCACACAAAACCATACAGATAAGTAACCATATGTTTGTGACAAAATCCAGGAGTTTCCAGTCTTAGGACTGATTTCCCTGGCAGTGTTTACTTTCTAGGAAAGTCCGATATGACACCCCTTTCTCCAAAACTCTCATGTTTGGGCACAGTATCTATTATACCGGTTTGGACACGGTATCTATTATTTCAGTAATTGGAGAAATAAACTCTGTATACATTCAGAGACACTTTAATCTAGCCCAGAGGTTCTCAACCTGTGGTACGAGTACCCCTAGGGGTACGCAGACCAATGGCAAGGGGTACGCCAGAGCCTGCCCCTTATCAGCATCAATCAGTAGTTAATTACTTGTTAATTAGAACTTAAATGCAATCGTCTGTCTGTCTGTCTGTCTGTCTGTCTGTCACACACACACACACACACACACACACACACACACACGAGTTAAGTAAAACATTTTTTAACATTTAAAATTGTTTTAGTATTTAAAATTGTTTTATTTAATGATTAATTAGCTAATTAATTAATTGATTAATCCAATTATTTAGCAATTAATTAGCAGGGGGTACTTCAGAAAACTGGACCGTGATAGGGGGTACCCGGTCCTCCAAAGGCTGAGAACCACTGATCTAGTCCATGCATTTCAGGGTTGAGTAAGCACTGAAAACAGATGACAGGGCTGCATGCTGGTGAATTCTAGCACAAATTAAGCCCTGTTCCATGGAATTGATTTGGATTACAAGAAACACAGAGCAAAGGTCTTTTTTAACTGTGTTGGTTAGGACAGGAAAAGAACATTATCTACTAGCATACATTTAACAGTGGCAGTAAATGAAAGATAAAGTCTACGGTTACACATAGCCAGTTTATGGCATGAGTTTGATTCTTCCTTGTTTAGTTAGGTAAAGGCACCTATCCCCTGCTTGAAAGCCAGTCATATCTGACTCTAGGGTGCGGTGCTCATCTCTGTTTCTAAGGTCGAAGAGCCAGCGCTGTCCGAAGACGCTTCTGTGGTCATGTGGATGGCATGACTAATGGGACGCTGTTACCATCCCGCCACAGCAGTACCTATTTATCTACTTGCAATTTCTTGCTTTCGAACTGCTTTCGAGCCGCTTTGAGTGCCCTCGCTGGGAGAAAGGCGGGATATAAATTCTTTAAATAAATAAATAGGTTGGCAGAAGCTGGGACATGAGATGGGGGGAGCTCACTCTTTCACGTGGTACTCAGGTCTTGAACTGCTGTCCTACTGACCTTCCAGCGTCTTAACTTAAGCCACCGCGGCCCCATTAACAGCCGTTGTTAAGTTAGTCTGTCACAATCTTACAGTTACTTAAATGTTGAAATGACTAAGCAGTAGTTAAGTCAATCAGAAGAAATGCATCGAAATTATTAGCAAAGTAAGTGTTAACTATGTTTAAGTGTTATAGCAGTTTTGCCAGAAAAATTGCTTTGATTGTGGTACTTACTGGTGATGTGTGTACTTGGGTTATTCTTAAGTGGTTCTCTAAATCTTGTACCTTGTTTTTTAGCTCCATATTTTCTGTTTCTAATTCCTGAATCTAGAAAACATGCACTTATTAGAGAAGTGATAGGAGAATGGGAAAAGTTAATGAGAAAGGGAGAAGCTATTGCAACAATCACATCCCTCTGCATGTGCTTAGAAAAATGAATTACTATGAAATAAAATATTTGCCATTGTTCAGTAAAGACGGAAGATGCTGATTCTCATCCATGAAAAAAATCCCTCCCCAAGGATGCATACCGAATCTTATTTTATATATTGTATGGATTATAAGAAGCAAAATATAAATAAGGGCTTGGTGAGAGATGCAAATTTTGCACCACGTTGTGTTCCCAGAAACAGCAATTTCTTTGTTCTGTGCTCTTTAAATATAAACGCATATCTTTACTTTGTATAGTTACTGGGCACTGGAACAATAAAAAATATTTGTGATAGGACTGATCAAGCATTCTTTAGTGCTGTCAAATAATGACTCCTACTGTAGCTATCGTATAGCAACATGATGTAGTTTTTTTAAAAAGAGGCAATCAATTGGCTTTGTGGAATATTCAACTGCAACCCAAAAGGTGACCAATCAGTGCTCAAATGACCAGAAAGGGGACAGGGAAGCCTGGTCCATTTGCCTGTTGTTCCTGCCCCCTTCGCTATTGTTCCTTGAAGGTTGCGGGTGCCATAATATGGCTAAAATGGAGACAGTCATGGGATGGGAATTGTGAATTTCTTGAAAGGCTCCCTACCTACCTTTGGTGCTTCTCCCAAAAGCCAGCACCATAATTGCACTGATGAACCTACTGATTGAATTGAACCTACAGAAAGCTGCCTTTTGCTGTCATTTTGGGGGTGGGTTTGTTCTTGCCCTGCCCTTATGCAGGGCAAAGACGGGTGAATGCAGGCACCTTATCGACTGACTTGTCCAAGGAGGGGGGGGGGAGCATGGCTTGGGAGCCATTAGTATGGCCTAGTCCTACTATATACAGTGTGCCTTGAATTTTCAGCCTCACCTATCTGCCTGTTCCACAGTCTGAGATTATATCTGGGTGCCTCTGGAGCTGGTAGGAATTTTTTGCTGTCCACCTGACTGGCATGCGTTTTGCCTACCCCACGCTGTTTCTTCGGGTTGGGTTTTTTTGTCCTTAGCCTGGGTGGTCACATCTGGTAGTCACGGTGCAGGCCAAGAAGTATAGATTTTGGTACGTGCCTGAGGTCAGAGGGGAAACCAGTACTGATCCCTAGATAGGCTGACCAGATACAAAGGGTGACAAAGTGTCTAAACCTTTAACCATTGTATAGAAGAGGGAATTTGGGCAGGTGCAGCTTGTTGCACCCTTCCATGATGAGCTGCACCTGCCCAAATTCCAATGGTTAAAGTTATAGGCACTTTGTCCCCCTTTGTATATGGCAGGGCTATCCCCACTGGCGTCACTGCAGGGGGCGGAGCTTTAAGTTCCGCTGCGGTCAGACCCTCCGTTACACCGGAGCACGAAGCACCCCCACCCCCTCGTCTTTGGAGCCATTCAAGTCAGTGAAAGCACCGAGTTGAATGGCTCCAAAGGCGAGGGGGCGGGGGCGCTTCGTGCTCCCGTGTAACGGAGGGTCTGACTGCGGCGGAACTTAGAGCTCCACCCCCCCTGCAGTGACGCAAGTGGCTATCCCTAGAGGCTGTCTGGCTCAGGGAGGTTGGCTAGCAATCCCTTGGGCGTGAATTGCAACGTCAATCTCAAAGGCTTTCTGGCCTGAGGGAGGTGGTGTAGTTTAGCTTTATCAAACCCTTGGATTTCTCAACCCCTTGTAGTGAAGCTCAGGCTGTCAATTGACCGCAGCTTTGAGTCAGGGTGGGAATGCCTGAAAGGGGGATAGATGGTGGTTTGCTACCTCCTCTAGATTAGATGCTTGCAGTAAAGGAGGGAGGAGTTTTTCGAGGCAGGAGCTACTGCAGAGGTGTTTCAAGATGTACGATAGGCTATATGCAATAAATGCGGCCCAAATTATATTCTGAATGATTTGTCTTATGTGTTTTTTGGCGTGTTGGTGCAAGAACAATACGCACAACCTTTTGAAATAACTTGCTTATAAGTAAGTTCATCTGAAGTAATTTAATAACTTATGGGTAACTTAATTACTAGTTTTATGAACTTTCTAAATTATTATTTGTTTTGCTGTTAAATATTCCAAAATTCTGGATCATCAGTTTTGCTATACAGTAGTCCAACAATACATCAATCTAAATGACATATTACATAAATTGAGAAAGAAGCATCCATAACTTACTCTTTTCTGTAACCCAGCAATCTGTTTTCTTGTTTCAACATCCTTCCCTCCAGACTCCAAAAATTTCCTGTAAGCCAGGTCAAATGCTTGACCAATAGTTAAAGTTATCTCTTCTGCCTTTATACAAAGTAAATATTACCGTCAGTATGTAAACTCTATTTTATGTAAGAGAAAGAAAAATCCTAAAGGCACATACTGATTCATTGTCTACAACGTGCAGATCTATCTAAGGCAAACAAACTTATGGCGTAATCCTGCTCTATTATCGGGCGGTGGACCTAGCGTTCCGCCACCCGTAATAGTCGCAAATGTGCCATAAAGCACGTTTGCGGACTACTTTAGAGCCGGGAAGGCCGGCGTAAGGCCGGCCTTCCCAGCCTCGCCACCCGAAGACTCGACCCATGCCGAATCCACGCGAATGAAGTGATGTGTAGGCATACATCTCTCTCGCAGCTGCAGCAGCTGAGCCAGGCACACTATAACCCCATTAGTGAGTGGCAGCCACTTTGAGGGAGGCAAAGCACTTTGATCTAAGCTGCTGGGCTCAGTGGCGTCGCTAGGAATGGGGACGCCCCCCCGACGCCCCCAAACTAATTTGCATAATTTAAGTTTAGTTTTTGTTTTAACTTTTTCAGTTTTTTAAAGGTTTTTTAGGGGTTTTGTAGCGCTAACGGGGCTTCTAACCATGTGTGTATGCTTTGCGCCCACTTAGCTTTTGTCTAGGAGCCTCCAGCGACGATCTCCTCCAGCGGCGATCTCTTCCGGGGGCGCAGATCGTTCCTCTGCTCTGCCTACCCCGGGCGCGAACTCTGTAAAGCGCCCAGCAGCGCTTTACAGAGTTCACGCAGGCGCAGCACGACGATGTTTCCAATCGTTCTGCGCCTGCGTGAACTCTGTAAAGCGCTGCTGGGCGCTTTACAGAGTTCGCGCCCGGAGCAGAGGAACGCAGATCGTCACTGGAGGAGATCGTTGCTGGAGGCTCCTATACAAAAGCTAAGTGCGCATAGCATACACACACGATTAGAAGCCCCGTTAGTGCTACAAAACCACTAAAAAACTTTAAAAAACCGAAAAAAGTTAAAACAAAAACGAAACTAAAGGAGACCCGTCCCCCCCAGAGCCTCAGCGCCCCTACGCCCTGGGGCCCACCGCACCACCGCTCCATATCAGGCGACGCTTCTGGCTGGGCTGAGACTGAGTTGAGGGAGGGGGGCTGAAAGTGAAAGATGGGAAGAGAAAATATATTTTACCAGTTTGCAAACAAGCAATATATCAGGATTTGGGAAGAAGCGTGGGAAAGGGATGTGGCAAAAGGGGGAAAAGAAATTGAGAAGGGAAAGCTCTCTCCAACACAGGAACTGTGTGCTTTGTGAGACCAGCAATCCGAGCGCAGAAGGGCCAGCGAGAAGGTGGAGCAATTATTTGATTGTGGCTTTGAAAATGATGGTCAGCAAATGTTCCCTTTTTCTCCCCCTCCCCTTTTCTGTCCCCAAAGACAAGTGCAAGTCTTGGAGGGTTGCTCTGTTTCTCAGAAATGTTGCTGACCACAGCTTGGTGGGCCAGAGCCAATGGGGCAGGGGGAGAGAGAAAGTAGGAGGGGGAAAGAGGAGGAGGAAAGAACCCCGGATTCCCGAAGAAAGAAGTGGAAGTGGAGGCAGACTGTTGCAGCACAAGTTCTTGGGACCGAACTAGCTTTCTTTCACACTCAGGCTCTTCCTCCCTCCCAACTTTCCTCTCTACGAAGAGCTGCTATGCACCCTGGAGAATACCATTTATATAAGGAACCTAAGCATCCATGGTTTAGGGGTATCCGCAGGAGGTCCTAGAACCAATCCCCGCGGATACGGAGGGCCCACTGTACACACATGAATGCTTCGTGGACAGCAGATGCATTTTTTTAAACTTGGATATCTGTATCCAATATCAAAATAGCCACTACGGAGCATCTTTGCATTGACAAGAGAGCGTGGATAACGGCCCAAATCTGGCAGAATCAGTTGTGTAGCACAAAGGAAAAATATTGTATGGCTACTAGGTGGATTGGTTACATTGGATACATGTTTTTTTTTTTTAATGATGGCAATTTTAGATATTAATATGAAGCAATATTTTCAGTGACAGTTTCAATATATTATAGTGACACAAGGTTAATAGCTTTGTGACAAAGTTGGCTTCAGAGATGTGAAAGTCTGTATGTTTTCTTCTATTTTTTACTTTAACATGAATTACAGTGAACTCTTAACACTCACAGCCCAATCTTGTGTAACTCTTGCACTGGTGTAACAGTAGATCCACCGGTGTAAGTGCACTTATGCCAGTGTAACTTGCCGTACACTAAGGGTGGGGAACCGGCGGCCCGTGGGCCGGATCCGGCCCTAGGAGCAATCCGTTCCTGCCTGCGCGAACCTGGACCCGATTCCATTCGGTCCGGCCCGCGCGGGCTCGGACCGGAGGTCGCGTTCACCTCACCCGACTTTTCAAACCCTCCCGGCTGTTAGAGACATGCGCAGAAACAGCCGGGTTGAGAAGGAGTCACGCGACTCCTTCTCAACCCGGCTGTTTCTGCGCATGTCTCTAACAGCCGGGAGGGTTTGAAAAGGAGTCGAGCGAGGTGAGCGCGGCCCCACGCACGCTCACCTCGCTCGACTCCTTCGCAAACCCTCCCGGCTGTTAGAGACATGCGCAGAACGCATGTTTCTAACAGCCGGGAGGGTTTGAAAAGGAGCCGGGTGAGGTGAGTGCGTGCGCGGCGGCTGCCGCCGCCGCCACTGGCGGCTGAAGAGAAGAGAAGGTAAGGAGAGCGATGGGGGTGGGTGCTTGCCGGGTGGGTGGGAGGGTGGGAGGGAGAGTGAGCGGTGGGTGGGAGCGTGCGGTGGGTGGGTGGGTGGGAGAGCGGTGGGTGGGAGGGAGGTAAAGTCGCGGGTGGGGGTAAATTTGTGTGGGAGGGAATCGGCCGGCCTATGGCTGGCCCGCAGCAAGTTTTCCCTATGGGAAAATGGCCCCCCACCGCAAATAGGTTCCCCACCCTTGCCGTATGCCAACATGGTGTATGTTACACCAGTGTCCATCCTGAGTCTGTCGGCATACAGCAAGTTACACTGGCATAAAGTGCACTTACACCAGTGGATCCACTGTTACACCGGTGCAAGAGTTATACAGGATTGGGCTGTAATTGTTGGGAAGGGGGGGGGGTGCACTAATGCCGAAAGTCTGTTAAATCTGAATGCATTGAAGTCAGTGGAGAAACACATGCAGAAAACAGAGCAGAAAATGTTTGCTGTTTCCGACGTCTGTTAGATCAAGGTCCGTTAAAAGCAAGGCTTCACTGTATAAAATTGGGCAGTGACTTTTAGCATTAAAAAATTCCCATGTAGCTTTAGAAAAATATGGCGTACTTACACACTTTTCACTGTCAAAGACATAGCACAAATGTTTATTTGATTCAGAATCTTTGCATATGAAAGTGAATATCCTTTTGTCAGTTTTGTCATCAGCACAAAATGATATCCTATGGAGCTGACAATTGTGCAGGACTTCCTGTGGAAAACAATTGTGCATTTACACTTCAGGAGTTGCATTCTAAAGATCTACTCAGTCCCCTGGAATAAGACAAGATCCAAACAGAAAGATCCAGACACCAGAAAATATCAAAAAGGGTGACCTATAATATTGTTCTATAATATTAAATATTCCACTCAAAGAGCAATATTCTGATATAGCCCATTTGTTAGACATGTCTACAAACTATGTACACATCTGGGTCCAATTTTCATCCACACAAGGCAAAGAAGCACAAACACAAGATATGTTCCATTACAGATACTGGGACAGTTCCAGCTCCATTCACGGGATGCTCTTGTTGGATTACAGTCAACATGTTTTGGTTTCTGCACGATTATCTTACTGCTGTACATAATGTTCTGTTGTCTATATATTTACTGTAGTAACTAGAAGATGGTAATGTCACTTTTTCAGATAGAAGGATGGGATCTTAACGTACACAGCAAATGGAGATTACTATGTCACATTTTAAAATAACATACAGGGTCATGTAAAACAATGTAGTTACTAAAAAGAACAGACAACTCTTGAAACAAAAAGCATCTTTTGCAATATTAGATACGCTCGATTTTCTGCCTTTTTTTTTTAAGGTAATGGCTAATAACTTGTAAGCCTCTTGGATGCCAGTGAACTGACAGAGCTAATCCACTATATATTGTTTTTATGCACAGAGTGACTTTTGGGGGTCAGCATATACAAGGGGGGGGGGAAGAGGAAAATAAGGTTCTTACTTTTGTTTTTGGATCTAGGATCTTCACTCCGTATATTGAAATCTGTAACTCAACTTTTGGTGTTTTCTGCCCTTCAGATTTCTTGATATGTCTGGCAAACTGGAAATCAGAAACAATTATGTAAGAACATTTGTAACGTCTCAGAGTACTAACAATGTCTTCAAAGTGGGGAGATTATATTAATAGGTGAAGCTGATGAGCAATCTTCTAATGCAGTGTTTCCCAAAAATGTTTGACCTGCGGCTCCCTTGACCATTGGCGACCATTGGCTGCGGCTCCCCATGACATTATGTTGATGCCTGCCAATTGGCATTGCACTGTTTTCCAAGAGAAATCCATGGCACTCCGCAGCTCCCCTGCCTGGTTTCCGCGGTTTCCAGTTTGGGAACCACTGTTCTAATGTAAGAAAAGCTATCAACACTGCTTTCATCCTGATCCATTGCTTCTAGTAAATTTCATGTGTTGACCCATTCCTCATCTCTGCCACAGAAACTGCTCCTGCCCCTGATTCTGCAACAGGAGAGGAGGGGGGGGGGCGGGGAGGAAGGTGGTGCCATCAACAAGCCACAGCATCTGTGCCCAAGACTTATGATGGGAAGAGCAACTGTTATTTCAAGACAAGATGAGGAGGAGCAAATTGCTGGATATTTTGAATGTTTTCTTTCATAGTTTCCCCGTTGGATGCTTTTTCCCTCCCCAGGAATATAAAGTTATCATCACCAGCCAAGCAAGTTCATCTCTGTTCAGGAGTTAGTACCGAATTGCAGAAGCTGACAAACATTTTCAGAACCCCATTTTAGTTTTAGTGAAATTTGACTAAAACCTTGGAAAGTATCACTTCAGAAACAAGAGCTCCGTGTTCAAAATGAAATACAGGGGGAGCACAAAAAACACTCATTATTTCAAGGAATGACCATTGGAAATCAAGGAGTGTTTTTGTGCTCACCCTGTATTTTGGAAGCATTTATATAACATGCAACAAAGCACGAGGCTCTTCTAATATCCATACTTTCTCTGGTAATTATGATTTAAACCATTTTTCATACTGGTGCAAAGAAAGGGAAAGCAAATTCAAAGTTAAAAGAACATTCCATCTAGAGGAAGCTGCATAAGAAAGCTGATAAGCAGCAAGGATGTATCTTATCCAATATAGCCTAAACAGTGAATGGGCCCAAAATAATCATTTAGTACCGATAGTAATGACAGAAATCAAAATCTGGAAGAGAAATAGAAAGGAAAAATTAAGTTTGCCTAAAGGACTTCATTTTGCTGTAGACCACCAGCTCCACCTACTGGTAAAAATCAAATCGTGTAATGTTGTATGTTACAATTGTATACACCAGTGATTCTCAAACTTTTTATCACCAGGACCCACTTCTTAAAATGACACTCTATTGGGACCCACCTAGCTTTATGAGACTTAAAAAAAGTGATCTAGAAATAAATATATTTATTTACAAGTAAAGAGCTCAGCTGCTTACAGGGTGATTAGCAGCTATCTTGCAAACTGCAGGAGCTCGGTTCTTTGAAGGGCAATTAGTAGCTATCTGATTTTTCAATAGCCTCAGGGCTTGTGGCAATTACTTATCTGATCTATCACGTGGGACCACCAGAAATCAGGTTCCAACCCTCCAAGTGGGTCCCGACCCACAGTTTGAGAAACACTGATTATTCAACGGAAGCTGAGGGGAAGGAACAGACAGACATAAAAACTCTGATGCTTCTAGCTTGTTGAATGCTCAATCTTGGAACCAAATATCAGCTAACATTTCAAATTGGATGCAGTTTCAAGGTGGCTCAAGTAATTACAACGTACTATAGCCAAAACGGACGACCACAGCCCAAGTAACGTTTCAGAGAATACCAAATTGCTCAGCTATTTAAACAAACATGGAAGCTGAGAGCAAGTACTACCTCCCAACATGCTCTCAACTCTTTGAAGCATCAAGGTTTATTTTTTTAATGAAATAAGTGCATTGAACTTGAATCAGACCCCAAAACACATGGAAACATTAAAAAACCACAAGTTTTAATTGACCCAAAAGATTTGACTTCCCTCCATTAATAGGAACCTAAACATTTTTAAACATGTTCTTTCACTTCACCAATTAATTCAACTCTTTCTGAAGTTGTGATACTGTGGCAGTTTCATAAAATTGTAATTGACATTTCTATTTTGAAAGAAAGTAAAGATTCTTCTAATTCTTCTAAGAATGAAGAGATATGAATACATCCTTATTTTTACCATTCAAAATTATCATGCAGAGCATGCTTTAAGTTGGTTCACAGAAATTTAATGATGCATCTTTAAAAAGAATTAAAAAGCTGAGTTTTTACTCTACCATTGAATACTCGTATTATCAGATAATTTCTCAATTTACTTCCCCAAATAAAGATTATTAGCTTCACAGTTTAAGACACAATTTCTAGCCATCACTCATCGCATACATTCTCCCATGATCACCTCTGCTTTTTGCTTGGAAAACAAACTACCTGTAATTCAACCATGTTAGTTTGTATACAACTGTTGCCCATATAAAGTGACCAGCGTTGTAACTACGGCAGAGCCTGAGGGGCATCTACCCCAGGCGCTCCACCAAGGGAGGGCACAAT
Source organism: Plestiodon gilberti rubricaudatus (assembly GCA_026170595.1). Lineage (NCBI taxonomy): Eukaryota > Metazoa > Chordata > Lepidosauria > Squamata > Scincidae > Plestiodon > Plestiodon gilberti. The sequence goes on from JANXHW010000001.1 coordinate 166,607,718, forward strand.
TTTTCACCAGCGCGAGCCTCCAATAGCGGAAGGAGGCTCGGCACAGTGGGAAGGGCTGCAGCACACGAAAAACGCATGCTGGGAAATGCTCTCCCGCCTGCCCCAGGCTTCTTACCGCTATATCAAGGCTCACGCTGGGCCACCGAACTCGAAAGTGACGTCAGCACCACTCCCTTCTCGGTTTGGAGTGCCGGGAGGGGGGCATACTGCCTTGTCACAGGCGAATTTTCGCATCGTTATGCTTCTGAAAATGACCCCATGTTCAAGTTAGGTAGGGAGAAGAGCAAGAAGAACTTTGGGTCAAACATACTTCCCACTTTATTCCATGATGGATCAACGTAGGAGGCACCTTTTTAGTAATATTATCTGTTCACCAATTCTGAATAGGAAGAGCACAGAAATTTATGGCTGCTGCATAACTGCAAAACTCCTTTCTACTGGACACCAGTCTGAACTGTTTTTAAAGAACAGCACAAGCTTTTTTTTAGACAAGTCTTTCTGCTAGCTTGATAGGACAATGAAAAGCACACAAATGTTTTATCTGTACATAGAACAATTACTTGCTTTGGCTGTTGTTGTGTTAGCAGATGCTGACATCAGTGGAAGAGGTGCGTGTTTAAAGATTTTAGGTGCTATATGTAGTTTTTAGTTGTAAAATTCTTAACCATTCTATGCTTGTAAAATGAACGTTACTCATCAAATACTGTTGTCAAGATTAAAAAGACTGAATTCACAGTGCAACCCTATGCATGTCTACTCAGAAGTAGTAAGCCCTATTCAGTTCAATGGGATTTACTCCCCGGTACGTGTGTATAGGATTGCAGTCTCAGTAATTGAACACGGGGTGGTGACAAAGGTGGGTGGCACGAGGCGTCATGATGTCACCTGGCCCTGGGCAGCGGGGGGAGGGGAATAGCGAAGCCACTGCTTGGTATCCTTTATAGAGTGACAGTCTTCCACAACATGGCTAAAGACAGGAGTGCGTGTGCATACTTTGTCCCCTCACCTGGCGCTTGGGATGATGAGAGAAGGAAGGGAAAGCCAACAGTGCTTCGATCCTCTTCTGGCTGGGAGGCGGTACAGTCTGTTTATATTACCCTATGTATGCATTCTCAGAAGTAAGTCCCATTGTGTTTAATGGGGCTTACGCCTGGGGAAGTGTGTATAGAATGGCAGCCCAAGCATTATCTGCCAACAGCATGAACACAGTACAAAGTGTTCAATTCAGACATCATTTTCAACCCTCTGTAGCGACTGAGAGGTGGATAGTTCGTTTTTTGCATCTCTTTTGAGATGCAAAAAAACACAGAAACACAGTATCTAGTAACTTCAAGAATTCCTTCACACAGTCCACAGGCTTTGTGCATATTGCTGTTAAACAATATATACATTCATAACATTGACACATAGTGGTCATTATCAAATGCTTCTGTCTGCTCATTAGTGCCTGCATGATACTGAGCAGCGTCTGCCTCGGAACAGAGCATAAGGATGCAATATTTATTCATAACTTTTTATAATTGCAGTTCTACATTTCTGAGGATATTAATTCACAGTTTCCTTTCGGTTGCTCTTGGTTTGAAAAAAAAAAGCCAAACATACACAATACACAAAAGTCTACATATTTTTTCTGTGGTGGCATCAAATAAAAAAAAAAATATATATATAGTGCTGGAAGATAGCAAATGAGCGCCGAGTCCTTTCGCTACAAACAAATGTTAAAATAGATCAAGCATTGCTTGTAACTAAATATATTGAATTTTAAAAGGCTTTCCTACCTTAAGCTTCCTAACAGCATCTCTCACAACTTCTGTACCTTTGGGCTGCTCCACTTCTGTACTGCCAAGAAACTGAAAACATTGTACTTTGTGAGAAAAGTAATGCAAGCTAGTCAGGTGTTGTTGCCTTTTTTTTTTACACCCCCTTAAAACAAGCAGTATTTTAGCAGACAACAATCAATCACTGTATAACTTTAAAGTCTAAATACAAATGCACACGTCCTTTCTGATTATGCTGAATACTTTACTGATCTAAAATAGTCTTTTTGCTCAGTTTTACAGATTCCTGGGAGTTATAGCCTATTTTCTATTTTCATAACTAAATGAACTTTGATTCTCTTTTTGCAGTTCTGAATGCTTTGGAGCAGCCATGACTTTTATGAATGAAAGAATTAGCAACAGACAACACAAGGTTTTACAAAACCATTTCAGATTTTGGCTGACGTTTGAACTCTTTCTAATACTGCCAACTTGAACAGAGCCACAAAATTAATGGACCAGCCCTAAAACATGCTGTGCCAGCACATCATAATAAATCATAAGTTATATGCCAGTGTTCCTGGCACAAACATTTAGGATCAAGGTGAAAACTGAAAAGCACTCAGCTGTACATTCAAAGTGACTTGTAGTACTGCTGACGTCAGTAGCGACTATACCACTTATTTCAGCAAATCATAGTGGAATAAGGATGGGATGAGTATGCACAATTCCTCTAATATCTCAGTGGAACACACCAATGGCCCAATCATATCCAGCTGTAGCACCAGCAGAGCGCACGCTCTGCCGGTGCTAGCTGTCACAAAGTCACAAAGGTGACATAAAGCATGTTGAGACAGTGCGCCCGTGGAAACGCCGGTGGAAAGGCCCATGCCTGCCTACTGGCAAGCGGAAGCCCGCTGGAGCAGGTAAGTCCTGTGCTGACCTGAAAAGGGGTGGGGGAAGGGCAGGGGTGGGGACGGGGTGGGCAGAACGGGCCCAGGAGGGGAGTGGGATTGGCAGCACTGGGGTGTGCCACATCTTACCCCCTTCCTGGCCCTGATCCATCAACATGGATCAATGAGGACTTGTGCCAGCTCGCGCAGTTCTGAGTTGACCCATAACAATGGCTGAGGCTTTCCCCGGGGCAAGGGGACAAATGTTCCCTTACCCAGAGGAGACTGACTGCCTACTAAACTCCACCGTGGGATGCAGCATAGCCCGTGCCGGCGCCACTGCATAGGCACGGGGAAGTTTAGGTAGGATTGGGCTGCAAAAGATAGAGGGCTGTATCACATACTATAGTGTAGTCCTTCCTTATATCTTGATCTTGCCATAAAGGTTGGGCACAAAGCATTTTCTTGGCATGTTACATGAGGCAACAGGTGGTGTGTCAAATTGTGCTCCACCTTTCCAGTGAGGGACAGTATATGGTGGTGGGACTGGAGAGGAATTCAATATATACAACAGCAGACTGCTTCTTTTCCATGGACAGACCCTTAGAATGGGGCCCAATCTGCATGCTTTGCTTGTTGGATACAAGGCACTTTACATTGCTTGTGCACCTTATTTAGGGGGCAGAAGAGATGATGCGAGTGCAGAAACCTTCTTTGACAAACTACGCAGCTCACCTTAGCAGGACCCATCAAGTAATAATGAACACAAAATAGGTTTATGGTTTAATCCCATTGGGCAACTGACTGTTAGTCAAATTCCTGAAACAGTGAGGAATGAGTCATGATAGAAAACCTGCGATAGTTTCATGCATAAGTAATAAAATAGTACATAAAATTACCATACTCAAGCTGCAGTACCAAGAATATAAATGGAAAAGCACCAACAATAGCTATGATTTCTCTGAACAGTTCTAGGGATACATTATGCGAAACCTTAACCCACTGCCCATATAGGGGTGTTTACATTTTTTTTTCTTGTCGAAAAATGTGACATGTGCTAGGTGGGAAATGTTTCAGATCATATTTACTCAACTACTTAATTGCTGACTAATTGAACTGCTCTTTGAGCAGCGATCCAAAAAGAAGCTCTCAAAGAGAACCACATTTCTGTGCTCAGTTAACTGAGATGGGAGATAGGTGAGGAAAGTTAATAGGTTTTGTGATGGCAAATGTACCAAGGGTGGATTAGACACTGGACAGCTTCTTTTAATAGGCGGCTTTTTTTCCTGTCTAAACCCAGCATCTCCAAAGGAATACTGAACAGAAAAAGGTCACTCTCCATTACGGTTTCTAGGCAGGCCAAGCTATCTGTTTGCAAACAAGAGTCATGGGTCGTCTATTAAGCACAGATTTAAAACAATACAATTTGCTCCTTGGGTCAAGATCTGCCATCTCAGCTGTCACCGTTCGTTCGTAAACCTTTATTGGCTTAACATACAAACATAATACAATACAGAACATAATACACCCATCAATACCCATCAGCCATCCCCACTTTTTCAGTTGCCATAAAGTGCCATCCCACCCAACTACTGGATAAAATAATTACCTTTAAAAACTTGAAAACTCATTAGAATTTAAAGTATTGATGTGTCTTAAATGAAAGAAAAAAAAAGAGACCAAGGCATTTCTTTTTTAATAATAGAAAAGCAGTGTGTCTTTTATTTGTTTTAACATTTAGGAAGCTGCATTAACTACAGACGATTCTTTCAGTGCCTGATGGATGAGTATTATATTTGGACACAGAACAATACAGTTATGGATTTTATAAAGCTCAACAATTTTTATAGTTCAAAACAAACATTCTGCCGGGAAACTCCGTCGTATAATATAATTTTATTATTATAATTAGATGGTTAAAACTTTACGTTTCGCATCCAACATTGAAAGCATCCTCAGAAGTCTTGTGGTTACACACTGCGACTACCAATAAATACCTTTATTTATTGTAGAAGCACAGACAAAGGGAAACATTTCATCAATAAAAAATTAAATTTAACAAGAAATGTGACAGTGTTAATATTTATCTTTCTAATTTTTGCTCCCAATCCATTCAAAAGTGTTTGATATATTAAACAGCTTAATTGGATGTTTGAAAAATATCCCACATAGGCATGTCACACTCTGGGGAGAAAGGTCTCTTTTTTTACCAAGTTCAAATTAGAATAATGTAATCAGCTACAATTTATATGAAAACAAATATGCTAACTGTATCACGGTTGCATCTATTTAGTTATTTTTCTCCTCTCTTAATTCTTTCTATGTGTTTCCTCACTGATATATTCCCATATTGGAATATAAAGAAGATTTATATTCCTTGCTACAGGATGTGGTGATGGCACTTGGCTTGGATGCCTTTAAAAGGAGATGGGACAGATTTATGGAGGAAACGTCCATCACAGGTTACAAGTCATGATGGGGATAAGCAACCTCCTGGTTTTAGAAGTAGCCAGTCTCTGAATGCCAGGTGCAAGGGAGTGGCGACAGGGCACAAGTATCTTGTTGTCTTGTGTGCTCCTTGAGGCATGTGGTGGGGCCACTGTGAGATACAGGAAGCTGGACTAGATGGGTCTTCTTTGCCCTGATCCAGCAGGGCTCTTTTTATGTTCTTATTGCCCAATGTAGGCTCTCTTTCTGCAAATGTAAGCACATAGGGGCTACTGCCACGCTACTAGCACAAGCCCCATTAAAGGGAGACCACCTGGGAACCAAAGCTTCTCTGAATTTGTAGGGAGCAAGAGTGGGCTTGCAAATAAATTCAAAAGTTCAGAGGTGATGGGCTTCCTGGCAGATGAGCAGTACATGAGCTCTGGCAGTTCTCATGTTAGAAATAAAGAACTCTATGGAGTGATTTTAATTATGTAGGATCAAACCATAAGAGAGTCAAAAAAATACATTTGCTACCCATTTCATGGCAATAGGCTTGACTTTTTTTCCATTTTAAAAAAATGGTTGAATTGACAATTGGTATAATTCAAGGAAGTTTTCATAAGAAAAACAAATGTCAAAATGACATTTCATTGCAATTCATACATCTGAAAACCTGACATACAGATAATTCTGTCTTTACAGTTGGGTCATTTAGATTTGCACTGGCATTTCTGTATAGCAGCAGCAACTTCAATGGTGTTAGAAAAGGGACATGACTAAGTGCCAACAAATATGCGGGCTGCTGTATCAGCACTACATCATATTATGCTAATCTACATTCTAGAGCAGATTTTCTGAAATGGAGATTGGGCTTGGTAGGAGCTCCAAACAAGTGATTGTATATAAGAATGTTTAGGCAATTATTTCAGCATTATCATTACATTGTTTTAAATCCACTTCTAATCATATGACAATGTTTGGATTTTTCCTTATTATAAAGGACTTTCAGATAATTGAGCCAGAGCCAGATAACATAATAGAACAGTACGTAAATCTTTCTTTTCCAGTAGAGAGCAGTGTAGGATATGGTACTAAGATTATAGTAACTGTTTCCTTATCCCTACCTTACACAATGATTCTTAAGATTGCACAATGACTTCTCAATGCCTTTGAATGCCACACATTTTTGGCACGTGCAACCACAGCGGTTTTTGTGGGCTAGAGCCTACTTTGTCAGAAGCAGGAAGTATTATTCTGAGCTAGCAGATAAAAATGTTATACAGGTACAGAGAAAGAAACATAAATTGTGGAGACAAAAGGCTATGAAATGCACATCTAGGAGGTGTGGAACAAAATCAAGTGCCTGCTGACCCCACAAAACAGATAAGGAAGCATTTTGAATCTTGCATGGAAAGCCTGCTGCCAAAGACTGATAAACGAGCTCTCATTCTCATCAGAGAAGCTCAAAAGAGGGTAGACATACTGCTGAAAGAAAGCTAAACTCTCTTCGAGCCAATCTTATCCTTTCCCCCGCCGATGTAGCCATGCCAAAAAGGCGTGTGCTGTATACAAAGAGAGGGGGTGGATTTAAAGGCTTCTCTCACACATTTGGGTAAGCCTCCTGATTGCCCCTTTACCTGGTTTGTCCCTTTACCCCGAGTAATGCGCCAGCCACCCCGATGGGGCTATTCAGATGTGCACCAGCTATTTTGCTGGTGCACATTCGAGAGCCCTGTGTAATGGCAGCCATCTCTGGAACGTTCCATTCTGCCCTCCCTATGCTCCTCATCCTTCCGGCAGGGACTTGCCGCTCTGCTGTGGTGCTCCACCGTTCTGCAGTGCTAGAAGAGCGGCACAAGCTTCTTTGCTGGTGCCGCTTACTCTCCAGGTGTTGAAAACGTGCTTTATGGAACGTTTGTGACACCCTGGACCGGCGGACAACTTGCTCCACCGGTCAAAGACTAGACAGGATTGCACAGTCAGATGATAAAATGTTTTGCTGAACCAGGCTTAGGTTCCATTTAATCCACTGCTCCTCCAAGTGCCAGTATATAGGAGTCTTCTGACCACAAGCTGGTCAGGAGTAGGCAAAGAATCAAGGCACAAGACAGCAATGGTAGCTGAGATGGTTTGCACACCTAGTCTACGCCAAGGATGGTTTACAAATGTCTGCGCCAAGAATTAAAGACAAGATACAGTCATATGGAAAAGCCAAAAGCAGCAACCAGGTGTCAAGAATGAATCAAGCTAGTTAACAAAGGACATCCACAGACAAATGGCCAGAAAAGAGTGAGGAGTGACAGCACAGACCTAGGAAGAATTGAGGCAATTATAGGAACGCAAGGAGCAGCAGCAATCAGGTGCTGCATTTAAATAGGATGGCACCAAGATTTGAAGAGCAGGTAACCTTCAGCAGAGGCAAAGAGCTGCATGCTGCTCTGAGTATTACTAATAATCAGTGATGGTGAATTCTCTGACTTGGGAGTGGGAGTATTGGAAAGTGGAATAGGACACATTTTCTCCCACACCTCACCCCCCCCCCCCCCCGCCGCCCTGGCCAACACTTCACCTTATGGAGAAATCGTATAGAAATTTCCTGAAGTTACTGCACCTGCCTGGCTTCCTCATCTGGACTTGCAGGAAATGGCACAATCATTAGGACATCCTGCCACTAGAAAAAAGCAAGGCCATTTAGGCCCACAAAAAAACAACAGCTACCGTCCAGTTTCCAGCATGAGGCCCAGTGAGGGCATGACTTGCTACTCTTCTGCCCTGTTCCGCTGGAGTCCAGAGCCCAATTGTATACATGTTTACTCAGAAGTTTACTCCTATCATGCCTACTGAAAAGTAAGTCCCATTATAGTCAAGAGGGCTTACTCCTAGGATTGCAGCCCAAGTCTATGTTCTACCTTTTAACCAGTTAGGGTGGGAGCCCAGCAAGTTTCCTCCAGACTCCCTTAGGTATAGGCTTGCCAGATTGTCAACCGGGACAGAGCGATCGCCTCTTAAGGGGGGGAGCGTGGGCGGGGCCGGGAACCCTTGGTTACCGCCCACGCTCCTCCCCCTTAAGGGGCGATCGCTCCGTCCCGGTTGACGATCTGGCAAGCCTACTTAGGTAGGGCTCCTCATCAGGGCCTCCAAGGCTCCTTTCAGTTCATTTTTGGATCAATGACTCAACCTACCAGTTACTGTACAGTGGGGAGCAAGTTCTCCCACCACGGACAGTGGTTCATTAGTGAGCCCATACTATGTTTTGAATCTTGTCCCTTTTGTTATTACAAGACAAGCCACAGCACGCCTCCACACTTGGGCTCAAGCTCCTGCTTTCTCCACATCTAGTCACAGAATCCTCTCCTGTTTGCCCTGGAACCTTTATTTTCCAAATACTGTTTGCCCTCTTATCTCCACAGAATCTGAACATCTCTCCACTGTGCATCGCCATTCTCCCCCTCCTCTTCCAAGAACCTCACTAACATTATATCTCCTTGTCATGGTATTGTAATAACCCTGTGAGTGGGAGGAAAGGTGGGACTTACTTGCCTCCTTAGAACCCTCACTTACAGCGCGATGCTGCCTAACTTTAGGCCAGCGGAGTGAGTGCTCCGCTGGCGTATGGTGTCACAAAAGTGCCATAAAGCACTTTAGCGGCACCTTAGGAGTAAGCGGCGCCGGTGTGGAGGCCTGCATCACTCACTCTGCTGCCTATCAGAACCCACGCTGCCTGATACAGATAAGTCCTGCGCTGTGTGGCGGGAGGGTGTGGGGAGGGTGGGCCGGGGTGGCGAGGAAGGAGGCAATTGGCCAGTCAGGACAGGAGAGGGGTGGGGATATCTATATCCTAGTCCCCTTCCTGGGTCTGGCCAGCCTTACATAGCCTTCCTGGTTGTACGCCAACTAAATAGCTGGTGCGCATCCGAGAAGGTCCATTGGGGCTGCTGGGACTTACACCAGTGGAAGGGATGAACTTCCCTTTCCCCCATGATGAGCCCCGGCCCTGCCAGCGTGGGTCACATCCTGTGTAGGATGCAGTGGCCGGTCACATCTTACGCAGGATGGGCTGTTACTGTGGTCCTTCCCACTGCCACAAGTGGAGATTTGCTTTTTTATACCTCAGGTAAGCTGGTTAACCAGCTTTTTACCTTGTGAACTCTCATTTGCTTCAATATCCAGACATCTTTCTGGTGGGTAGAAATGGCTAATAGGCATGGGATGGGAACTTCACAAGAACAACATTACTCAGAAGCCAAGGTAAAAAACAAGCAAAGTAATGGTTTCTATCTCATCATTTCCTGAGACGCTTTCTGCACTTTTTCTTTCTTTAATGCTATGAGTAGAGGGTTTTGTTGGCCCCTCACATGTTCACTCTCTATGGACAGTGAGCACTTGGAATAAACACCTGTGTTTATTACAGCACAATCCTAACCAACGTTCCAGCGTCGGTGCAGCCGCAATAATAAATAAATAAATAAATGCAATAAAATAAAACCATGTAATTTTGCGTCATTCTTCATCTGCTGATACTGTACAACCTACCTAGTACACTTTTAAAGTGGTTAAAATGGGAAAAAAATTGGAATAGAAACTGCTTTCTGCTATTTCATTTTGGTTAAACGCCAACATCTGCGAAAAAATAAAACCATTAGAAAACCCTAGCTATTAGTTTCTCTTCCCTGAGCTGAACGTTCAACTCTGAAAATGCCCAAGCCAATTTAGGACTGTTTTTTCTTCCACCATTTTTAGAACACAACATATACCACCCTTATATTACAAAACAACAAAATGGTGAAAAGCAACACACTCCTTTTCTCTCTCTTCACCAAGAACTGGTGCTTGTTAGATCAAGTGCCATTTTATGGCCAAATTTCCTGTGAATGCAACTGCTTGAATTACTGCTCATCTATTTGAGTGCATCCTTGTTCTCAATTCCCCTCCCTCGGATCGTAAGGTTAATCCTCACATAAATACAGTAAGTCCTCACTTAAAGTTGTCTCATTTAAAGTTGTTTTGTTTTAAAGTTGATGGGAAAATGCCATAGGAACATTTATGTTTATCAATTAGCCTATGGTAAATTGGCTAATTGATAAACTTTCGCTTTTCCAAGAAGAACCCTATCATCAACTTTTAAGTGAGGACTTGCTGTGGTAGTGTATACCTCTAATCAGACTCAACTTTCGTGAATGCCAGTCTCCCTTGGGGGTGTGCCATGAGCCAGTAGTCAAGCGTCCCTGGAATACTCACATTTCAATACACATGTAAGTGCTGTAAGTGCTATTACATATTTAATTTATTTATTTTTCACATTTTTATACCGCCCTTCCTCCAAGGAGCTCAGAGTGGCGTACATATTTCCTCCCCTCCTTTTGTCCTCACAACAACCCTGTGAGGTAGGTGGGGCTGAGAGATAGTGACTAGCCCAAGGTCACCCAGGAGGCTTCGTGGCTGAGCGGGGATTTGAACCTGGATCTTCCAGGTCTAAGTCCGACTCCCAAACCACTACACCATCCTGGTGTAGTGTGGTAACAAGAGCAAGTGTGGTAACACTTGAGCAAGTGTGGTAACAAGAGACAAATGCTTAATGCTGGGAGAGTATTTCCTCATGATTAGAAACCCTGGAATTGTCCCTGCAGTCAACGTTTGCCTCTGTAGATTAAATGCTGAACATGAAGAGAACAGGTAGCACAGCAAACCAGGCCGCCAGCAGGGCTTTGTGTGGTTAGTGGGGATAATCCCACTAGGCCCCTCACATGTTCACTCTCTATGGACAGTGAACACTTGGAACAAACACCTGTGTTTATTACAGTGCAATCCTAACCAACTTTCCAGGGCCGGTGCAGACACAATGCAGCCCCAAGGTAAGGGAACAAATTTTCCTTCTCCTTGAAGAGGCCTCCATGACTGCCCCTGCACTGCAAAATGCAGTTTATGCCCTGTTGGCACAGCTACACTGGCGCTGGAAAGTTGGTTAGGATTACACTGTCAGTTACCTAATTTATTTACCCAAAGTAGAAGAACAAAACCACATGTACTCAACTTCATTTAGTATTACAATAGTTAGTTTTTTTGGAGGTGATGAGATTTTGAACGTAATATTCAAGTCCTCCTAAAAAACGTAATATACATTAAAGACGATAAAATGTGTATACTGAGTTTTGAAGCCATGGTAGATTTGTTTATTACATTAACAGCGCAATCCTATCCAACTTACACCACCGGTGTAATCAGTGGGGGGGGCAGGGTGGGAGGCTTTGGAGGAGAGGGGAGATTTAAATCCCTTTTGAATCCCCCTTTGGAGGGGATTTGAATCCCCTTTCCATTCTGGGGCCGCCCGTTCTTGCTGCACCGCTGGTTACATTGATGGTGTAAGTTGGATAGGATTGTGCTGTAAAGGATGTTGCGAAATGTAATAGGATTAACAATACAGAGATGACATTTTGATCATCTTTTGAAGATCATAATTGGGTTCACAGTTATGCTCTGAACCCGATGATGATCTTCAAAAGATGATTGAAACGTCGTCTCTGTATTGTTAATCCTACTACATTTCTCAACATCCTTTAATGTAATAAACAAATCTAAGTCATGGCTTCAAAACCCTGTATACACATTTTATCGTCTTTAATTATCGCTGGCCACGAAAGTCTAACCGCTTATCTTAATATACATAGTACCATAACTCGCAGAATGTACTCATCAACAACATTTGCAATGCTTCTGACAGAAGTGCTAGCTGGTGATTCAAACATGTTTTAAATTAACAGGCTGTCTACTCCCTGCATCCTTCAGATGAATTGCACACCGCTTTTTAAAGCGCTACATACACGTTAAAGCAACATTTGTTTGATGCCGTATGTTGTTTGTTAACACACACACACACACACACACACACACACACACACACACACACACACACACACACACACACACCACTCAGATTTTAAGAGTTGAAAAAACTACTCAGGAAGTTAGGGTGCATTCATGATATCAGAAGTCCCCCAGTCAGTTTCTGCCCCAAACACACAGAACTGATTTCCCCCCAAGTTGGATCATTTGAGGAAGATTGTTTGCATGAATGGAACACAGGGAACTTGCTTCCACAGCAGCTGCACCGGCCCAAGTTATTATGTTTGTCGAAGGCTTCTGCAGATTAGTATGAATGAGTCTATTTCATAGACTCCTGGAAGAGCGTTGGTCAAGTAAGTGGAGAATATACAACGACAGCAGAGGAAAGCAGCAAGGTAGTCTCAGGAGAACTCACAAATTGCTATTGCCGCTGGGAATATTTGTTTGGCGTGATTTCATTTTGGACAAGTGTCTGTGATTTATTTCCTTTTTAGCAAGAGCCAATAAACATTTCACCGAGTTGCCCATCACAGCTGTTATTCCAAATCAATGGCTTGGAGAAACCACATGATCAACCCTTCTACAGATAACTGCAACTGAGTGTATAAAATTCAGGGTAGCTTCAGATAAACACAACGTCCATCCACTCTGCTACTCTGATTTTATTTAGAAAAAATATATATGAAAGACTTTCCCTGCACAATAGACAGCTTCGACTTTTTCAGCTTCATACGAAATATTTTCTTTTGAGACAAGAACATAGTAGTATGCCAGCAAAGAACATCAATATCGAAATCTGTGAACACACAGTGATGGTTTCTGACCAAGTGCACTTTAGCAAACCATCAAGCATGCTTTGCAAGCCACTATCTTAACTTTTTGATGCAACCTGGAAATAAGGACAGTAATCTTGCCCATAGTCAAACTGTTTATATTATACTGCCTTCACTGGAATTTATGCTGCCCAGCTATATATTGAAGTCATGGTTAAGATACCTATATTCTCTGTTTTTCAGCCAATACATTGAGGCTTCCAAGCAAGGGACTGTTTGTCTATGCTGAGGATTTAAGGGCAAACAAATATTTAGAGACCTCTAAGTTAATACAGTGATCTGCTGTGCTTATTTTGCTGTATAAACAACTCAAAATATTTTTTTCTGCAGACTGTAGTACATTTTATGGGTGATTAATATTAAGTAATACTATACTTAAGTATTTGCTTGAATAGCGTCATTGCCTCAACACCACAGAAGATGTAAACAGCAGTGTTGCCGGTCAGACACTGTCGACAACGAAGACATATTATTAGGAACCCAGATTTAAGTAAGTATTAGGGCTAGCTGAACGCTTGTGGGTGAACATTTTCAGTGTGTGAAAGGAAGCTTCGGGGACCCAACATTTTTATCTGAAAGATTACCCTTGAAGATCTCCATTGCCTTTTTTGCCCTATTTTATTTATTTCTGTATTTATATACCACCTTTCTTTATCCTCAGATTGCTCTTCAGATATTACTCAAGGCGGTTTACATAGGCAGGCTTTCCAAATTCCCATTTTTCAACGGGTTTTATTACAATACTGTTCGGTGAACTCACAGAACCCTCAATTCACCTGATGTTTCCCTTTTGTTCTGTTTCACTTGTGTTCCTGATTCCACTTGGCAACTGTTTTGGTGCATATTTTTTTTTTCTCTAAAAGTCCTGCTTCCTGACAGTGTAATCTAGCCAATAAGTGATGAAATGTGGAGCTGCTGCTATTCATATGTGAGTATGAGGGCTGAGCTGAAAAGAGGATGTTGCATTTCACAAACAGAACACCCAAAACCTGTTTGTCCACTTCTTACAAACTGTCATTTGTAGTTACTAATTATGGGAGGGGGTCAAAAATAATCTCTTTCATTTTATTAGTTTAGGGCAGTGGTTCCCAAACTGGGAGGCGTGGCTCCCAAGGGAGCCATGGAAACCAGCCAGGGCAGCCGCGGAGTGCCACAGAATCCTCTCGAAAAACAGTGCAATGCCAATTTGTAGGCATCAACATAATGTCATGGGGAGCCGCAGCCAATGGTCGCCAATGATCAAGGGAGCCACAGGTAATTTTTTGGGGGAAACACTGGTTTAGGGTACCCCTTGCCTTCAGTAATGTTCAGGTTGTTTCCTATGGAATGTCTCCAATTGTGGGTCCTATTTTCAATACAAATGCCATCTTTACTAACACTGCATCATTCTGATGCATACTTTTCACATCCCATTGATCATGTAAACTAGCATTATGCATATGATATTGCAAACCATGTGCATTTTGGTTTCTCCTCACCCTATCAATGTTTTGGTGGGGTCTGAAGATCATTTTGTTTCATTCCACTTTTCTGCTGTGATATTCTGAGTTTGCTTTGCTGCTGATGTTTACTGATTGCTTAATTGTATTGTATTTTTATTTATTTTAACACTGGTTTTTAGTATGGTAAGTTACCTTGGGTGCCTTTTTTCCCAAAAGAGAAAAGTATTTTCACTTTTATTTACTTTTTTCTTCAAAAAAGTAGACGGCTTCTCCACAATAATGTGTTTTTTTTAAACTCTGCTAATTCATGACACCAATTCCTAGCTTTTATGAACTTCAGCTTTTCAATCAGCAGGCAATGTCTTAGGAAGCAGCAGCCCTCTCCGAAATTTTGCCTTCTTATTTTTTGACAGTGAGAATGGATGGATCATAAAATGTTGTCTGGGAAGTTATCGGATATATTATGACAACATGCTGGGAAGCCTCCTTTCTGCCAATGGCAGTGTCTTTTGTGCAATTACTGAGCAGCCAATTCATCATGAGCATCATATGAATAAGCCAGTAGCAGCAGAGGGTGTCTCTCCCTGTTTATCAGCAGGAAAGGCACCTGCAGCAGACTGTTTGCTCATCCTGGGTTGTCAATTACATTAACATGACTCAATTCCTTACTGGGCCATCACTCATTGCTGGTTCCTAAACTTGCATTTGGCCAGCGGGTGGCGCAGCGGGTTAAACCGCTGAAACATAAGCTGTCGATCGAAAGGTCGGCAGTTCGATTCCCGTGACGGGGTGAGCGCTCGTTGCTTGGCCAGCTCCTGCCAACCTAGCAGTTCCAAAGCATGTCAATGCGAGTAGATAAATAGGTACCGCTTGCGGGAAGGTAAACAGCGCTCCGTGTTCCAGCTGCATGCTACGCGCTGCGGCAAGGAGAGTCATGCCGGCCACATGACCACGGAGGCGTCTTCGGACAACGCTGGCTCTTCGGCTTTGAAATGGAGATGAGCACCACACCCTAGAGTCGGACACGACTGGACTTAATTGTCAGGGGATACCTTTACCTTTACCTTTTTAAACTTGCATTTATTGATTATTGTACTCCGCACTTCTTCATTTATGCTCCAAACTAAGCTCATCGCCCTTGACGGAGGAATACACTGTTTTGTGACCTATATTTAAAAGCACTCCTTATCACAAATTAGCCACATAGCACCTTTACGTCTACCTATCAAATTACATGTCCGATTTGCTTAGATCTACTTTGATTCTCTAATTCTCCTCCTTCCTCAGCCAGAGGTCACCTTATTGTTCCCGCTTTCAGCTCAATTACGATTACTGGCAAATCTCTTTGTAATCCATCTACCATACCATTATTCAGAACAGCTGTGTTATCTTGCACTTTTAGCTTATTGATTTTCCTATAAACTCAAGAGATGAAAACCTTTTTTTTAACTTTACCTCAAGACTTAATTGTCAAATCAACCTTCCCAATGATCTTTCAAAACTTTACAGCAGTTGATTAGTGCTGCAGTACTTACAACACTTGACAATGTTTTCAATGAAGGATGAGTTTAGGCACATTGCTTCACTATTTTATTATAATTCTAAACTATAATTAGTTGGCAACATGGCCCCACATCCCTATTTTCTTACTGAAGAGAGACAACACTGTGTCACCAGCTGGATTTATGCTCTGAGAACGAGGTTCACACTTCTGAAGATGAGCTCTTTGCAGTACCCAAATGATTTTAAAGGCCCAGCTGGCATGAGAGGCCAGATGAGGAACATATTTTCACCAGAAGAGCATTCAGCCCTAAACGATCTAATCTCAGTTTGTCTCATCCACAACCTGTTATACAATCAAGAGATCTTTGGGTCTACCTAAACTTGTGGGTGACACAGTTAACCAAATCTTTTACAAGAAATAACTTCCTCCCTATACCCCTATAGCTAATGCGAATGTGGAAGTAAACATTGGAAGATGACCACAGCTATGAATGCACTAACTAACCTGAAGGTGGGTCAGGTTGCATCAGTACTGGCCCAGATCCCGAATTCTGATTTTCCCAAGCTTCCCATTTTAAAGCATGAGTTGAAGGAGTGTATAATGTAGACTGCATTTCATTATGCACCCTGCAAACTACACAACATTTCCCCTGCATTTTTGGTGCTGTGCATTCAACCATACTGCTTTGCTAAGTCTTCAGTGAACAGAGAGATTCATGAAGTCTGAAGTGAATGCGAAGAGAAAAATGCCCAGGTTAAATGTGATTTCAGTCCTCAGGCAGAATCCATGAAGTGGCAATAATTTAAAGGGTAATAATAACATAATAAGCTCACTAGAGGCTTGATCCATCTCCTATTAAAAAATTAATTATTAGCAGATTGACCACAGTTTGAGCAGGACAAGGCAGAGCAGCACTATAGCTTTCAAAAATGGCAATTGTACAAATTTATGCAACATTGATCATTGTATGATAGATCCTTCCCCTATCTGTCTGCGGCATATATTAGAATCCAAAGTAACGCCTGAATTCAGCAAAAATGCTGAATTTCTAATCATTGCTTTGCAGTGTGCTTTCTACTTCATTCCGCTTATGTTTACTGACAGCATAAGATGTACAGCATCAGAGTTTTGTTGTCCTGCACAGCAAATGTTCTAGTCTACCATAGAGAATTTTTGGGAAATGTTACAAAGCAGGATTGATGTCTCTAATAGGTGCAATACCATCAAAAACTCTGCATCCGATAGTAGACAGCACTCAACTGCCTTTATCAGCTGGTACACTAACCAGCTTTTCCCCCTACTGATATATAACAAAATAGCTAATATAGTTTTGAAAGCATCCGAGACCAAAACATTTGCAATATGCAAAAAAAAAAAAAACAGTGGTCAACAAATACTGTTGCCATGGAGAAAAGGAATTTAATCCTGGAGACCAGATTGAAAAGCAATCTCCAGCCAGGAGAAGGCATGGTATTTTTGCCGTTTGTTTTAAACTGCTGCATTTTCCCTATGGGCAACTCAGTGAAGTTGCCTGCCCAACCTCTCCTGCTGTTGACTCACACATCCTGTCCTACCCTGCTGTCCTCCTATTTGTTGACTGAACAGTTAGCAGCATATTAAAAACTTCATTTTGAGTCGGTTTTTAATTCCTGCTTCTGTGAGGGGCTCTCGAGTCCTTTCCCCTTGCAAGTACTCAGAACTTTCTCCCTTCCATTTTCCACTCCAGAAAATAAATAAAACAAAAGTCCAACATTTTACACTAAACTTGTGCTCCTAAGACTGGGGTGGGTGGGGAGGGATGGCAACAGTTGAAGAGATGGAGATGCTGGCATTCTAATTTTGAGAGGTGCTACATGGGAGCTGGAAAAAGCAAGGCCAAATTTGAGGGAGAGGGAGACTATACGGTAGGGACCCCGTATCTGCGGGGAATACATTCCAGGTCCCCAGCGGATACTTGAAACCGTGGATATGAGCAAACCCCATATCTGTGGTTCTCTCCTGCCCCGCTAAGCCCCTTCGCGCACAACTACCCTGGGCTTCTACCTTGTTGTTTTAAAGTTCGTGTCTTGTTTAGAACAAACGCAATAAGCAGTCTCTTGCTGCTTATCACATGGAAGTAGATCGAGACTAAATGCTAGAGGCTTAGCAAGGTTAACAGGAAGTAACTGCTGTTAACAGGAAATAACCTTGCTGAGCCTCTCTAGCATTTAGTCTCTGTCTACGACCTCTATGTGATAAGCAGCAGGAAGATGCTTATTGCATTTGTTCTAAGCAAGACACAAACTTTAAAACATCAAAGGTAATTGCCCGGGGGAGGGGTCACACGCAGGGGGATTCAGCATCCATGAGTAAGTGAAACCACAGATGCCAAATCAGCGGATACGGAGGCTCTACTGTATGCTCCAATTAGGTATGGCGATGCTTGCCACTAAGGAGGTGGGAGGGGTTATTTAAGTTTTTGAAAGCTGTGCAGGGAATTAGATATAGAGAGGAGGAACACTAGCTGTCCTGGAAGCCTCCCTCCTCATTTGAGGGTGGGCAAAGGTCAGGCTGCACTTGCTCAGTACAAAAGGAAAGGAACTCTGCATTTGTAATTGTACTCTATTAACACTGCTTAATAAACATAATATTTTATGACCATGTCCTGAAAATTTCTGGACCTCTGGTTAGGGGAACTGTTTGTACCACACTGATATATGTATAACCATGCTGAAAAATATATGTGCTTATGTTATCTCATATACAAATGTGTTTCTTAGAGGATAGGGTAATATATTTGTGGACAGTTAAAGTCTCCAGGATGCTTAGTTGATCATACCAGCCCCCAAAATCCATGGTCAGTAGTTTGTTCATGATGACGATGAATGACAAAGTGTTATTTGTAATATTTGTCATGTTCATCTGACAAATGTTAATATCCACATAGCCCTTTTCAGGCATCCTGTGGAAAGTGAACATGTGAGGGGATTAACAGGAACATGTGAGGGGATTAACATTAGCCAGGATGGTGTAGTGGTTTGGGAGTCGGACTTAGACCTGGAAGATCCAGGTTCAAATCCCCGCTCAGCCAGGAAGCTTCCTGGGTGACCTTGGGCCAGTCACTATCTCTCAGCCCCACCTACCTCACAGGGTTGTTGTGAGGACAAAAGGAGGGGAGGAAATATGTACACCACTCTGAGCTCCTTGTAGGAAGGGCGGTATAAAAATATGAAAATGAAATGAAAATGCATGCTAGTCCCACCCGCACTGATGACATGAATGCACTAACCGCACTCCTGTCCTTCCGAAATTCAATATATTTCTGCAGAGTAAAAAACTGAATGCAGATAGTCTCTCCCTGTCACTGCAACCCTAGAATATTCATGGTAGCAATGAATGAGCAACCAAAAGAAATTCTCCCTGTATTTAGCGTTTGCCTTTGCAGACAAAGCCGGTGGCCCACCTTGCAGAACCGCCGCTTGTTGCCTGCCCTCCCACCCCATGGAGCACCAAGGTAGAGGTGGGAAAAACTGAGCAGGCTATTGACTGCTGTGAGCTTGGGTCGGGATTGGGATCAGGGAGTTACGAGGCACCTACCTCGGCTCCTCAGTTTTGATCCAGGATGACCTGGGGGAGGTAGATGGCTAGGACCATTTCTCCCACCCAGAAGCCCGCACGCTGGAGGGTGGAGTTAGATCACCCTGCTGCAGGTACTTGTTATAGTTATTTAATAAAGTGACCCTTAACCCAAGCCTCTTAGCGCACCTTATTTTTGGGGGTGCTCAGGTAAATGTTGAACACAGGGCATACAGGGGCTAGTAATCACGCTGATTGAGTTAGGGATAGCATGAGCATTCCTGTTAAGCTCCTCATTCCTGTTAGCTGAGGGAGACTCAGCATGGCTTCTGCAAGGGTAAGTCTTGCCTCACAAACCTTTTAGAATTCTTTGAAAAGGTCAACAGGCATGTGGATGCGGGAGAATCCATGGATATTATATATCTGGATTTTCAGAAGGCGTTTGACACGGTTCCTCATCAAAGGCTCCTGAAAAAACTCCATAGTCAGGGAATAAGGGGGCAGGTCCTCCTATGGATTAGGAACTGGTTGAAAACTAGGAAACAGAGAGTGGGAGTCAATGGGCAATCTTCACAATGGCGAGAGGTGAAAAGCGGTGTGCCCCAAGGATCGGTCTTGGGACTGGTGCTTTTCAACTTGTTCATAAATGACCTGGAGTTGGGGATAAGCAGCGAGGTGGCCAAGTTTGCGGATGACACTAAACTTTTCCGGATGGTGAAGACCAGCAGGGATTGTGAAGAGCTCCAGAAGGATCTCTCCAAACTGGGAGAATGGGCAGCAAAATGGCAGATGCGCTTCAATGTAAGTAAGTGCAAAGTGATGCACATTGGGGCCAGAAATCAAAACTTCACATACACGCTCATGGGTTCTGAGCTGTCTGTGACGGATTAAGAGAGAGATCTTGGGGTGCTGGTGGACAGGTCGATGAAAGTGTCGACCCAGTGTGCGATGGCTGTGAAGAAGGCCAATTCCATGCTTGGGATCATTAAAAAAGGGATTGAGAATAAAACGGCCAATATCATTATGCCGTTGTACAAATCAATGGTAAGGCCACATCTGGAGTATTGTGTCCAGTTCTGGTCTCCGCATCTCAAAAAGGATATAGTGGAACTGGAAAAGGTGCAGAAGAGAGCAACCAAAATGATTAGTGGGCTGGGGCATCTATCTTATGTGGAAAGGCTACAGCGTTTGGGGCTCTTCAGTCTAGAAAAAAGGCGTTTGAGGGGGGACATGATTGAGACGTATAAAATTATGCATGGGATGGAGAGAGTGGATAGAGAGAAGTTCTTTTCCCTCTCACACAACACTAGAACTAGGGGACATGCACTAAAATTCAGTGGAGGGAGAGTTAGAACGGACAAAAGAAAATATTTCTTTACCCAGCGTGTAATTGGTTTGTGGAACTCCTTGCCAGAGGAGGTGGTGATGGCACCTGGCCTGGATGCCTTTAAAAGGGGATTGGACAGATTTATGGAGGAAAAGTCTATCACAGCTTACAAGCCATGATGGGGATAAGCAACCTCCTGGTTGTAGGAGTAGGTTTTCTTTGTGCCAGGTGCAAGGGAGTGGTGACAGGATACAAGTATCTTGTTGTCTTGTGCTCCCTGAGGCATCTGGTGGGGCCACTGTGTGATACAGGAAGCTGGACTAGATGGGCCTTTGGCCTGATCCAGGGCTCTTCTTATGTTCTCATGTGTTTGCAATCCACGGGAAAGAAAACACTAAACAGGACTTGAGCTTTTTGGTATTTGCTTTCCCAAGTTACGTACAACACACTCTACAAATGCAGCAGAAAGTGGCTGCAATCACCAGTTGATTAAAATAGTGTAATTACATCAATTCATCTATTCAATGTAAATTAGAATTAGACATACCAGAACAGTCTCCTGTGAAGGCATCCAGTACCAATGGCACTGTTGTTGATTCTAAACTTTAGAACAGGGGTTCTCAACCTTTGGAGGCCCGGGTACCCCCTATCATGGTCCAATTTTCTGAAGTACCCCCTGCTAATTAATTGCTAATTAATTGGATTAACCAATTAATTAATTAGCTAATTAATCATTAAAAATAAAAAAAGTATTAAAATGATTTTAAATGTGAAAAAATGTCTTATTTAACTCTGTGTGTGTGTGTGTGTGTGTGTGTGTTTAAGGCCCAACACAAAATCAGGGAGACGAGAAAATGCAATCCCCCTTTCTAACTACAAAAAATACACTGCACAGATGGGAGAGAAGGAAAAAAACCCAAAGATAGAGCTTGATTTCATGTTACTGCAAAAGATCATTTGCCAGGATCTCTTTTTTTCCTCCAAGCCATTTTTTCACTCTCCCACTTCCCAAAATCAGCTCCTCCCTCGCCCACCCCAGCACAGTACATTTTCCAAAGCACAAAAATACTACACAAAATACAACACAAAAAAGTACAACACAAAATCAGAGAGTCAGAAGGGGGGACTGCACTACAAAAATACACTGCACAGATGTGAGAGAAGGAAAAAAAACAAACAGAGAACTTGCTCTCATGTTAATGCAAAAAGACACAAAGTTTAGATGCCATGAACAGCTATTTAGCTGTCAGGCATAATGAAACAGCAACTTTTCCTATACAACCTGAAATTCAACAAATGGATTTCAAAAAGGGAGACAAAGGCTGCCCAAAACAACAGAAAAGTTCTTTGTTCCAAGATTTTTATCAAGTTTTAGGGCACCCCTGGAACGCCCACTCTGTAAAACTCAAGCACTCTGTTTATATGGAGGGAAAGGTGGGATATAAATCATTTAAATATATAAATAAATGTCTCTATAAGCCCTCATTGCACAGATCTTGCATCAATCATACTGTCAAGAGGGCATTCTTTGAGAAATGGTGAAAGGATGTGAGAGAACAATGTCCTATCATGAGAACTCCCCTCCTCCCCCCCCCACACACACACTGTCAATGGTTAAGCTGCCCTGATCCAACAGATCTCTGGATATGAAGGATGCTCACATTGATTTCCTACATGAACAAAGGCTTCCTATTCACTTACGAGAATACAACAAGCGTTGGGTTGACAAGACACATACGTATCTATATATGGATGTGGTGCATGCGACTACACAGGTTACACTGTGGAAAACCTACAAGACACCATCTGTCCCCAAAGTATTATTATTATTATGTTCTACTGGAGTACAGAGCAAATTCAATTGTTGGAATAAACTTCCCTTGTAATGTCTGTTTATTCACTAGTCTAGGAACTCATTATCGTACTTGAAAGATATTGTTGGCACAATTGCTTTGGCTAGGGTTGAATAGAGAAAATTGTGCCGAATTACTTCCTCCCTGCAGTAGTAGGACGCAGAAGCCCTGGCATGTCAGCATAGTCAGGAACACAGGATGGAACACCAAGAAATCTTTTTTTTTCTAATTCACAAAGTTCTTTGCTTCGTATTTTGAGTACAGGTGTCCCCCGCTTAATGATGGATCGCTTAACAACGATCCGGATATATGACGGAGGTCCCCAGTAAAAAGTGCAAAGGATTAAAAAAGATGCATCTTTTTATATCCCCAGCTCTTCAGCTATTTCGTGCTAGATAAGGGCTTTGAAGCCCTTATCTAAAGCCAAACAGCTAATGGGCAAGATAAGAGCTTGGATGTTTACCACTGGGGCTTTAAGCACAGTGCTATACTTCAAAGCACAGCAAGACCCGCTTAATGAGGGCTTCACTTTACAATGGGGATTTCAGAAGGTATCCCAGTCGTTAAGCGGGGGACACCATGTATACAGCACAATCTCTGAATGCTTACTCAGAAGTCTTATTGAGTACAAAGGGGCTTACTCTCAAGTAAGTGCAAACAGGATTGCAACCATAGTTTCCAAGAGAGGTACTATCAGAAAGAGTGTTGCACTTTTGCTTATATATTAGCTTTAAGCAAAGCAAGAACAGCAGCAACATTATTGACT
Organism: Plestiodon gilberti rubricaudatus; assembly: GCA_026170595.1. Lineage (NCBI taxonomy): Eukaryota > Metazoa > Chordata > Lepidosauria > Squamata > Scincidae > Plestiodon > Plestiodon gilberti. Next base: position 166,630,918 of record JANXHW010000001.1, read on the forward strand.
TGAATGGGAGAGTTCAAAAGATGCTTAACTACTTAATAGGCTGTGTTCAATAGTTGGAGCTACCATAATGTGGTAAAATGTTTCTCTATCCTGCAATGCTTAGCTCATATAATTCAACATAGCAAACCTGACTTTAATGGTTCTCTGCCAACCTGAAAATCCGGCCCTTAGTTCTCTTATTGAAGCTGCAACAGAAAAAAATCCCCATTTGTATGTAAAAGGAATTTTATAAGTTACACATCTGAATTTCTAAACACTCATATAAATAGAATGCAGTCTTCGAAAACCTCCTCAAAGTAATGCTTTTACGTACAGTTTATTTCCACAGTGCTGCAGTAAAATGTCATAAAACTGTACTACAACTAAATACTGACTCAAAAAATCAATGAAATCAAATCAGTACTTTTTGATAGGTGTCTCCCATTCACTGAAGTACTACAAAGGCTTCACAATCCACAACTTTAGTTAAAGAACGCAAGGCCAACTCTGATTAGTATTTGAATGGAAGTGTGTAAAATACAAAAGGCCGATTAAACCATGCGTCTTGAAATCCTCTCTTCTATGTACTGTTCTTGCTATTGAAATATTTTTTAAGAAGTCTTGACAGGTAAACATTCTTTTCCAAGTATCTTTATACATTTCTTGTCAATGAGAACATGTGGCACTTGAGGCACTCTAAGTTGAGCAATACTTTTCTTTTTTTTTTAAGTATTTTCAGGCAGAAGCCAAGTCTGGTAAACATCACTGAGTTAGGAAATGAGGATTAAAAGGACAACTCCCTGCCTTTGTTCTTTGTGCAGAAGAAGCCAACAAGTCAACTGCTTCTGAGTTATTCACATCTCTGATGACCCCTTCCTACAGCTGTTAATACAAACATACTTTTCAGAACTGATGACTATACTGCAGCTACAAGCCAAATTAGACATGCAATGGGAGAGCCATGATAAGGATCTCCCATCATTTTTAAATTTTACTACCTAATTAAGTAGCCCCACCTGCCTGCCTTAAAGACTGGGGAAAATGCACTCTGGCAGAGAAAACGTAACCCTTTCTTCATTGCTTTTTTCCCTAAAAGTAAATGCCCCCTCCTAGCTGCTGTTTCATAGGGTGGATATAGCCTAACCCTTTTTAAAGCCATTAAACTGGCTGGCCATCATGTGACAACAATGTATTACTATGCACTGTGTGAAGTGCCTCCTCCTTTTGTCCAACCTAAATCTACCATCAATCAGTTTCATTTGATGACCCCTGGTTCTAGTATTGTGAGAGATGGAGAAAAAAATTCCCTCCACTTTCTTCATACAGGTATCCCCCACTTTTTGACGGATCGTTTTTGATGATCCACTCTTTTGACCTCTTTCGATTATAACCGAAAGTCATTCGTTTGATGCATGCTCCGCTCTTTCAACCTATCTCGTCATGTTTGCACCCTCTCTCTGCTGTTGTAAAGGCCAAAATTGCCCCTCATGTTCATTTGCATATGACACGGTGATTCAAGCTGTTTGGGTGCGTGCGTGCGAGAGCGAGAACTTTGGCTCGGAATCCATTTGCAAAGGCATTAATGAGAGTCCATTTGCAGAAATCTTGGTGTGACAGCAGGAATCGTTTTGTATTTGCAAAATAAATATTTTGCAAAATATTTTGCAAACTAACTGTTCTATATTGCAAGACCGCTTTTTGATTATTTCTGATTTCCAACAATGCTCCTGTCCCTAACTTGTCAAATAAGTGGGGGCGTGTGTGTACCTTTTTGAGATGGAGCAACCAGAACTGTATATAATATTCGAGACCAGAGAGAAGAATGCTTCCTAGTGGTCCGAGCTAGGCCTTTTATCCTACATAGCTTATCGTTCCTCCATCTAGCTAGTCCCTATTTAACCCTTTTCCCACTAAATTCAATTCTCCTTACTCTCTTTTCGTGTTCATTTGGTTTTGTTACTCCCTTTCCCCTTTATTGAACTTTTAATAAACCTTTTTACAGTTAATCTTGAATCTACCTAGTCCCTGGTATGGGAAAGTACAGTGGATTCTCACGTCTCCTCACTCTGCAGGCGTACTGTGAGAGTGGTTTTGATAAGAATCCCCGAGGTTCAGTATTGTTCTGGGGGTAGGAGGGAGGTTTCTGCCTAGGGAGCCTCTCAGGCTAGCCTGATCTCCTGGGCTGGTGGTAGCAGATTCAGAGCCCAATCCCACCGTAACTTCGGCCGGCAGAACGAGTGTTCCGCTGGCCGAAGACGTCGCAAATGTGCCATAAGGCACATTTGTGTCTACTTCCGAGCAGGGAAGGCCGGTGCAAGGCTGGCCTCCCCTGCTCCGCCAATGGACAACTCACCAGCCCGCCGCCAGACCCAGGTAAGGATCCAGCCGACGGGGGGGCGGTGCAGCCAGGAACGGAGGCCAACCATAGGCCCAGCCGATCCAGGAGGAGGCGGGGGACGGCTTCGGTTATTTACCGTATTTCCATCCCGCCTTTCTCCCCACGGGACCCAAGGCGGCTTGAATCCTGTCCTCTGTTGATCGGCTGCGCCGTTACACGGCCTCCCCCGAATTCCGCCAGCAAAAAAGCTGGCGGAATTCTGAGGAGGCCGATGGGCCCCAGAGCCCTTTAAACCCAGGGAAGGGGACAAGCGTCCCCTTCCCTGAGTATTCTTTCCGCCACGGGGTGCCTGCCCGCAACGGAGCTCAGGAGCCAGCGGGCGCCCGGTGGATACTTACGTAAGGATTGCGCTGTCAATCTACCAAGGCTTCCCCCAGTAAGGTCTGACTTCAAATAAGGAAAATGGGGGAGCAGGAAGGGAGTGAGCATGCTACACTAAGCACTACTGCCCTGGGTCAGCATGCGATCGCTGGCAGCCCCTCTCTGGACCCTGACAGGGGTCATCAAATGAAACTGATTGGCAAGAGATTCAGGACAAAGTACTTCACATAGTTCATAATTAATTGATGTTTAGAAGTTTTTAAAAAGAAATTAGGCACGTTTGTGGAGGACAAGCCTATCAATGGCAGCGACTCACAAGGGTTATATATGGAACCTCTAGACTGAGAAACAGTATGCCTCTGAATACTAGTTGGAGGGAAGCAACAGTGGGAGAAGGTTATTTGCCAACATGTCATGTTTGTGGACTTCCCAGGGGCGACTGATTGGCCACTGTGGGAAACAGGATGCAGGATTTGATGGACTTTTAGTTTGATCCAGCAGAGTTCTCCTTGTCAAATTCTTATATCCCAAATTCTTATAGCCCAATCCTAACTAACTTTCCAGCGCTGATGCAGCCGTGCCAATGGGGAGCAGTCATGGAGGCCTCCTCAAGGTAAGAGAATATTTGTTCCCTTACCTTGGGGCTGCATAGGTGCTGGAACGTTGGTTAGTATTGGACTGTAAATCTCTCTGAATGCATACAACAGGTATGACGCGTGATAGCTGTACTGCTATACAGCAGGTAACAATTTTTAATGAAAGGAAAATGGACAGCAAGATCAGAAACTGAATATTTGCTAGACATCAGGCACTTTGAAACAAGGTAAGCAAGCAGACCCCCTCACCTTTGCACTGTAGGGAATATAGTGTTTTGATAAAGCCTCAGGAGTGTGCATCCACGTTTTGTCTGCAAAAGGGAAAAACACACACATAGTTTAGCCTTACTTGTTCTCATGTTGTTTATCTTTCAGCATAGGCATCCATCAAACTAATCTAATAAACACATACTTTTAAAAAGTTTCCCTAGTAGTGAAAATACTCTAAGAGCATTATCATTCATATATATCTCATATATATCTTATAAAGAGCTGGGAAGGGGTAAGCTAAGCTGTGCTGACTGTACAGTCCAGACAGCTGGCTCCGATTAGTGCCATAAGGATCTCTGTCGAGTGGAAGGGGGCATGCAGTGTGGCAACACACTGCTATGGTGATTAGTCAAACATCTTTGGTGAAAAACAAAGTTGAATAAGAGTCTTACTACCAGCTTGGTCACTGTGCATTATTAGGCTCCCTCAGACAATTTCAAAGCTTTGCCTCTTCGGTGCTTCTTCCTAGATGTGAGATTCCCCACCCACCCCTACTGTATATTTCAAGCATCACATTGCATTCCATAATGTTAGGAAAGTCTGATGACGGTGCCTAAAAGGTTTGGCATCACACTGGAGAGGACTTTCAAAGTATTACTACATTCACATATTTGAATGGATTCAGATACGATTTATATTTGGCTCTGCGGGTCTGGGACAGTGTGTTGGTCATTTTGGCTATTCAGCCCATTACTTAAAAAAAGAAAAGCAACAAACATCTAAGATTTTGATTTGATTCAAATTTACGTCTTCTTCAGCTTTAGGTTTATACTTCAGAATTTAAGTATATTATTGCTTTTACCTGCTGTATACCCTGTTTCCCTGAAAATAAGACAGGGTCTTATATTAATTTTGGCTCCCAAAAAAATGCAATAGGTCTTATTTTCAGGGAGGTCTTATGAGTGCCAGCAAAAATCATACAATTTTTTTTATGTACAACCTTCAGATCAGAGGATGATTTCACAGCAGCTAAAACTACGGCAATATTTGGCTGGAACACATTAAAGAAACACCTCCCTATAACCTTTTCTTTACAATGTCCTTCTTGATTATTCTCCCACTGGAGCAATCCACTGTATACTATTTGGTCCCTGGCCTGCTTATTACACTTAAATAACAGCTGTGAATTGTTTTATGAAATACTTTCCCATTTTGTCCTCGGGATAAGTTTTGTTTTAAGGAGATGAAGCCTATTTAATTGATGTTTTATTGCCTTAAAGAATGATGAAAAAATATTCTAACAGCGCAATCCTATCCAACTTTCCCCACCAGTGTAACCGGGGGGGGGGGGGGCAGGGCGGGAGGCTTTGGAGGGGAGGGGAGATTTAAATCCCCTTTGAATCCCCCTTTGGAGGGGATTTGAATCCCCTTTCCGTTCTGGGGCCTCCCGTTCTCGCTGCACCGCCGGTTACACTGGTGGAGTACGTTGGGTAGGATTGCGCTGTAAATAGCATAGGAAAGAAAACTAAACCAATTATTTCATATAGAATAATGGGGAATATTTAATCATGTCTTTCAGAAGCTACCAGAAACCACTACTGGTTTCATATTTGGTTATGAGCCAATACTATAAAACTTTTATTCATGTCATTGAAAAGGATTCACTTATAAGATAATTCCCATTTTACCTATTTCAGTAATGTGTAGTAACCTTAAAACTGCTATAAAAAGTTATCCAATTTTCCGGGGGGGGGGGGGCTTCCACTGGGCCTATACCAGTGTCAGCAAGAGGATGGTTGAGTCTGTCGTTGTAAGTTAAGTAGCAATGAGAATCTTGGTTCCTGCCTGGCCACATATTGTCAATTGGGAAGACTCTTAGCCAATTGGAGCAACTGGGAGGCAAGACCCGAGGCATGAACCTGAGGTAAAACATGACTCCTTCTTCTGGTCCATGTCGCAGGTATACATATGTGCCGGGCTCCTTGGGCTCAACAGTGTTCTTACCACCTGCCCACCTTCCCGCTCTTGTGACTTTACTTGTTGCTTTATGATTTATGGAGGAAAAGTCTATCACAGGTAACAAACCATGATAACGATGTGCAGCCTCCAGGTTTTAGAGGTAGCCTAACTCTGACTGCCAGATGCAAGGGAGTGACAACAGGATACAGGTATCTTGTTGTCTCTGTGCTCCCTGATGCATCTGGTGGGCTGCTGTGAGATACAGTAAGCAGGCCACTTCCTTGTCCCCTCAGTGTTTGTTGAATAGACAGCAGGAGATGACACTTACAGATAAAATTTGGACTCCTGCTTTAAGCAGAATGCATCTAAGTACTCGCAATGACTCCCGAGATTACTTCAGTGCAAGCAGCACCTGAAAGCTGATACTGGGCTTCCTGTGCGAATTGATGAACTCACAGCTACATGGATGATTTATAACCATGATGATTACTCTTCTCAGTAACACCTTGACAGCCCTGCTGGCTCTCCTTTCGTACACCTGATGAAGTCTATAGAATTGGACGAAACGTTGTGGTCTTTATGTTGTATGTTTCTTTTAACTTTTTAACCATTTTTGATGTTTTTAACTTTGTTTTTAAAACAATGTGTTTTTAACTTTAACCTGGGTTTTAATCAGTTAAAACAACAACAACAACGGAATTATTTTGGAACTTGTCTACACATGGCTTTTATTCCTGGACATGAACTTAAGACTTTGTATGTTATTGCTGGCCATGACAGTTTTAGATTGTTTTTAAACAAGAAATAGCTCATGCACAAATTCTGCAACACAATATAGAATGTTTTTGTAATATTTAAGGCATTTGTAAATAAGAGGATAAGAAAACAGTATTGATTCTAAAATAAACTGAAGATGCAATGGTTTAAAAGCAGTTGGATTCAAAAATGGATTTTTTTATTCAAACTAGCATACATCTCTAAAGCTTTGGATTTCTCATACAACCAGCATGCTGGTCTAATTTGCAGCAGGAAATCTCATGCAAATCGTACCATAAGACTTGCTAGCTGTAACCAGTCAGTCCCTCAGTCGGCTTGTAAACTACAAGTATGATAGCAATACTTGCATGATGCAACTAATTAACTAGGTTTTAAGAGAAATGCTTTATTTGTACTATGAACATTTGTACTATCAATGTATCACCTAGCCCGATATTGTTCACTTGGACTGACAGTACGTCTCTAGGATCTCAAACAGTGATCATTGCAGCCTGCTGCCCAAGACCCAGAGATGCTAAGGACTCAATCCAGGGCTTGATTCATTCAAAGCAGATGGTCTACTACTAAACTATGGATGTTGCCTAATGAGCCATCTTGTCATCTTTCCCAGCACCAAGGACGCTCAAGTTCCTCGGTGCTTCAGCAATCTCTGTCCAAATCTAACTGATATAAGGAGAAATTCACACCAGGGAATCTCTAAAAATATAATTCTTTACACAGCCTAAATGTCAAAGTCTACCAAATTCCACATTCAACCAGAAATGCCTGTAGAGGGAAGTTGTAGGAATCAAACATTTGAAATGTTTCTTTTTGTATATAGATGGATTGTAGATTGACACACCAGAAGTCTGCCCTGAACTTAATGCAGAACGCCAGAAATCAAACTGCTTTCAGAAATTCAGGGGTGGACTATAGCATTATCCTAAATACTTAACACAATATGCTTAAAAACCAAAAAGATATCCTCCAATCTCCAGTTGTCATGCCAGCTCCATGCTGAACTTCATCCAGAATTTTATTTAACTACAAGTAATTACATCTCGAGGAAAGTCTTCCATTGTGGTTTGCTTTCACTTGCTGAAGCCATCTGGATTTAGCTGAAGTATTCCTTGCCTGTAGGTTCCTTGGCATTTGTGGCATACAACAATCTGGAGTGTTAAAATTTATGATGCACCTTGGCATCCTACTCAAAGGCAGAAGAGTGGACTAAATAATATTCATTTCTCCATCTCCATGAGTACATGGGCCAAATTAAAACGACACAGTCAGCTCATGAAAGCTACCAAACGTTCTACTGCATGGTAGTAATCCACAGCAGATGAAATGTTGAAGGTCCTTACCCCTATGATTATCAGACAAGGCCCTTCTTAGGATACTGCCGCCATCTGAAGCCGATATGGCAGCAGGGTGCAGGGTCTTTGGAACCAACTTCCAGAAAATCTGAGGACAGCCCCTCTCTGTATGCTTTCTGGTTGGATTTTAAAACATGTTTATCCTGCTTGGCTTTTGAGGAGGGAGAAACCTTCTAGGACCCACTATAGGTCTTTGGTGTTTCTTTTTATGTTATTTTTAATTATATGTTATTGCTGCTTCTACATCTTTTAACTGCTCCAGTATCATTTTAATTGTTTTAATTCACTTTACTTATTTTTTTATTAAATTATGTTGCATTGTATTTTTGCTCTTGTACACCACTTTGAGTGCTCGAAAAACGGTATATTTTTTTTAAAAAAAATAAATATGCACAGGGGCAGTCCAACAATGAAGCCAACTCAAATGCATATTTGAAGTGGCGGGTTGGGAAGCATGGCAAATTTGCAGAAGCTGCCTAGCAAGTTGCACTCACCCATCACGTCCGGGGGCTTATCTCCTATTTCATCACCACTACCATCACCTCAGTTCTTTTCCTGAAGGGCTACTGCTTTTCCTCCCCTGCTGCTTCTTGTAAAATACCTAGGTGGAGAGGACGCTGGGAGTGATCAGGCATTTTACAAGAAGCTGCTAAGGAGGACGCGGTGGTAGTAGAGGAGAAGGATGGCGACGAGTGTGTGCTGGTGGTGCGTGTGTTCTGGTTGGCACAGGGGGTTGCTGGCACATGTGCTCCCTGGCAGGGATGGCAGCAGAATTTGGGAGGGGGCTGCACATCAGCTGTCATGTCAGGCAGCAGATCAGCTTGGGCTGCCCTTGCATATTCATCATGTCTATGCCAATTCCAGCTACTACAGGAAAGATCTGTTGGTTACCTCCCCAAAGAGGATGTTAACATTTAAAACAATTCTATTGTTTTTAAGCATGTGACAGTCAAACGCGGAACTGGAATATTTGAAACAGCAGCTTAAAGAAGCTTTCTCCATTAATATTGATGGAACTTTACAATGGGCATGCACAGAACAACCTACGATAGCCTGAAATGGGAAGGATTAGCTGAAATGGGAAGGATTAGCTGGGAAGATGTAGCTGACACCGTCTCTCAAGCTTCTGCCTAAACATAACTTAGCTTCAATACAACGGGAAAACACTGCTACGAAATTCAGAACTATGGGGGAGAGAGACTACATTAAAAAGTTTAACTGAAGATTATTGCAAAGAAATCTTGCAACGGGTGTATTCAATTTAATAGATGAGTGAGTTTAACAATAAAATTCAGACAACTGTGCTCCTTCACCCATTTATTTTAAAATTAATTTTAACAGGGCTTCACAGTTCGCCACTTATTTATTCATTTTGAAATAACAAACAGAATGCAGCATTCCAATAGATTCATCTAAAACACACAGTGTTATGATTGCTTTACTACTGAGACTGTATTCTAGGCATTGCATGAACATCCAATATGGCAGGGGTGGCCAAACCGCGGTTCCTGAGCCACATGCGGCTCTCTGACTTATAATGTGCGGCTCTCGGAAATATGTTGCCTGAGCTCCTTTTTGCATCACAATTAATATAAAAGGTAAATAAGAAATATTCAAGGTTATAATTATTTACCAGGTATAAACTGAGAGCTCACTGGATTAAAACATAAGTTTAATGTTTATGGTAAGTATATTTAAGAATTTAAATGCTTCCTAAATATTGCAGCTCTCAAACACCTGAAGTTTATCGTAAGTGGCTCTTACATTAAGTAAGTTTGGCCACCCCTGCAATATGGTAATGGTCTCAGCACAGGAGCTGAGGGTATTCTCTTCAGCAGAGATCTTCCCAATGGTATTTCTTGGTAAGACGACAAGTCTCAAGGGCCACTGCGCTTTTCCCTTTAAGGGCTGATCTACACCGCAAAAATTCAGGCACGTCCCGGGCGCATGCAGAGCAGTGTGGCTTCCTTTTTAACCGACTGCAATGGAACGCGGGAGAGTAGCGCTCTCCTGAGTTCCAGCACACTCGGTCGTGGACCATGCTGATGTCTGGCCGTGTGGGCAGGACGTAGAGTGACACGTTCACCAATGGAAGGAGAGGGGGGGTTTTCAGCCAATCAGAGAACACATGTGCGACCAATCAGGAGGGACATGCAGGGACACTTGGAGGGGAAGATATCTGGTGGAGCCAGGGCAGCGTTTCGGGGCGGGGTTTTCCATTCCCTATGCTCGCGACCCACCGGACGCCAATGGATTTGGTGTAGGTCAGCCTTTACTCTCAGAGCCATGCTCCGCAGTACACCAAAGCAAAACAGGGGCAATAAAAAAACCTCCCCGTTTCTCCCCTTGTTACAACTGGGAAGCACCATGGCAGGGCAATGGAGGGGGTGGGATAAAGAAGAACACACACATTTCCATTCATTGCCACTTAAGTTCTTGCAACTGGACTGTAATTTTTATTTTTAGGAAAGAAAAAATGCATTTAAACACACAATAGAAATACAAACAGAACAAACAAGTGCAAACAAACTAAGATCAATACAGATATATCAATATCAATACTATTACAGGATGCACTATCTTCAGTTTACAACTCCTGCAGAATGTGCAAAGAATCTCCCTACAGTGAAACACCTGAGCTTCCTCCTGCATGTCAGACAAGTGCAAAGAAGACGCTTGCACAAGTAAGCTTGTCTTGGCAACTCTCTGTAACGTTCCAAGCAAATCTCAGCGGCAAGACGTCTTTTTAAACTATGAACTGTCACGGAAACAACATCAGACTCAGCAATAAGCGAAAAGAAAATAATTTGAAGGCCTCAAGCTGGTAATCAGCATGGCCCATTCAGCACATAACCTTTGAAGGGGTGCAGCTAGAGTAATCCCAGCAGCAGTAACATCCAAGGACTACGGAGTTCACACAATCTTCCCTCCAGAGTCTTTATTAATCACCATCATCTTCAAAAGAAATCTTATTGGGTTCCGGTTTACAGTATTGAGAATTACTTTTTTCTTACTATCAGCCACCTTAAGAGTGCTGTTGAGATAACTTTTTTTAACTTAAATGTTTTTTAGTGTTCAAAACAGCTTTAAAATATCACTTATTGCAATCAATTTCAGCCTTCCTCCTTAATAGCACCCCTCCTTATACTTACAAAGGTGATTCATTCCATCTTTCCTCTCAATTCTACTAAGCAGAAATATATTATGCCTGCATAGTGCAGAAAAGAGAAGACTACCCAAACCAAAGCACGTGGGGAAAAAAAGGAAAGGAGATAGAAGGAAAGGTGTTGAAGTTCATAAAAATATAAAACATAAAAAGCTTATTAATAAAGTTAACATAAAAGTCATGGAATTCTCACTTTATAACCCGACAGCATTTAAGTGCTTATGATCCAAAAATGGGAGCCTAGCAGGGACGTGAGGAACCAAACAGTGGCTATCATCTATCTTGTCATGACTTTCACTTAAATTCACTATCTGAACTCACCCTTCAAGACCAACATCTTTGCACAACTTTAATACATTGACAGCAAAATCCTGTGTAACCTTGCACCGGTGTAACAGTAGATGCACCGGTGTAACAACAGATGCACCGGTGTAAGTGAACTTACACCGGTGCATCTACTGTTACACCGGTGCAAGGTAATACAGAATTGCACTGTGAAAGAGAGTTAGAGAAGGTTAGATCAAGGCCATTAATGGATACGTCATAAGTTGGCACAGGTCTGTTCGCCAGCCCATCATGGGCTACAGAATAGCTGTTATTCATAAGCTATTAACTATTTATGACCTTATTGCATGCTTTTAGAAACTCTTGGCAATTTTTTTTTCCCATTTGATATTTTGTTTAAATGAGTCATGCTTCAAAATTAGGCCAGAGGATTGAGAGACGTGCATTTGGCAAGCAGAAACAAATGCATGGCTTTGTATTTGGCAAGTGGAAAGTTTCTATGAGATTTATATGTCTACAACATCTAAATATATAAAACAATATATAAGCCACAAATAAACTTGGCTTTAGGAATAATGGCTTTAGGAATAATGCCCTCAAAAAGGATATAGTTGAATTGGAAAAAGTGCAGAAAAGAGCGACCAGAATGATTCGTAGACTTGAGCACCTCCCTTATGAGGAAAGGCTACAGCGTTTGGGGCTTTTCAGTCTAGAAAAAAGGCGCCTGAGGGCTCTTCTTATGTTCTTATCCTATGGAACATGCATTCTGCCAGCATAATGCGCTTTGCATTTGTTGCAAATGCGACACTGCTGGCATGCGCAGCAAACAGCCAGGTCTTCTTGCCATTGAAACCAGAAAAGCATGTCCAGCTTTTCCAGTTGTACCCCAACAGTTATTTTACTGCATATGTGTCACAGCGCACAGAATTACTCTGTTAGACCGTAAATTTATATTAGTTTATGCTGGACAGGAAGTCAAGTCTTCAAACTGACCAAAACTGGCTTATGCAAATAACATGTGGGCAAGAAAACATCCTTGGTTCCCAAATATTTATCTGTGACATGAAGACAGACTTGTGTTTACCTTTGCTGAATTTACACATGAATACCTAGTAGTCCTGGTTGTTTATGTAGTTCTTTCTTTAAACTAAACAGTGCGGTATCTGCCTCATGTATGACTTACAGAAGCAAGTCTAAAGTCCCAGTGTTTATAATGACAGCATTTTAAGAAAGGCAAAGAACTAGATTTCATATTATGTAAATGAGGGTTCCATTGTAAGCCCCCAGGTATACATGGGCAACTTTCCCAATTAAATGCACTTGATTAAAAATAATTTATAAGTGAGTGTTTTCAGCTGGCACTCCCAGAAATGATATTTAGAGAGACATATGTTCATTCTTTCACTATAAGACTCTGAAAGTCTTATCTATGTTGTGCAGCATATCTTGTATTATATTATTATTCATTCGATTTAGATCCCGCCTTTCTACCCAAAAGGCACTCAAGGCAGCTTACAGAAATCATTAAAAATACATGTATTGAAAACTGTAAAACACATTAAAAATTAAAATAAAATAAACACATTAAAATAAGATTAAAATTAAAATAAATAAAAATAATCCTCCATTATAAAGTGCAGCCTTTACAAATGGATTTATATAGCAGGTTACTGAAAGCCAGGATGATGTAGTGGTTCAGAAGTTGGACTTAGACCTGGATGATCCAGGTTCAAATCCCTGCTCAGCCATGAAGTGACCTTCATGGTCAGCCTGGGTGACCTTGGGCCAGTCACCATGTGTCAGCCTCACCTACCTCACAGGGTTGTTGTGAGGACAAAAGGATGGAAGGAATTACGTACACTACCCTGAGCTCCTTGGAGGAAGGGTGGTATAATAATAATAATAATAATAATAATAATAATAATAATAATAATAATAATAATAATAATAATAATAATAATAATGAACTGACAAAGTGCTGTTAATTCAGTATTGCCAATAGTATATATTGTCCACGGGGGTACCTTTCTCGACCCCCCCCCCCGTGGATGCCAAAATCCATGTTGAAGCAAATTCGTGATGTGGGGAAGAGGGGGCGGCACCACAGTACAGTACCTTGCTTTGTAGCTGCGCAGGGCTTGCTGGCTGCTTTTCACCTCCCACGCACCTTCTAAGTACTGCAAGATGCTTCAAACAATTTAAAAAAATGATCGGAAACGACTTCCATTTGCGTGATGCAAACCGGAAGTAGTTTCTGATTTTTTTTTTAACTGTTTGAAGCATTTTGGAGTACTTAAAAGGCACACGGGAGATGAGAAGGAAGTGGCGGGCCCTGCATAGCTGAAAAATAGCTGCATTATCATGTGCATTATTTCTCCCACCACAGGACTCTACTTCAGTTCCCCATGACTCATTCATTTGATAAAATAATTACAAGGCATTTGTGTCATTGATTTCGGGTCTATTTTTCAGTCAATTATATGATTGTCCACTGAAAGATACTTGTGTTGGCTTCTTCACACGTGCAAGTTATAGCTTCATGAATGTTACACCCTGTAATTGATACACACATCTGTGTACCTGGTACAAAGTCTTCTGCCCAAAACCTATCTGCCCTAGAACTTAGGAGTGTCCGTTTATGAAATCAACATGGCAGGGTGCAAATAAACTGAAAATGAATAGAATTCTACCATGAAATGTTTTTGCATTGTCCGGGAGCCCCCAAGTCCCCTGGACTTACCTGGGATCCCTAGGTCCAAGACGCCGCCTCTTCAGGGCCGGCCAGCCCGCTGGCGAGGCCTCCGGGCTGTGTGCGCCCCGGCGAGCGGCGTCCCTCGCCCTCACCGGAGCAAGAACTCCGCCGCGAGCTCCCGCCACCTCCCGACGAGGCAGGAGACGTCCGGCGGCCTCGCCCTCTTCCCGGGCGACACCCGATATCCGGGGCTTGGGGTGACGAAGCCGCAGCAGCCCTGCCGACGTCCCCGCTGCTAGCTGGAGCGAGGGACAGGCAAACTGGGCGTGCGCGGCCCCAGCGCAGCTGGCACAGACCCAGAGTTGCGGCAGGCGGTGAGCCAATAGGCTCAGACGCCTGCCAATCACCCGGTGGGGCGGACCTTCCGGGAGGAGGTGGGACTTCCCCCTTGTATGGGCTATATAAGAAGGCAGCCGGCCAGTGATGAACTAGTCGGCTGCGAGGCAAGGGAAGCCGTGCCTCCCCTCCTGCCTAAGACCAGCCGGCTAGCTGCGAGAGGTGGCTTGCGTGGTGCCTTAACCCCCACCCTCCAGGTACCCTGAGGCCAACGCTGTCCCCTGGGGGCTACGTATCGAGGCCCCAGGGCCCCGATCCTCAGCTAGTGGGTGCCGGTCTGGAGACCTACCCCCCACTCCTAGGGCCGGGAGAGAGTGACCTCCCGCTGAGCACCCCCCTTCCGGACTCCCCCATGAGCCCCCACTCACATGCATGTACCCACTACTAGAAATATCAGATTCTTAAATAGTGTCAGTAGTGTTCAGAAGTTACACCTATGGGTTTCCTAAGCTTAACAGGAGAAAAGAGACAATTATTTTACATAGGGAAAGGACAATAATATTTTGTATACTTTTTCTGAAGCTTGTTGTGCCAATAGGTATGTCTTTATTTTAAACATGTATATTCTGCTTTCTGTGTACAACAGTACTCTGAGCAGTTACCATCACAAAACATTTAAACTATAAAAACAACACTGAAGAAGCAGAAAGCAACATCATAATACAATGATGCAAACTGCAAAACTTCTTGAATTTCTGCCTAGATACATTCTTCCCTAGCTCAAAGTTATGCTAAAAAGCAAGGCAAAGTATGGGTGCATGGAGGTGAATCTGTGAATCTAGCACCATATTTATGCCTGTACAAAGTCTTCTCCTGCTTACGTGTCACAGAATTTAAGGTGACCACCTTCAATCCCAAACTCCACACTTTCTGAAACACACGTGAAAACCGAAAGCATCTTAAACCAAAGGATTTTTAAAATGTTTGAATTTACTTATATTACAGGACATCAATTTCAAAAACAAATGTAATACAAGTGAAAAGCAAAATTTTACAAGTATATCACAAGCTACAGTACACAAAAGTATTCAATATTTGTTTTGTTTTCAGTCAAATTTAAATTAGTCGCATTTGATTTAGGAAGCAGACATGTCACCAGTAAGGATAACTAGCTATTAAAAACTGCAAAATTAGCCACATTGTTAAAACCCATTTTCTCCCAGTGCACAGGTGTACACATTTAACTCCAGATGCGCATATACACCCTTGGGTAAAAATGGTTTAAAATACAAAACATTGCAATGAAAGGGGCAAGTTAAATGGGATATAGGTAGACCATAAACATAGGAAGGCGTGCTGAGACTGGGGTCTATGGAGGATGGGATGGGGAATAAGTCCCTCATTCTTTTGTTAGGAATCATACATTTAATTCAGGGTCAGACGAGAAATTTGCCCTTTAAAAAATTAAAGCCTCGATTCCCAGGTACCAGATGGGGAAAAAAATTGATATCAAGCTGCAAGCCAGATTTTGCAATCCACAAGATAAACAGAGCAACGCAGTAAACTAGTGCTCCTGATTGTTTTTTTGGACCTACCTTACAGTGGCTCAATTATATCTGTCATATTAAGGAAAGTGCTAAATATTTATAGTCTGTAACCTTGGAAATTGTCAATTTTATTACCAGTCCATTCAAATGCAATTGTGTTCTGTAACTTACTTGGGAGATTCTTGTGCTGTCCTTCAGTTCTGAACATCATTTTTTTTTAACTTTTTACATTTTCACAAATGACTGTCATTAAAAAAAATCATACCGATCTGACTTGGTTGTTTAGAGAATTGCACCTTTTCTAACCTGTCGATTCTAATAGCCAATTATTTCAGTAGATTGCATTTAGAAATCATATTTGTGCTACATATGACTCATTTCAAACACAGGACTGGAATGTCTCAAACTGTGCCATTTGTAACAGGCCAATAAAGCAAACCATTCTATTTAAGCTGCTGTACATCTCTTTCCTGTTACAAGATTCACAGCACAATCCTATCCAATTTAAACCACAGGTGTAAACAGCAGGGGAGGGCAGGGTGGGAGGCTTTGGAGAGGAGGGGAGATTTAAATCCACTTTGAATCCCCCTTTGGGGGGGATTTGAATTCCCTTTCCGTTCTGGGGTCTCCCGTTCTCACTGCTCCGCTGGTTACACAGGTGGTGTAAGTTGGATAGAATTGTGCTGCCAGTCACCAAGAAGCAATTATTGTCTACATAAATAGATGTTTCCCCACCTGATGTTAAAGCCAACTCTTCTTTTAGTATAGCTAGCTCAATGATGAACTTTGCTCCTGATACGATTATAGTCATCACTACTTTTATAATGAAGGAGAGCAACCTAGAGTGCTTCATCTTTTACTATTGATAATCATGCAGCAATCAAATGAACTTCAGGACCCTACTTTAAGTCCTCATCCTCAACCCCCCCTTCCCAATCTAAGCACAAGCAAATATGGAGCATGATAGTCACTATTCCTGAACATGGAAGCTGCATCTCTACCTGTCATGGCTATTATCTATCAAGATACTTACGCTCAATTTGTTTTTCTCATCATCCTTAGAAATCATCTATAGCGAATGTTCTGTAATAGTGAATTCTGTAGGACAAGGCACCAACTCAAACCCAACCCTCCCCCTCATGGATCTCTTTTCCTCCAAAACAAGTAGAGAAAAAACAACAACCCGCAAGTCCTCCAGCATTTGCTTCAGGTTTTGCTTGGTGAGGACAAAAATAAAATAAAATAAAAATCAGAAAAAGTTTATTAATTTCCTTAAGATTAGCTTCAATTGGAATGCAACAGGAATAAAGCAACTCCAGATTCCAATTCTACCAGCTGTAGAACCTCCGATGAATCCTTGTTCCATTCTTTATCTTTATCATCACTGCTGCTGCTACTCCAGCTCCCCCTCCTGCTTTTTGAAAATAAATTACTCTCCTCTGCTCCCTCATGGTCCCCAATAAGGTCTACTCGAACCTGCACCAGCTAATTAGCTGGCATAATTTTAAGTAGGGCGAAGGGGGCATATCAGGGACAAAACAGGGATTTGGATATCAGCAGAGCTCTCCCCATCAATACCCACCCCACCTGCCCCAACACGCCCCCTGATCCGCCCCCCCCACTGGTTTTTACCTCTGCCAGCGGGTGTGATGGGGCCCAACAATCTTCTTCTGGTGCTGCCACCTCTTACAGCAGTGCTCAGAAAATGGCCTTGGGACACGGACAATGCATGCCACCATAAGCCATTTTGCATCAGTGGAAAGCATTTCCACTTCCGTAAATGGTTCTGTGCACTGGCCCAATCTTAGTTAGGATTGAGCTGTTGTTCCCTTTAACTTAATAGGCATACAAGAGACACAACTTACAACCTATCAGCCATTTGCCATGTGTTGGATAACTCCCTCCCTTCTGTTTAGGTAGTGTCAGGCAGGCAGCAAGAAAACCCAGCATCTTTATTGAACGCTTGATGGCTGCCTACTGGCATGGTGCGTTTAACTTGGCAGATTACCTGTTGCACTAGCCTGCTGCATTCATGCCTTTAAAAGGATGTTGTATACTACTGTTCTGTTTCCTAATTATAGCATATTTTACCTTTAGGGAAAACAAACATTTGTTTCCATATTTTTAAAAGGCAGAACAAATCATGACCAGCCTACTATTCTCCAGAAGAATAGCAGCATTTTGTCATCTACATCATGACTGTGCCTCTGTCCCCAGCTCTTCAAGGTATGCTGCCATTACTGCAATTTCAATTTCTTCTTGCAGATTTCTTCTTACATGAAAGAGAAGCAGGTTATCACTTAATACTAGCAGAGTTTTGTGCCTGCAGTGAAAGCTGTAAACAAAGAATATTAGCAGTTACCTATTTCAGTGGTTTTTTTAATCATCATTTTTCTTAAGAAAACAAAATGTTGAATAGTATGTTTTAAAACGATGACACTTGCTACAATGCTATGGTCAGCTGGTCTACAAAGAACTGCTAGTGAATATCAGTAATGGCAGAAATCAGAGATACTCACAGCTTAACACTATTGGGACAGCTACTTAGAATACTTTCTAGACTGCTAAACACTGATCCTTAACACATTATAATTATCTTGTTTAATTATAACATCAAGCATAGATTCTTAAGCTATTCACATAAACTCCTTCTTAATTTGCGTTCATTAGTTTAAGCAGTAACTCACTGCTTATTCATTTCTTTCAGGGTGCTTTAATTATTTAATGTTTATCCTTAAATTCATGAAAGTATTTTCATATTCCTACTTGTGATATGAAAATGAATGGACACATCTCTGTTAAACGTCCAGTGAATGATGCCTGATAGACTGAGAGGCCAATCCTATGCGGTCAACATTTGATCCTGGTTTGCAAGCAGCTGCAAACTACAATTTTTCTGTTTAGACAAAATGGCAGACTATAGTTTGCCATACACAAAAATCAGACATTTTCAATCTCCATGTGTGAGGGAAAAATGGAAACTTATACCGGGGACATTAAACCATACTGAATATATTATGTCCATAGCCAGGCTTACCATATCGCCGACCGGGACGTTCCTTTTTGCCCTTAAGGGAGGCGGGGGGGAGGGGCGATAGAAGCCGGAGCAAAGCGTTGCTCCGGCTTCTATCGCCCCTCCCCCCGCCTCCCTTAAGGGCAAAAAGGAACGTCCCGGTCGGCGATATGGTAAGCCTGTAATGCGTGCCCATGGGTAAGCAATATGGTAAGCCTGTCCATAGCCATGTATCAACTCTAATAGTTCAAACACAAGAGCATAAATTAGGCCTTTGTCCCAGGACTTTCACCAATCTGATGCAGCACCCTGCAGTTACAGCAAGAAAGAGCCTAAAGCAAATGAACTTGTATAGGCCAGACGTTCCCAAACATTCCCTGTTCACAGCACCCCTACAGTTCCCAGTAATTTTTCCATGGTGCCCCTACAGTTCCATCACTGTGTGTCCCTTTAAAATTTAAACTATTCTGTGGCACCCCTTTGAGTTTGCTGCAGCGCCGTGGGGCACGGTTTGGGAGCCGCAGATATAGACTGCACAGTGAATGCCACTGATTTATAGACTTCTGTAAAAAAGAAGAAAGCATTTCCTTCTTCAACTTTCCTTTAAAAAGCAAAAGTGCACTAAGGTATTTTTTCCCTTGCAACAGAAACACAGCAATCTTCAAGCAATTAACTGAACAGAAATAAAGATATACTGCACATCCTTGTAATGTTTGCTGCTAGGTACGAACGAGAAAAAGTATGCATGCCTATTGGAGACAACTTTTCAACATCTTTAACTTTAGCACATGGATTTATCCCCAAGGAGGAGAATCAAAGTTTAGCACAGCAGCTCCTATAACAATTAAGAAGTACTTCAATGTGAACAAAAGCGAGATGGATATCAATCAAAAGTAGTAAGGATGGAGATTCCATTATTTTTGTATAACCATCTGGTTTAAAAAAAAACACAGCAAAAGGAAATAACATGGAGCTTAACACAGATACTCAAGTTTCCACTCCAGACAGAATCTCCTGAGAGCATATGTAGTGCGACTCATTCTAAAAGTAATTATTTTCCCAGATTTGAGGCAACTTTTCTGTAGTACTGTACAAATATTTGGACTTCAGAGGTGTTTGAACACGGTGTTATAGTTTTTAAAAAAAAATGCTGAATTAAAACGCAAAATGTGGTGCTTTGTGTTTTTATTCACAGGTGTGAATTCTTAAGCATCATTAGGGTTCTAATGCCCTAAATATGCAAAGATATTATGAACAAACGTATGAAATACGACCTATGTTTTTAGGATTAAACGTGTTCTTTCATCAACAAAAGCAAACACTCATAATAGATACTTGATTTTCCAATAGTCAAGAAAAATGGTAGTAGGTGAGGAGTTTATTAATATGAGGCCTGAAGTCTTTTGACAAAATATTTGTGACAAAATATTTGTGAAACAGTCTATGTCAGCTAGAAGTCTGAGGAATCGCCTTTTCAAACTGCGGCTCCTGAGCCACATGTGGCTCTTTGACGTACAATGTGCGGCTCTGGGAAGTATGTTGGCTGAGCTCCTTCTTGCATCACAATTAATATAAAGGGTAAATAAGAAATTTTCATGCTTTATAATTATTGACCAGATATAAGCTGAGAGTCCATTGGATTAAAACATAAGCTTAATGTTCATGGTGAGTAAATATATTTAAGAATTTAAATGCTTCTTTAATATTGCGGCTCTCAAACCTCTCTCTTACGGCTCTCAAACATCTGAAGTTTATCGTATGTGGGCTCTTACATCAAGCAGGTTTGGCCACCCCTGGTATAGACCTTGATTCAAAATGTGCAGGTACGGTTTTGTGGTTCCTATTTGCTCTACGTTTTTATATTGTACAGCACCTTGTTTTCTTCTAAACACTTTGAAAATTATCATTATTACTCAGACAAAATTGTAATCATAATACATTGCAGGATACACTGTGACAAAATGTCTCTTCCAAGAGCAATAGTTGTAAGCTCTCCTATTTCAAAAAGGCAGTTTCTCAAAGTCCTAGTTCACACAGACAGTCCCCTTTCAGCAGACATTATTATCAAAATACTTTATCAAAACACTTCCTTTATTAAAAAAGAGGTTTGCCTCTCTTTTCAGTGTTGCCCTCTTTTTCACTTTTCCAATGTAATGCAAGTCAAGCGACTTACCTTTCTTCCTGCTAAAAGCACGGTTCATGATGAGAAATCACCCACTGTGTGGGAAATTTAATCTAGAAAAAATACACATTGAAAGTGACATTAATTTCACAAATACTATGTACTTTCAGCTATTCATTCCATATTATGTGCTGTTCAAAAAATGTTGCAATCAGAGCAATCCATTAACATACAACAAAGCCGATATGTTATAAAAAATAATTAAGGTTGAAATCGGGGGGGGGGGGGGGAGGGAGGACTGACACTGCCATCCTAAATATTCTTCATTGGGAATGTCCCTTTGAACTTAATGGGATTTACTTCCAATCAAACATCCACACGATCAAGCTGTGCACAGAATGAGACCACCAGCTCAGTTAAATATTTTGAAGACTCCAGTGCCATATTTCAAAAACATCTTTAAACTATCTTCTTACATTTGGGATTAATGCACTTTCATAAAATGAATGCAGTCTCCACAAGCAATTGTATAAACAGAAAGAGAAATGCACAGTTAGATATGAACTACAATCCAAAAGGGCATATTTCACTCTCCCGGAATGGTACTTAACCTGACTGAACTCTGACCAATATTTGTAGACTTGCAGGTGGAAATATTGCATCCAATTTACTTGGAATTACTGTGCAGTAAGTGAGAAACAAATTTGCTTAAAATAACTAACAGTAACAGTAGAATACTGTTGGGCTAAGAATACTATTTCTGAGTCCTGTACAGCCCTATCCAACTTAAATCTCCGTGAGGTGATGTAGTGGGACCAGCGCCAGCTATGCTGCATCCTATGGAGATTTTTGGTTGCTGGAGGTCTTCTCGGGATCCCCTCTTGCCCCAGGGATAACTCCCAGCCGCCGCAACAGATCAATTCGGACTTGCATCAGCAATATCACTGGTGCAAGTCCGTGTTGATCTGTGCAGTCAGATCAGGCCCAGGAAGGGCCTTGGGATTCAGCGTGCGCTGGTGCCGACGATCTCACCCCCTCCTGAGCCTGATCTGCCCGCCCACCCACCCCATCGCCTTCTTGTTCTGCCCTCCCCCGCCCCTGCACTGAACATACCTGCTATGGCAGGCCTCCGTGGCTCCACCAGCGCCAGCGGGAAGGTTAAGGTCTTCCTACCTGCGTGCCTGGGGCTTGCGCTGCCTCAAAGCGCTTGTCTTCCTAATAGTCCTGCTCATATATGTTTCTCTCAAATGATTGTTTTATCATAACAAAACAATCCCATTTTGGCATATTTCTAGCAGTAAATCATGAGTCCTAAAGCATTGGTACATATCTAAAAAAATAATATTCATTCAAAGTTGCTATCTATCATCAATGTGATGGCATGTTAATACCAATACTGATATTTTTCAGGTAGAGTAGATAATTTAAAATAATGATTGGTGGTCATCCCAAATATTTGATTCACCTCAGTATATACTACAATCCAATACTATTTTACCTTACATAATACATGTATTCCTTTTAGTAGAATCCATAAGAAGCAATAAACACTGCTGTAAACAAAACTGAATCTAATAATCTAATAACATTCAGCTGAACACAAAATGAAGTCTCTTGTCAATTTAAATAAACAGAAATTACTTACCATATACCTAAAATGTATTTCTCTGGAATATCTTTATATTTTGTTTAGTTGAGGAGTCATTGTTACTGAATTGCTTCAGCTGTGATTTGTAAAATGTGAAGCGTGGGTTCAGAAGCACATAGCAGGAATTCATTAGCTTAATAGTTTACATAATGTCTAAGATTAGACCCCTCTAAGGAATGCAATATCCCAGTTTACCAAAGCACCATGAAATCTGAGGATTATGCTCTCAACCTAAGTTCATTAACAGTGAGCAGAAATGTTGTTATACATTTCAAGGAAAATACAACGGGCCCCCATAACTTATGAAATATGACTTTCTTGTGCAGAAATTAGGTAGGTACTACAATGCATAATTTTCAATGGGTCTTGTTGCTCTAAATAGGAATGCTTTATACAGCACTATGACTGCTTCTTCTGGTATTCCTGCACGTGGTATAAAATATGAAAAATAAACTTTTAATAGAGTGCAGCTGAAATATTTCAATAGGAAACATTTCATAGAGTAAAGGAATTTCACAGGATAATCTGGGGAGAGGAAATCCTGAAGGCAAAGTAGGGCCCAAGATAGAGCAATATAACATATAACTTACATTCTCAAATCACTTGACCCCCCCAACCCCAAATTTCTAATGACTTTCCTCCACTTGCTGATCGGGGGCAAGGAGCAGGCCAGGCCAGGGAACGTTCAGGGGAGAATCATGGTGGCACTAGCACAGTGGTACCCAAACGTTTTAGCACCAGGACCCACTTTTTAAAAGGGCACTCTATTGAGACCCACCTAGCTTTATGATACTTTTTTTTTTTCATTTTACCAGCCACTCAAGCTGGTAAAGTGGTGGTGGTGGTGGGGACCGTGTTCTGGAGCGTTTGCTGAGCTCCACGTTCATCTGATCGGGACCATTCTGGTGGCATTGCGTTCCCCTCAGCCTGCCCTTCGAAGTGAATTGATGCACGCTCGCCTAGGCATGAGTAAACACGGATGTGCTGCTCTGTTTTGGTTTCCATAGGGCCCAATACATTTTCCTTGTCAGCTATCAGCTTGTTAATTTTGCAACCCACCAAAAATTGGGTTGCGACCCACAGATAACTGCTGCACTAGCACATGCCAAGATCCTAAGCCCGCTTCTTGGCCTGGGCCTGACCCTGACTCTCCTCAGACGTACACCAGCTAAAGAGCTGGCAGAGGTCCAAGGTGGCCCATTGGTGACCAGGTGGCCTATTAAGAGGTTAAATATAAAAGTTTCTTATTTACATCTCCTGAGCTGTTTGGTTCCCTCTAGCCTATAGCATACAGCATGCACTTCGTCAATATATCCGCAGGGGATATATTTCAACACCTACCGTGAATACCCAAAACCGCGGATAGTAGTGAACCCTATATTCAGTATTGTATTTGCATTCTGGGCTTTAAAACCTAGAGGCAGCCTGTCTGAGTGACGGGCTGGTTGGCTGCTTCAATGTTGACAGCCGTCAAAGCGTCTCCTGGTTAGAGGGAGATGCCAGGTGAGGCGCTGCAAGAGATGGAGGGGGAAAGCTTGGCGGGCTTCCTCTGCTCCATCTTGGCATGACCATCATGGAGAAGTTGCTGGCTGGTGAAGTGCTGCTGGACACAGTGCTACTGAGCGTGGTGATCGAAGCAAGTCAGAGCCTCCAGTCACACACGGTGTGTTTCAAAGGGCAGTACAGTACTAGCAAGCTGGGGAGGAAGAATGAAGGAGGAAGAACTTTCTGGATTTTTGGATAACAAACTGCTGAAACTGAGCCCATGGATACGGCGGTGGGGGAAACTGTACCTAATTACAGGAGGGAACCTACACTCCCCCCCTTGCTTTCTTCCTTGTTCCTTCCTCAGATTCTTTCATATTAGCTTAGCTTAACTGGTAAATAAGTTTATTTCTAACTCTTTTAGGTATGGTGGTATTACTACAATTAAAGTCAATTAAATATAGAATGAATCAACACATACTGTACAAAAAGTAACAAAGTACAGTTTATGGGTTTTTCAGCCATGTATGTATTTTAAAATTGAAGAAGTAAAAATAGATGAATACACAATAACTTGCCAGGAGAAAATTGCTTATTGCAATTGCTTCGTTACTTATTGCAACAAGTCATGAAAATCTCCATGCTACATACTGTACACCTAAAAAAAATATGAATGGTCATACTAATTAATAACATGTGCTTAAGAACACATACATCCTTCTCAGTAATTATTCACAACAGAATATTCACAATAGAATTATTCACAACAGAAGGCCAAAAGGAGAAGCTCTTTCATACAGTGCAGAACTCGTCTATGGAATCCAGTACCACAAGATGCGATGATGACCATTAGCCTGAATAGCTTTAAAACAGGGTTGGACAAATTCATGGAGGGCAGGTCTATCAATAGCAGCTAGTCACAATGATGTATGGGCTACCTCTACATTCAGCAGCAGCGTGCCTCTGAATACACCAGTTACAGGGGAGCAATGGTGGAAGAGAGGTATTCCTTTTTCTCCTGCTTGTGGGCCTGATGCACCAAGGCTGCTTTTATGTTCTTATATCACAACTGACTCACTATTTATAACTAAGGAAAAGTAAACACAATATCAGCTCTCAATACATCCGAACACTAAGAACTGAACTTTCCATCCATAATGAAAAATGTTATTAATATCCTCCTCAGGATGCTATGTAAGTGAAAAGTCATGCTCCAAGGCTCATTCCAGAAAATCAATCTCACCACAGCTTTTTAAAATGTATGCTTGCACATTAGGCTTTTTATTATGCTAATTGGTCACATATGAGAATAGCTAGATTCATAACTGTACCTCCCATACTAAAGTGCAAACAACTCTACAACAAAGCCAACTGAATGTCAAACATTTAAGGGCACAAAAGTGGTCTATAACTGAACAAATCCCTTAGGTCTAAGATTAGCTCCGGATCCACCCAGGAAAAGCAATTTCATGCCTTACAGATTTCACTAGCATGCAGCAAAGGACAGTTTGCCTGACTGTTGGTTAGTAAAGTCTTGTTCTATACACAAGCAGAGCAATTTGTGCCATCTAGCCATCACCCTGCTACAAAAAAAAAAAAATCACATGGAGTGAAATGTGGCTCAAATATCACTGGTCTACAAAAAAAAAAAAATTTCTGGCCTGGACTTTTGCAGCTGTTTTAGACTAATTTCAGGGTGCTGATTCCAAATCTGATCTCAGATTTGTTCTAGCACATCTCATTTTTATGCTATCGGCATACCCCATTTTCATGATGCCAAACCTGATGCCAGATTGGTAGACCAGTGTAAATTTGCTGTTTTTCATTGATTTTATCAAATGCAATATTTGATATCTCAAAAACCTGATCTGATAGACAAAAACTGATGCCAGATTTAGAATCAGCGCCCCCAAATTGCCTTAAAACCATTGGAATACCTTATGCCAGAAAAAGTGTGTTGACCAGTGTATTCAGAGTTTGACAGCCTAAGTATTATTTTGAAACTTCTTCTTGCACCACCAAAAATCACTTTCATTTTTATTTTTATGGCATGTCATTTAAAAATCATCTTAGTACCAAACCATCCTACTCAATATCCAAATGCCAGACTGCAGTGTAGCTTAAAAATACACTTGCTCCAGAAAGTTTTAACAGTTCAAACGCTACAAAAACATTGTGCAGTGCACTTGTGAGAAATTACATACACAGAACAACTTCCCAGACTTCCATGCAAGCCAGCTTTATGTAATAAATATAAATCCCAATGAATTTTGTAAGGATTCCAAATCTTGCAATCAAAATCTTTCATGGATTCTGGTGAATGGAACTAAACTGATTTTGACAGAATTTCAAACTAATACTAGGTTGCTGCTTGTTCATGAAACATCTGTGATGGCCTCAAACCTTCCTGACCCCAAGACCTTGAGATAATGTCAACCTCTCCAGTTATTCTTCCATTGCCCCCAGTCCCGAGCTTGCCAGGGCCTTGCTCTCCATTAGGTCTTGAGGGATTACACTCCCGAGTTCTTAACCCTTGCTTGAACTCTGGTCCAATAACCAAGCACTCCACCAGAAGCACTCCTGTCTCAAAGGTTCTGGCTGCAGTATACAGGAGGTCCAACCTTGCTATCCGTGGATTTGTCTCAACATGGATGCTTTTGGATATGGGGACCACTGTTAAAACCTTTAAAAAGAGGGGGAAAGGTTAAAAATACATTCCTTACCTTTTCACTGGCAAACAGCTCCCTTTGCAGGGCTGTAGACAGTGAAACTGCACTCCTACAGCCTCTTCCAGGTCACACGACTTCACCCCATCCCTTTCCCAAGGTCACCACAGAATTCATTGGGGTGAGCCTGGGGAAGGGAGGGGGAAGTTGCGTGACCCAGAAGAGGCTGTAGGAGCGTGATTTCACTGTCTACAGTCCTACAAATGAAGCAGTTTGCCAGCTCCTTGAGGTAAAGAATGCTATTTTTAACTTTTTTTCATTTTCAAGGTTTTTACAGTGGCCCCCGTATCTGTGCTAAAGCAATTTTGCTTTACGCGAATTTCAGTATCCACGGGGGGAGGGGGTCTGGAATGGAACCCCCGCGGATACTGAGGTCCAACCTATATATGCTTATCTTGTTTTATAATTACAATTACTTGTCAAACTAATCTCTCAGGTAGTTAATGCTGACAGATGTATTTTTTATGTTTGTAACAGCGCTCCGTGTTCCAGAGTCATGCCGGCCACATGACCACGGAGGCGTCTTCGGACAACGCTGGCTCTTCGGCTTTGAAATGGGGATGAGCACCACACCCTAGAGTCGGACACGACTGGACTTAATTGTCAGGGGATACCTTTACCTTTTTAACCTGTCTAGCCATTGTGGATCTTCTAAACCATTGAGCAGATGGCACTGAAAAGTGTATTTAACAACAAAAACATGTACAGAACTCATGTTAAATGAGAAGACCGAATGAGAAGTAATTTCTCCTGCATCTTTGTTCTGAGGAACACACAGGCAACACTTCAATTGCAGGGTCAAATACTCCACTTACAATTCATGGACAAACTGAGATATCTAGGAATCTGACAAACAGAAAACTAGCATTGCTGAAATGTTAACTAGTGGTGAACTTCATTTGGACTTGACAATAGAGGTTATGAGCACAATGAATATTGATGAAGCTAGGTGCCCCGTTCTGATTTTGCCTCATGTCGTATGTAAAATGACTTAAAATAAGCTGATGCCTGGTATCCAACAAGCTTCATCTAAAGCTGGAGAGATTTAATTATATAGTTCTTATAAACAAAACTAATCATTCAGAGCTCTGGCTCTTTGCACGAGGCTTGGATTCTAATCATATGTTTGGATGCTAACCGTGAACTGAGCCTCAACGTTACAAGAATGTAAAGGAAATGAAAGTGTATCACAATAATGAATATTAATATTATAGCTGTGATTTATTGTTTATTTACTGAATTTCAATCCTGTGTCTTCTTCCTATCTATGACGCTCAAGGCAGTAAAAGATATATCTGCTTTATTAAATACATCTTACAGCACAGAATCTTTATAACACATGGGCATAATCATCTTCCAGTAAGCATCTGCTACAGCAGCCAGACAGCACTGCCTCACCCACCCAGGCTCAGCGGAAAACTGGAACAGTGGGGTCAGGAACAGACGCCCAGCAAAGAACAGCTGCACAATGGTTTCGTTTGGACCTGCAGCAGGGTCCTCTTGGGGATGGCGCCATTTATCTCCCTTCCTGGTTTCAGCCAGGATGAAGATTACCTGCTGGTGTTCTCCGGAGCAGCAGAGCAGGAGAAGCTTCTGAGCAATCTGGGGGAACAGGCCAGCAACTCCAGAACAAAAGGCGGT
This sequence comes from Plestiodon gilberti rubricaudatus, assembly GCA_026170595.1. Classification (NCBI taxonomy): domain Eukaryota; kingdom Metazoa; phylum Chordata; class Lepidosauria; order Squamata; family Scincidae; genus Plestiodon; species Plestiodon gilberti. The sequence continues at coordinate 166,659,171 of JANXHW010000001.1, forward strand.
TTGACTGGAGATTTGTTTGCTTCCACTTTCTAAGTTTCCTTTGTTGTGGAGAGAAGAGCTGAGTCAACGGGCATGGAGGCCTTCTGGGGTAAGGCCTGGTAACCCATCCTGGACAGTGAGTACAATCCTAAATGCCACAGGTGACAGCCGCAGTCTCCTCGTGAGGAGACCGCGGTTGTTTGCCCCTGCCTTGCTCCATTGTAGCTACACAAGTGCCTACATCAAACATTTGTAATGTGCATGTGAAACTGGGGACATTTTTCCTGTCTTTTCACGTCATGACGGTTGTGGTATGTCAGTTCATTTAAGAATAAATCAGCTTTACTTTTGCACCATCCTTTTTGAATAACCCTGTATTTATACAATTTTCTCCTGTGTCCTAAATATATTATAAGTGTTCAGGAAGAATATGTGTATGCTCTTCCAGCTTTGACCACCAGGTTTCTGGGTAGTGCAGCAGCAGCCATGGTTGCAGGGGCAGGAAGGTGGAGGCCTATCATGAGGACATCTACCACGTACCCTGGTCCAGCGGTTTTCCAGCTCTGAGTGCCTTCACATCATGCTGAATGGGCGAGACAGGGTTGGGATTCTGCTGGTATACCGCCCACTTTGCTGCCAAACAGTCTCCCTGCCTGAGCTGGCTGGAATGATCTCTGCAGTGGCATTGGAGTCTCTTCAGCTAATGGCCACACCAAGTCATCCAAGAACGGCTCAGTATTTTACAGCCGCCATCGTAACCATGGGCTTGTCTCAGTTGATTACTACCTGTCACTCACATTTACTGCTGGGCAGGTGGATGGTGATCTGGTTGTGGAGGAGATTAAGATCATTCCTTTGTCATGGACAGATAATTTCCTGGTAGGGTTTAGGCCAGTTGTGGCTCCTCACCTGCAAAGGAGGGGGACCAAATTGTATAGATAAGTTACTGCAGGATACTGGCTGTTTCATAATCAACTTTATGCTGTGCTAGGGTTTTGTATTCAATGGACTATTTTGTATGCTTTGAATGATTAAATGATTTGTGTTTTATTGTAAGACTTCTATTGCTTCATTACATTACATTTATTATTAGCCACCTTGGGCATGTGGATGAAAGGTGGAGTAGAAATCTATTAAGTAAATAGAAAATGAACCCAACAGTATCAAAAATTGGATATATGAACTCATCTCTACCATAACAGTATTGCAGTGGAAATACTACTTGTCTAGAACAGGGTAAGTCATGTACCCCTGAGACATATCTGGCTGGACAAGGCCATTTCATGCTGGCTTAAACAGCTTTGCTCTGCTATTGCACATCTCTTAACCCACAGGGTGTTCATTCTAAGGGACTTTTTGACACACACAAAAAACATTGCAGGTGTCCAGGATGTCACCACCCCTCTGGCACTGCATGAGGCCACGAGCTTGGTCAGCATGCCACCAACAACAGCATGCCCATGTCCAGCAACAGGAGCCACTCAGGTTCCTCGGAGCAGCATTGTGAGATGGAAAATGGCACTCCCACTGCCATAGCAAGAGGGTCATTTGGGGAAGAGGGTGGAAACAAGGGCGGGAGTTTGAGCAGAGTGCAGCCAAGGCTGGGCAAGAGCTGAGGGATGTGAGGTAGGGCAGGTAGCCAAGCCCCTCCAGAACCAGCTCAGGGAGGCTGCTCTAATTCCTAGAGGAGGAGAATAATGGTGCAGTGGAACCCCAAACCCTCCTGCCCCCCAGCCTCAAGCCAGGGGCGGCTTTTCTCAGGCTCTCTGAGACAACTCCTCATTCTTCATCTTCCCTCCAGGGACCAGCAAGCTCATTAAACCCGTCTTCTTTGGGGACTCCAGTGTTCCTGCACCCCTCCCCCCCCTTGAAGGACTCGCCAAGCACAAGTATTACAGCAGGCTGGATAAGTTCCACTGGGTCTTAAATTGCCTGCCCATAGGTCTAAAATAAATAATGCTGAAAAAGTGCTTCTTATAAACAGGATTAGCATAAAACCTAGTAGATTAAATTTATTTAACATAGTTGATCTGCTAAACAGAAGGTTATGGAGATTAAGTTACTTGATTACCATACATACTTTAATTTGTATTAAAAGCATGATGTGTGGCTTCTGTACTCTGTTAGGACTATTAGCATTTTTTAATTCTTTCCATCAGGACGTGATAGATCCTTCAGTAATTACTTATTGCAACTATAAAATATAAACTATAAAAATGCCTGAAGAATAGTGTCTTATATGATTTAGCAGCTGTGTTTTTTTTAAACAACATCTAAGTTGTATACTTTTAATGAATCTGAAATCAACTGACAGCATTGTTGTCACTTCTTTGATCTTCACAGGGCTCAGCAGATCAGTGTTCATGGAGAAGTCCCTATGTTTTTCTTTCTTTGAGAATCTCTGGCTTGATTTATACATTTTATATTGTGTACCACTATGGCTGGAAGACACCCAATCACATTGCATTCTAGAAACAGAATTGTTTGACATATTAGTTTTCTGCCCATTATGCAGTAAGAAGGGCAGCGCCAGGGGGTAATTCAATGGACTGAAATCTATGCACGCAGACTTTCTGTGCTTCAGTGGGAATTGCATTAGGCTCTCCATACTATATCCTGTATTAAATTTTAGGGAAAGGTTTTCAGAAGAATTTTACTATTTTAAAAGAAAAAGGAGCCCCCAGTAGCTGCAAAGCTATCAAAAGTTCTCTTAGAAGGGTGCAGACTTCTTGCACTACAGCTAACAATGTCAGTACTAAAAACTAGGATTATTTTTGAAATAAGACCTTTAGAAAAATATTTAAATGGAAGTAAGGTATGTTGAAAGATGTGGAGAGGAAAAAAAATAATCAGCAGTCCAATTCCAAATCAGCAGTCTGTCATGCGTTTTATTTCCAAAAAATTGGAAACACCTTGCTACTTCACACTGCTTGAAGTTTCCTAAAGGAGACATTTTGGAGCTCAATCCTGACAGAATCCACATTAGGCCCTGAAGGACTTTCCCCCCAATGCCAGTTGTATTGAGGTCAGTTGTAGTAACTCAATGGTGAGTTATACCAGAAATATCATTTTGTCATGCTCCAGAACTGAAGGTAAAGGTAAAGGTATCCCTTGACAATTAAGTCCAGTCGTGTCCGACTCTAGGGAGCGGTGCTCATCTCCGTTTCAAAGCCGAAGAGCCAGCGCTGTCTGAAGACGTTTCCATGGTCATGTGGCCGGCATGACTCAACACCGAGGCGCATGGAACGCTGTTACCGTCCCGCTGACGTGGTACCCATTAATCTACTTGCAAATTCTTGCTTTCAAACTGCTAGGTTGGCAGGAGCCGTCGCACGGAATCGAACTGCCGACTTTTCGATCGTCAGCTCATGGTTCAGTGGTTTAACCCACTGCACCACCCGCTGGCTCTCCAGAACTGTACTTTCCTTAAAAAAAAAAAAAAAAAGGGAGTTTAACTGGACCTCAATCCAAAAATTGGTTTAGAGAGGTGTTTCCCCCCTCCATTGGTGTTCTACTCAAGCCAGAGTCAAACCCCCTTAACCCCCCCCAAAAAAAGAAAGAAAAGACAAACGCAGATCAAAATAAGTGCTTCAGTAACAAAGTGCTCAGAAAATGATAAGAAGTGCTTGCTACTTTTTAGATGCTGATATGTTGCCAAAACTGTGGAATGAGCAGGTTTGGAAACGAACTACCATAGTGTGAAAGGTAACAGATCTACAAGCTTGGCCCAAACCTTTCTGACTTTGGAGCCTGGCTCACAACTGCTCACCATAGCACCAGAACTCCTACCTTCAAATAACCCCTCCCTGCTGTCAGCCTCTCCTCCGTTCTTCAAACTTACCCTAGCAATATCCCCAAATTAGTGACGCCATTAATTCAATCGTGTGCTTCTGATATAATCTGTACTGATATAATGTACTGTCGGTATAATGAAATACAATGTAACTGTAGTCACTATACATTTGTTATTCCTTAGGAACTGCGTCCTTCAGATAGGGTAATGGAAGTTATTTTTAGAAATATGCTAAGAAACAACTTTTCTAAGTCTACCGAAATATGAGATGCCTATGAAAAAATATTTTAAAATGGGAGAAGAGTTGAAGGCTCACGAAGGAATTCAGTATGGTTTTTTTTAAAAAAGCTGAGTTACTTCCAGATGTTTTTGGACGCGATTCAGAAAGTATCACCTTACACCAGGATGGTGTAGTGGTTTGGGAGTCGGACTTAGACCTGGAAGATCCAGGTTCAAATCCCCGCTCAGCCATGAAACTTCCTGGGTGACCTTGGGCCAGTCAATATCTTTCAGCCCCACCTACCTCACAGGGTTGTTGTGAGGACAAAAAGGAGGGGAGGAAATATGTACACCACTCTGAGCTCCTTGGAGGAAGAGTGGTATAAAAATGTGAAAAAATAAAAAATAAAATAAAATATCTCCTAGTCAGCTGCCTCTCCCTCCCTAGGGAGGGCATGTATGTTTATGCGTGTCTTATGGCGCGATCCTGTGGAAAGAAGCGCCTGCAGAGTGCGCGTTCTGCAGGCGTTGGGTGTCGTAAATGCACCATAAAGCGCGTTTTTGACACCCGGAGAGTAAGGCAACCCTTACTCCGCCACCCCCCCCCCCAGACGTTGCAGTCGCTGGTGCAGGTAAGCGGTCAGTGCAGGGGTGGGGCGAGGGAGGGTGGCCATTGTGAGGACAAAAGGAGGGAAGGAACCATGTACACCACCCTGAGCTCCTTGGAGGAAGGGTGGTATAAAAATGTGAAAAATAAATAAATAAATAAACAAACAAACAAACAAACAGACCAATTAATGTGAACCTGGATGGCTTTACCCATTTCCAAGGGTAACAAAGGATATAGAACTGTGCCAAATTTTCATAGGATCTGATGTTTGGTGCAAAAAAAGTTGTTGTTTTGGAGGTGGTGAAAATCTGGTCAAGAGGCAAGCCACCCCTTGAAAAATGGCCTTTTTTTCTGCTGAACAATGCATGACACAATCTCTTCCTCCCTCTCTGAAAGCACTTTGTCAAGACAGGAGGGATCATGGTGTCTGCCAGGTGGATTGTTGCCTTTAAAGCACAGTTACCACTCAGCCTCCCCTTCTCCTGGCAAAACACACAGTAGGTTTTCAATGCAGTTCATTTGTGAGAGATATATCAGTATCTTTTTTTTCTGGAACTTTATTTATTGTGGTGGTGGGGGGGGGCTGTGGTAGGGCTGATGACTATAACAGCGCAATCCTATCCAACTTACACCACCGGTGTAACCAGTGGGGGAGGGCAAGGTGGGAGGCTTTGGAGGGGAGATTTAAATCCCCTTTGAATCCCGCTATGGAGGGGATTTGAATCCCCTTTCCGTTCTGGGGCCTTCCGTTCTCGCTGCACCACTGGTTACACCAGTGGTGTAAGTTGGATAGGATTGCGCTGCAAGTCTTCTTTTTTTTAAAAAAAAAAAAGCAGGACAATATGTTTAAGTCTTAAAATAAGGCTACTGGTACATCAAATGAATCTCAGTTGAGTGAAGAATTATTTCTACACAATGGAAGAGGGTGGAACCTTCATATTCCATAAGGCCCTTGAAGTTTACAACACAGCGTAAGAATCCATTTAATGAAGCAAATACTGAGAGGCATTCAATTCCTTATTTATATTCCATTGCAATTTATTTTCAAAAAGATGCTAGTTAGCCATGGTGCCATTATGCATACAACAAAAACATTCCATTTTTTTAAAAAAAGAGGGGAGGGAGGAACGGTACAGAGTTGTTCAAAGCAACAACAGTGTTTACTTGGGATGATTACACAAATGGGATCACTAAGACTTCCGTCACAGCTCAAACTGAATTTTTTTTTTTTAAACTTCAAATGGCTGAATGCGATTGCGGGGAAACATTTGTACTCACTGTTAGCATTCATCACAATTTATTGGCATGTCACGTGGGAACATAAGTGTTCACGGGATAACCTCAAGAGAATCTTCTTCTTCAACAAACAGCTATTTTTATACATATTTAAAACAGCCTACTTGACGAGAGTCATCGAAATGCTGCTTAAAAGCAAAACCCATCTGGAATTATGTCTCCCTCTGCTCCTTTCGTATATCACTCTAATGTAATTCAAACCATATCAGACAGCAGGCAGCTAAAGCTCATTCTTTTTACATGATATGAACACAAGCATACATCAGTGCGGGGACAAGGGGGCTGGGTAGGCATGCAAGAGGGCAGAAAGGGGATTCTTTTCAGACAAGGAACCTAGGGTGTTTTGCTTTCAGAATGAAACTTTCGAACGGTGTTGCTGCAGGACAACTAACAATGTGCCTCTTGCACAGTGCTTTTGTAAGATCTTCAACCAAAAAGCATTTTAAAAAATCTTAGAAGGCGAGTTTAGGTTTTTCTCAAAAGGAGCCAAAATACACAAACCGCTTTCCATAGCAGCTAAATGACACTTTAAATATCTTGAAGACCTTTGACAGACAGCTGCTAGGATCAAAAGAGCCCAAGAGAGATAGAGGTTTGGGTTAAACTGGGTTACTTTACTGAAAAACAATCACAGAGAAAATACCTGCAGCGGGCAAAGCCTGAAACTCCTTCCACTGAAGTGCGGGCAACTAACTTATGGGAGACAGCAAACGATCGTCTGTTCCCTAAAAAAAAGGGGGGGGCATTCCCACCCTGACTCAAAGCTGCGATCCGCCAACAGATGGGCCGAGCTTCTCTAAGTCAACCACAAAGATTCAAGGCAGCTGGACTGCATCAACTCCCCCAAGCTGGAAAGCCTTTGAGGTTGCCTTTGCAATCCAAGCCAGAGGGGTCACCAGCCAGTCTCACCCAATGACTTTTGCTTACCTCAAGGTACATACGAAATCCCTACTCCTGCCTCCCAGGCAACACCTGCCAAAAGTGACCAAAAAGGAAGGTAAAGCAAGAGGGAAGAAATACAAAAGAAGAAACAACCACCCAATCCAGAAGCCAATCTGGGGTAGGCAAAAAAAAAACCCAGCTGGCTAATGCCAATCAACAGCAAAAAAAAAAAAATCCTACTCGTCTCCCAAAAGGGCAACCCTCTAGTTTCATACTGTACAAAGGGAAGGGTGGGTGGGTGTATAAAAAAGCTGGGTCACAAACCCCTCAAATTTCTCATTCTTTAATTGGCCCTTCATTCACAGCGAGATCCAGTGTAGATTTCCAGTACCGGAGACTGTGTACCGGATATTTCCAGTACCAGTACTCTCTCTGTGTCTGTGTCTGTGTCTGTGTCTGTGTCTGTGTCTGTGTCTGTGTCTGTGTCTGTGTCTGTGTCTGTGTCTGTGTCTGTGTCTGTGTCTGTGTCTGTGTCTGTGTCTTCTACCACCCTCTCTTTGGTTTCTGAGCCCAGCAGATCCACTCAGAAGTTTTTTTTAAAATGCCATAAACTTGGTGTATGTGTGTGCATGGCATGGGGTTTCCTTCCATTAAGCATTTTTTTTTCTTTCCCCTGCTCAGTTCACAGAGGAATCGTCCTTCCAAGCATCAGGAGTGGGCGGGTGCGTGTGTGCATGCACTTGTGGGTTCAAGTCAGGGGCAGCAGCCTGTGTTTGCAGTGGGGCTTGTCAGAAGCGCTGGGCTCTTTTGCTGCTTGTGCACAAAGAAGGCAACTTCCTCCTCCTTTCCCCCAACTTAAAAAAGAAGAGGGCAGAACGAGAGAGGTGCAGGGTGGACACAGAGGCAGGGAAAGACACTTCTGGCACAATCCTAACCATGCCTACTCAGAAGCAAGTTCCAGTGTGTTAATTGGGACTTACTCCTGAGAAACTGTGTAGGATGACAACCTAGGCAAAGAGACAGCACCTTTCTTGCCCATGCGTCTCCATTTGCTCTTAGCTCATCCTCCAGTGCCTGTGCGCGCCCGCTTTGCTTCCTCTTCCAAGACACCCCCCCCGATCTTTTTGACATTATTATTATTATTATTATTATTAACAGTATTTACATGCAATGAACGTGGGTGTGTGCTTTGCAGTGTTTGCTTCCCCACCCCCTCCTCCGAGATTCCAACCAGATTCACAGAACAAGAGAGGGGTGCTGCAAGATTTTTCTCCCCAGGCAAGAAAAAGGGCTTTCTGACACTATTCTACGCATGCCTGCTCAGAAACAGTGCTGGCTCAGAAGGTGCGGAAAACAAGTACTGTAGCATGTGAATTCTGCTGTTGCTGGCAAGAGCAACATTTACTACCCTCAGAATGGCAACCCCTGAGAGGGAAGTTAGCTCCGACCCCTTTTGGCTGGCAAGTGCTGCTGGGATACATGCAGGCACAGGGAGTCTGCTGGAGGATGACTGGCAGTGTGGGAGGAGGGACTAGTCCAGTTTTTGCCATAAAGGAAGTCCTGGATTAAAGTAATCATGTACAGTAGTTGAAAATCCCATGTGAGTTGAAACCCATGGATGTGACTCACAGATTTGTTTCCAAAAGGGGCAGCTGCACATTTGGTCTGGTCCTTTGAGTAGTTTTGTGCCAGGGAAGGGGGTCACTACTGTGAGCAATGGCTGATAAATAACTGTTAAATCTCTACCAGGGTCAATTGTCCACTGGCGAAAAGTAGTTTAATAATTTTGTCTTAATACGATTTGACATCAAGTGAAATATTCATCTCCTATTGAAATAAACTAGTCTTACAGGTCCTGGCTAGATTACTGCTCGCTTTCAAGCCTGGAACACACTACTTGTCCAAATTGATCAATATCTCCATGCACTGTACCTACATCCAACTATGCATCTGGTAAGAAGACATAATAAGGCCTCTTGAAATTACATATGTACTGCCAAGTGACAAATTTTTCATGAGCCGCTCACCACACAGTTTGGCTCCATGTTGCCACAAAACGTTCCTATCAGTCGTTCGCAGTGGTGTAGAAGCAGCTGATTTAGAGGGCAAATTGTTGCTCCTGAACGGCTTGGTGCCTGGACTCACTGCAAGAAGGTGGAGGGAAGGGGAAGCACACGCCAGGGAAAGAAAAGACAAAACCCCTAACGAGGCGCAACCATTTATCAAAATATTTATACAGTGAAGTGGACCTAGTCAGCCAAATTGTGAAGGAAAGCTCATTCTCTGAACCTCCCCAGCATTCCCTCCTGCTCCGTAACAAATGTCACCACCCTGCTTCCGGCAACTGTCTCTGTGTCCAGGTGATTTGTCTTCAACTATCACTTCTTACAACAACAGCTCAACTGGCATC